>CM031238.1:309090391-310305391 GCA_018340775.1 Taxus wallichiana var. yunnanensis
GCCCACTTTGAAAACTAGTTGTTAAAGGCACCCAGACACTACCAACATGAGTCAACCTTTGCGCAAAGAAACCAAAGTTGTGCATCTTTAATGGCAGAGTGCAAGAAGTTGGATTTGGGTATAGAGAATGTTTGTTTAGGATTCTCAGTGTTTCGGTATAAACTAAGCCAATCGAGTATGAATAAGTAGAAGATATAGGTGGTTAAGACAATGAATGGGCAAAATAATAGAGGGAAAGTATGCACAAGAGTCGAGTATATGGATTTTGTCCAATTGTGTAAGAGTATGCCAAAGTTGATGTTGTCAAAGACCAAATTTAGGTGTCTACACTACCAACAAGGTCTAACACAATCTTTGAGTCCCCAACTTCAATCAACTTAGGTCTTCTACTTTTCTCTTTTGTTATCCACCCATGACAACTCTCTCACGAGGTGCTACTTAATTCTAAAGGGGGCAAATGTGAAAACAATGTCATTACAAAAGTAAGTATTCCCGACCCTTCTCTTTCGTTTATGTTTTGTTGATTGACTATGTTGATATATCATGTATTAGACTAAGATAGTGTAGCATATATTTGTCTATTACATTATTTATCTTTACAACACATGCTTACCACCAAATGACATTACAACACTTAGCTTGGTTTAGTTCTTGCATATTTTCTTACAACCCTTAGGATTATAGTATAACCTCACCCCCTTATCTTGGACATAGGCTTTAAACCCTATGCCTTTGATATGATTGTAAATTACCCTTCCAGATACATGATTATTACACCATTAGCCTCAATCTTTGGCTTGTGTGTTGGCCTTAGAATGGGCATCTACATATATCTTAATTCCTATAATTGAAGAAATAGGGAGGATAATCATATTGACCATATTAACGAATGTTGTGTATTTAATTCACATTGGGTTCACCAAAATACATGTGGGTTGTGTGTTCAATTAATGTTGGGTTCACCAAAATGTTTCTTAGCTAAGATGGTCAATATGATTATCCCCTCTTTTCATTAATATAGATTATTATATAAGTAGAGGATTATTCTAGGTCCAACACACAAGCCAAGGATAGAGCCTAGGGGCATAATAATCTTGCATATAGAAGAGTGTAATCTACACTCATATCAAAGGGGTGGGGTTCCAAAGCCTATATCTAAGATGAGAAGGTGGGGTCTTACTAGAATGCTAATGATTGTAAGAATACATGTATGAAGCAAGAGCTAAACTAAGCTATGGGTTGTAATGTCATTTTGCAATAACCATGTGTTATAAAAGAGCAATAATGTAATAGACGAATATATATTACACTATCCTAGTCTTATACATGATACATCAACATACTCAATCAACCAACATAAAGGGAAAGGAAGGATTAGGCATACTTACCTTTGTGGAGGCATTGTTGGTGCATTTAATCCTAGTGCGTTAACCCCTAGGATTAAATGCATCTTGTGAGAGAGTTGTCCTAGGTGGATCACTATAGAGATAGGCAAAAGACCTAAGTAGACCAAAGTTGGGAACTCCCAAGATGGACGTAAATCTTGTTGGTACAACTCTTATTCTCATTATTTACAGTAATCTAATAAACCAAAGCTAACCTCCAAGTTTAACCTCCACTAAACCCTAAACCTCTTAAGTCTCTATGGACAAATCTGTGAGTGCAATTAGAGCAAACTATGTGATGATACCTTAGAGAAATGATGACGACACTCATTTATTGGAGAACATAACTTGAAATCACTCTCTTAGTTGGTAGCATCAACCATGGTCAATGCAATCAAATAGGAAAATGATTATACTAGATGGTATCGACCATGCTCAATGTTGTGGACCATAAATATTCTAACATAAAGGGAAGATGCAAAGAGGGAATGGAGGTCGAACACACACTTGGAGCATATATGAAGATGATTTGAAGGGGGTTTGAATCAAGATGATCTAAAGGTGCTATAGGAAAGTAATGTGAATGTGAATGTAATGGGATATAAAGTAGTTGTAATGTGGTGGTAGGAAGGTACTAGGAAGTCATGCTAAAGCTAGTGCCATGACAACTCTCTCATCATCAAGTATCGCCACCCAACCTAACCTCGCTCTTAGTGTGCCCCTTAAGGCACGCACTCAAGGAGGTTAATTGGCCAACACCTCAAAAAGAGAAATCATTAGTAAGTGTGAAAAATAAATTGTATACAAAAACTATTAAGGCTTCCTATTGTAACACTTAGATTGTGAGTGCAATTTTTTTATTTTTCTAACTAGGCAATTTAAAGTGTCAACACAAATATCATTGAAAGAAGAGTGGTGTACTCCATTTGATAAGGAAGCAATTATTTGAGCATTTATCATTGTCTAAGCTGAAATTCTACTATGGGGCACATTTCAAACACATTTTGAATTTAGTTCCTTTATGGAAATTATTGTTTTTGACATCTTTGTTTCCCACCTAGGAGCCTAAAATTCAATGGTATCCCATTGAAAACAAGCCCCTAAATCCATTTTGTTTTCCTTGACACTTTAGAACAGAAAACAACTAAATATTGCAAGTACCTGCGGTCTGTGGGCAGAAAAGTGAAGGGTGAAACCAAGTAAACAAAACCCATGTCATGTTTCAGTTGTGAGACATTTTCCATGAGCAAAGGGAAGCCGTGATACTTGAAAAGAGCATTGGGGTATACCCCAACATCAAACTTCATTGCCTTCAAATTTTTGGGTTGTGGTCATCTAGGCTTCAATGCACATTTCACTTTCAATGTGAAATACAGATGATGTATCTTGTGTCTTCTATAACATCAAATTTGAGATACACCTTCCTAACCCTTTGTATTTACTCAATTAGTAATTTTAAATATTAATTGGGCATTTACTACTATATTATACATTTAAAATAGATACTTGATTAGAAGTAGCTCATTTAAGATACAACATTGTCAAAATGCGTTTATAAGAAAACAGATGTAAAATCACAATCTGAGCTCGATTTGTATCCAAGCCAAAAAAAATATATCCATCGCATCTATTGGTTGTGTTTGTGTAGAAGAACATGGTAACTCTTCATCGCAATATTCGATTGGCATTACAGTATCACAAGAGTCGATACAAACTAAATCAAGATCCTTCAAGGATGTTTAATCCAATTTAAATTTGGGGTCAAGAGTGTAAATAAGATTCTAACAGTCTATAAAGTTGTGGTATAGCAACAAATTGGAGTGCTTGCCATTGCAATAACCTGGGTGGGCATGAACGCATGACAATGTGCAAGTAAAATGCATATATTGAGCTATGCACCCTCTCCAATTCTGAATAAATCTTTGTTTGGCTTATTTGCATTTTACACTTTATGCTCATTACATGCAGGCTTCCTCTAACTGATGATGTGTCCAGTAGTGGATTCAAACATCAAAACTAAATACTATTAGTCATTTTCAGAAACTATTCTATAATCATAACACACTGCAAAAAGAACCTCAAATTTTTAATTATTACTTCAACCATGCAGTAGCAAAATGTAGTTCATCCACATTACTCCAGGATGTGCAAACAAAACAGCAAGTTTGTCACCATGTACACAAAGCAGCAAGTCTTCCGCCCAAATAAATAATCTTTATGGTCAAACAACACTTGACCGTACTAAATCTCATATGACACAGATAAAGGGGAGTTTTTGGCCTGGTATTTGAAATTGTTGGAGGCAAGCTATCTTTTTGATAGATTTTAATTCATAATGTTCAGAATGAGTTGCAGTACATCAATCCTTGCATGTCTACCAAAAGCATTGCATGGTCTTTTCAAATACAAGCAATAGGCTTGAAAAGAATAATTATAAGCGTGTAAAAAATTCCTTGCCTTTGCTACACAATAATTAAAATTTGCAAAACAAGCTAAAGCCCTTTCTGCACATTTTAATAGTAAAGCAACAGATTATATTTGAAACACAACTCTTTAAAAACTAATACTACTGATTCATCTTGGTACACCATGCAATGTATCATCCGAGCATTTTCAGCTTGATTGGAAATGGCAGCTCTACCAAATACATACATACCAAGCGACAAGGGACCTAAACTGCTCTATAAGTGCAGTAATATCTCAATCTTACATGAAGATAGCAGAGACAATTCTCAATCCTATAGATTCTACATCATTTGCAATACAAAATGCAATAGCATGCCTGGAGATTACATTTATGATAACTTTAAAGAAGAAGCAATCATTTTCTCATAGCTATGGTTTCTTTGGTAGTTATAGAATTTTGAACTTTATTTCCTGGAAATGAAGTCTTGGCAATGTCCACTAGTGACTTGAAGCTGTATGGTTCATGCATTGCAAGCTCTGAGAGTACCTTTCTGTTGAGCTGTATATTCTCCTTCATCAATCCATGCATAAACTCCCCATAGTTCACCTGGCAAAATATCACAAAGAATATCATGTTATCATGACCTATCTGAGTTAGCAAACAAGAAACTGTGACTTTCTGTCAATCAATCACAAACTCTCCAAATATTTCAGATTAATACAAAAGGATGAGAAAAGAATTATAAAAAGAATGAATTCATATTAATGTGCGCAAGTGATAAAAATACGTCAATGGGACTAGTAAATACATCCAGTTAAAAGAGAAAGTACTAGGGTTCTTGTTCCCAGAAGCTGATGAAGTGACTATTTAAGCAATAAAACAAGGAAAGCAAAAACAAAGGAAAACCACAAGGGGATAAAACCTAACCATAAAGTACAAATACAAATATAAATGTAAATAGACGTGTGAGAGGAGAACCTCAACAGAAACAAGGAGAATATGAAACCACTGCTGTCACATGTCTATATCAATTCTTGGAGCAAATGAATTGCCAACAGCATCATCATACAGGACCAATGAAAAAAATTTTGAGACGAATACCGAACATATTAATTCATATACCTTTGCCCTTTGGTCACCACGTAAAAATTTGAAGCAAGAGTCTGATGAGACTTCAACCATTAAGGAAATGCAAAATTTAACCAGTATGCAAGGAGTTATTGTTGATGCTTATAAAGACTATTTCGTCAAAAACATGGGCTGCAGTTGGGGACAGACAAGAAAGTAAAATTATGTCTCAATAGCTTCCATGCAAACTTGATCTATTGCAACCAAGGAAAATTAGATAGTTTTTATATACTCGACATTTCAGTATACAAAGCAAATGTGGATATGCATCTCAAAAAGCTTAGGTGAAAAACAACACCATTCGTCTATAAAGAATCAATGTTTATGGTAACAGTCGGCCCAATCCAAATTATATGCCTAAAACCCCACAAGCAAAAGTCTGATGTGACTTCAACCACAAGGGAAGGCAAAAATTAACTGGTACGCATGGAGTCATCCTTGAAGCTTATAAAGACTATTTTAGTTAAAAGCATGGGTTACATTTGGGGACAGACAAGAAGGCAAAATTATTTTTCTCCAGAACATCCAATGATCCATGTAAGCTTGCTCTATTGCAATCAGTGAAAGACAGATAATTTCTATATGCTCAACTAGACATTTCAGTATACAAAGCCAATGCGGATACGCATCTCAAAAAGCTTACAGGTGAGAAACAAAACCATTTGTATATAAAGTAATCAGTTTTTAAGGTAACAGTCAGCCCAATCCAAATGAGATGCCTAAAACCCCATACACTTCAAGACTGATGTCATCTTGGCCTTTAGCGAAAGACCAAATAAAAGAATCAATGCATTGTATACCAATACAAATTTTACAGGACAATAGTCATATCAGAGGCATATCCTATATTCAAATCAGGCATAAATTTAAACCGAACAGAATGCTACTGCTAAAGCTACAGGACAATTTGATACATGATAATTACAAAAATTGCTCTCAATTAAAAATTCAAATACAAAGAGAAATTAATTGACAGATTGGCGGAAGTGCGAATGGCGAGCAACAGTAGCAACATTAGGGTTTCGCAAATTGGGAAGATGTCGTTGAGATGGCAGAAAAGATTAGTCGCAGTTCTCCCCAATATATTCAGGGCACGGCCGTGCAGGAGAGTAAAGAAACTGAAATCCTGGGGGTGTGGGATGGGGTGACCATTACCAGGAAGGATGCAGCAAACATCAGGGATTTCAATATCCTTAGCAAGAAAGAGCAATTAGCATTCATCACTGATCTAAAATGCAGATTAGTGGCAGATTCCGTGTGCAATGGTCGCTCCCGATCAATGTTTCACAGAAGCTTCCTCCATTTCAGAATGGTGGCTCGGATCAGGATGCTCCTGTGGGCGTAGGCACGGCTTCACAGGGCAAGGGTTCTAGTGGGCAGGGTCATCGCGGGACTGTCCCAAATTTCAAAGCGACAGTCCAGAATTCTGCCCCCCTACCAAGCAACTCCCAAGCCTACATTGTTGACCTTGCGGAGGAAATCCCGATCTGAGCGTGGATAAGCCTGAGATTGGAGCTCATTTGCTTAATGTTACCCAATTGGCTATTATTGGGCGATTTAACGGTCTGTGGCCAGAAGCCAAAGCCCTTTCACAATGGATTTTAAAAACTGGACTAATAACTGTGAGATCTCTTTTTGTTCCAGGGGATTCTTTGTAGTTCAGTTTCAAAGCAAGGAGGAATACCATAAGTGTCTCTCGAACGGACCATGGTTCTGGGGAATGCTGGATTGTTTCTCACACCCTGGTTCCCTGAATTTGACCCGAACATTCTTTCAGTGAGTAAAATGCCTGTATGGGTCCAGCTTCCTAATCTTTCTCTTCATCTATGGCATGCCCTTGAAGACATTGGCCATGGTTTGGGGAGATTTTTAAAAATTGCCCATTCTAGGGCTGCTATTGGCATCCGTTCCTTCCCCAGAATATGCATTGAAATTGAACTCAGCATGTACAATTGTTGGATTATGAAAATACAGCATTTCGATGTCATATTTGTAAGACACCCGGTCATTTACAGGCATCCTGCCCAGAAAATGAAAGAAAGAACTTTCAAAAGAAAAAGAAGACGGCACCTAGCAATGGGTGGAATAACCCTACTCCTATTCAGAAGTGTGACTCAGCGGTGAAGGAAGGGCAAGGAAAACAGAATCAATGGAGAAGAAGGAAAAGCAAGAAGAGAAGAAAGCAACAGGCGGAGTTAAGAGAGGACATGAATCTGATATCTCAGAAAAATCGGATTCAGATCAGGAGCTGGGTCCATGGCATGAGGTAAGAAAGAAAAAAGGAAAAAAAGGCATTTTACCAACATGCTTGACTATTATCCTTCAATGGAAGGTAATTCCAGTTAATGCATTTGACTGCTTTTCCGTTTGGTCTTTTCTTTTGGGCATTTTAGATGCTATGTTAGTGTAGGTATCTGAGGTTCGGCCTCACTCTTGCTAAAGGGAACGGGTCCCTTCAACCCGCCTTATCAATCAAAAAAATAAAAGATTCAAATACAACAATGGATACATTGAACTCCAAAGACCCCAACAAATATTGTATTGAAACTTTAGCATGCAGACTATTTTGTTGAGTCTAACCAGTTCATTAAAAATATACCAGTTTTCTCAAGAAGCCTTACATCTAAAACTCGTCATTCTTCACAAATGAAATATTTTGATTACATAACTTGAGATACACCACATGTTTGCAGGTTTCTAAAGTCACGCAACTTGAAGTCGGAAAGCCTGAAGAACTGTCTAGGCACTCCTGAAAACCCTGGCTAAATAATCAATAATTACTTGGTAAAGGATTGACTGAATGCAGAGTCAAACCATGTAAATCAGACCTAATTATGAATTTTCATAACAAATTTTGATGTCAACTGCCTAACTAATTAGTACGAAACTGGGAAATAACTCAGTAAAGAGTTGACCGAGCTCATTTCCCTGGAGAACAGAGTGAAACTTGAGATTGCTTGTGACTATGATTTCTTCTAAAACACTTTATTGGTATGTTAGCATATCTGTTACTGCATATAGTGGACAGAGCACAAAGAAGAAAATCATTAAAATTAAAGAAGGTTCCCTTTGCCATTGCTCAGAGCTCTGATGGAAAATGTCAGTGTCCCTTTTGCAATTCACTCAACAGACAAAGTTCAGTTCCACTTGATTGCCCGAAATCCACAGTTGTAACGGACTGTTTACAGTTGCAACTAGAGGTAGGAATGTAATTGGAGCTTGAATTATACCATTCCAACTAGCAGGAGTATAGATGTAAAAGCCCATTTTGACCCAATGTTATTTAAATGTTTTTGTAAATTAAAACCTTAATTACACATAAGCATTAAATGTGGGAAGCATCAGACTTATGTTGTAAATATTTTTATAAGCATTATCTTGCCACTTTTGAATTAGTATCAGAAGCAATTTTTAAACTTGAGATCTGATGTAAATTTCATAAGTTAACTAAGTGAAAAAAGTGGATGGATTTTTTTGGCACAGAAGTGCTTTGATATGACCTTGTCGAGACCATTATTAGATGTGAAGAAAGCCAACTGGATACAAGATTGAACTGTCATAAGAAAGCATCACCTTCCTTGCCAAATAATATTGAAGTATCAAATAAAGGATCAAGCAAAGCCCTTGCCTTGATATAGCATAATCCAATGATCTTGCCAAATGATATTGAAGTATCAAAAAAGGATCAAACAAAGCCCTTGCCTTGATATAACATAATCCAGTGATTGAAGGTACTACTTTTCTTTCTAATTTGGCTAATTAGATTTGAAACATAACCGTGTATTAACATCCCTAACCCGCTCTTTCAACTTCTTTATGCTATATCTTGGCCACCTTGGAAAGAAAATCTTAGTTTTTCTTCTATCACCATCTCTCATATGTATGTTCAGCATGCATAGTCTAGAGAATCCTAGAGCATCTTGCTATTTGAACGGGAGCCTTTTGCTATTATATTAAAGCATATGTTGAGACTTTGAACAACTAGTGTCCAGCAAGCAGTTGTCATGCATTTTAGCTAATCCTTTTATCTGATAGGATGAAGGCCCATGATCTTGTACCAAGCACCCATTAATAAAGTATAGGTAGTTAAGATATTATTTCCAATGTTCATTCTTCGATTAAGCATTTTAATTTCGTCAAAGTGCTGCAGGACACTGATTATGATTTCTCCTAGAAAAAAGTCACATCAAGCTTCGGAGCAGAGATATTGTCAATATAGCCCGTGAAGATTATTGCTTACAATACGAGAGGACTGGGTTACTCAAATAAAAATCCGTTCTCAGTAAAATTATTGCAAATGCTGCAGCCTACCTGATAATTATTGCAGGAAACAACAATGCAAAATGCTGACTTCTATAATGTTACTCCAAGAAAATGGGCGCACGCCAGCTTCATTGAATCAGATGCCAACAGAAATTCAGGAGAAGCGACAATCTTGTGGCCATCCTTGAGGTATGTTTTGCAAACCTTACAAGTAACTACGTGGGGATTATAGCTCATTTCTTTCTAAGTAAATTGAATATAAAATTTACTATAGTGTCAATCTATATAGCACTGGTAGGTGAAAGCAAAGAGACTGTACTAAAGGAATTATTAAAGTGGATCGCATTAAAACAACACCAGTTGGTGACAATAATTTGGTTAAGACACCAACTGGAAAAAAAGGGATGCAGTACAGTAACAAATAGCACAATCCATGCTTTTAACACCTTCATTGAAGATGACATTAGTGGGTATAGAGTTTGTCACTCGGATGTTTACTCAGTACAATAGAAGAAAAGGAATCAAGTACATTGCAAAAAAATATTGACCACTTAATTATCACAAACAACTGGGCCAGCCATCAGTTTAAAGTTTGTGCAAAGATTAGCAAGGAAGCAGTATGTGATCACTGGCCAATACACATGGAAATTATGGCTCTTGATTGACCAAAGGAAGTGTCATACAACTTTGAGAATATATGGTTAACACACCTGTGGAATCTGGATCACTGACCATATTCATCAGTGGTGGGAATGAGGAACAACATTCAAATTCCTGAAATGAATAAACTTATAAGTAAACTATAACTCACCAAAGGCAGATTAAAAGAATGGAATAAAAAAGTTTTTGGCAATGTCTTTAATCAACTGACTGCAGTCAAGAAAAGGGTCGAACAGATTCGAAGTACAATCAAGGATGACAGCTTCACCACCGCAAGATGTAACGTGAAGAGAAGCCTCTCATCCAAAAAAATCAGAACAACAAAGGATAGAATAAATATATTGGTGCAAAAAATCAGGAGTCACAGACCAAAGAGGAGAGTCCAACACAAAATTCTCCCATAACATGGTCTTGCATAAACAAAGTTTAAATCTAGTTCAAACTATTCAAGCCCCAGATGGAATGAGGCTCAAAAATCTGGTGCAAAATAATCTTACAAATATTTACAAGCCATGCAAATATCTCCTGTATCATGGACAAAAATTGGACCAAGAATAGCTCAGTGATATGGAAGCATCTCAGAAACAGGTTAGCACTGCTTCGCCAAGGACTTGTGTGGCAAATTAATGATATACACTGCATCCTTTTCCCTAAGTTAATTGCTCTTTGTAATTGAGTCTCTGCAATCTATATCTCACCAGTGAAATTGTAGTGAAAGATGGCTTCCTGGCCCTTTCAAGCATGTTTCAAAAAATATTAAAACTGAAGAAATTCTTAATGTTTTTGAGTGTCATATTCTATCTTGGATGCAATACTTAGTCCCTTGCAAATTTAACTTCACTTCTTTAATTTTGGCATTTTTCAACTTTCCATTTTTAAATCTCTCTGCTTGCCTCCTCTAGCTCGTGAAACCTAACTAAAGCATAATTTAACACATTACATAGCTTGGCTTTGGGGGCACAAATGTCTTCATCATAATGCTGCATTCTAACCTGCACAGATTTGGCAGTTTCACATTCTCTCATACTAAGTCATCAAGAACATAGACACCGCCCAGAAATACAAATGAATGTCTGATCATTTTACAAGAAGTTAGAACAAGTCCTCACTAGTAAGATGGTAGTTTCTATCAACTTCATTGAACAGTCCCAAATCTAAATCAACTCATCCAACTTTGGTTTTGGACTTATAGATATAAGGCATTTTGCATTCTAAAATACTCACTTTCATTTTGGTAAAAGGCAATGATTATGGCTATCAATAAAGCACCAAGCAGCACAAAAGGTAGGGTCAAGCAATAGGGAACAAGTAGTTTCACAGCATAAGCAAAGGACCCATTCCTTTGGGCTCTTAGGCACATTGAATTAGTCATGGAAGAACTAATGGAATGCCCTAAGCCCACCTTCATGTTCTCTCCCAACTCTGCTTTGATGTTTACCTCAAACCTTCTTTCAGCCAGGCTGTGGAATAGTGATAAGATGGGGCACTTATTGCCACAATGACCCGGCTTTAGAAAACCCAGACGGCATGGCCCTGTGCTTATGGGTCTTGAGGAAGATTGGCAGAAAAGTTAACTTTTACTCATTCAGAAATCCCATGGAGGTGTGAAGCTTCTTAGCTAAAAGAATATTGTATTGAGAGAGGAAGGCCCAAACCTCAATAATTAGCAGGCCCTTCATATTAGAAAAAAAAAAGCAACAATGAAGAATATGTTGTCCCAAGAATGGTTCAAGATACAATATGCCAAAGTCCCCCAACATAATTTTCAATTTCCTTACTCCTGTCAGTTGGGTGTAGGGATGTGTAGCTAGCACGCAAAAGAGAATAAGACTATGAGACTGGAGCACATGAAACCTAATTTAGATTGCAGGTCTGGGAAATGGTGTATAGCAACCATCTATTGTAACATTTGAACCAAATTGCTTTGATAAAAACTGATGATGAAGCTTCAAATTAACCTTTAGTTGTTTCTTGGCAGCTCTTTATCTTGATTCTTTATCCTTGAAATACTTCAATACTTTAAAAACACAGCCAGTTGGACTTGTGTAGTCTGGATGACTAAAGAAATGCCCCATGAATCCTCTCTTACAGCAATAAGGAGGTATCAGTAACTCCATACCTTGTATATCACTAAGTAAATTGAATGAGTGGCACCTGGACCATAAGCTCAATCACACAGTGACAAGCTTTACCAGTGCGTGGTTAAGATGTCAAACCTGTCGGGAATATTACAGTCCAAGATCTATGAGTATTACCTTCCAATTTCCTCAATATCACCTTCACTACACCTTTGATGTCTTCATAAGTATCAGACACTTGAAAGTTCCAAAGAGAGAGCATGCAATGCTACCCAAAACTTGGGAATGGCCTTCTGCAAGACAAATTCTTTTGGTAACCATATCAACAATCTGCCAATGATAATAATAACCAAAATCATTGTGAGGAAGAAAACCCCTGCAGAGATTTCTGTAAAGCTAAAAATGGGCTATATTGATCATTTATAATCCTTATTTATATTCCTAGAACTAGGAGAGTTAAGTTTGTTGCATACATGGTTTATGCATAAGTATACGTGTGTGGCAGACCTTGAGGAGTGACAAGAACAACTCAAGAATATATATGAACAGGATTTGATAGTCCTAAATAGTAAAATCAATTTCCTTAGCTTCTAAGAAAAGCTTCACAACAGTTGAATGACTTGGAAGCTGCAGCAGAAATCTTTGTGAGTTGTCAACTATACATTGTAACTCCATAATTGATAATAATTATTAGCATGTTAATGTAGGTTAAATTGGTTTCAGTCTTTCAGAGATAAAGCAGTTAACTGTGTTCTGGACAATCTCCCGATATATGACCAACACCATTATAAGACTCAATACTGAGAAAAAATTACATGTAATCTTGTCATCTCAAATAAATCAAGTTTGTCTTTTGAAGAGAGAAAATTGTCATCACAAGATTTCACGAAGCAAAAAATAAAAAAATTAACAAAAGCCCATGAGCTGGATGAAAGAATACAAAACATTTGGTATGCCAGATGCCCTTCATAAATGACTTCATTGTGATTCATTTTATAAAAACAAAACGAGTTAGGTCTAGTGGATACTCTAGCAAGTCTTAGTGCAATGCCCAAACATTCAAATACCAAAGAACAAGTCCATGAGTTTTTAAAAAGGTGTTAAATGAATTTACCCCATACAAGCGTGTACCAGCATTGATCCTCTGAATCCAGAGACCACGCATGTCACGCTTCTTGTTTCGCGATCCCTGTAGGAGTACTGAAGGGCTTTCTCCACGCGCTCTCTGGCAATGCGTATGCAATTCTTGGCCCTCCCTCGGAAGCCCTTGGCCAACTTCAATATCTGATCCTTGTGCATCTTGTCCCCTCCTATACACACCTGCTGTAATTCAAAATAAAATGATGCAGTTCTAAATGATTCAAGTCTAATGAATAGAAGTCTTCATTAAATTATGTTTTTTTGCCATATAATAATATTATAATGTATCCAGTCATATTCAAGCTTTGTGTGGCACCCATAGTAAAGTAGTATATGCCAAAAGAGTATTTTCTCATGAAGATTAGGAAAGGTATTCTGAGTTGGTTATAGAAGCCTAGTTTATTTTAGTATAAGGAAGGTTTTAGGAAAGAATCTTATTTTGAGGTCTAGAGAGACATTCTTTAATACTTACTCCTGATGCAACCCTGTTTATTTGAAGATAATTCTGAAATAACAATTTGTGTAATGACTCATGGGGATTCAGTGTGAATCTACTTCCCCTGCATGGTGGCTCTTACCTATTTAGGCAGCAAAAGTGTTAAAACAGAATATGATTGTTAGGCCTAGAAATGGCCAATTTTGATATGTCTATGAGCAGTGATTTGACCACAAGCAGTTTCCAGTTTCAGTAAGGGTAGAAAAGAATATTGCTTCTAACAGGCACTATTCTCATGCTGTTCCATGCTCCAAGTATGCTCGCAATCACTTCTACAGTATGTTGCGAATGCTTTCTGTGAAAGCTGTTAGAGTATGATGGGTGTGAGCAGGTGTGTTTTAAGGTAATGGCTTCCTAGTAAGGCCCACCTTCAGAACCCAATTTTGATGTCTATCATATAAATCAGCTTGGTAACAGTATAATGCAGCATGTATTTAGAATAAGACTTTCCGCATTTCATCTACGTTGCCAAGAAACGGAAATGGAAACGGAAAAGAATACAAAATGCAGAAACGGCAATTTTCAAAAAACCTTTGATACTAAACGTTATCGGAAACGTCCATATTATAATTGTAGACCATAAGAGATAATTGATAAAGCACTCAAATATTTTGCATTCATTGAAATTTGAACTTCGAAGTCACCATTCAACATGGTTACAATTTCAGTGATTCACATATATATGATAATAATCTAGATTCTAGAATATATCATCCAGATTTTCCTCATAATAATCTCCATGAACACCACTGGCAGCTCCACTCCCACTAGCTCCACTCTCCATCCCTTGTGCAAAAGATCCCGATTCTTCTTCATCAATACCAAGCAGTGAAAGTTGGCTAAGAGTAGCAGCAGAAGCATCAAAGTCACTACTCTCAGGATGTTAGTTTAATGAAAACTGAATTTAGCAAGAGAAAAATGAGAGTGTGATTTAGAATGGACCCAAGATGTCATTATATAGCTTTTAGGAAGTGTTTTTAGCAAGTTTAGATAGGTAGATTAGGTTTAGGTGCAATAAATGAAGGTATTTTTATTTTTTAAAAGTTATGATGCTTTAAAAATTTAAAAACTGTTCGAATCAGACGTTTCCAAGGCATTTTGTACCCGTTTTCGCTTTCCAAAACATTTCCAGGCAGAAACATGGACGTGGGCCCCTTAGGCGTTTCCTGGTAACAGAGAATTTCATATGCCATGGAGAAGCTACAAGTACAAGGTGTGGTCTGCCTTTACAGCTAGAGTCAAGTGAGTAAATTCTTCCTATGTACCGCTGTAGTAAACATACAAACAACATAATGCCAATCTAAGTCCAGCGAGCATGATGACTACATCTTTTTCTGCGCAATGCTAACAAGCATCATAGTTTTTTTAAAGTCACAGAATTTGCTGAATTGCATTGAAGAGATAGAATTTGGGTGAATTTCTTCACAACCCAAAAAAACATTGAATTTCAACTTTTAGAATGGCACGGTCAGTGCATAATTTAGGTGCCAAGACAATTAATGATATTAAATTACATAGTTCAGCAATACATATATGCAGACACTAGACTATAGAATGGCTTTATTTGCTCCATTCAAAAGGACTAGGTCATCTATTTATTTTGAATCTATTTCGAGTTCCAGGATTGTGAGGTCAGTCTTCATCAACAAGTACATGAAAAAAAGTTCTTATTTTATCATGGTATGAGTCAGTTATTGAAGAACAATAGCTCCGTATACATACTTAGCCCTACAGCACCACAAGCCTGCATAGGCAACACTAACCCTACTAGCAGAAGTTCTTGTTAGGGTCATGAGTGTAAACGACGGCACAAAAGGCTAGGCTTACTATTTCAAGCTGTGTGTGTGTGTGTGCAAACATGGGGTTCATGGTTTAGGGTTTATGGTGTAAATTGGAACCCTTGCTAACTCTGTTGAAATGAAAAGTGCATCAAAGGGCATTCTGTGGAGAATGTCAGCAACCCTAGCCGCGCTATCTTAGTCTAAGCGACATATCATTCCAAATTTAGAAAATGACCAATATTGCAGTTTGATTTTTACAAATCATTTGAGCTTATGGCTTTTCCGATGCCCTTTAACACTTTTTATGTCCTTGTTTGATCAGACATTATTTGCAGTATGGTCTAGATCGTCTAATCTTGTGGTATGAATTAAACCAAATCATTTAGGATTGCTTGGAAGGTAACTCAAAATAATACAATATGATTGCAACAATCCAGTTGCCTTGCATTTTCATAACTGTTGTAACACAAAACAAGAACAATGCAAGTCTGTCAAATGAATTGCTCATACCTGAAATAAAAGAAAAGTTTATTTCCTTCCAACGAAGCAGCTACTTCTTTTTGTGGAAAAAGAGCAGAGTGAAAAATCCCACCTAAACTTTACTGAACACGTTCTATCCTGGCCCTTTTTAAAAACTTAGTTTTCTTGTTGCTTGATATAAAATTATAGTTATTTTTTTAATTATTCATAATTTTATGAAAACATTTTTTTATTATTATTTTTGAAGTTGGAGTAAACCATCGAATGATGTTTTGACTCAATGGTGAAAGATGTTTGGCTTTTAAAGAGCCCATCAAAGGACAGGATCATGCCCCGGGTGACTTTGGCGGAATGGAAACCCCTCGGTCCTTGGCCGCTTAGCCAAAGAAGTCTACCCACCTCAATCGTGGGATATGGTGGTCTATGCCCGACAGTTTTCAACAAAAAGTTGGAGTAAACCATGTTAGAGGGCTTGAAAGCATCTAGTTTGTGATGATGGTTGGTAAGAAGTTTATTGATATAATTTGATGATATCCAAGTTTGTTATATAATTGGAAATCGATGTTCATCTCATGCGCTTTAACTTATTTTATATGTATTTTACAATTCGTAAAATTACTTCTCATCCATTATGATGTAAAATTGTTCTCAATACTATCGTTGTCAATAATTTTATATGGATATTAATATTTATTCAATTTAATAGATATAATTGTAACACAAAAATAAATGTACTTGTAGTAAACAAAGTATCTTGAATTAAATTATATCTTATAAACATGTTAAGTGTTTTAAGATCATTGAAATCATTAAATCTCGTCCTTAATTAGAAATGTGGTTAGAATAAACGAATGAAAGGTTCACATCTCTTGCCTTGTTAGCCTTAGGGTAAAGCACATTCCCTTTTGATATTTGATCTTCTACTATGAATCTTGATCAAAAGATTTGTTGTTTTATCAAGCCTCTTTTCCTCGAACAAGGATGTTAGGTTATCTACTTTCAAGTTGTCCTCACAATTAATTTAGATGTCATTATAGGGTGTGTACTCTATTATGTATTGTTATTATGTCTCCACAACTCCTTTGTTACAAAAATACATGTTCTTTTTCCCACTCTTCCTTAGGCAACGTCCACTCAAGTCAATTTCACATCCGAGATCATGTGAACTAGTCCTTAGCTAAGACATCAATATTTTTTCCTTTCACTTGATTTATGCCCCTAAGTAAGCCTTTTCCCCATGGTCCTAAGTTAGGTTAAATTACTTGATATAATTTTCTTTCTTTCACCTAAGTTATTATGTTCACATGTCTATCTTGAATTTCTCTCTGTAAGGCATTTTCTCCCTGTATCTATTGATTACATGCTTCAAGTTTCTCCCTATTGGATAACTTTCCCATGGTTTTCATGCACACCTGTACTTCCAAAACTACACACTGCAACTAAAAGATCAAGCCGAAATGCAAGAACCAAAACTGAACCCAAAAATACAAGCAAAATCAAAAGCTAAACCACTCGATACCAAACTTGATCCGAAAATGGTACTAATTTTTTTCTACAGTACTTAGAAAATTCTCAAATGATTAAACTTATCAGACTCAACATTGATCATGAGTTCAATTTACTCAATTTTGGGTGTCTTGAAAACCCATTTTTAAAAATCTTCCAATATGATCAATTAATCTGATTTTTCCAACTTAAGTGAATATACTGAATCTATTTCAAATCCATTAAAAATAATTACAAGTTGAATTAAAATATGCACTCAATCCAATTACGGATTCCAAAATTTGTGAGTGCATTCACTATCTGATTGTGGGTTATGGATACTGAAATAACTTCAATCCAATTAATCCAATTTCTTGCTTGATTTAATAATTAATCAAATAAACTAATTTGAATTCTTTTATCTGATCAAAAGCTTCTAAAAACTGAAATAAATCCACACAAAAACCAGATTGTTAATGGAGTTCACCCAAAGGCTACATCTCCAGATCCACATAATCGTGAATCGATCTATTCAATGACCAATGAAGTACAATAACCCTTCAATAATGTCTAAACAGATCATAACCTAGCAAATGAGTGATCAAAGACATTGGAAACTCTGCAATTTACCATAAATTGTTCCCAAAATGATCCATGGCTCCTACAGTGCTTTCACAATGTGATCCCCTTGCAAATGCGATTGAAAAATGCCTACAAATTGAGATTTATAAACACTACATGAAAACAAATTATATATCTAGAAATCTTATAAAAATATGAATAGCTTGAACGCAAACTCGCCTGTTTGGTCTCCTCTCTAAACACAAAGCACAGAGCTCTTTAAATACTTTGGTGAGCTCATTGTTGACTTCGTTGAGCCCATTAGGTGAGATGGCTGGGTGGGTTGGTCTTGGAGCGACGAGTTTGTGGGTTCAATGCTCATCGGTCCACCTATTTCCATCGCGGATCACTTTGCATGTGGGTGGGATATCCCACATTGAGTGAGGTCTATTGTGTTGGTCGTTTAAAATGGAGCGGCCCGACCGGTTAACTCGTGGCACTTAGCCACATATGGAAATTTTCCCACCATTTTAGTTGAAACGGTTATGTTGGTTTCAACCACCCAATGAATTGGGTTGTGCATTGTGAATTTGTTCCATCCGCCAATATGTGAGAGTCGAGTTGCATGTTAATCGACCATTGTTCCATTGCCAAGCTACTAAGTGACTTTGCATTATTTGAAATGCTCGTTGATCCGCCGAGTTGTATGTTAACCTGCCATTGTGGTTGCCAAGGTATGAGGCATTAAAACTTGAATGGTCACTTTGCCAACTAATAAGCCGATAATGGGTGACAAATCCCAGCCCATGTGGAAATAGATAGGCTTGATCCCAAGTAATGTGGTATAAACGTGATCAACTCAACTCGATGGGGGAGTTGATCATCCCACCAAGCTAGTAATATAGCTCGTCAAGTTGATTATAAACTAATAATGCAAAATTCGAACTTCAAACACAATATCAATATTAGAATGCAAAATTAATGTCCACGTGGTGGTTTGAGAGCCCACCACATCGGCAAACAAGAATATAGCTCTCACGGTGGTCGAGCTCCCCATGTTACAAAAGTCGAGCATCTTGTTCTGTTTCACCATAACCTAAGTTGAAGACCGACGGCCCGAAACCATATCAAACAACCTTAATTTTTCCTTCTCATCACTTGTCACTTTTGCCACATGTCACATTTGGATTGGATTATTGACTAGGGTTGACCCATTTAAGACCTTAGCTTTGACCGGCGATAGAATTTGCATACGGACTCTGTTTCTGAAGTTCAATACCGTCGGAAAGGTCTCGGAATCCCTTCATCATGGTCCAAATTTAGGGAACTTTAGGTAAGATTTATATAGTGACAAATCCTCTGGATCACCAACACATTAGAGAACCACTTTCGAGTGAAGAAAAATTGTGTGTGCACACTCAAATATGTTTTTCTTTGATCATGTAATTTTCAATTACACACTTAAAGAGGGGAAATGTAGACAAGTAAAATTGGTAACTTGTCCTTTTCTATTCCAAATTTTAGTATCCTCCCTTTGTAAGAAAAATGTTCATGTTCGAATGCAATCATTATATCTCTCTAGATTTTAAAAAAAATAAATCTTATATTAGAGGACCGAGATTAATTAGAAAAAATCGAAACATACAAGATATAACATTTAATGGAAAGTGAATTTAATCAACAAGAGGATGAGAGTGACTTAGTTGATAACTCGTCATCTGTATCGATCTAAGATGGGAATATGATGGAACATGCTCAATCTAGATTGTACATGCTCGTATAGAAGACAATGATCTACAATTATGTTAGATAAGGAGCCCAAAAGGGGACAAAACTACCTCAAGTGCTAGTGTCTGAATTGGGTGCTAGTGTCTGGTAATGCGAGTGTGGATTTGGTTCTTTTAGGGTTTGATCATATCACCTTCACTTTTCTCTCGTGTCACTCGACTTCACTATAGGGTTTTCTTGTAGCACATGTACCTAAAAACAAACCCTAGCAGTCACACAAAGATCAAACACACATTAGAGGGAATAAAATATGCACCATCTTGAGTCGAACTAACTTTGACGATCACCCCAATGTGATTGTTACCAAACACTACACTACATTTTGGACTCAATGTAGTTTTGTTGCGTGTGTGATAGAATCATGTCCGTTAAAGCTAGGTTTCCCTTGTTCCAATTACACCAAGATAATGAGTTATAACTACTTTTCCCCCAAGATGAATGTGCATGATAGAATTCACAATTTTCCCTTCCTATGTAGTGAATAATGCAGCCCAAATATAATCCTCAAGTGTTCCCTTTTCCCAAGTAGTAAATATAAAACAATAACCTAATTGCCTAGTTGTCCTCCTATCCCTTAGAATATTTAGTAAGTTATGAATGTATGTATATGTTTGTGTGTGTATACTTCCTTTTCTTGAATTTCATCATTAACAAACCTAAAAGCTGACCCAAAATGATAAGTAGAAGTTAAGAAAAGATAACAATTGATGTAACACTTTTAAACATCATAAAAGAGGAGAAAAGGACATAAGTTCTTAAAGGGTACAATAGTGCTTAGGCGCTCATGTCCCTTCTTGGGCGCTAGTGTCCGAAGAGCTCTAAAGGAAGTAATGAGTTGGGTGACACATTGTACGGTGACACATTGTGCAATGTTAAACAATAAAGGGATAATTCTAGAAAAACAGATGACGAAAGTATGGGAGGATAAAACAATGTTAAAGTAAAGCAAAGTAAGTATTATCTATATCTAGTTTTCTTGCTTAGGAATCATGCTAGTGCTTTTGTATTTTACAAATATCTGAATGTTTTTGTATTATTTGGAATGTGAAATACTATGACTAGGGAAGGGAAGCAATGTTTCCCCATGAATATGTGCAGAGTGAGGTTCATATAGGCAAGTGTGCCCTCAATAGTCATGTTTTAACCTAGAATAAGAGTGCATGATCGGGTAGCGAGGGCGTTAGATGCTCCACAAGTATGAATATCATAGTGATCTACCCAATGAGGATAGATAGCAAGGGCCCACTATCTCCTAATATGAAAGAGGAATGCATGTGGACATGATCCAAGACCAAATGTTATGTGAAAATGCATGTGTCAATATATGTGGAGTAGGACTATGTCGTGCATATGGAGAATGATATCGTGAGGTGGGCCTAGATGTACCATATATGTCATGTAACTTTTGTGTAGACCTAACACTATGGGGCGAGGCTATGATACCAATTAACATATCATGGGCGAGAAGTAGAATTCATATGTAGAGGAGATCTAGGTGAAGGTATGAAAGAAGCACAAGGAGTGATATGAGCTTTGGATTCCATAGTAGCACATGCCAAAGCCATGGGAATGTCATTAGCATGTATAAAAATAGGTGCATTAGTGGTAGTAACAACTAAAGAGGTGACATGAGATAGGTGTTGAAGATAAATGGGTTTGCAATGAGATGCCTCGAATAGTGACAATGTAATGCTCATGTATGAACTTAAGACATAAATGAACTATGAATGTTACGACTTTGGAAACCTTAAGCAAAGGAAGTCCTAAGACCATGTCACAATGCGTAACCTCATATCTAATAGAGAAAGGCATAAAGATAGTAAGAGGCCCAACAATGATTGGGAGAACCACATGCCCATGAGAAGTAGGTGATCTAAGTGTCATCTAGGATAATGGAAAGCCAATAGCTTGCAAGAAAGATAATGAACATGCATTACGTTTGAAATTAGGATGCACCATAACATTGTTAATAACATGAGTACTAACTATTCGAACCCTAAAGTAACTAAGTACCTAAGGCACGAAGCCTTGTGGTGCGCGAAAGTAGGGTGTGAAGGCACACGTAGAAGTAGGTCTGGAGAGGCACGAAGTCTTGCACCCGGCAGGATGGATTTGAGACTTAGTGAGTTTTGGACAACAAGAAAATACGCACATAGGGAGCAAATGGAAAAGTGACCAGATATAGATGTGGATAAGCCATGGAGACTTGTGGATCAAGGAAAGGATATTCCAAGGAATCAATACGGTTATCATGAAAGGATAAGGAGTCGAGGTTGTTAAGTATTAGCTAGCACATACATGTTAAATTTACTTGATTGAGGGAGACGCATGACGACATTTGGCATATTCTGGGTAATGGTAGAGCAATCATAAAAGGATTCCTTCAGGGCTTTCGCAGTGATGATAGACTGCTAAGAGGGAATATTCCTTCTAATTCTTCATATGGATGGTTTTTCTAGGAAGAGAAGAGATGAGTAAGGAGGGATGTAAAGGTAAGTGAGGATGGGAGTGAGAAATATAGAAATATTGTGTAATGTGTAATGGTGAGATCTGTGATGTAAATAAATCTCTGCTACTATGAACATTTCCATGAATGGAACTCTTTTGATGTAATCTTGGCTACCATATTTTGGCTTATAAATATAATGAAGTGATTCTGAAACACTCATGTGATGGATCTTGATCTTTGTTTTTCCCTTATGTTCATGTGTTTGTTACGGGTTTTCTTGATGATATTCATGGGTTGATTCTACTTCTATTTAGTTGATCATTTTAATCTATGCTTGGAATGCATTAGACTAGGAGTTAATGCTTACATCTTAAATCCCATGGATGGATGCACTTTTTTTTTGTTGTATTACATCCTCGTGTTAAGGAAGAAAATTCTCACAAAGCTCACATAAAGGAGGGGCTCGACACTGCATGTGCCTTGGTGAGATCTAGACTAATATGGATTATATGTCGACACACTTGGGGTTGATTGCTAAAGCAAGTAGCGGTATGAGACTACATTTTGGTTCCATTGTCGGACCTCTTTTCAAAGTTATTGTGAGAATGGTATGTGATGAAAAAGTGCTTGATGTTGGACAGTGTCGAAGCATGGTTTAAGAGCATGAAGGATGAGTTTTCTCAAAGATTCAATAATGGATCTGATTTTAATGCACGTAAATGGGTAGAAGAGCACTTGTATCATGAGTTGTATGAGACCTTTATTTTGTTGGTTTCTAGTGGATTTGTAGGAATAGCTTTCAACATATGCATCTAGGTCGAGTTGGTACTATAGACCTTGTGTATGGACCTAAGATGAGTATCAAAAGCTACATGATGCCAATCTGACCAGGTCCCGTGTTGTTGATCACCGGTGGAAAATAGTACTTAATAATTATACCTGGAATACACTATTTCTACATATTCTTGTCCGAAGATTGTTGAGTTTGTGTTCTTGAGGGATCCTAGAGGATTGGTTTTGTGTGTTATCTCTTTAGCTATCAAGATCTCGGTCATTACTTTAAGTTTGGAAGCTTTTCCTATGGTTGGCTAAATTCTTGTTGGGTGTAGGGCGTGGAAGCCATTGTGGCGAAGGATGGTGAATCATATGATGGAGAAGGAGAGAGAAGAAAGGTGACTCAAGTATGATGAAGCTCGAGAGAGGGAATGGAAAGACAACACGAGGTTTCCGGAGCGATGCGAGATATGAAGAAAGACATTAAAGGAAGGGTTTGAGGTCTCGCGCGAGAAGGCGTGAGATCCAAGAAGTCTGTCTACCCCATCTTTGCAAGCGCAGGAGAGTTACCCCCTTGGCTTCTAGTGAAAGTATGTCATGTGAAGAAAAGAGAGCCGTAGGCATGCATCTTGCCCACACGGTGATCGACCACAGCGCTTAGCCTTCCAATCCCTAAAGAAAACTTTGTTCATTTGATCATTAGAGGTATTGATATTAGTGGTCAAGCAACATGTAGGAGGTATAACTTTTAATTTCCATCTATGGCCGCATAGTCTTTTCACGTGTTTGAAGGTATTTTTTCCAAAGACAACATTTGGGCAAGGACAAGGTTCACAAATTTTGGGTATCGCATATGGAGAAGGCGCGGGAAGCACATCTAGGAGTGGATCAAGATAATATACCATTGGTGCACAATTTAGTGTGATGGTGGGGACACACAACACCAACACTTTAAGACCTTTTCCTGTTGCGGGAGGAGGATCTAGTGGATCCAAAGGAATAGGAGCTAGTAGATCAAGTGGATTGGGTGGTAGAGGCTATCAACACCTTAGAGCCAGAGGGAAAGGACCTCAACCACCTCAATAGGTGTTTTACGAGATGTCCCTACACTTACCTGATTACAAGGGTGTGGAAGATGTTACAAAACATGTGCATAAGTGTGAGCTACTATGGTGCGTGAAGGGAATCATTGCCCCGAAGAGGAAAATAAGTCAGTTTGCGACCACATTACAAGGGGGTGTGCATAGCTGGTACCAGAAATATGACCCACATTAGATGGTAGTGGATTACACTGTGTTGTGTGATGCATTCTTGGTAGAGTTCCACATTCCTGAGTTTGAACAAAAGAGCATCAACACATTGAAAGAAATTCAAGGAATGGCAAAGAGTGTGTGGGAGTATGATGCACATTTTAAGACTCTCTTGTCAAATTTTTCTTATGATATTCATCCTTCTCAACATTTTCAATGGTTCGTTGGAGGGTTAATCACCCCCTTCAGGAGGGAAATTTCACATAAGACCTTTACAGACCCATGCGAGGCCTTGGAAGATTCCTTATGTGTCGAGTTTGTAGGAAGCATGGACACTAGAGTCAGTCCATTTCTTGAACCCTAGATAGATGTCATGGAAACTCGGTTGGAGAAACTATCGCTGAACTCAATGCATGAGGCTTGTAGTGGACTATGGTGCACAAATTTTGAAATAGAGGGACATACGAAGGACAATTGTCCATGAATATCGGTTTGCCTCATGTTGGTAGGCTGTGAAATTTTCCATGGAGACCATGATGCAAGTAAGTGCCCTCTACTACAATGTGTGATCCGTAAGAATGTGTCTTCCTACTACATAATATTCACTTCCACAACTCATGACACCAAGGAATGCGGATTAATTAACCAAATACATGATTCCATTGATACTGGTGTGTGCCATACTAGTATTGCAAGTAGCCCCAAGATTATGTTCGCCCTTATAATGGGTGCGCCGATAGAGGTAGGCACGAAGAGGATTTTGCAGAGGATTTAGAGGTTGTAGTAACCATGTATGCAAAAGAAGTGAGTTCCCATGTGGAAATTGTTACTACTGTGGGTCTACGAGCACTATAAGTGTGAATGCCCTTACCTACTACAATGCTCTTGGTGTGGAAATAAGCACAAATATGAGGAGTGTCCATAATTATTTGATCACATTAACCAATAATAACAGAAGGACAAAGGCAATGGGATGGTGAGTGTGAAGAAAGCGACTCACATTGGATGCTAAGGGTAAAGACGTGAGTCGGATCTGGAACATGTACTCTGGTGACAACGCAAGCGCAGGCTTCACGCACGAGGGAGACACCCAAGTAGAGGTCATTGGTTTCCATAGAAGAGGTGGTACATGGGAAGTATCCAAACCCTACTCATCAAAAAGAGGTTTATCATGAGACCATGGATGTGATTCAAATCCTATAAGGAGAGATCCAATGCTTGAAGGAGCAATCGTGATAGATAGAATAAAGGAAGAGTGCTAAGACTCCACGAAGGATCTGGATGAAGTCAAGGAGGTATGAAAATGCTGAGGTAAGAGAATATCATCCCTCTACTAGGATAATGGTTATAGGAGAAGATACAGTGTGCCGGAGGAGAGCGCGAGTGAAAAGTCTTGTATGCTAACCTTCCCCCTCATACCATTGATTATGATAAGGAGATTACCTTGAATGTAGTAGTTGATGGATGTCTTATAAGCAATATTCGCTAGACACGAGTTTGGAGGTTAATGTTCTTACCCTAGACATATGACATCAAATGGGAAGGCCCCATTATAGCCATCCTCAAATGTGTTGTATATGGCTAACAAGACAAAGGTGATGCCCATGGGTGTCTTTAAGGACGCTTCTATCACTCTCCAAGGGATGAAACTCACAGAGACTTTGAAGTCTTGCACTACCCGAGGCGACAACTTTCCAGCATTACTTGGGTGCCCCTGGTGTTATAAGAACAATGCTGACCTACAATTCAATAAGGGATACATAAGTTTTGAGAACAAGGAGGAACAGGTTATCATCCCTTTGACCGATGGGAAGTCAGTGCCTATACTAAGCCCTTGGGAGAAGAATTCCTCGACATAATCTATGTGTGTACTATCATAGACCCCGAGGTGATACACCCTATAAAAGGAGTTATTTAGTGGGATGACGGTCAATCTATGAGTGATACCACTAGTGTAGCATATGAAAATTGGGTGTATGGGACTTACGAGTTAGTTGGGCGGAAATTGAGGGGCTCTGTTACAAGAGTGACAAAGGCATGCCCACTTAAGCACCTGAGAGGGGAGTCGTTGCCAAGCTATAATTGGGAAGGCAACCACGATGTTTTCTTGTGAGTCATAGAAGCTCAATGTAGATGTGAAATCAAAATAAGAAGCGTGCATGTCTACACTTTATACGGGACCGCAACACATTGGTGGGAAGTGCATCAGGATAATCTTCTAGAATGGCATGAGGTGAGGATTGCGATCTCTATTAGATTCTTCAAGAGAAACATGCCTACTAAAATATGTGGCTATGATGGAAGGGGATCCACCTCGGAACATGTTCAGGAGTGTGAGATAATGTGGATGGGAGGTGCAAAAGCCTTACCCCCTTCCCTCTGGGTGCACAAGTTTTATTCCACACTACAAGGTTGTGTGTGTATGGTGCGTTCATTCAAAATTACGCATCAAACCTGGGAACTAGTGAGAGTTAATGATTATTTGATTCAAACCTTTGAGTATCAAAGTACTAAGCCATTGGTAAATGAGACATTGCAGCTTATTAAGCGCCCAACTATGGGAGACAATGTCATGGATGAGGATAGAATTTTGGACTTATTGGGAGAACCTAATTTAGACGTGCATTTTGATGTAGAGGCACCAGAGGAAGTATAACTTGAGCACGCCCGCATGGAGAAAGAGAAGGGAAAGCTAATCTATGTGATAGATGGTAAGGAAGTGGATAACTTGGATGTTAACCATACTATGGGTACACACGAGGTTATGGATAGTGCTGATGAGCAAGTGCACACCTACCATGAACCTCTAAAAATGAAAAAGGTTAACATTGGCTCAGATGTGGAACCTAAGGAGGCTACTATTAGAGATTACCGGTCGAAAAGGAAGTTTCAAATATCATTGATCTGTTGTGTGAGTTTCAAGATTTATTTCCACACGTGTACCATGAGCTTAAGGGATTTCATGAATATTTAGGGAGATGTATATCAAAATCAAGGAGGGAGCGTGCCCAATTTGAAAAATACCTAACCGAATGAATCTAAATTTGTGCTTCTAGGTCAATGAATATATTGATGAGATGATCACATTAGGAATGATCAAGACTATTGAGGAGTCAGAATGGATAAGCCCAATGGTCATAAGCATTAAAAATGATGGGAGGATAAGGATATGTGTTGATTACAGAGATTTGAATGCGGTATGTGTAATTGATCCCTTCCCAACCCCTTTTACCAAGAAGATCCGGGAGGGAGTAGTTGGGCGCGAGATCTATTCATTCACAGATGGCTTCTCAGGATATCATCAAGTTAGAATTACAAAGGAGGACCAAGAAAAACAACTTTCGCCACTAAATGGGGAAGTTTTGCCTACACGGTCATGCCTTTTGGATTGAAGAATGTGCCTGTTTTTTTTCATGCATAGTGGTCCAGGCATTTCAGGACTTGATCCAGAAGTTCCTTTAGGTCTACTTTGATGACTAGACAGTGCATGGACTAGTGAAAGACCATTGCGACGATTTGTGGTTGATGTTCAAGTGATGTTGATAGTTTTGCATATCCCTTAACATCAAGAAATGTCTCTTTGCTACTCCATTTGAAACCTTGTTGGGACATATTTTTTAGGAAATTATATTGTTAGTGCTCCATTAGTAAATTATAATTATGTGAAGTAATTATTATGTTGTAAGTATGTGTTAGTAAATTGTTATTAGTTGTTATATAAAACAACAATAACAATTATATTTGGTTAGTGTGTTAGAAACAACTCACGTAAGTTAGTGAGTTGTTATAGCTACTTCCTATTATTTAGGAAGTCTATTTCCTATATATATGGATGTATTTGTATCAAAGAATATTGAATATAAATATAGAGAATTATTACTAGTGTTACATTTGTAAGTCTGATCCAAACTTGTGATTTTGTATCAAAGCATGGTGGATCATTGAGGAAGCTGCGGGTTATCACATTCACAATTTATCAGATCATTGAAGATTAGCTTGGAATTTTTGGAAGGAAAAAATTCCCTGCTTGACAACCCATGATGGAACCAGAATCGGATTGAGTTTCTATTCTTGTAAACATTATTGAATATGAATCCTAAGATCTTCTATTGGCATGCTTCCTTCTAGCTATTTCGATTGAAATGAGTGCAATAAAATTTATTTGTCATGTTGGTCCATGGTTCCATGTGCAACTATGAGTATTTGAGTTGGTTTTATATAGTCACCTTGTGCTCTTGCATTCTTGACATCATCTTAGTGTCTCGAGTCTCATTTACTTCTCAGGCATTGCAAATAGTTTTCAAAGGCTCGACGACTTTCCTGAACGTGTCAATCGAGCTCCACATCTTCACATTTGGATGTATCAATATTACCTCATGAAATAGGCATTGTGCTATGCATCAGTCCTCTACTGACATTGGCATATTGACTAGTCTCCATCACCCATTGTTCTTGTTATCAATTTTAGAGTTTGTATTCAATGATCTACATGCAAAGAGAAGTTATCCATTTATTGCATGCACAAATTAGATCGTGCGACAAGCTCCTGGTGACATCTCAGCCTATGGAAGATCAAAATTATTGCATTGAATCTGCATTGGCAATCTTAGTGTTCCCGTCATTGGTTGTGTGATTCTTTAAAATATGAAAAATGTATATATAGTGCTTGTGCATAGCTCAAGTGTATTAAGTCTGAAACGGAAATCATCCCAGGTGTAAAAAATATAAAGGTGACATCCATTATTTTGGTGTGGAAGGAATTACATTTCCAACCGGCATTGAGTGCGTTGTCCACTCCTCAAGAGTTTAAGGAAGGAATCTTTGAAGAAGAGAAAGAGACTATGCTTCTTTTCATTTCATCACTGAGATTTTTCTGTAGCAATCTCCCCTCAATAGCAGCGGCTCCTTCGACTTTGTGAGCTGATTTGGCCATATTTGTTTTTTATTATTTTTTGTCTGTTTTTTAATAACTCTTTAGTATATATTAAAAAGGTGCCGGATTATGATTTTTGTCCATTTAAGTCCAAGTCGAGTCAATGTGTTTGGAAGAGTTTAATTCTTATCCTAGAGTCTTAAGAAATTTTAATTATATAGGTTTAGAGTATTTATTTTAAAAGCTATATTAGAAGTCAATAAAGGTTGTATTAAGCATGGCATGAGGATCATTTTATGCTTAAGGTAAATGATCCAAAAAGTCATAGTTCATGTAGTCGTGGGATTTTATGAAGTTCATTGTAAATTGACTCAAGAATTAGTGTCCTTTTTTATAATGTATGTTGTCATATTGTCTAAAGTCAAAACAGTTAAAATAGTCAACTTTCAAAAGAATCAGTCATGTCTTAAATATCAAAATTGTGTTATTATAAAAAAATTGAAAAAAAAATTTGCCTCACTTTTCAATAATTGGACGCATTTTCGCTTGTACGCGACACCCATTTTGTGGGGGTAAACTGTTCAAAAATCCTCAAAGTCAGATCAAGTTGAGCTAGCAACATGAAACTAAGAATGGAGGCAAATGGAGGTTGGAGGTCATTCAACGACCTCTAGTCTGTCGCCAATGATGGGGCTGCATCAAATATTTGGTGGCACATTTTGTTTCAGTTGTGTGTTTGCTTCAGATTTCAGTGTTGTTATATGCAGTGTTCATGGTTTCCTGGTTTGCAGAATAAGTGGAAATTTCACATTGAGGGGGAACATAATCCAATGTTCCATTTCTAGTTTTTAGTTTGTGCGCGAGCAACAAATTTCAGAAGAATTTCCTATGTTATTCCCTACAATGAGATGTGATGAGGGATGAGAATAGTACTTGGCATATCATAATGTGGTTGTAAGTAAACCACTTGAAAACCTTCATTTGTGGTTTGTCGTAAACCAATAGTAAAACCACCATTCTTGGTTGTTGGTAATCCATTTGTAAAACCATCACTTTGTGGTTTGTGGTAAACCAATTACAAAACCACCATTTTCGGTTTTTGGTCAACCGTTTGCAAAACCATCCTTGAGGTTTGTGATCATCCTGTGAAAATCACCAGATCATGAGCAGGTGCAAGTACAAAGGTAGGTTTTCCCCATGTTCGCACTAAGGGGGGGAATGTTAGGAAATTATATTGTTAGTGCTCCATTAGTAAATTATAATTACGTGAAGTAATTATTATGTTGTAAGTATGTGTTAGTAAATTGTTATTAGTTGTTATATAAAACAACAATAACAATTATATTTGGTTAGTGTGTTAGAAACAACTCACGTAAGTTAGTGAGTTGTTATAGCTACTTCCTATTATTTAGGAAGTCTATTTCCTATATATATGGATGTATCTGTATCAAAGTATATTGAATATCAATACATAGAATTATTACTATGTTTTATTTGTAAGTCCGATCCAAACTGTGAATATTATATGTAAGGAAGGCTTACTAGTGGATCCTGTCAAGGTTGTCGTTATTATAGGATTTGGAGGAACCCATCAACCAAAGCACGGTCCATATATTCCTTGGGCATACGAGGTACTACCAAAAGTTTATTAGGGGTTATGCCAAAATCACTGCCATTGGAGGGATTTCCGAAGCATAGATGTACATTCCATTAGGGAGAGGTGCAAGCACAACGCGTTTGATACATTGAAGAATAGGCTTATCACTATGCCCATATTACGCTTTCTTCCTGGGATAATCCTTCCCATGTGCAAGTTGATGCCTCAAGGATGGCCATTGGAGCAGTATTAGCACAACCTGGTGAGGCCATTATTAATCACCATATTTGTTTTGCGAGTAGGAAGTTGACACCATCAAAGTAGAACTATATAACTATCGAGCATGAGGCATTATCAATGATATACGTGCTACATAAATTCAAGTAGTATCTGCTGTAAACACCATTTATATTCTACACAGACCACATGGTATTGAAGTACTTGGTAAAAAAGCCCATTTTACAAGGGCACATATGTAAATGGGTTCTATTATTTCAAGAATTTGAGTTTACAATTGTTGTAAAACTAGGTAAGAGTAATTTGGGACCTGACCATTTATCAAGGATTGACTAAGGGGAGGATGCACAAAACATTGAGGATATGATGTCGGATGCACAGGCTTTTTAGGTTTCAACTCGTGCCCTCTAAATTAGAAGATATTGTTGTGTTTCTTAAAATAGGTACGGCCTTTGAGGAAATGAAGACTTTAGAAAGAAAACAAATGAAGGCTATACGCATTGTGCCCTACATGATAAGTGGTGGAGATTTATACAAGTTAGGTCATGATAAGGTTTTCGTACTGGTGTGTACTATAACATGAGCACCTTGTGATTATGGAGGAGGCTCATGGTGGAATTGCAAGAGGACACTATGCAAGAAATGCAACCGCACGCAAGATCCTCCTTGTAGGCCTTTGGTGGGAAACAATTTACAAGGATTGTATTGAGTTTTGCAAGGCTTGTGACCATTACGAGCACCTTGGAAAACCAAGAAGAAGAGATGAAATGCCCTTGAGACCGATAGCTAGCACATAACCATTTGAGAAGTGGGCGATTGATTTTGTAGGACTGATTTCACTTGCCGCGCGAAGGACTGGTTCACATTATATCATTACTTGCATTGATTACTTAACAAGGTGGGTGGAGGCAGCACCTACGAAAGATTACACAACAACCACATCAGCAAGATTTCTGTGGGAAAACATAATCAGTAGGTATGGGTGTCCTTTAAGCTTGACTAGTGACAGAGGCACACATTTTTTTAATGAGATGGTTAGGATTTTGTTGGCAAAGTTCATGGTGGCCCATCACAAGACCACCCCTTATCACCCTCAAGCTAATGGAACCACTAAGGAATTTAACAAGATACTAAGTCACACATTGACCAAAATTTTTGATGTGGGGAGACAAGATTGGGATGACAAAGTCTCAACTGTACTATGGGCGTATAAGACAACCTACAAGATATTGAACAAGGCCACAATGTTTTAATATGTGTTTGGCATGGAAGTTTTTTTAGTGGAATTTATGCTACCGTCTCTACGTATTGCATGCGCAGGAGGATTAGCTCACGAGAAAGCACTACAAGAGCACATGGAAAAGTTAATACAATTGAGCGAAAGGCAATCGCTTGCTAGGTAGATTGAAAAGATTGAGAAGGCACGATAAAAAGCATGACATGATCATCATATCAAAAACAAACAGTTCAAGGTTGGGCAGATGGTCTTGCTTTATGACTCTAAATTTTTACGTCATCCTAGGAAACTGAAAGTCCATTGGTTAGGACCATACATCATCTCGTACATCCTTGATTCCAATGTGTGCCGCTATAAGTCTTTGGATGGGACGAGGTTACCAGGTTACTTCAATGGGAGTAGGCTAAAGCCCTACTATAAATAAGGCTTCGTGTAGTAAAAATAAGGTAGTATTGCCAATTAGATTAGATTTCCTTTAGTCATTTTCCCTTTTGGTTGTTTCCTTTGTCATCATTTTTGGCTTTTTGTTACGCATTGGTGTGTCGGTAGCTAATTACATTATAAGAGGTTCTATGCGCAGGGGACCGCACATACATTTTTTTGTGGGGTGAAGTAGCATATATGTTGAACATGGAGGCCAAAATTCCTTGACATTGGATTGTTGGGAAAAATTAGCGCAAAGATAGAAGAATGAGTGACATGATGCCCAAGGTGTGTAAATTCGATTAGTTATGAAGGTGGGTTGAGAGAAGTCTGAAGACCACAAAGAGGGGAAGGATCGCGTGTTATAACATAAGGTAGGCAATACCATGGGGAACTACTTAGTAGATGATGTAAAGGTTGTGTACTTTGGCATGGTGACACATGCGAAGGAGATCTTTGGTAGTTTAGTAGTATTGGAGTACAATAAGGTTATAGCTATGAAGTGCGAGGGGAAGTCGCGGAAGTTGATTTAATTGAAATAAAGTGCTTTTATTTTATTAAAAAGTGACGTTAAGGCACATGGTTAGAGGAACTCTAAGGCATCAAGAAAGTATAAATAGGAGGTAAGAGTAGTCATTTTGACTACTTTGCCTTAGAGAATTTATTTTGTGCTCCCGAGCTTAAAGTGTGATGAAGGTTTTTTGAAGAAGAGCGACGTGAAGTACTATCATGAAATAGTGGAATTGTGCAAGTTGGAGTATACTCTTATGAAGGAGCAAGGAGGGAAGAAGACATCAAAATAGGAATGAGATTGCATGAAAGAGAAGTGAGGAAGTTATCAAGTTAGGGTAGTCAAAAGAAAGGATCAAAGCACCTAGATCATGAACAAAAGAAGGAGAGGAAGATGGCACCAAAGAAGGCTTGAACAAAGAAACCAGTGGTGGAAAAGGAGGATCCCGTGGAGATCTACTCGAAATGTAGTACCCTCCTGGAGTTATCAAGGAAGAAAAGTGGAGCTCAAAGCTATACAAATGCAAGATTAGTGAATATAACCATAGAACATCCGATAATGAAAATTTGATGTGGGTGGACCTAGTATCAGACACTCCAATGGTGGATGAGCTCAAAAACCCTAAGGTTGATGACTTGGTGCAACAAGCACTACAAAAGACTGGAGTTTTGCAACTATGTGAGCTACCATTCTTTCCCAAACCCGCCCCATTGTTTAGGTGGTTAGTGTCACGAGTGCACGAAGATATTATTCTACTTCGGGGAAGAAGAATGAGGATCACATGCCATTTGATTTAGACATTCAGTGCCTACGAAACACTGGAGAGGATATGCCACTTGATTTATTTAGCACTACCAATATTGAGGAGCTAGCGAAGAAGTTAAACTATGAGAAGGGAGGTAGGGCACAGGTAATTACAGATCTCCTAGACCCAACATTCAGAGTCACCTCTTGGCTCATTATCTATAAATTGGGCATGCTAGAAAGGTGGACGGACATTAACCGAGAGGTTCTTGTACATGGCCTACAGGGTGTCCAAGAGGGCACACTACAATTTTTCCTAATTTATTACGAATGACATTATCGAAGAGGCGGGGGTGCAAAATGAGGCAAGAACGAATATCACATGGGGCTCCATCCTACTATTGATCATGTTCTAGGAGATTAGTGTACCAAATGGACTAGATTGAAACATTTGGGTTCAACCATCCACACACATGTTCCTTGCAGTCCATTTCACAAAGTTCACCTACGATGGGACCATCTCGAGTGCTTACAAGGCTTGGATGAACATGTGGTTCAAGTGACTGCATAGAGCTTTTGAGAAGAAGTGGTGCATCCCCACGAGTTACCACAAGTTGTTGGGGACCAGGTAAAATTTTTCGTTACACAACATTTTTTTCTAGCAAAGTTTATGATGGCTAAGGGAGAAATGGGGCCATGGTGCAAACCGCCTTCACATTTACTGCCAGATATATGAAGTGCACCATCAATCGGATCAAGAATGCACAAAAGTTTACTTTTGACATAGACAAGGTGGATGTTGATGTCCACACATTGTACACTACATACAAGTATGGCACTCAACCTGCCTACATCAAAGTTTTGGAGCCATATTTTCTAGACTTACACCCTCAAGTCAACGTTACCATCAATGGGTATGTCCATCAGGTGTTCGTGTACTGTGCCCCAAAACACAAGGAGGTATTGAGGTGGAGGTTACAAACTCTCCCTTTTCAAAGCCATAGGAGAAGTCAATCCTGCCCATGAAAGCAATGTAGGAATAATAGGAAGAAGAAGAACAACAAGATGAAGGGAAGTTAGATAATTCTAGGAAAAGGAAGTACTTCACACACCAAAATGGTAGTAAGGGTGCCAAATCTTCGGTATAGGGTGGCACCAGGGCCTCATTACTAGGGCATGAGGAAGAGAAGGAAGGAAATGATGAGAAGGAAGAGGAGGATCCTAAAGAAAAGAAGTGAAAAACAAATGATGCATCGAGCCCCACAATAGAATCAGAAGAAGGAGAAGAAGAAGACCCTACTACCTTCAAGGAAAAATTGGAAGCAGAGCTGGAGGAGAAGGAAGCTAAGGTGGAGGCCACGACTATAGGCGAGGTGTGAGAAGAAAAGGAATATTTTGTAGGGACCGAGAAGAGTCTAGCGCGCGAGGCTTCCCCAACTCGTGATTGCTAGCCCAAAGGGAGATAAAGGGAATCCTTTACTATAAAGGAAGATAAGGGATTCACCTATGGGGTGAAGAAGTAAAGAACCAAGTGCAAAGCTATAAGGAAGAAGTGGACACCCATGTCCCCACACATGGACTTCATGGATGACCCCACGAAGGTCTTACGTGTAAGATTCCAAGCCACCCTCCCACCAGAAAAGTTGCATGGTTGGGATTTGATGGATCAAGATGGGGGTGTTCCTAGGACTAGGAAGATGCTCAGAGTGGAACTTGCACTACCACTCGAGGAACCTGAGTTTGAGGTCAACGATCATGTGATTGAAATCATTCATTTGAAGAATAAAGGAGGAGATACATATAAGGTGGTGGATCCTAACCACCTAATAGATGAGCAGGTATGCAATGCATTACAAAATATGTCTTTAAAGGTAATTCGACGCAGTTTGGATGCAGGGGCCACTACTCGGACCCTAATCATAGAGAAGAAATGCAAGGAGAAGGAAATGGATAGGTTGCATCAGGGGTTAAGGGGAGAACAAGCGCAGATGAAGGAGGCATATGACCAAGTTGGCGCCCTCGTAAAAAGCATTTTGGGACAATGTCTGGCTTTGGTGAGCCAGGTTAGGACCAATTATGAGGATGAAATGGAGTACCTTGAGGACCTCATGGGGATGTTACTTGTTAAAATCAAGGATAAACCAGACCCCACACTAAAGAGCTCGTAAAAGAAAAAGAAGAGAACAAGGTTGCCATTGAAGCTTCGAATTACAATTGGAAGACTTGCTCTCCCAAATCAAGGAGGTAAATATATTAGAAGATAAGGGCTTCAATAGCTATAGAAAATGTGAGCTAATTATCGATGTGTGGGTAACAGAGGAAGAGGTAGCCCTAAAAATTTTTAGGAGACAAACCCCACCAATAAGGCGAAGTGCGCACATTTGGTTGTTAACACCACGACCTAGAAGGATAAATTCAAGACAAAGAGTGAGAAGCTAGATTTTAGAATCAAAGAACTCCGAGACTCCATCAATGAATAGATGGATGAGTTCGAAGATGTCTACGCAGAGTTGGGGGTGGCTATCAACATGTTAAAGGGGAAGGTGGAAGAAATCATCCCGCATTTGAGGTACCCAATGTCATAGGAGAAGCATCGGGAAGGACTTATCGAATTGAAGGCCTAGGAAAATTTGAAGGATGAGATAGATGCAAAGTTCCCGAGATCCTTCAATTGGTTTCATGACATACTCCATTCTTTATTTAGATTCTTTCCCAACCACTATTCTTTATTCTTTGAGAAGCATTCTTACCTTGACGGGTTTTGGTCGACAATATTTTGTTTGGGAAGAAAAAGGATTACCGGGCAGCAACCATCTTAGTGTGGGGTGATGTTGGACCCCTAAAGTAACTAAGTACATAAGGTGCGAAGCCTTGTGGAATGTGTAAGTAGGGCACAAAGGCATGTGCGTAAGTAGTTCGGGAGAGGTGCAAAGGCTTGCGCTTTGGGCATGATGGATTTAGGACTTAGTGAGTTTTGGACAATAGGAAATGATGCGCATAGGGTGAAAACAAAAAAGTGACCAGATATAGATTTGGATAAGCCATGGATACTTGTGGCTCAAGGAAAGGATATTCCAAAGCATCAATACGGTTATCATGAAAGGATAAGGAATTGAGGTTGTTAAGGATTAGCTGACACATGCATGCTAAAGTTACTTGATTGAGGGAGACACATGGTGACATCTGGCATATTCCTAGGTAGTGGTAGAGCAATCATAAAAGGATTCCTTTAAGCTTTCGTAGGTGATGATGGACTCATTAAGAGGGAAGATTCCTTCTAATTCTTCATATGGATGTCTTTCTAGGAAGAAGAGAAGAGATGAGTAAGGAGGTATGTAGAGATAAGTGAGGATGGGAGCGAGAAGTATAGAAATATTGTGTAATGTGTAATGGAAAGCTCTATGATGTAAAGAAATCTCTGCTCATCGTGAACATTTCCATGAATGGATGTCTTTTTGATGTAATATTGGTTACCATATTTTGACTAATAAATATAATTCAGTGATTTTGAAACACTCATGTGATGGATCTTGATCTATGTTTTTCCCTTATGTTCATGTGTGTGTTATGGGTTTTCTTGATGATATTCATGGGTTGATTCTACTTTCATTTAGTTGATCATGTTAATCTATGCTTAGAATGCATTAGACTAGGAGTTAATGCTTACATCTTAAATTCCATGGATGGATGTACTTATTTTCTCGGCTATATTACATCCTCATGTTAAGGAAGAATGTTCTCACTGAAGCTCACATAAAGAAGGGGCTCGGTGCTGCGCTCGCCTCTAGTGAGCACCGGACTAATCTGGATGATATGTCGGTGCACTTGGGGTTGGTTGTTGAAGAAGACAAAGTGGTATGAGACTACACTAACATAAGTATCAATGTGTAATCTATGTGATGAAAAATAAGCATGCAAATATACATTAGTAAAATTAATAACAAATGGGGGAATATCAGTAGTACCAACAACAAACCCAAGTGGATGATCATAAGAGGATGGAGGTGGAACCACATGATAAACATGATTAGAAGAAGATTCAAGATCTTCTTTTTTCATGTTTGGGAAATGGATCATTGAAAATCTTAAGCTTTCCATTATCATTGGTAGATTTAGAAATATTAGGCTTAGGTAGTCCAATTGCATTATTGTTAATCAAATCTTGGATTAAATGTCTAAGATTAAAGCATCTATCAGTGGAATGGACATTACATATATGATAATCATAATGTGAATTTTCATCAAAATTCTTGCCATAAGGATGATTAAGATCTAGCTCAAGAGGGGATGGAAGAGAAATCAAATTGATTTCAATGAGTTGAGGTAACAACACACGAGGTGGATATGACAATCTAGTAAAATTTCATCATGTAGGTTGTATTTGGAGCTTTGTTGGTTGAGATACAACATTAACAATAGGATTAGGCTCATTAGGCTTGCTTGTTAAAGGTGGATTTGCTTGGATTTTTTTGTAGATTAATTGGAAGTATTATCAACATACTTAAGCTTGCTCATAGAAAGTAACTTATTTTCATGTTCTTTAAGAGTATGACATAAATGATCAAAATAATGAAAAGAATAAAAGATCACACATTCTTGTAAAGGAGGCAATAGACTTTGGATAAATAGATCTTTCAATTCAAATTCAAGCAAGACATTATTCATTTTAGTAAGATCATTTAGTGGACCCGACACCTACATGCTCTTTATTATATTTATTCTTCTCGACCTCAAAGCCCTAGTTGCGGTAGGGTTCATATTTGAATCTTATATTCAAATTCACACATGATTTTCATCTATCATATACCATAAATCTTATCTATAAAAACATTTCCGGGGTTTCATGGTGTGTACTACCCCTTGGGTCACTTTCTAGGACTCCAAATTTTCAAATCACCTTTTGTTTCATATCTTGATAATAACAACTTTATTTTCAAATTCCTTTGATATTATTTTCCTTTTTCCATATCGAACAAAAACTCTTTTTTTCCCTAATTTTTAACACAATTTTTAGAAATTCAAAATTATGATTTTTACTAATTAATACATAATTAAAAAAATAGACACTTTTGGCCAAATCCCTTGGAGGTTTCTCTTTCAATTTATTAAATTCAAAACTACCTCTTTTTCTTTCAATTTTTCCTAGTTCATTTATTGAATGGATACTTTTAGCATTCACATATGGGGGCATCCTAATTCCCCCACTACCCGATGATGCACTCTTGTTCTTAGTTCATACTTGACTATTGAGGGCATCCTTACCTACATGAACCTCACTTTGCACACACACATCGGGGGCATCCTTATTCCTCCCTTCTAGTTGTTCTCTTTCACATATTTGCAATTAAAAATCCAAAAACATGTTTTCTTAGATCTTGATTGGATGTACTCTTGCTTCCTTATACTACTATATGTTGCACCTTTGTTTATCATGTTATTACGGTTCCTAGTATGCTTTATCATTTTTCATACACACATGCGTGTTCACATGGTATCTTGAGGTGAATTCAGGTCACTTACAAGTTGTTACATGATGTATGATGCTTGGCCCTATCCATTACCAAATCAATCGAGGCTCACGTGGGCATCTACCTTTTCCCACGTATTATCAAGTTCCATCATTGCAATATTTCACATTTTTATTCCTATATTTAGATATTACATTATGGTATACTATTTATCTTTCCTAATATGCTAACAAATGCTTTATGTGTATCATTTTCCTTGCATGACTCCTTCCAATCATGGTTTTTTTCTTTGCTTGTATCTTGTTTACTATTGTTTACATGACTATGTCCTATGTTTGTGTGTTTCCTTATTTGCATAATCCATGACGGCTTTGATTATCTTGTGACATCTTGAGTGGTGTCTCATGTATGTAACTAGCTCCTCATTGTGTCCTTGTTTGTTTTTTCCTATATGCTTTTACTAGTTGTTATTTCCATGTGCATTGCTTGTTTATCACTAACACTTGTATGCTAGCATTTTCCAATAGTTTGCTTACATTATGGTCACTACCATACGTAATCCATATTCCCCATACAAGAATCCCTATATCAGATATGCATATCAGTTTTAGTCTTCCTCATTTGGGACTCATTTGTTTTTTTTCATCTCACGTACCCCAAATGAGTGGGGGAAACATCGGCGAACCTTTTCACCCTCCCAACAATTACATAAAGTAGTTATAGAATCAAAACTAGTAGAAACAGAACAAAATCAGTTATAGAACATGGCTAGAAACAAACTTGGCCACAAAAATCATCCTAGATAGTCTGCCTAGTATAGACAGGAATGGTGGGCACTAGTGTCCCACTTGGGTGCTCTTGTCTCCGGGAAAAAACAATTATAGAGTAGTTTTCAGCACTTGCATAGTTACACTCCTAGTTTTAGTAGTTACACAGTCAATTTATGATTGTAATTAGTTACTAATAGGAACTAACTACTTACTAAGGAACCAAATTAGGAACAAATAAGGAAGTGGCACCGGGCATATACATGACAACAATATGCCCGAACAATGTGCATCCGAGGCAAGTTACAAATCGGGTTTGTGATCATTTGTAGTGGTACTTATCCATGGGGAAACATTAATGGTTGGAGGAAAAATCCTATGAGCTCTCCCAATACACTTTCCCTTAGTGGTGACAGGATGCCTAAATATGAAGTTTAGTGTCGACACTCAAATCCCTAGTTTGGTGATAGGACACCTAAATCCTTCATATTATTCCAACCAACTCCTAAGAAACAAGTCTATAACCAAATAAAAATTTCTCTCTTTCTCTTTCATAATTTTAGGTGTACTCTAACCCCTTGGTTTATCTTTTTCCAATTTTACATATTGTTCAAGTTAAAGTTCAATTGCATTTACCTAGAGCATTGACTACACTTGTTTTATTTTGTAGGTCCTATCCTATCCCAATAAAGGCAAAGCACACAAGCAACCATGAAGCAAATCTCAAACACACTCTAGAAAAGATGATATTCTAAGGAACTACACGTACACATCATTATCACTCCACGCATGCAAAGGTCACCCCTAGGATCCCTATCCTTCCCTTCGCTTATAATTTCATAGTACCAATTTTGCGCTATTCCATTAGGCATGCTACACCACTCATTTGGCACGCTACTAGAACAATCTTCTTTTGAATCTCAAAGGTACACTTTTCTTTTCTACTTTATGCTATCGAATCCTTACTTACCAACATAAAGTGGGGAAAACGTAATCATTAAATCACACACTTAATATGTACATCTAGCCTCTAAATACTTCATTTATATGCATGATTCCTAAGCAAGAGAACTGCTCATTAACAACCTTTTACTTTAATTCAACATTTATTTTATCCTTTTTTATCTCTACTGCTTGTTATTTATGATTTGGAACTTATAGTTTTACATATTAGCCAACATCTTTCTCATTTCGGACTCCACTGCTTTATCTTTTTGGCATCCTATATAGAACGCCCATTAGGGACAAGAAATCCCGAGCGCTACTATCCCCTCTAGGTGCTTCTTTCCTCCTCCCTTTTTCTAAGTTTTTGAATGTTACATATTTCATGTCTTTTTTTACTACCCTAGGTTGGCCTTTCAAAAGTTAATGACAAAACTTAAGCGAAGGAATCATTTATATGCATGCCTTATTTAACCTCATTAGTGGGAAAGCACTTTCAAGTGGCACATACTATTACAAGGAGCTAATCTTTTCTATCTAGTACACCAAGGATTATATTTTAGCACTACATACGTCACTGCATAGGAGGGTTTATTCTAAATTTCACCGTCCAATATCAATAGTTGTTTTGTGTAATCTAAGGCCCCGCACTTTCATGGATTGACAGAGGCCAAGTCAATTTGAAGGGAAGCCATGTATGATTCCCTTAAGAGATAAGGGCATTAAGAATATGATTTTTTAATACTAATACCAATTATGTGGATAATTTTTATAATATCAATGTTTAGTTGGAATATTTTGGCTTTGTAAGAACATCAAATGATCTATTTCATTGAATATGGTGAAACAAGAAGATACAACTTATTAGGGCCTTCACGACCACAATATGACATATTCCCTAAGTAATGCTTGAAAATTTGTATAAATTTTGGTTATCTTTCTAATGGAGCATCATGCATGGAACACGGTGTACACAACACTAGTAGTTATTAATAGGATCCAACAAGTGAAGCAAAGGGAAAGGATCAACCCTATTCAAATCCCTTGATAGCCAAAATCCATCCTCCACTATCTCTCAAAGATCACTTAAACATATAATCCTCAAGATAACACATTAACGTGTAAACATATAAATGGGAGTTGTGATGTTGTTTAAACATGTGTACATTTAACAATTAAACAACAATCTTCAAAGTCTATAATAAAAAAACAATCTTAGTTTTATTTAAATGAAAACCTTTCAAACTTATTGGAAAAAATACAAGTTTTGGAAACACAAAAGATGCGTAGACACAAACACATAAAATCAAAAGAGGTGTATCTATAATAAATTAATGTATGTTTCAAGAAACCATTAATAAACAATACATCAAATTACAAACTCGAAAAAATGGCATTATCGTTACTATCACTCTATCATCTTAATCATCTTAGAATGAAATTGAATACACATTATATTTTAACACCCACTAAATCTGCACACATGAGTTTTAACAAGTGAAAACATTCAACATTTTTAAGAAAAGTATATAAAAAAGCAACACATAATTTTACAACAACCTAGAGTCAGATTCACCACCCTATCTATAGTGAATAGATATGGTGATGGCCTACTATTATATTGCTCTGCAGAGATAATCACTACTAGCTATAGTTATTTCCTCCTTTGTTGGTCGGCGCCGCCATAGCCCCAAACTAGTTATAGGGGCTAGAGATATCCTAGCCTGATTTCTTTAAAAAAGGGAATGAAAAACACAATAAAATAAAATAAAATGATGTCTACATTGGAATAAATTAGGAAAATCTTATGTCTTTATTTCCTTGTAACTTTTCTATTCCATTTGATTTTTGTTCTAGTTGACCATCTTTGGCCTCACATGTAAGCTAAATTTAGGATTGAAATAAATTTATAACTTTTTCATTACAAAATTTCACATAAAAATTAAAATTAAATGATTATCCTATTTAATGTATTGTTTGTTGCAAATTAAATATACCTTAATACATACCAACCTAAAAAGTCTTACTATTTAATTCTTTATTAAAATTTTGATTATCATGTGATTACATGGGATGTTGGGATCTCTAAAAACAACCTACATGATGAGGTGTGTTCTCTTTCAAAGCCCAATCCCATAGAGATGACTTACCAAGGCCTTTATGTCCTTACTTTCACCAAAGTGGAAAATGGTGCATGTGCTCCACCTATTTATGTCCCACTTTAAAGGAATATTAATTGTTCCTAATTTTTATGATTTTGTCAAATGACTTTCCCACTATAAGAAGTCACTCGTGATGAAATGAAAGATTTTAATGACATCCACGAGACTGAAAAATTATAATAGCAATAGAAATTACAATTTAATTTATTTGAAGTAGAGGGAATGTGAGTGGGATGAAGTTGCGGGCCTAACTTGCGCGATCCTGTTTATGAAAGCGTGAAAGAGAAACACCAATGGAAAATTTTCTACATCCACCCTTCGGATGTTAAGGCCAACATGGGAAGTCGATCGAGCCATTTGTGTTCGCAAATTTTCAAATCGGGAGCATTTTGTTTTCCATATCATTAAAACATTCTAAGGTTATCCAAAAAGTGTCGAATTATTAAAAACTAGAGATTTTTTCAAATGAAGCACTCAACATTCATAAATTCAATGACGAAAAGAAACACAGATCCGACCCAACGTAAAAATCACCTTGAAATGATTAAACACCTTGCAAATCTAAATAATGCTCACCTTCAACAATCACAGTCACGTAAGTATGAGGAATTTGTGAAACATTTTTCAGACAAAATGAAAAATCCCCATTTTGGGTACTCCTCATTGGCCCCTCGGTCGATGTGCACGGTAGAAGTGACACTCTTAATCATCATTATAATATAGCTTCAAGATTATGTTTGGAAACATCAGTTTCAGAGGGTTTGGAATGTTCTTGTCAAACCCAAAAAACTCATTTTTGTGGTGTATTTTACACCAAGGGCTTCTAGTTGGGGATTGACTCAAGCATATGGGTTTTAACCCCATTTTCCTGGTCTACCATCAACCGGAGTCTATCAAACACATTTTTTTGTTTTGTCCTAATGTTCAATCAGCATGGAAGTTGATTCATACCCTGTTTCAACCCTTTTCTCTGGATTTCTTTACCTGGAAAATGATTCTCTTGAGGGACTCAACCTTATTACCTGTCATTTATAAAAAAATTGGCACATCTTCAAAACTAATATTATTTTTCATCTTTGGAAAGACAAAAATAATGCCATTTTTAATGATGTTCTTATGGATAATTTATATACTTACATGGGTTTGTTAGAACGCACCAAGGATTTAAAATTACACACGTGACAAGGAAGAATGGAAAATGGATAAAAAAAAAAATATATGCGGTCACCACTTGAGGATCTAGTGTAGAGACAAAATATATAGTGGGGAGAGATTCAAAACACCCTATTAGAGAATATGGAATGCCTCACTATCATAGAGTGTCACTTGTGATAGGAAATAACATGAAGAGCGAAATCAGGCTGAAATTGTAAATACTAAATACAAAAATTGACTATTGAGTCATAGAGGAAATTCACATATATTTTAATACAATAGTTTTACAAACTAAAATACTAGTCTTTAACTAGAAGAATTCCATCAACACAACAACTAATAATTGAAGTTGTCCCTTGAAAATAAGTTTGTTTATCCATTATAAAACCTAGAAAATAATCTATTTTGGTATCAAATGTAGCATTTAGTCGAGTGTAAATAATTATACTCATAATAAACTTGAAATATCATTCACACAAAGAGATAGAGAGATTACATATATAGTCTATTGATCTCTTATAAGTTGGGAGTCAAATTTATAACACACAATCCCACTAATATCTTTTAATATTGTCATCCATTGTAACTTGGCTACTTTCACTAAAAATTTCTATGTAACATACCCTAGAAAATATCTCCCATACCTCATTATTTTTCAACTATAAACAATTTATTATTCACATATTAATATATTGACATACTAACATGCAAACATTAGTAAATCCTAACATGGTATTGTAAAAAGAAAACCATCATTGCTTTTTCTACTATAAAGACATAGCACAATGAAATTGTTGGTGTAGGACATGAGCTAGTGTGGATACAACATATGTTTTTTTATTTTGATTTTCCATAGTCCTAACTCACAACCCTTTGGTACGATAATTAGAGTGCCATCCACATCTCTTCAACTTAGTGGAGCATAAACACATAAAATACATTGAGATACATGTATTATATTTGGAAGCTAATATAGGACAAGTTTGTTGACCTTAAGTTTTTTCAAACCAAAAATTAGGTTACAAACATCTTCACAAAGCCATTGCTTGAAGCCTGATTTGTTTAGTTCAAGCAACTTTTGGATTGTCTACCATCAACCAGAGTCTATCAAGAAAATTTGTTTGTTTTGCCCTCATGCTCAATCGAAATGGAAGTGGATTCATACCTTGTTTCAACCATTTTCTATGGATTTATTTACCCGAAAAATGATTCTCTTGAGGGAATCAACTTTATTACCTGCCATTTACAACAAATTTTGGCACATCTTCAAAATAATTATTATTTTCCATCTTTAAAAATATAGAAATATTGACATTTTAAATTATCTTCTTATGGACACTTTATATACTTGCATGGGTTTGTTAGAACGTGCCAAGGATTTAAAATTACACACATGGCAAGGAAGAATGGAAAATGGATTAAAAATATGTGGTCACCACTTGTAGATGTAGTGTAGAGATGGAATATATAATGGGGTGAGTTTCGAACACCATGTCAAAGAATATGGAATGCCTCACTATCATACGATGTCACTTGTGATAGGCAATAACATGAGGGACAGATCACACTTTAAATTGTAAAAACTACATACTGAAATTGACTATTGAAATTATATAGGAAATTCACATTTATTTGAATACAATAGTTTTACAAACTAAAAATAATAATCTTTACCTAGAAGAATTCCATCAACACCAAAACTAAGAATTGACGTTGTCCTTTGAAAATAAGTTCATTTATCTCGTTATAAAACCCACAAAATAATCTACTCCGATATCAAATGTAGTTTTTAGTCAAGAGTGTATAAGTATACTCACAATAAACAAATAATAAACTTAAAATGTAATTCACATAGAGGGAGAGGGATTATATATATAGTCTATGGATCTCTTATAAGTTGGAAGTTAAATTTATAACACACAATTCCACTAATACCTTTTAATATTTTGATCCATTGTAACTTGCCTAATTTTTCTACAAATTCTTTGTGATGTACCCTAGAAAATATCTCTCATACCTCATTATTTTCAACTATAAACAACCTATTATTCACATATTAATATACTTGACTTACTAACATGTGAACACTAATAAATCCTAACATGGTCTTGTAAAAATAAAACCACCTGTGATTTTTCTACTATGAAGACAAATTACAATACAATTGCTGGTGTAGGATATGAGCTAGTGTAGATACAACATATGATTTTTGATTTTGAGTTTCCACAGTCCCAACTCACAACTCTTTCGTATGATAATTAGAGTACCATCCAAATATCTTATAACTTAGTGGAGCATAAACAAACAAAACACATTGAGGTACACATGTATTATATTTGTAAGTTGATATAGAAAAAGTTTGTTCACATTTAATTTTTTCAAACAAAAAATTAGGTTGTAAACATCTTAACAAAGTCGCTTCTTGAGGCCTAATTTGTTTAGCTCAAGCGATTTTTGGGAGTGAAGGAACGTGTCATCAACCAAGGGTAGTTTAGTGTTCCTCCATCCTTCCCTTCATTAAAGTACATCTTAAGGGGGGTGTTAGAGTGTTTAATTAACCATAGATTATTATGCGTGATTAAAATGCACTTGCACTATTAATTATATTTTAATATATGGATAATTCACCCATTGGCGCAAACTTAAGAAAATCTATTAAAATAGAGAAGATTACCAACCAAGTTATTGATTTGATTGATTTCCACTATTAATAGATTAAGAAAAACTTGTTATGTAAGAAAATGCTCTCCAATCCTAATACTAATTGTTTCTACTAAAGCATGAAGAGCTATTGTTATTGGTAGATTGTGGAAGAGAGTTATTTTTACTTGTTGCACTCCCGTTAGTCAGCATTTCCAAAAATAATTAAAAATAACCAAATATCCCGAGAAAAGATATTAAAAGTAATAATAATGGTAATAATTTTTTAAAGGGTATATAAAAGCAAGGGAAATTAAGATTAATACATTACGATAAGAACATGAATAAGTCAGCAAACATGAAAAAGTGGTACCAAAGCACTTTCACGAAAAGGCAAGGTGAAAAATTATAAATGTTTGCGCTATTCCGACCACATCACATTTTCAGCATTAAGAGGTGAAGAGTTGGCATAACGCCACTTTCGCAAGTTTAAATAAAATTATGTTTTATAAACATCGACAATATTCCATCGTGACAGAGGTAAGACCAAATTATTGAAAAACGATAAAAATTCATCGCACTAGAACAATAAAGAGAGTTTAAATTTAATACGACAAAACATCATCATTTCAAGATGATTTAATATTCACAGAGAGTCAAAAATGTTTAATACGTTCATGGGTCACATTTAGTTTCCTAAATGGACCCATGCCTTTAAATGTTTAAAACACATTTCTAAAACTAAGTTAATTAATTAACATCCCCACATAAGGTGCAAATTTTTAAAACTAAGTCAAAATTAGATTAAATAAGATCCCTAGATCCAAAGTAATCTCCACCATAGGATGATAAAACCCTAAAAGAAATCTTATGAGGATAACCTAAAACCTAAAATCCTTTTATTTCTTTTTCCTAACTCATTCATTTAGTTGCACATTATTTGGTTTTGTGTTTTACTTTTATAGGATGGAGATTAAAGCTTAATGCAGCCAAATCAAGAGGATTTGGGAGGGTTTTCACTCCATTTGATATTCTTATTTCAGATTGTAAATCCATTTTGGTTTGATCATAGATCTATTTTGTTGGATTAGAAATCTATTTCTTCTCCTTGGGTTTTTATTTGATCCATAGAAGGATATGAAAGTTTCTAGTTTATTTAGAAAAAGTATCTTCTTTAGAGCAACATTATGTGGATGGTTATTTTATTTAAATGGAGGTTTTTAATTCATATTCATGATTCAAGTACACAAATGCGCGTGCGTATGCACACAAGCGCACACACACACACACACACACACACACGCACACACACACTTTTTTATTAAATCAAACTCAATCCGCAATGTTGATAATGCCCAAATGGGCAACTACATTTTTAAAGGTCTTAGGGCATGTTTGGAAGGGAAGGCTGCCCACGGTAGGGGGTTAGATGGCTCGTGTTGAGAGGAAGACCAAAATAAAGCCATGGCCATTAAGTTCGAGGGAGGGGCATACTATGGATTATGTCACAACCGCAACTATGACATATGCCACAACCAATGGGTGGAGAGAGGGGGTGCACATTTTTATAACAAAAACTTGCCAAAGAAAATTTCAATGCCATTTTTTAATAAAAGGGTTTCCAATATCATTTTTGATATTATAAATTGATTTGTTTATATATATATATATATATATATATATATATATATATATATATATATATATAATACATACATACATATATGTATGTATATCTAAAATACCTACTTATGAACTACAAGTTTTATTAAATATGATTACTCAATATTAAATGAGCAGAATATGGATAATCAATATTAACAGTACTTATATATATAATAGGAAAATGATAAAACAACAAGCAACATAGTAAGCTTTACACTATCCAGATTCTCACGAACAACAATGAAACAATGTTCCAAAGGTACAATTTTAAGATATTGTAGACACCAATTTTTGGTATGCTTTTCCCTCATCATGTGTTTTCTCCCCTTTGTCATCATCTTGCACATACATACATACCTCTCTTCCTATTTGAATTTATCTTTCCCTCCTAAACCCCATTTATCCTATCTAATTCCCATTTTCCCATCTTAATACCACTATTATTTTATCCCCGTAATTCATCCATAATCGCATTCAATCACCCATGAACCCATCCATATCCTTAATCTCATCCCTAAACACTCCATTTATCATCCCTAGACTCCCATATACCCTCATTCAATGCATTTCCACCCTCCAACCACCTTTTATCCTCCCTATGTAACCCTAACCCACCTAAAGAGCTAGAAACCCTAATCTACCCCCTTTAGGGCCCTTTGTATCGAGTTGAGCATCATCTCCACCACCCAAATCAAGGGTTAGTCATATTTGACGGTGACACACTATAATTATACCTCTCCCCATTCTCTGAGGATGAAATTTGGAGAATTTGGGTCTTCTTGCAAGTTTTGCTTTATTTGTCTTTCTTCTTAAGAGCCGCAACTATCAACTTATAGCTATCTTGAAGATCTTGCATGCCATCCTTGGAGATTTGAATATTTAGAGTTACTTGGAGCCTTATCATTATTTCATCATTCTTTCCATCAGTCTTCTAGGTCTGCACACCACTTGGGAGATTTCATATTTATCATATTCCATTGTCCTTTCCTCATAATCATCTTTGTCATTCATCCACCCCCTCAAAACCCACAATCTATCTTTAGTCATCATCAACTCTACCCAAAGATTCATCGACCCCATTTGTATCTACCTACTTTTCTATCTTCCACCTTCTTGGCCATCTATTTTCCAGCCCCTATAGTACTTCGATCCTTTGGTCCTCTATTTTTTCCACCTAAAATTCCAGATCTTATCTTCACTACACCGGTCGTGCCGTTGATCCACTTAGTCACCATCGACCCAGTTTGTATCCCTCACATTCTCTTCGAGATATGTTAATTTTCTTGCATCATTTATATTTCCTCATCATCCCAACATTATATTCATGATATCTCCATATTTTTTGAGCCTATTTTAGATATGTTTTCTATATATCTCTTGATCTACTCTATCGGATGTCATTGAATGTCCCTGTCAATATTAGGTTGTCGTTGACTTGATCGTGTTTGATTTCACTTATCTTAATTTTATCATCATCTATATTATCATATCTTTACATTTATGATTTTTTTATTATGTTATCTACTGATTCATATTTATCCATCATCATGAAAGGTGCGAACAATTTGCACAGAGAAAACACCAGAAAGATTTTCTATTCCGATCAAATATTCAACACAATACATTAATTATATAGAAGAAGTTGCTCCTATACTCAAGGAGGTTGCTCTAACAACTCTCCCTATAATAGCTCCCTCCACAAACAACTTAACTAATACAATACGTGAGTTGTTTCAACAACTCACCCAATATAATAATCACCCAAACTTATAAACATAAATGTGGAGCACTAACTAATTATATTTCCTAACATTCCCCCCCTTAGTGCGAACATGGGGAAAACTTGCCTTATACTTGCACCTGCTCATGATCTGGTGATTTTCACAGGATGATCACAAACCTCGGGATGGTTTTGCAAATGGTTGACCACAAACCGAGAATGGTGGTTTTGCAATTGGTTTACCACAAACCACAAAGTGATGGTTTTGCAAATGGATTACCAACAACCAAGAATGGTGGTTTTGCTATTGGTTTACCACAAACCACAAATGAAGGTTTTCAAGTGGTTTACCTACAACCACATCATGATATGCAAAGTACTATCATCGGCCCTCATCACATTTTAGTGCAGGGAATCAGTAGTGCCCACATTTTTATAGCTCCAGCTTATCTATTGGTTCATTCATTTCTAGACATGTTTTGATTGAAACTCTGTTAGACTTTGGACATTTTACTATGATATTTTATCCTCATGGACATTATGGCATTTTGGGCGTGTAGCGCCAATTGGATTAGATTCGTATACTGATATATTTCTTATGATGTGATGACACTAACAGGGTTATATGATAGAATTATTGGTTAGATGTTAGTCTCTTGTGGTTGATTTGATTAATGATATAGTGTTTTGGATTTAATGATGGTAATTTTCATGCTAACCTAAGTTTATGTCGTTGCAATTTTATTTATGATTCATGGCCAACTATGTGGATAATTGTATGTATTACACTATCAATTGTAAATTATGTTCAGACATTATAAGTTTGATTGAGATTGTGATGTATAGATGATGCTATTATATTGACAGATGCGGTTAATGTGTGCAATGAGTGCGCAGTGACAAGCATAGGAGAGCATGGGTTTCGTGGTAGCTATGCAATTGTGCACAAGCGGCCCACGGGCTGAGTCCTAACCATGCTAAATGTTTGAGGCCTTAGATTAGATGTATTTAATTGGGCACCATGGGTGAACCCCTCAATTTGTAATGTAATTATGTCTTGTAAAATTAATTATGTTTAGGGTGTGTTTTATTAAGTAAACTAGCTTAGGGGTTAATGATCTTATCTTAAGTTAAGTGTTGGTTTTGGGAAGTGTGTGTGTGTTGGTAGAAGGGATTGGGGACCACATGTGAACCTTGGGTGAACCCCACACCCTCTACCCTTGTGCCCAAGCATGCCAAACCCGAAATTGGGTTATTTTGGGTAATTTTAGGGACCCCTTTTGAGTTTGGGGTTCCTTAGCATGAAAATGGGCCCTTGGACCCTACCTAATAGGTAGGGGGGCCTATTTCCAAGGTTTGGAGGGAGTTTCCCTCCCATTTTTCCCTCTTTAGTCACCATCCATGTAAGATGGTTGGGTTGTGTGAAATTGTTAAAAGTTGCTCCACTTTGTTTTATTTTAGTTTTTAGTATTTTGGGTGAAAAGGGATAAAAGGTGAGTTTACTCTTACTTTTTTTTTTTTTGGAATCTTTGACTCTTGAGAGGAGAGGGGGTGACACTTGTCACTTTCCCATTGGTGAGGAAACTTTTGAGCTCCTCTTTTTATTCTTCCTCATGGGGAAGGAATGGGTCTTCTTGGTTCATTTTTTTGGAGCACTTGGAGAATTTTGGGAGCTTGGAGGGAAGCTTGGACAAAGGGGAAAAGCTTAGAGTTTTGGAAAGCATATTAGAGGTAGGGTTCTTAACCTTTTTCCTTCTTAGTTTTGTTTATCTTGTAAACTATGCTTGATCAATAAAATAGTGTGTGAAATGATGTATGGTGAATGTGGTTGTTTGCTTGTTCTTGTTATTTCCTTTGTTTTCTCTCCACCATCATTTGGAATGATGGTTTTTGGAGAATGTAGGGGAAGAGAGAGGGATTTCCCTCTCAAACCTCATGGTTGTAGGTCAAGCCATGAAGGTCCCTTCTCATCCCCTCATATGGTTTGAGGTGGGAGAAAGGTTCATATGGCTTGAACCTTTCCCCATTCTTGGTGAGGAAACCCTTTTGGGTTTGAAAATCCTCCCAAGAAGGATTTCTATAGCGTAAGGAGGAATAAGGAGGATGACTGATTAGGAAGTACAAAGAGTTTTGTATATATATATTTATTGGTGCTCCTATGGTTGGACACCTTGATTTGGGCATCCTTCTTCCTCTCTTCCCCCTTGTGAGGTTGACCTTGTTCTCCTCTTGTGTTGTTTTCTTTGTATAGTAGGTATAAATGGTTGAATGGTCTTATGTCTTCTCTTGTTGTGTGTTTAAATCCCCATTATACTTGTGCACATTGTGGAAGCTAGTTCCTCTCTCCCATGGGCTTGGGGGAGGCTAGCATGACTTCCAACCATGGAAAGGCATGTGATGATGCCTATTGGTTGGGTGGTAAACAAGCCATGTTCTCTTGGAGTTGGAGCTCAAGTTGGAGATAGTTGAAGCCTCTTGCCATCTTGGTCATCCTCAACTTTTGTGGGCATTACCTCCATGTTGTAAATAAATGTGGCTTGTAAAGTTTCTCATTTTTGTATATAACCATTTTGTACTTATTGTTCTTGAAAACATTGGTCATCACTAAGAAAGTTTCTATTATATAGTTGCAATAATCTTGTAAGATTGTCATTTGAATTTATAATGAAACCATGAACTTGTTATTTTCAATGCCTTCATTTGGAAGAAATGTTGTTTAGAAATTTTTTTAAAAAAAAAGTATATAGTTATGAAATTTACACTTGAAATATTTAGTTGTGCATTACATATAAAATCAAAAAAAAAAATTAGTGTGCTTGCATCATTTAAATCATTAGGGAAAAATATGGTATTACATGGGGAAACCTGTAATACTTGCGACCGCTCATGATCTCGGTGATTTTCACAGATGATCACAAACCTCAGGGATGGTTTTGCAAATGGTTGACCACAAACCGAGAATGGTGGTTTTGCAATTGGTTTACCACAAACCACAAAGTGATGGTTTTGCAAATGGATTACCAACAACCAAGAATGGTGGTTTTGCTATTGGTTTACCACAAACCACAAATGAAGGTTTTCAAGTGGTTTACCTACAACCACATCATGATATGCAAAGTACTATCATCGGCCCTCATCACATTTCACTGCAGGGAATAACATAGGAAATTTTGCTGACATCTGTTGCTCATACATACATAGAAAAAGATGACATACTGGAAATGGAACATTGGAATGATGTTCCCCCCCTCAATGTGAAATTTCCACTTCTTGAAAACAAGATCACTGCAAACTGAAGCAAACACACAACTGAAAACAAATGCCACCAAATCATCTGTGCGGCCCCGTCATTGGCGACTGACGAGAGGTCGCTGAATGACCTCCAACCTCCGTTTGCCTCCTGCCTCCTGTATTCTGCTACTTACTTAGCGGATATGGAAATGAGGCTCATTTACAAACTACTAGGTGTCGGTTTCCACCGAAAATGCACCCCCCCACTTGGACGTCGCGTACAAGCGATAATGCGTCCAATAGTTGAAATGTGAGGCAAAAATTTTTATTTTTACAATTTTCCTAATAATCACCTAAATGACGATAAAAAACTGACACAAATATATTTTTGACACTTTGACTCTGACTATTTTGACAGACTAATGAATCAATTTTTGACTAGACTAATAATAATTGACATGGGAAATAAAATACAAGAAATAGAGTATCGACTATTATTCTGGACAAGACTATAAACAAAACCGACTCCTATGAAATTTTTGATAACAAAACTTTAAACATGACACGACTTTATAAATTTTCACAAACTTTAATTACAACCTAGAAGTTAATGCATGACTTTTGACAAGACAGTTAACGACATTAATCACCCCTTTCTTTGATAAAAGAATACTCACTTGATAAATGACAAAACATTGGAAGAAAAAAAAATTATTTACAGATACCAAATGATAAGAGACTTAAAAAAATAAACACAACATTGATTAGTACTGACCTTTTGACCCTAGACTTTTAAACCTACACGTGGACTATTGCATGGACAACACGCTTGTCTCTAGTGAGCCTCTGATTCCTCTTCGGTGGATCTATACATGCATACGGAGCGTCCTGGTTGCTACAGCTGAGATGTCCAAGTTTGTGGAGAGCTCGGATTGAGATCTGTGAGCAAGACAGTAACTTTGTGTGTTCTGCATGTACTATGAAAGTTTGGAGATCGGGCATCCTGCCTTTGGAAGAAGAGCTTACACAATGATCTTGTAGTCAACTCATAGACGTTTAATTGAGAAGAAGACCAAGTTGTGTGCTTCTGTCGAATTGAGAGGAAGGCTTGAGATGGGGATTCCGCTCATCAAGACCAGATCAAAAACTTTGAGCTACTGAACACGCCTAGCAGGAGTCTGATCTATCAATTTCTATAGGATCTGTGTTGCGCTGTAGATGTAGGAAGACACACGAACCGAAACTAATAATTACTCAGCAACTTCAAAACAATTTCCAGATCGATGCCAGGAGAGAAATCAATGAATGCAGAGATACATGCTACCATATAGGGACGAATCAGGCTGAGGAATAAGTGGAACGCTTGGAAGTAACAGGACTGCAATAAGATATATATTTTGGAGTGTTTCCAAGAATGCGCCAGCAAAGGAATCAACGCTATGATAGAATGTACGTGGGCATGCAGATGTCAAACGTCTGACCATTCACAAGACAATGCTCGAGCATAAAGATCTGAGCACTTGTTTTTATACGTGATGAGACAGCTGAGCGCACCCGAACAGATGCAGCATAGTAGGCATACAGACTCTCATTGTGCCCCCTTCACTCTGACTTCTGTCAGCAGATTCACCCGCTCTGATACCAATATGAAAGGTGCGAACAATTTACATAGAGAAAACACCAAAAAGATTTTCTATTCCGATCAAATATTCAACACAATACATTAATTATATAGAAGAAGTTGCTCCTATACTCAAGGAGGTTGCTCTAACAACTCTCCCTATAATAGCTCCCTCCACAAACAACTTAACTAATACAATACGTGAGTTGTTTCAACAACTCACCCAATATAATAATCACCCAAACTTATAAACATAAATGTGGAGCACTAACTAATTATATTTCCTAACACATCATTTATATATATTTTTTATCAAAGTGGGTTGACATCCATCCCGAGGAATTTATCACTTCTCATGACTGACCTACTCAGGAAACCCACCATCTTATATACAAATCGTTTTCATGTTTAACTTCTCTTTGTTGTGTGGGTTATCAATCTCATAGTGGAGAGGATATTTGTGCCCATATCTTCATCATCATCGCATATCGGAGGTATCCTAAAACCCTCTCATAATTTGGAGTTTACTATTTTCTTTCCACCACTTCATTAACTTGAAACAAGAGCGTGAAAATTCGATCAACATTCTGACATGCCCTGTGGGACCTCACCCTTTCTCTTTGGTGAGTTCTTTATTTATTTTATTTATTTCATTTCATATTCTACTTCTTTCTTTCTACTAACCTCATATGTTGGATTCACTTGCTTGCGTGCTGTGGATTGCTTGCTTGGATCAATATCATGTGTGCTTAAATTGAAAAAAAGAGGAAAATAACGGTATCTAAATATTCCTCATTTTGTCTCTATTTTCTCTTTTTGCATTATCTGTCTCCCTCTTTTTCTGTGATCTCATTGAATGTAGTATTTGGATATTGGGGTTAAAAAAACCTTCATACTTGATTTCTCATGTAGTCTAAGTTTGAAGTAATCTTTTGCATTCACATTTCTTCCACACACAACCAAACTCAAAAATAAATTTACACATCTAAAAAAACTCCTACTAGGTGGAAATATTGGGATTTCATAACCCAATAAAGAAGCCACCATGGTGTTCAAGAAATGTAATATTTTTTATTATTATCGATATCGATTAAGCACCCGTCACCTTTATCATTGCATGTGTGAAGTGAGGGGGTAGGCCCTAATAAAAATCCACGTACCGGTAATCATCACCAATTTTTGCCTCATGTATCTTCAGGTATATCAAGGATTCCAACCAAAACAACCCGAAACCATCCTTAGATTGATCATTTCTTAGGTTCCCTTTGAGCCACTTTCTTTTCTTTTTCCATAATTTTTCTAAATAAACAAGATAATTAACACTTTCCACTTGATTTTCTTGTCATATTAAACAATCTACATAAGTTCTTATTTTTGTTTCATTCCCTTTATCACCTATTCTCAAGATAAAAAAATGGAATAATCAACCTCGTCCAACAATATCCTTGATTCCAATAATCGCTCCTAACAAACTTCGCACTTGCCATTTTTATCTACACCTATGTGTTGATCCAGCTTTTTCTTTCCTTTTAAGTTAATGAAATAACTACTAAAGAAAATTAAATAACTCCAAAATGCAAGGGTTTAAGGTACCTTGATGTATGATGGATGCAAATGGATGGGCACAAAGTGAGTGATATCCTCGCTGCAAACTTGATGAACCTGCAAAATAAGAATGACTAGAAAGAAAATGGATTAGATGGTATATGCAGGGGGCTTCCCGATGAAGTCGGTTCCTAGAAGTGTTAACTTCATTACATGGATGTCAACCCCTGTTTGATAAAAGAAAGTGAAGTAAATGATATATAACTAGATAGTATGCAAAAACTGATACAAAACAGAATGTGGAAATGAAAGAAATGGATGAAAAGTACTTGATTTGATCTAAATTAAAACAAATAAATTATACCCGGCTGGGATGATGGTGACCTAGGCTACATAGGGGTAGGTCGACAAAGGACTCCGAGTAGATAAATATGAATAACAAGTTGGAATTTAGATTTGTAAGGACTTGAGTTTTAGTAAGGTGATCACAAAACCCTAAGAACACCGACAAGAAACCTACACAGTAGATATAAAACATAGAAATAGAAAGGATGCAAGAAAATAGAGTTTGGGATGGATTGGGTGGAAAATAAGACTTGGCTCAACGTCTATTGGGATGGGTTGGTGGTGGTGATCAAGATAGAAAAAGTCAATTTGGAGTGACAGAGAGGCCAAATAATAGAGTTGGGAACTAAAAACATAAATAGAGAAGAAACAGACACCGATGAGGATCTGGACACATAATGGGTTGACAAAAATCTGGGTGGAGTGATAATGGCATGGGTAGTGGTAAACAAGGATGACAATAGACAGTGGATGAACAACCTACAGACAGAGTCACCGAAAGAGAAAGTTGAATATGAGACTCTGATAAGAATTGAACCTACAAACATTAGTTCTGAAAGATAATAACAATAATATCATATGATAGTATGAATCAACAAAAAATCAAAGTAAACCTCCCAAAGTCTATGCAAGTGATGAAATACAAGCTTCAATGGACTCTAAGAGGGTTGACACAATTGTAAGGATGCTTAGATCTTGATTTCACCCTCAAAACTCCCCTCTTTTTGAAGTCAAGTTTTGAAAATTTTGAGTCGGTACCTTGGAGTAATATGTGCTTTTGCTTGAAAAATATTTTCCTTCATTTAGATATTGTTGTCAATCCTTCTCTTTGGTTGTGGATCGCATCGAGCCTGGTATTGTTTGTAGTTTTTCATTCCATGGAGAACAATTTGAAATTTGGGCGTAAAGGTGGGGTTTTCCCTTTCTTTTTATTTTTCCACAGTCATGAATGATAGGCGTATCTTCCCTGTCAATTTTGCCCCAACATCCACGAGTACATGGACATCTCTGATTCGATCCTACATGGCCATATTTTAAGCAGAAGTGGAAGCCTCCACGCATCCAAAAACACAACTCCAAGGGCAGGGCCCAAGGGATAGTCCTCAAATAAGCGTAGGCTTTCCACATGTCCCAGGTCTAAAATGAAGACAGAACAAGCCCGAATCGGCTAAGTATGGAAGGTTTAGTGGACAACACCACGTGTCTCATTAGTGTAACTTCAAGGGTCGAAGCCAAAGGTGGTTCCCAAACTTGCGCCAGCCTCTCCACGTGTCCCAAGTCCAAAAAGGGGACATAGCCAATCATTTAATCGACTAAGTATGAGAGGGTCGGCGGAAGCCTCCATGTGCCTCAACAAAGGTAACTTAAGAAGTGAGGCCAAAGGGATAGTCTCCAAATGAGCACTAGCTCACCATATGGTTAGAGTCAAAGGATAGACAGAGTTGGCTGTTGAAGAGTCCAGGACCGGTAGAAGGAGCCACGTGTCATCTCGGCACTCTTTCAGGGGGGAGAATCCAAAGCGAAAACTCAAATGAGCACCATCTCTCCACGTGTCTAGGGTCCAACAAGTCAAGTGGGCAGCAGGCCCAAATCGGCTAAGTATAAAAGAACTAGTGGAAGTCTCCACATGTCTCTTCGGCATAACTTCAAAGGAAGAATCAAGAGTGGGTCCCCAAGTGTGCGCGGCTCACCACGTGGTCATAGTCAAAGAAGGGGTAGAGCCACCATTTAATTGGCTAAGTATAGAAGGGTTTGCATGGAAGCCTCCACATGTTATCTTGGCATAACTTCAAAGGAAAAATTTGGAGGCAAGTCCCAAATGTGTGCTGAGCCTCCACATGTCTAGGGTCAGACATATGACCCTGCCAAACAAAAGGGACTTAGTCAAAAACACAAAAATACTGAACTAGCCCACAAAGGGACATGTGGCCATGTTTCAAGTGGTAAGGAGGATAAGGCGGGCCCTTTTTGTGTTTTGATGCTTTGAAAATTCAAGGTGGGAGGGCGGGCCGTCAGGGTGATTTGGGAATTTTGGTTTTATTTCCAAAAGGGCGTAAAGTATAAAGTAAGCCACGACCCTGCCATTGAAAATTCAAAGTGGGAAAGTAGGCCATCGGAGTGATTTGGGAATTTGGGCTTTGTTTCCATAAAGAGCTTAAAGTTATAAAGTGACCCACGACCCCGCCCATGCCAAGGGATAAAGTCAAATGTTGAGCCCACATCAAAGTCAAAGTGGAGAGGTGGGTCGATGGAGCAATTTGAATTTTGAGCCCGCATTGAAAAGAGGTAAAATTATAAAGTGACCCCATGACTCTATCGCCACTCAAGTAAAGCCACATGTCAAGCCCATATCAAAAGCGGGTGGGCAGGCCAAAATGTTCCAAAGTGCCATTTCTCTAAAAGGCACAAAATACAAAAGGCGTCCTCAGGCCCACTTCAGTTTAAATCTCTCCCATGTGGATGGCTCAAATTCAAAGTTTGCAAAGGCAGGATGAACGGTTACATTCAATGCATCTGTTTTTCCACTGTATGGAAATGGCGAGGACATTGGAGAGGTTCGACGTCGGTTTCTTAATCAGCCATCATTTTTGTAACCGAATGTAACCATTCTTGGAAGCTATTTAATGGCTTCTCCACGCCATTGTTAGGGTTGGATCCTGGATACTCTATAGAGGTAATAGATTCAAAGTAATCAATACAAAAATATTTTCCTTTCTTCCTCTGCTATTCCTTCTTTCCTTGTCTAAAATTTGGGAATCATCCATCTTTTATGATAAGAAACTTTGTGTTCTTGTTTATATGATTTCTAGAACTTTGTGTCTATGGAATTATATTGGTTATGAAAGTGAATGATTCTACTCTGCATCTCCCTAGTTCAATACATATAAGGTTATACTCTACTATCTATATTTCCTAAAGGTATTGTTATGTTCTTCCTCTCTCATCTCCTTAATTCTTCCATTCTTTCATATTGATGATCTTTGGGCATAAAATGTTTCAAAGTATCAAGAATCCACACTTTGAAAGTTGTACATTTGTATATAAGTTTTGTTGCTTTCTTTCAATAAGGGAACCTCTCCCATTAAAGAGGAGGGACTTGTTGTCCCCTGACTATGGTTTGTTAAAGTATCATTTTAAAACCCAACAGTTTTTGGTGACTCTGTTAGGGATTTCATTTCAAATGTATCCCTTTCTAAAAGAACAACTTCAAGATCATTTTTGGTCTAGTGACTCTATGGTATACACATGGGAAGAAATATCTCGGGGTTGAGGATTCCCATTTTCAACTTCTGGAGCAACAAAACTTCTCTCTTCTAGTAAGAAGGAACAAAGGAACTCGTTCTACAAGCACACCTCCTATTAAAAATAGAAATTCCAAGGATAGTGTTCCTTAGGAACATCTCAGTCATAATCTCTGTGCTTTGATACTTGCTTGTTGGCGTTTCAGCCTCCCTTCACAATTTTTCCAAAGATGAAAGTCCCTTTACCTCGGGGACAATAGGTTGGGCCTCTTGCTCTTCCTCAACCATTGCATGAGTTACCTAGGGGTAACAGAAAAATTTTTCCCAAGTTTTGGGGTGATGGGAAATTTCATCCAGATGAACACATTGTAGCCTTCATTATTGCATGTGGGATTCTTGGGGTTTAACATGAAGATGTCTCTGTCAGGATTTTTGTGGAGACATTGCAAGACAATGCTTGTTGATTGGTTTTATCATCTTCCTGTTGGGACGATCACTAATTGGAATACCATGACAACTCAATTTGAGCAAGCATTTCAAACTTGCTTTGAAGATGTGCATGCTCTATTAGCTCAAATATCTCATATCAAGAAGGAACCATTTGAGCCCATGAGGGAGTTTGTGGCTAAATTCAACAAGCTAATTCATAAAATTCCACAGAACACTCATCTAGTGGATCAAATCCAAAAGTTCTTCTTCCTCAATGCCCAATTACCCAAAGTGAGTTATGCACTAAGGAGAGCTAACCTTGCAACTCTGGATGTTGATCAACATTTGGCTATCAGTGTTGAGGATGATTTAATCATGTCTGGTAAACTGAAAAGAGAATCCTCTAAATCTAAAGCTTCTTCTTCTTCTTTCCCTTAGAGCCAATTCTGATCAATTAGTACAGAAGCTTGCAAATGATCTCATTTCTATCAAGAAACAATAGCTCAACATACTCCTTACCAAGATGTTCCAAGGAAGAATTTTCAGCCCAGAACCGTCTACCTTCTTCTCAGACTCAGATTGGCTATTGAAGGCCCACCCATCAAGGTTCCAATCAATGCAACTTGTGAAGTTGAAGAACCTGATGATGAGGAGTTTAATGAACTCTGTGAAGAACCAAAAGAAGAGGTTGATGAAGAACTGAGGAGCTTGGTGGATCTCAAGTTCATTTCCTCACCATTAAAGGTATGGATGATGAAGATGAATATGATGAAAGAGTGGCAGAGATGAATAATGAGTCATATGTTATCATGACTCAGGAGTAAACAAATAAAAAGAAAAAGTGGTGCAGCCTGCTAAGAAGTCCAAGGAGTTTCTTATAACTATTCCAGTGGTTGCAAGAAGAGGAGATCTTATTCCCATTGCTTCCACACAAAAGGTGAGTAATGCTAACCCTCCTCCTACTTCTATTTCCAAAACTTCTTTTCCTTCAAATCCTAAAACTGATAGATCAAAATTCTCTCAAGTTCCTAGCAATGATGCCCCATCTACCTCTGGATCTTTTGATATTATTGATCACCTCAAAAGACCAAAATTCAAATCTCAGAGGTAGAGTTTTACCAAACCCATCCAAAAGCTTTTGCTAAAATGGTAAACTTTGTCAATTCCAAATCCAAAGCCTCATCCAATACTTTTAAAGGTCTTTTGCCCACTCCCTCTTCCTCACCTCAATCAAGCCTTGTGGTTGCAGTCACTTCCCCTAATGAGAAAATTGAACCATTCTATGTGACTCTTCTCATAGTTGGCCATAAACTTAGTAATTTTGTTATAGACTCAAGAGAATCAGATAATGTAATTCCTACAAAAGTAGCTCATGCTTTGGGCCTAACTCTAACATATGCCTTTGGTTCCTGCTATTCCATGGAGAGTAGGAAAGTGCCTTTGGTTGGAAGAATTAAAGATGCACAAGTAGCTTTTGCTTCTTTTCCAGAGAAAAGGGTCTTAGCCACTATTTTGGTAGCTTGATATTCCTCCCTCATATGGGATGTTGCTAAGTAGAAATTTCGTAAGGATGTAGGAGGTGAAATTTAGATGGATTGGTCACATGCTTTGATCCCTTGTCAATGGAAAAATGAAGAAGTTACTACCTGAGAAACAAATTGAATACATTGTGTAAAATATTGATGATCCAAAAGCACAGATACTCTATGAAGATATAGGGCATGGTAACTACATGATCATGTCACAAGATGAGGCAAAACTTCCTAAGGGAGTGATTCATGACCCCAATGGCATTTGGACTTTGGAGTTTGATGGAAGCTTTTCTCTTCAACTGGTTCTAGAGCTGGAGTGGTGTTGACCTCTCCAGAAGGGAACATTCATCCTTTTTCTTTCAAGCTTTGTTTTGAAAATACAAACAATACAACTGAATATGAGGCACTCATACTTGGATTGAACATGGCAAAAGAAATGGGAGTGAAGAATCTTTTTGCTCGTGGTGATGCAAAGCTGATTATGAAACAAGTCAGAGATCTTTTTCAAGTGAAGAATAGGAGATTAAAGCATTATAGAAATCTTGTCTGGGATTCCATTGATTTTCTTGATGCTTTCTCCATTGAATTTGTGCCAAGAGAAAGGAACACTAGAGCTGATTCTCTAGTGGTCTTAGGATCTCTGTTGATTCCTCACCCAGATTTCTCTCAGGAGAAATTTACCATTGAAATGATTCATAGGCCCAATGTACTAGATAATGCAAATAACTGACATGTTTTCAATGATGATCAACATTTTCTCTCTTCTTGGAGCTTAAGGATAATTTTGACCAGATTGTATTTTGAAGGAAGTGAGACTTTTCCTAGAGAGTGTGTATCCTCTAATGAAGGAGATATCAAGGAAGAGATGGATCAAGATGGCTACATCAAATTGAAAGGTAACAAGATCCCTAAAGGGCTGGTGAGTTTGGAAGATCTGTTTGATAAGCATGATAGGTACATTAATTCTAAAGCTTCCCAAGGAGCTCAACAGTCTACTGAATGTGAAAAGATTAATATTGGGAGTCTTGATGAACCCAAGATGGTGAACATTGGAAAATTCTACACTCAAGAGGAGAAGAAGAAGGTAGTAAATCTACTAAAAAGTATGTTGATGTTCTTGCCTATTCGTATGATGATCTCAAGGCTTTCTAGCCAAAGGAGATGCAACACTTTATCCCTCTGAAACCTGGGATCAAACCGTTCAAGCAGAAACAAAGAAATATAATCCCAAGGTTGCTAGAACTATTTTTCAAGAGATCCAGAAGTTACTAAAGGAAAAGATCATCTTCCCTATACATCATTCAACATGGATTTCCAACATTGTGCCTGTCAAGAAGAAGAATGGTGAGATTCACATCTGTGTGGATTTTAGGAATTTGAATTAGGCCTCTCTAGAAGGACAACTATCCTCTCCCCATGATGGATCAAGTTTTGAAAGTTGTCATAGGCTCTGAGATGTTGTCTATGCTTGATGGATTCTTTGATAAAATCAAGTGGAAGTCAGTACCCCAGATCAACACAAAACTGCTTTCACTACTCCTTAGGGCACCTTTACCTACAAGAGAATTCCTTTTGGTATTATCAATGCTGGTGCCACCTTTCAAAGGGAAATGGACTTGGATTTTGGCATTCTAAAGGGAAAGTGTGTTGTATTGTACCTTGATGATTTGATGGTTTTCTCCAAAACAAGGGCATATCACTTTCAACATCTTGAAATAGTCCTCCAGAAATGTAGAGAACATGGAGTTTCTCTCAATCCAAAGAAGTCTGTCTTTTGTGTCACTGAAGGCAAGTTGCTGGGACATATTGTCTCCAAAGAGGGAATCAAGATAGATCCAAAAAGAGTTCAAACAATCTAGCAGATTCCTCTTCCCACAAGTAAAAATGGTGTTCACTCTTTCTTTGGTAAGATAAAATTCCTGAGGAGATTCATTCCTAATTTTGCAGAAATGACTTTGAGCATTGCTCACATGATGAAAGGAAAGAAAAAATTTGGTTGGACTTCTGAAGGAAAAGAATAATTTGAAGGTATTAAGAAATCCATTGCTAAAATTCCCATCTTAGCATGTCCTGATTTCAACAAGGATTTTATCATCTATTTCTATGCTACAGAGAATACCTTGGCTGCTGTGCTAACTCAAAAGAATTCTAAGGATCATGAAATTCCAATTGCCTCCATGAGCTATGTTCTGAAAGCTCATGAATTGAAATATACTATGATGGAGAAACATGCTTTTGTAGTGGTCAAAGCTGTCAAGCAATTTCATTTTTATATTCTTAATTCTCACTCTGTTGTGTTTGTACCTATTACAACCATTAAGTCTATTCTTACACAACAAGAGTTTGGAACTAAGAGAGGTAATTGGGTAGAAAAAGTCCAAGAATGTGACCTTGATATCAAGCCAACTAAGCTAGTTTAGGGTAAAGGCTTGTCTGAGCTGATTGAAGAAGGAGCTGATGCAGAATTTCTAAAGAAGCAGCTTGATGTTCCCGTTGTCCTCTTCCTCGCTTCAACAGATGAATGGTATGCTGATATTGCACATTTTCTTACTTATGGAGAGTCTCCATATCACTTAAGTGCCAAATAAAATAGGGCTATTAAGCTAAGATCTGCACAATATGTATTATGGAATAATGATTTGTTCAAGTAAGGCATAGATGGAAGATTCTTGAAGTGTGTGGACAAAGAGAAATAAAAGAAGTTATTCTCATCTTTTCATGATCAGGATTATGGAGGCCATTTATCTTCTACTGTCACTACCCATAAAATCCTTCGTGTTGGGTACTATTGGCCTACATTGTTCAGAGATGCATCAAAATGGGTAGGTAAGAGTGAATCCTGTCAGACTTTTGTTGGGAGACCTAAGTTGGCTGCTTTGCCACTAAAACCAATAGTGATTGATGAACCTTTTCAATAGTGGGGATTGGATTTCATTGGAACTCTTAACCCACCTTCCAGCTTTTGGGGATATTCACGTGCTAACTACTACAGACTACTTCAAAAAGTGGGTAGAGGCCATTCTAGTCAAAAGAACTACTTCTGAGGTGGTGTGTAATTTCATTAAAGAGAACATCTTGATAAGGTTTGGGGTACCAAACAATATTGTGACTGATAATGCTTCAATTTTTTCTTCTTTTGAGATGATGGATTTCTACTATGGTTATGGAATTTCCTTGCTCATTCTTCAGAATACTACCCCCAAGGGAATGGACAAGTAGAATCAACAAATAAGAATTTGGTAACCATCGTTTGGAAGCTTATCAATGACTCTCAAAGGAATTGGCACAAGAAACTTTATGATGCTCTCTGGGCAGATAGAATTACACCCAAAAGAGCAATTGGGATGTCTCCATTTCAAGTGGTGTATGGTGTTGAAGCTCAACTTTCCAATAACAATGGAATTACTAGCCTTGTATTTAATGAAGGCTATTGAAGATTAAAGTTTTGTTAGTTCCTTGGAAAAGAGGATCATGTATCTCTAGAAGCTGGATGAAGATAGGTTGCAAGTTTTTGATAGAATCTCAACTCATCAACTGAAGGTGAAAGCTTTGTTTGACAAGAAAGCTAGACCCAAGATTTTCAAGTGGGAGAAACATTGTTTTGTTGTGGGATAAAAGACATGAACCTCGAGGAAGCCATGGTAAGTTTTATTCTCTTTGGCTTGGTCCTTTCAAAATTAGGCACTTTGCTGGAGAAATTCTTTCTATTTGGATTATATGGATGGTTCTCCTCTCCCACTTCCTCATAGTGGGTAGTATTTGAATTTGTTCAAGTCCTAGGTGACTAGGTAGTCCTTCTGTATATTGTGTACAGTGTTTTGGTTTTTGGTCGTTCCTTTGTGTTCTATTTCTGTCTTTCCTTTTTGGTTTGTTTCCTTTTGTGTGTTTTATTTTCTCAGTATTGGTTTTGCCTTTAACTCTATTTTGCCAATGGATAAGGCATTGATCTGCTTTCCTTAATTTTTCTATGGTTCTTGATCTTTCCTCGCCTTAGTCAAGTCATCCCTAGAAAGAGCTAGTTGTTGTCACCCTAAAAATTCCCCTCTTTTTGAAGTCAAGTTTTGAAAATTTTAAGTCGGTACCTTGGAGTAATCCATGCTTTTTATTGAAAATATTTACCTTCATTCAGATGTATTTTTCAATCCTTCTCTTTAGCTGTGGATCGCGTCGAGCCCGGTATTGACTACGTTTTTCATTCCATGGAGAACAATTTGAAATTCGGGCATAAAGGTGGGGTTTTCCTTTCTTTTTATTTTTCCACAGTCATGAATGACAGTGTATCTTCCCTATCAATTTGTGCCCCAACATCCACGGTAAGCGTGGACATATTTGATTGGATCCTACATGGCCATGTTTCAAGTGGCAACGGAAGCCTCCACGCGTCCAAATGGTGCAACTCTAAGGACAGGGCCCAAGGGACATTCCTCAAATAAGTACAAGCTTTCCATGTGTCCTAGGTCCGAAATGAAGATAGAACAAGCCCGAATCGGCTAAGTATGGAAGGTTTGGCGGACAACACCACATGTCTCATCGGCACAACTTCAAGGGTCAAAGCCAAGGTGGTTCCCCAAACTTGCGCCATCTCTCCACATGTCCCAGTTTGAAAAGGTGATAGAGCTGACCATTTAATTGACTAAGTATGAGAGGATCTGTTGAATAATCTATGTGCCTCAATGGCACAACTTTAGAAGTGAGGCCCAAGGGCCAGTCTACAAATGAGTGCCAGCTCGCCATGTGGTCAGAGTCAAAGGAGAGATAAAGTCAGCTGTTGAAAAGTCCAAGACCGACAAAAGGATCCACACATCAACTTGACACTTTTTAGGGGGAGAATCCAAAGTGGAAACTTAAATGAGTGCCATCTCTCCACGTGTCTAGGGTCCAATAGAAGTCAAGTGGACATCAAGCTCAAATCGGCTAAGTATAAAAGAACCGTGAAAGTCTCCATGTGTCTCTTCAGTGTAACTTCAAAGGAAGAATCAAGAGTGGGTCCTCGAGTGTGCGTGGGCTCGCCACGTGGTCATAATCAAAGAAGGGGCAGAGCCACCGTTTAATTGGCTAAGTATAGAATGGTTTGCGGAAGCCTCCACATGTCAGCTCGGTGTAAATTCAAAGGAAAATTCAAAGGCAAGTCCCAAATGTGCATTGAGCCTCCATGTGTCCAGGGTCAGACATGTGGCCCTACTAAACAAAAGGGACTTAGTCAAAAACACAAAAATACTAAACTGGCCCACAAAGGGACACGTGGCCATGTTTCAAGCGAGTGGATAGGAAAGCCCTTTTGTGTTTTGATGCTTTGAAAAGTCAAGGTGAAAGGGCGGGCCATTGAGGAAATTTGGGAATTTTGGTTTTATTTCCAAAAGGGCTTAAAGTATAAAGTAATCCATGACCCTTTTGTTGAAAATTCAAAGTGGGAAAGTGGGCCATCAAGTGATTTGGGAATTTGGGTTTTGTTTCCATAAAGAGCTTAAAGTTATAAAGTGACCCGTGGCCCCACCCATGCCAAGGGATAAAGTCAAATGTTGAGCCCGCATCAAAAGTCAAAGCAAAGAGGCAGGTTGATGGAGCAATTTGAGTTTTTGATCCCGTGTTGAAAAGAGGTAAAATTATAAAAGTGAGCCGCGACTCCGTTGCCACTCAAGTAAAGCCACGTGTCAAACCCATATCAAAAGCGGGTGGGCAGGCCAAAATGTTCCGAAGTTCCATTTCTTTAAAAGGCACAAAATACAAAAGGTGTCCTCAGGCCCGCTTCCATTTAAATCTCTCCCACGTGGATGGCTCAATTCAAATTTTGCAAAGACATGATGAATGGCTACAATTCAATGCATCTAGTTTTTCCGCTAGGTATGGAATTGGCCAAGACATTGGAGAGGTTTAGACGTCGGTTTCTTGAATCAATTTCATCATTTTTGTAACCGAATGTAACCATTCTTAGAAGCTATTTAATGGATTCTCCACACCATTGTTAGGGTTGGATCCTGATACTCTGTAGAGGTAATAGATTCAAAGTAATCAATACAGAAGTTTTTCTCTTTCTTCCTCTTCTATTCCTTCTTTGTTATCTCAAAATTTGGGAAAATCCATCTTTTATGATAAGAAACTTTGTGTTCTTGTTTATATGATTTTTGGAACTTTGTGTCTGTGGAATTATATTGGTTATGAAAATGAATGATTCTACTTACGTCTCACTAGTTCAATACATATAAGGTTATACTCTACTATCTATATTTCCTGAGGTATTGTTATGTTCTTCCTCTCTTATCTCCTTAATTCTTCCATTCTTTCGTATTGATGATCTTTGGGCATAAAACGTTTCAAAGTATCAGGAATCCACACTTTGAAAGTTGTACATCTGTATATAAGTTTTGTTGCTTACTTTCAATAAGGGAGCCTCTCCCATTAAAGAGGAGGGACTTACTATCCCCTAACTGTGGTTTGTTAAAGCATCATTTTAAAAACCTAATAGATCTGAAGGTAAATTTGCACATCACAATAAAGTTGAGGTTGTATCTCATTTTGGAAGGGGAGAAATCAGTCATATAATGTCGACAGTGACTGGATGGATCACCGTTGAATGTGGGCAACGCTCCTTAGAATGGTGGATGATTCATTAATTGATTTATTCAAAATATGAGGCTTTTATGGATTGGGATAAGTGATTTAAAGCATGTTGGAGGGTAAGGGTTTCCTAGGGAAGTGTTATGAGTAGATAGGAGATAAATATGGGTTAGATAAAAGCTAGAAAAAGCATAGGGATGTGGATTTAGGTGGTTAGGGATAAAATCATCCTAAAAAGAAAGATATTTAAAGATATAGAGCTAATGGGGATGAATTAAGGTAATTAATGATGATTCATTATGAAGTAAAAGTGTTAGGCTAATAGATGGGAATTTCAAATAAAATAAATGAACTAAATTAAAATGGGTCTAGGTAGGACCATGGTCAAAGATGCACATGTATACAATCAAGGGTAGCGATACCCAATTTTGGTGTCTACACTATGATCAATACACCTTTTATCTCCTAACCCATTGTTTATATGGTTCCCCTTCACGAAACCCGTGTCATCCAAACCAATCCCAATCTTGAAAGCAAACCTTTCCTCTATCGGTAGTCCATTCCCTCTAGACTAGATATACCCCATCTACCACTTCCTTAGGAGTCTTTGGACCTCCTACTATCCCTCGTGGGTGGATGGAGTTTTAGGATATTCTTAATGTCAGTTCCTTTTCCCTTCATAATTATCTTTCTCGTAAGGCCACCCATATTATTATCGATGGACCTAACCTTCAACAACTCTATGCCTATCCTCCACATTATGAATCCACCAAAGTCCTTGCTTCTTAGCTGGTCATTTTCTTCCCAAGGGCTATGAATGAATCAAAAATGGCTCAAAATTAACATGGAAACCATCACTCTTCCACCATTCTCCCTCAATCCCATCAATCCACTCAATTGGTGGTACCCATTCCACCTAACTTACCCTTACATCAATACCACCCCCACATCTTCTATCCCCATCACTTCTTCATCTACCATGGTCATCAATGCTCCTACTCAAACCCATCAATAATCTAATCTACTTCTTCCACCACCCGAGAAACATGTTCAAAGATTAGTGCCCATCTCTACATCTAACTTCCATGCAATTTTTTTCATCTTATAACCCCACCCTTCGGAGTCTACTCAAACTCATCAACCTCCACTCTAGAGTGTCTTTCAACACATATTCCCTAATCAACCTATCCAAACATCTCAACCATCCCACACACACATCCCAACTCATCCTATGCAAACCCAATCTAATCTCCCCATCTCTCAACAACAATTGCAATCCTATCCATCCAATTATATCCCCCACAACATCCTATCTCCCAACCTATCCAATCATAAGCATTCAACTATCTCCCTCCTTATCAACCACCTCCACAAACTCCTACTTATCCTCAACAATATCAATCTCATCCACAACCCAACCCATCCACTTCTTATAATCCATAATCTCATCAATCAATACCTCATCCTCACATGTCCAATGACCCCATGCAAGCTTTGTTAAGTATAATGACAAGTCTAAAAGTCACTACTTTGGGTCCTAAGAGAACTTTCACTTATAAGCAAATCTGCAACGAACCTATCAGCCCATCACTCGTCAAACCTTAGCCTCCTCACTAGGATCTCCCTAAATTTTTCAAGTTCAACATTAAAGAGGACCCTCAACAACACCTTCATGCCTTTAGGCATACATGTTATCTTATCGCCCACGATCAAGACCTCATGCTTCACACTTTCCCCATGTCATTAGCCGGACCTAATTTAGGATAGTACAATGGCATTCCTCAACATTCCCTCTTCTCATTTACTCAACTTTCATAACTCTTTTTAGAGAAATTCTCTATTAATATCATTGCTTAAAATCACCATTATCGACCTCTATGCCATTAAACAATTTGATAACGAATCCGTCACGGATTTCATCGCTAGGTGAAGTGGCATCATCAATCAGTTATCCTTATCTTTTCATGTGCGAAGCATATCTCATCCACTCTCCAAATACAATATTTTTAAATATTTGAGGAAGCCTACACCATAGCTCATAAATTGTAACTTCATGTCCTTGAGTAAGGACATGTCAAGCTTCGCTCCAACAAGCCAAAACCGAATTCACCAAGTCATCTACCCATAATGAAAAATCTAAGAATGTAACCAATGCCATTGTAGTTAAATTCTCTTCTGCATCTACTTCTCATGCTAAGCCTACATAAAGGGCTCCTCAACCAACACCTAACTATACTTTCCTCAGAGAATCATATAGTTCTATCTTCAAGAAATTTATGTTTGTGCGCATCATCAACTTCCCCTTATCCGACCAATTGACGATTTGTGTCCCAAACCCACATGGTACCATGAATACCATTATTGTAAACATAATCAAGTATGTGGTCATGATATCAAAAATGTGACACCTTCAAAGAATCAACACAACGGCTCATCGATCATGAGGACCTTCAATTGGACAATCCTAATGCTTCTCCTAACCAACCATTAAATTTCTTCACATATCCCTTCCTAATCATTTGACAAACAATCAAGCTAATCCCCCAACATCTCAATCACCTAATTCCCATACGATCAATACTCTAGGACAATATTCAACATCACCACCCACATCTATTATCCCTTATACTCTACCTACATCTATTGTTCCCATATCTACTTCAACATCTACCCTTACTTATACAATCATACATGCATCCATACCCCTATCTACAATTATTATACCCATATCCACTATACCCACATCTATTACATCTACATCTACCACATCCACATCTATCTCAACACCTATCGCTACACCCATCCCTATATCTACATCTACTTCCCTACCCTTATCTACAACTACATATGCAATTGCGTGTGTTCCCACATCTATCTCTATAAACATGCCTACTTCTACATCTAGTCCTTTATCCATATCTACTATTGTATCCATACCCACATCAACACCTAAATCTGTGTCTACATCCATATCATCCCTTAAAACTTATACCAAGTAAACATCCCCTTAATGCAACCGCAAGTGATGTCCCTACCCCATCCTCATCCTCAACAAGTACAATCACTTCTACACCAACACCTATAAAATACAAACAATCTATAACCCCTTCTCATCATACCACTTGTGTTATCCAACAACCACCTTTATCTTTAACCCCCACATCTACCACTAAATCCACATCTAAATCATCTAATTCTATCCCCAAAGGAAATCCTCCCATTAAAATCATTGTCATTCCCGCCAAGGGTAAATCCTCAACAAAACTATAAAAACCTTCATATCCCTACTCAAAAATATCTCACTCATAAAAATAATAAATTGGATCTCCCTCCTTAAAAGCCCCATTAATCCAAGCTCTCTAACATCTCATCATCTATCTTGGGCCTCCCCATCGATTTTGAGACTCGACCTTCATCTAAAAACTCAATCACTACTAATAAATCTAATGCAAAACCATCGACCCTCTTCCCAAATCAAAATTATAATCCAAGGTTCCTACAAAGCCTCATAAGAGTAAGACAACTCTCTTGCCTTCATCCATTGCTCCTAAACCAAATCCATCCATAAATTTCCTTTTGGAAAAACCCCATTGGGTCATATAATTGAAATCCTTCGACGCCTCATCCTTTGAAATCACCCTTCCCCTATCAAATCCTTCAATTCACATGGGAAAAACCCACGTGGTTTGACTATAACATTATTTTCACTTATCATCGCACCTCTAGACATGACACTTTGAACATTGTAGGGCCCTCCAAACCCTCATCGACAACCTCATAGAAGAGGATGATATTCTCATTGAAGAAGATCACCCTCTTCCATCTATTAGTTCATCCACATCTAAACACAATCCTTTGATCAAATCTACACCTCATAAGGCCTCTAAATCTCCTTCTTCATCCAAATCCTTCATTGCAATCCCTCCTCCAAACACTACCTCTTCCAAATAAGGTCCCCCTCTTTTTATCGATGTCATTCATATCACCACTCATTCTCAACCTCATGATCCTCAACCATCTACCCAACCTAAACCAAAAATTTTCATCACTCGCTCCCTCTGACAAGCTTATCCCATCTTCATCTTCATCTAAAGCTAAGGTATCCATCCTAGCCGCTCCACATACCCAAAATTTGGCTACCATTGAAAAAATTATTATAAAGCAAATCCATTAGGATCCTATTAAGATGTCTCTCTATGAGATTATCCAAATCTCCCCAACGATTGACAAGATCTCATTAAAGCCTTACAAGGTATCCTAATTACCACCAATGAGACTTGACCTTTCGTAGCTCTTTTCAAAGCTCTTACAACTTCAGCCACCATCTCTTTTGATAATTATGAAATTCTCGACATTCTACCTAAGGATCATGATCTTCTTCTTTCATCACCTTCCACATCAAATACACTTTTATCCGATGTTCTATGATTGCCAATGGTGCTAGCATCAATATCATCTCATCCCATGCCTTTGAAAACCTCAAACTTCCCAACTCCATTGTCGCTTAATCACCCACAATCCTTTGAGCCTTCAATGATGTTATTGCCCCTGCTTTAGGAAAAATTATCCTCCCCATCCACATTGGTGAGAAACTCATCCACAAACTCTTTTACATTATTGAGGGGAGTTCTAATATAATGTCTTTCTTGGACACCCATGGATCCGTGCCATGTAATGTGTCCCTTCCACTCACCATTGTTGTATAAGGACAAACATGAGGGGAAAATCCATACACTCCCCACAAATCTACCTCCATTCAAAGCATGTTATATGACCTATTGGTCAAATGACGTGCTCATCTCTAAACCAAATTCATCTTCCAAAAATTCACTAGTTCATCCATACCGCATCCAAGCTACCCAATCACAAATCACTTGACACCTTGATGCAGCATATTTCACTAGGAGAGTATCAACTCCTTGCCTTAAATGATCTTCCTATACCTAATTGACTCTGTAGACCCGAAAAATCTCCTATGTATTAACCTAACATTAGGGATATCATTTCCTTTGGTCTACCTCATCTCAAAACCAATCTTATCTATGGTGAAATCGATCACCCTTATTCTCACATTGATAATCAACCCCACACTAAGCCATACACCAATGGATTCAATTTCCTCTATAATAAATTCTTCCCTTTACCCACATCTACCATTGAATGTGAAAGGGATTTGGTCTTGGATGTTATGAGAAGGACATGCACAATCTTATCATCAACCAATCCCAAAACCTTATGAGAAATTCAGATTGGGATTCAAATAACATCCCACCGATCCTCTCATGCCTACTTCTTCTACATCTCCCATGAACATCGATCCATCACCCAATTCTTATCCATCTAATGACCCCATGGACATGGATGACATCGTGTCCCTTTCTTCTAACTTTTTTAAATCTCCACCATCACTTTGGGACCACCACTTACTAGACCAAAGGTTAAACTAGTTCCTTTCCTCTCAAATTCCCCAACATGGTAGAGGAGGATTCCCTACCATCAACATTCTTCAATGCAAAGTGATGAAGACTCCATTCTTTCCTACATGGGGGCGAAAGATTCTCATCTTCATAAGTCCTTACCTCCTGACACATCCACTCTTCTCAACGAATCTACTATTGACATCAACATAGGGACTCCTCAAGAGCCTCATATCCTCAAATTCGTTAATCTCTTAATCCACAAGAGCTAGAATCATTTACTACCTTCCTTTCTAAGCACAACCAGAGGCATTCACATGGTTTTATGCCGACATGCCCACCTTGATCCAGACACTCAAAATTCACACACTCATTTTTTCACTATACCATTATTTATTACAAAAATCCATACACTCACCACATCATATTATTCTTATGAAAATCATATATTTATCACACTATTTAATCACACCATATTATCAAAATAATTTATCCTAAGTTTAATATTCCCGTGTTCGAGTCTGCTAGACCCCCTTCATTATCACATCTAATCCCTATACTAAGTCATATAAAATCTACACCCCTCATCACCCTCATCCTTACTCAATTAATTAATCAAATATATAAGTCATATATTATACCCCTTTATCTTTATTTACTTAAATACATCGATATTTCATACCCACCAGTTAATCACACTACACTATTAAAATCATTTATCCTAAGTTATACACCATATCTCTCACCTTTGTCTAATTAATTAAATATATCCTTATTTAATTAAATAAACATCCCATATCCTAAACCCATTCTTATTTAATTAATTATTTCTTCATATACACCAATATCAAATTCCATGATATTTGTTTTCTTAATTAAAATCTATTTAAAAATCACCCCTAATCCCCTTATCCCGACATATCTACCATGAATATTTTTATATATACTTGAAAAATCCTATTTTATACATCAATATCACACATAATCTTATATTATCACGAACAAGCATATATTTGTGCATTTGATATATCTTAATTAAACAACCTAATATATATCCTAAACAAACCTAGGCTAAAATAGAACATAATCTAACTATTTTCTAAACAAACATGACACCTCATATGACAACACAACACATTAAAAAAAACCCATATCATATCCCTCAAATACACAAACAAATAAACTTAAATTAGACAATTGTTTCAACTATTCACTAAATAAATTCAAATCGCCAAAATCAATGGTGATTGGTTAAATTGTCGGCGATTATTTAAGCCCAATTCCCAACACTTGTTTAGGGGGATCTTCTCATACTCTCAAACCTCAATTTTCAATCAAATTCTATTGTTGTTATACTTGCATCCACATCAACATGATATCATCCAACCTGGTCATTTCTAATCATCAAGCAAGTTTGAGGATTGTTCTGAGCCTATCAGGACCAACAAATCATCATTCAACTATAACTCGGGTTTCCCAAAATTCAATCCACAAATTCTAATTATCAACATATCCTGGAGCTCAATTATGTATATTCATTTCCTGTGGACACTTCCTCAATTTCTCACAACTTGTTGCTTTAAAAACATGTAAAAAACACGGGCCTGGAAGCAGTTGTGTGATTTTTACAGTGATCACCAATAATTCTAGACCTGCAACAAAATTGCCAAATATTGGATGAATCGATAGAGATTCATAGAAATTTCCAAGAATTCATAGAAATAGTTAGAGATTCTCTACATCACTAGAAATATCTTGAAGTAAGATTTACGACTTAGTTTTTCGGTTTGTAAAACAGAGCTACGGTTCTCAAGTTATCATAAAAACATCACAGGTTGGTTTTGTCAGATCTAGAGCTTCACCATCAACAAAACCATCATCCAAAACCTTCTTCTATCTGGTAACATCATCCTTTCAATCTTATTCATTGATTGAAATTAGGTAAGTACCTTTTATGTACATCATTGCTTTAATCATTCGTCGTTTAATAATTTTAATCAATTTTGTCTCGGCATTTATAAGCCTATGTATACTTTGTCAAAATCATCGGCATTCCCCTCCTGCTAAGACCATTTATCACTACAACTTATCTTTCTGGTATCCAAACCCTATCCTTTACCATCATTCTACCTTTGTAGGCCCCTGTCAAACCATATCAAGCTCCTTTGAGCCATCCATCACATTTTGTTGATCATCTTAATCAATTCATCTCTCAGCTTTCCTTTGTAAGTGTATCAATCATCTGCACCTTTGCTCCCCTGAGCCATATTGTGATCCCAAACTCCCTTTGACCAGAATCACCATCAGACCAACATATATCTTGGACCATGTTAGTAGTCCCTTTTCCCTTGCATTGATTGGTTATATCATCTGTCATTATTTTATTATCAGTTATCATTGTATTTTATCATTACTTGATCAATTTCTTAAAAGTGGATTGACATCCTCGTGAGGAAGTCCATTGAATTCCGTGGAATAGCCTTTTCTAGGCAATTGACCATACCTTTTTTAATCCCATCTTGTTTAGTGTCTTTGAGCACGTGGTTTCCTTACAGAGAGGAGTTGACATTCATTTGATACACTGAAGAGCACACAATCAAACGTTGTCCATCAACATCCATGGGTATCTCTAAACCCCGCCATTTTGAGGTTTGGTAAGTTTTATTATCTTGATTATTTCAATAGGTAAAAATTTTCTAAACATAATCCTAACTCTATTGTCCATAACATTGTCACCATCCCTAATGCTAAGTTGGTTAAGTAAAAGCTATGCCACATACATCCTCATGTTTCCTCCTTGTTAAAGAGGAACTACAATGCCTTCTCTCTACCAATTTCATCCAACTTCTCAACTATCCACAATGTGTTTCCAACATTATACCCATTACCAAAGCCTTTGTAAATCTCTACATATGTACTGATTTTTAAGACCTAAATATTGCTTTTTCTAAATATGAATTTCCTCTTCCTAACATCGATAAGATCATTGATCTCACAACCGGTCACGAGATACTTTCTCTTATGCATAGTTTTTCTATATACAATCAAATCCTTATCACACCAAAGATACCAACATAAGATTTATTTCATCACCCCTTGGGAACCTTATGTTATCGTGTTATGCCCTTTGGTTTGAAAAATACAGGGCCATCTATCAACACATCATGACTTATATCTTCCATGACCTCATCCACAAGACTATAGAGGACCATGTCAATGACCTCTTGGGTAAATCCAAATGTTGACAAGACCACCTATCCATCCTTGAAATCCTCTTCACGTGTCTTATTTGTTTCTTCCTTCATCTCAATCCCACTAAGTGTGTGTTTGGATTTTTAACTGGAAAACTCCTTGGCTTCATTGTTTATATTAGGGGTATTGAATTTGACCCCACCAAGATCAAAGACATCCTTGAGATGCCTCCCCTTCCAATCTAAATCATATTCACAGTCTCTAAGGAAGAATTCAATCAGTTCACCATTTCATCTCGTAGATTTGTGATCATTGCTAACCTTTTCATCATCTTCTCTACAAACATACTCAATTCAAGTGGGATGCAAACTTATAAAAGGCCTTTGATGAACTCAAACATTATATTCTATCACTGCTAGTGCTCACCCTTCCACGCAAGGGGAATCCTTTCTATCTTTAGATCTCTACCACCGACCATGTCCTGGGAGCCATGTTGGCACACCATGATGAGCAAGGAAGAGAGCAAGCCATCTATTACATCAACCACACTCTCCACCTCCAAATTCCACCATTATCTTCTTAATCGTAAAATTTTTGTCATCACCAAATTAAATCCTCTCAAGACCATGCATTACGAGCCTTACCACAATTATTACATCACTCGATGGCTCATTCTCATGACTGAGTTTTATCTAGAGTTAATCTCTCAAAAATCAATAAAGGGACATGGTGATCAACTAGTCAAGCCTCTCTTCTAGATAATCAACTTCCCCACGAATAATTTCCTAATGAGTCCATCCATACCATCAATCATGAGTATTATCCTCTCAAAATGACACTATTCTTTGATGGATCTAAGTGTTGACAAGGGGGAGGTGTTGGCGTCATCATCATTCCTCCTTGAGAAAATCCTATTCCCATCTCCTATAAGCTCAACTTTGAATGCAATAACAACATGACTAAGTATGAAGCCCTCATCTTAGGTCTTCAAACCACTATGATGATCGACATCTAAATCCTCGATATATATGGTGATTCTCATCTCATCATCAATCAAATCAAGGGAATCTATCAATGCAAAAATGAATTCCTTAAAAATACAAGGACATCGTCAAATTTCTTCTCGAGGCCTTCGATTAATACACCATACAAATTGTTCCTCATTCATCCAATCATTTTGTAAACACTATGACATCCCTCACATCTCTCATCCCATGGAAAATCAAAGAATTTAAACTCGTTTTTGTTGTTCATCGTATCAACCAACCATCTCATACACATGAGCTCCCTTATATCAATGTCATCAACACCAATCAATCTGATATCTTGTATACCCAGATCTTTGATTATCTTTCCCAATCTAAAATTCCCTCTGAAATATCCAAAAATGGTAGGAGGTCATTTCTTCAATGTGCTAACCACTATTTCATCCTTGGTGGCATCCTCTATAAACATGAGTTTGATGGAATTTGGCTATGGTGCCTTAAATATCATGAATCTATATTTGTTATCCAAGAAGTCCACGACAATATATGTGGTGGACATTTTAACAGTTTGGCTATCACCAAGTGCATTTTTTTGGATGTGTTACTATTGGCCCACCCTCAATCAAAACTGTTGTGACTATGTCAAAAAGTGTGTTAAATGCCAACAACATTCTAACCTCATCCATATCCCTAGCCAAGCCTTGTAGTTGTCTTAATATATTTGGCCCTTTTCACAATAGGGCCTTGACCTTATTGGTCTCATCAACCCATGCTCTTCTTAATGCCATCATCCATCCTAACTCAAGCTCTTGAATGCTTTACCAAATGGGTGGAAGTCATTCCACTCACATCCACCAAATCGAACAAAATAATTGATTTTGTCTATCACCACATCATCTTCCACTTCTTCTTTTCTCATAAAATCATCATAAACAACAAAAATTCCTTCAAAAACAAATATCTTAAGAATATTTTTGACTTCTTCAATATCAATCTCAACTTCTCTTCTCCATATTATCCATAAGATAATGGCCAAGCCAAATCCAATAACAATACTCTTCATAATATTCTTGCCAAAACTATTGATAAAATAAGTCAAATTGGCATCTTCATATCCCCTTCACTCTTTGGGATTATCAAACTAGCATCCGCACCTCTACGGATGCTACTCCATTCTCTCTCATTTATGGCTCTGAATTCATTATTCCTCTTGAAGTTAAAATCCCATCTTTACGCTTTTCTCTTCACGACTTTGTCTCCGATGAGGACTATCACCAACAACATATAACACAACTTTAATGTTAGACGAGAGTCACTTAATCATTCTCCAAAATCATCATTGTTTATAAAAAGTGAATTAAAAGTGCCTACAATAAACATCTACAAGAATGTGACTTTAACATCATTGACCTTGCCTTGAAAGAAAATAAGAACGTCAATACTCTAGAAAGGATTCAATGTGGAAAGTTTTCTCCCATCCAAATTAGACCATATATTATCATGCATAAGTATGGGTTTGGGGCATTTCATTTAGATTTTGTTGATGGTAAACCGAAATGGAACCTCTCAACGCCTTGCACTTATGGCCTTTCTATTGTTAACACACCTACCAATGTGATCTTAGTCACATTTTATGATATCATTTCCATCATTATCCTTTCTATCTCTCACTGTAATGATTTGGAATTATGTGTTCTTCCATCACTATCCTATCTATGACCTTGAATATGGGCACCACAGATCTACTCATAGCATATTCCTTATGGAAAATTTCCTCCTTCTAGGTGGGAACCCCGCAATCATTACATCCATCACCCTCTTATCTACCTATTGGAACCATGATAAGGGTCCACATGTGTCGCTTTACATCATATCTTCCCCTCTCCAAGTCATCTACTTGGCTATCCTCAACTCTATCCTAAATTCAAAATCATGGATGTTCCTATCAAAAGTTATCTTATCCTAAAATAGACCGCTCCCAAGAAAGAAATTTGTTCATATAAAGAAAATAATGTGAAAAGTAAATATTGATCCCTTGAAGGAAAACTATCATGCACATCTTATCCTGCCATCTAAAAAATAAAAATTCAATACAAATATCCCATTGTAGACCACTCCCTCAAAGGATGGTTGCTTTCGTATATCATGGCAGTGAAGGCTTCCTGCATTGATCAACATTATAAATATCAAAAGCAATCATCCTAAGAAAACTTACCACATTGATCATCTTTCTCACCAAAAGTAAACTTCCCGCATTGATCAGTTTACACCATATTGCTCAAATTTGGGGCATAGACCTAGGAAAACCACCTAAGGAGTAACCATTTCCCCATACAAGCTACATCCAAACCCCTTGTCATGTATTTAGTAGGTGTATAAGTACACCTTCCATCTTTCCCTCATGATCTTAAATATGACTAACTATTATTGGTTATGTGTTAAGCTTTGTCTTAAACCAAGAGTGCATCACTTTGTGTGTGTTCCTTTTCAAATTTTACCTCTAATCCAATCCAAAATCATCTATCCTATGTGTGCCACTTACTATGATGAGGTGTACTCTTCTATATTTGGGTCACTCTGTTGAGGTCGCATCTTATATGTCTATTCCCATCTAATTTCCCCATCTTATATCCTATCCTTCCATTAATATCTACAACTATCTCTTTAATATCTACCCTACATAACCCAGTCTTCATTCCTAACATGTCACTTTCATTTTAATCTAAATCATATAATTCATTACATCATCTATATCTCATCTAGCATATATATCACATCTAGATCAAACCATTGCATATATATCACATCCATCATGTCATTTGCTATCATTTATCACATCTAATCTAATTCTAATCACATATAATCTACATCCATCACATCATCTATATATAATTACACATCTACATCCCATCATCATATCTAAATCATATCTAATCATACCTAAATTTTATCTAATCATATTTATCATATCTATCACATTTGTCATAATCATATCTAAATCTAAAACCATCACATTGATTTTTCATTTCATCCACACATCACACATATTGAAGTTGACATCTTAGCATTTCACATCTATAATATAATCAAACATCTCATCATTTCACATCTATAATCTAATCATCACATCTATCTTATCTACTCATTACAACACATGTCAATCATGACAAAATAATTATATATTTACCATCAAAGTGTCTATACATCTGTGATAGGCCTCGATTGGGATCTATATATATATATATTGATATCAAAATCTATATAAAATGTTCACCCACTACTCGTTGAACACAAGATTAGAATCCCTAAATCCTTAATATCCTTCTTGCCATCCTCCTTGTCACAAGCATCTAGACCACCATCATGTTGTGGTTGCACTACGTTGGTTGTGTTCCCGACACCATATGTCATGTTGATATCCTCCCTCCAACCAAGTATGTCACATGGCATGACACATCAAATAATCCTACAATCATAATGCACTCATAGTAGCATACCACATCTCCTCCAAGGGCCTCGATACTACTCTAGTGTCACAAAAATTGGTGGTGCCATATTTCTAGCTCCCTATATGGCTCCTCGGCCTCATCCTCTATTGCCTCAAATGTAGTACCCAAATATCCATATTTTTCCCATAGGGCCTCTCTTTGTCTTTTATATTGATCCCATTATTGTATGGTTAAGTCCCTCTCTGACGCATCCCATCTAGCCCCGACGTGGTATGTCTCGATCCTGGTAAGTAACATCTAACTCTTCATATAATCAAGCTATCTCATCCACCACACCTCTATCCCCATCCTATCCTCCTATAGTCATTTTCACCTCTCTTCCTACATGTGTTTCCTCCCGTACATAGTCCGGGTTCCTTACTCTAGTTCCATCCACTCTAAAAACCCTCTTCAAATCCCACATAATCCTCATCGATCACATGGCTCCCCTCCTCTACTAATGGGTTCGACATCACAAGACAAGGTAGGTCCCTATCTATATCATCCCATATGTATCTGATGGTGCTACAAGCACCATCTAAACCACACCAAACTACCTCATAACTCATGTAAACTATATTGCCTCTATCATCTCCTACCTCCATGTCTGCACCCATTTGACTCTCCTCATCCTGCAAGTTGGATATTTGTGTCATGCCATGCATGAAACCCTCTATAGGGCCTCCATCTAAATTCATCTACCTCCAATATCCCCACCTCATCTACGTACTCAATCCTCGCCCCTCCCACCCGTATCTCCATGTGCTTGGCTAGCTCTCCATCTCAAAAAACCAATTGTTAGGTTAATATGATCCCTCAGATCTAAAGAAGCCTTAGTGGCTTCATCATGACTCATCGAATATGTACTCATATGCCTAATAGTGTAGTAATAAGACCACATCCATACTCGACCTCCTCCTGAAACATACATCTAGAGCTCGTAGTACACCTATGCTAGGAAGGGTGCTCCAAAAGTGAACATTTTCCTATGCTCCAGAATATTCTCCACCACCCCTACTAATGCCCATGGAAATCAAGCTCCACCAAATATGGTACTACATAACATGAAATCGCCATCATGATCAAACATATCAGTTTGTTCCCCAACGTTGTAAGCTGATATCATGTCTCAATGTGGAATGTCCCCCAATACAAAGGTAATCTACGAGGAATCCACTCCAAACAACCGCATCAATGCAACCATCCTAACCTCCACTATAATCGGCACTATTAGTGCTCCATGGATCAAAAATATTATAATATGATACACATCCTCCAAAGATGATCATCATCTCTCCAGGTCCAAAACCAAAAGGTATGGGTCTTTGGATTTCATCTATCTATCAATGCTACGATCATCCATGTATCTCTTGGCACCCTCTGGTGATGAGTAAATATTCATAATCCCACCACATCCAAATGATTCCACTCCGCATCTTTCACATCTTCTCTAATAATCCCCAACATGGTCGCGACTGTCTCTCTCGGGTATAGAGTGTCTTGAGCTTGTAAAAATCCATCAAAAAAATAACCATCCGCATCTAATAATAAAAAAATTACCATTTTCATCTAAAATTATCAATCTAACATAAATCCTACCCATTCGATGTCGATGCCCTTCTACTCAACACCAAATTTCCCTCGGTTGATGGTGACCCATCCAATCGCTGCCAATTAGCCCTTGGTGCCCATCAAAAATTCATAAAAATTCATAAAAATAAAAAACAAAGCTAGGTTTTCGGACTTACCACTCTCCAAGACCTCGACACTTCCTTCCTCCTCCGCCGGCTTGCATTTTCACTCAAATCTCAAATGTTAATATCTCTCGGGGCTCTCGATTGTCAAATTTGTGGTGTGCAAATGAGCCTTGTTAGCCATCTCCGTCACTTATATAGCCACATCGACCCAACCCTATTTTTCATTCTTTATCAAGTCTCATCTAATATCCTTATCAAATTATATTTTCTTCCACTTTAGGATTATGTTTCACCCATATCACACCTTAGCTTGTCTTGCATATATTATTTTTCTCTCCTTTGGCATATCTATCCATCTCATCATGCATCAGTTATCCAAAATTCACCCCCCCAGGGTTAATTTGATAACATGCATCAGAATTCTCAAGTCCCAGGCAGATAAATTGATTCAGGGCAAAAAGTCATGTTTCTAGGGTCCCTTCAGAAATTTTTCTAACTCTCCCATCCAGGTTGAAAAGAGCAAGCTCTGAGAAGATGCGAAGAAGTTGCAGAAGATAAGCTTGGGCCAGAAAAAAATGTGAAAATCGGCTAAGTCCTAGTCCCCGGGACAGTCGGGACATCCGGGCCGCGAGATCGCGATTCGGCCGGATCGGGTGAACCGGAAGATTTTGTCCCGCGAAGCACAGGGACAAGTGGGACAAATGGACGCAAACCGGCTGAATCGGGCGAACCGGAGGATTTTGTCCCAAACAGCAAAGGGACAAGTGGGACAAGAGTGCGCGAAGGACGCGAACCGGCCGGTTCGGCCGAAACAAGAAACTTCAGCACAAGGAAAACTGGGACAAGTGGGACAAATGGACGCGGCGGACGCGGAAAGCCCGGATCGGCCGAAAAGGAGAACTTTCGCACTAACTACTTTGGGACATCTGGGACAAAGATACGCGAACCGGCCGGTTCGGCCGAAATGAGAACAAACAGTCCGGAGGCAAATGGGACATCTGGGCCGCGAGGACGCGAACCGGCCGAATCGGGCGAACCGGAGGATTTTGTCCCAAGCAGCACTGGGACATCTCGGGACAAATGGATGCGGTGGACATGAAGGAGCCGAAAGGGCCGAGAACCAACCAAATCATGACACATGTCACAAGGTAAAAGGTCAAAGGCGAGATTTGAAGGGTCACCAACCAATGGGATAGTGCCACGTGTCCCATTAGGGCCTGAGGAAATTTCAAGGAGAGCCCACCGAGAGGTGGAGGAGAGAGAGTTGCTCAGTGAATCAGAACCTGCCACGTGTCATCCAGGTGGCAGAGCGCGGGAAGAAATTTAAAAATCCGTTTTCGCCTGTTTTGTGCCCTAAATCTTCAGATCGACATATCTTTCGATCCAGAGCTCGGATTTGCACGTTCTTTATATCAACGGAAAGCTTGTGAGATTCTCTACATGATTCCAGGGTCAATCTTGCATTTTGGTTTAGTTTGGAGAGAGAAAATCAAGAAACACCTCTGGCACGAAATAACAAGCAGAAGTAATGCTTCAACAAACAACTTTAATGCAGCAGACAGTTCGCCGCTTCTGTTGGACAGCCCACCGTTTTGCCAGGATCCGCCGCTTCTGTCATAATGAGATGAACTGAATGCAACCTGGAGGTGGTTGGAGTAGATTTGGCTTCCCCCTCTCTCTTTCCTCTCTTTTTCTTTCTATATATTGTAAAGAGGAGCTTCTTTTCAAGGGTCGAACATTTTTTCTGTTTTGCCTCTCCCTTCTTCTCCTCAGGTGAATTTGTGGAGTTCGAACCTCTCATTTGAACTGTAATACTATTCTACCTCATGGCATTCTGTAGTGTATTGTATCAATCTTTGGAGCAAGTAATGCATGTCTGTGGATGATTCTCAGCCCTCTCTGTATTCATTTTTGCATCCTCCTAGTCTTTCACTGCAGGTTTTGTCATCTGTGCATGATCTTATATCACATTCAAATGGTCTGTGTTCACTAGAAAAATAGGTGTTCTTCATTCCTCGGTGCATCACCTCTATTAGCTTAGATTTATTTTATGCATCTTCTTACCTTGTCTCCTTGGCATATTAGATTAGGTTTTGAAAAAAACCTCTGCATATTTCATGTGCATCGAAGAGAGGAATAGGAACCAGCCTTTCTCTGGAGAATCCTTTCTCATTTTACAGGTCCCACACCTAGAGAAAGGATTCAATGTTATGCAATCACACTGGTGCCAAAGTGATCAACCTAGAAACTGATCTCGCATCCGGGGTGCTGTGATTTTGCACTAACAAAGATCCTCAATCGCATCCAAGAGCCCACTCTACGTCCATCTTTATGTTCTCTATTGGGATGCCATTTCTTATCTTAATCCTACCATTGTGGCCATCTTTTATCTTCTTCCCACTAGGATGAATATTTTCTTGATTCTTCATATATGAAGGATATTACATCCTCTTTTTCTCCTATTATGTTTTCATACCATTTTCTAGACCATCCTTGCATTTGTTTGCACATATTTTTGATGTCTTCCTTTGACCCATTGGTCCCACAACTTGCACATCTATCCAAGTGGATTCCCATTATATTCCCTCCATCTCCAAGTGATCTTTTCCAACTCATAGGTCCATAGGAAATTAACGTCAACTTTGTTAAGGTTGTGTTATGTTCCTTACCGACGTGACTCCAAGATCACTTTGCCGTATTTTGTTTTTGTTTTTATTTTATCCCCCTCTCACAATGGTTGAATCATTCTCCACTTAGGGCATCTTTTCGCATCTAACCTTATCTTTTTACCCCTTCTTTCCCTTCCTTCATCTATCTCTTTCAACCTTGTTATCAATTCTCCTTTATGTCATCAATCCCTAGTTTGAGGAGGAGCAACTCTGATGCAACCTAGAATTTACTAGATAACACCCTAGTCGCACTAGCACATCACTCAGCCTAAACTGAGCACTCACCTGAAACACACAAAGGTACCAGGTCCCTCTTTAGGTTTGTTGTAACATGATGTTAACATGATGAAGGAAGTAACATATAGATTCATAACTAATCCATCATTCTACAATGCATGCTACCCTCATATCTATGAAAGAACAAGCTTAAACAGTAATCATGATTGAATTAATAACATGCACTACTTAACTACACACAGAATGACACTTAGATTTAGCCAATATCTTCCATCTATTAATAAATACTGAAGCTCCTTATAATATTGTCAATCTATACCAATGCGCGTATGGAACTGATACGATGATTCACTAAATGTGTATATTTTCTTACATACACATACATACATCTCACACATTCATGCATACCTCCCTCTTTCTACTATGTACGTAACATCATATATATATATATGGTGGGGACTTGACCTTCACCACTTATCTATTCCAGAAATAGGTTGCATGCTATTGATAGCCACACACCATTTACAATCATAGCCACACATGTAAGTGTGCTATCTATAGCCCTCTTACAGTTAACTAAAGTGTCAATTCTATTCTCAGCCTGGTCTCCATGCAAAATGCTTCGATTTTCTTCTCCAAAGATAGACAATGCATGACGCACATGTCTCTGCATCGTTGGTGTGTTCCACACACCATCTTCTAAAAATAGGTCTTCATGCTCAAAATTGGCTAAGTCCTAAAATCTGAATTTGCATTTCATGCATGGGTCCTTCCTGTCCTTCCGCTCCCTTGGTTCCGGCCTTTTATCCCGCGCGACTCCTTGTGTGATCTTTGATAGTGTTCTTTGATCAACATTACCCCACACTAATCTCATTATCATCCCGACAATGTGTATCTCCAAAAATTGAAGGAAATAATATAAGAATGGAAAGAATAAGAATGAAAGAATGTAGATAAATAAAGAGTTTTTATGAGGTTATGAGGCAACCTCCTCTGTATTAGTTTGTAGTATCAACTCTGGATACTCCTCCTTTATTTCGACCTCCAATACCTGCCAGTCAGTGAGTGCTTTCTCTACTTTTTCTAGGATGTCCACAGCAATGGATTCCAACTCATCCCTCACAATCTCTCCTTTCTCATTTTGCAGAACCAACACAACACTAGACATTGATGTCATTCTTCCTTCTAAAAGGTCCATCTTCTATGCAATCAGCTTTCCAAGCTCTTCCATCCGAGTCTTGTGCGGTTCTTGTCTTCTTCTTCTAATGCCTCGTGCTTCTGTTTAACCATTGACAATCTTTCTATGTGGCCCAATGTCTCATCTTTCATCACTTTCTAGACCTCATTGTTCTCTTCGAGGGTCTTGATGTTGATAAGTGCCTTTGGAGCTGTGCATACATTTAAATCTGGTCTGCTTTCTTCAATACTTCCTGTAATGCTTGCAACAACCCTTCATAATATGTAATTTTTCTCAACCTTGATGCTTTCTCCCGATCATCATCTTATTCTAAGAATTTTGGCACTTTCATATGCAAAGTTTCATCTTTAAGTACCAAGTCCACCAACTTTCCCACATAGTGTATCGCTGAAGGAAATGTTCACCAAGTGCATTCATCGACTTGCTCATCTGACATGATAGTAGGCTTTACTGTCATGTGTCTAGCTTGAGGTGCCTTCTTCAGTCATCTCAAAATGCATGAATCTTCGCACACATCAAATTCAGGCTCATCCATGTGGGTGTGCATTAACCATGATAGTTGCTTTCAAGTGTGCACAGTCACCATATCCTCATCCATTAACTCCCAACCAAATAAATCCTTCTGCGCTATCGTGCTCTGGAAGCGGGCGTAAACAATTTTTCCTATGTCCTCTGCATACCCCATGGCTGGTGGAATGTGCTCTCCACTTGTTCTTCTAGACCTTTGCTACTTAGGAACTTTAGCCTCCAAATTTAGGACTTGTATCTCCATGTCCTGAACATTATCTGCAGTTGTCTCCTCTGGTCTTTTCTCATCCTCTTCTTTTCCCTTTAATTCCTCACCATGTTCCTTTGTGTTCTCTGGAAGTGTAGGAGAATTAGGTGTGCTTTCCTCTAACTCTTCTACCTCCTCATTCAACTTCAATTTCCTCCTTCTCTGTGTGGTCACCTCCTTCTGTGGAGAGAGTCTGGGTGATTTGTACACAGTGGTTAGAGTAGCACCTTGGGTCCTTGTTCTCCTAAATACCCTTTTAAACCTGTGCTCCCCTTAGACTACATTCAAGTCCTCATCATCCCCCTCTTGTGGTTGAGGTGGTGTAACGACGCGCTCAGCTTCACCCTTACTTTTAGGATGTCTCCTACCCCTATGCTCTAAACCACCACTATCTTCACGCTCCTCCTCCTCATCCTGCACTTCAATTGGCTCTGTGGTCTTATGTGCTAGGATGTTCTCCTTTGTATGTTGTCCCTTTAGTGGCACTGGAAGTGCAAACTCACCTTCCACATATTTGTTATTCTCCATCTTTAGCTTCAGTTGGAGATACACCAATGTTGCCCCCACATCTGCTATAACCAAGCTTATTGGCTTGATATTTAGTACTTCTGAAATGATCCTCTCTGTATAAGCACTTCTGCCAGATACACATACTTCTTCCTCAACATATGGTAGTCGCAGTCTACCTTATCTGCATTGAAAACCAGTCATCGTGTGTCTGTAAATCTATGAATAGATGCTTGGAAATACCTTGCAGTGAATGCGTAAGGTAATTTACACCAAGGGCTCCAGACTCCATCTTTCATTGGGAAGCGCATGATGCAGAAATGCTGATATACAACAAACTAAACTTATTTCCCTACCACTACTGGTAGGTCCTTTGGGATGCGCCACTCTTCCCCAAATGCCATGTAGATCCTGTCATACCACTTCTCTGCCCTTTGCTTTATGTCATCTATCATGGCCCCCTTGCATAGGTACTTGCTAAATCTTTAAGATGGGGACTTGTTATCCATGGGGTATTCCCATACTTTCTCCTTCAGTCCATCTGGTACTCCGATCTCCATGAATACCAGTGATAATAGAACAACCCCAAAGCTGATCTTCTCTCTTGTGTGTGCTTCTTCAACTATTTTCTCTACATATAGCCTGCAATGTTGTAAATTATCCCTTCTAACATCTTACGCACCACATGTAACCACATATTATTTACTTGTGACCACCACTCCTGATCATTCAATGTGGTAACAAGGTGTGTAGCAGCTTGTATTATTGGACAATTCTTTAATTTATCTATCCATTCGCATCGAACCTTCAAGTACCCTAGCTCCTATTTGGTCTTTACAATCACAGCTTTATCTACGAGATCACCTTTTATATCTTCTCATGTGGCCTTTAAACCTATAACTGATGAGACAAACACAAATGAAATTCTAACTCGCATCCCGCAAAGTAGAAGAATTCTTCGTGCACCCCCGCTCATGAGCCATTAATACAAGGGCTCATACTTCTCAAAATATGGAAGATCATACAACTAAAAACCCCAATTCTCTTCAAAATATTCTCACCCGCATTGTCATAAATTGGCATGTCATCCACTGTGTGATTTTTTGTTCTAGGTGAGCAAATAATCGAGCTCCTTCTTGTTCTCTGAAGTCCTGTGATTGTATTCACTTACTTTTCTCTTTTTTATGGGTGAATCCCATTCTTTCCTGACGATGAATCCTTCTGGATATTACATTTCTAAAAATGGATTTTGAGTGCCATCTCTTCCTCCTCAAAACCACCTTTTTCTTTCATTTTACTACTACTGCAGATGCCTTCTTCGGTGCCATTTTTACCTTGAAAATGTCTCCTCTTCAACTCTGTAAATCTGCGAATCAAACCCTAACTCGATTGAATTATGACCTAGGTGGAAACTTCATAACCTAACTCTTTTATGTCTCCTTGCTTCACTCAAGCCCTTCACCATTGGGGACGCAAGCTTCTTGTCACACAAATCTGGTTGTCATGCTTGTTTTCACACCCTTCACACCTTAACTCGATCACTTGGCTCTTTTCTCAAATACTCTTAGTTGCAATGGTAAAAATGAATCTACATCCCATCCTTATATAATTTTTCAAATTTTGATGCATTTATTACTCCTTCACCTACCAAATATCCCCTCATTCATTGACCAAATCCGTTCATTATGTGTGGTACATCTTCGTGCCCACCTATAACGCGTTCTAGCACGCCTTCCTACCCTCACGGTCACAAACTTCTCTTCAACACGTGCTCCTACCTCCTGAGTGCCTCATCACCATACCTTCTCCTGGTATCTATCATGGCCTCCACTTACCTCACGTTATATTGTTCGTTCATTCATCCCCATCCTTGGTCACTCTTGAGAAGCAATCTTCTTTTGACTTAAAGCACACCCGTAATGTGACTTATTCCTTTCACCTTTCAATTCCCACAATATTTTCTTAGATAACTACAACCACCCCACACTAAAATTATGTGTAGTCCTTTGTGCATAAACATTATTCATACAGTAATTAGCTTCATGTGCACAAGCACACTTATTACACAAAAATAACAACTAAATTGACAAAGCATAGTGACAATGAAGGAAATACATAATTGAAAACCTAATCTAAATGGAAATATTTCCTTATTACAAACACCAAGAAGACTTATTTATAGTAGGGCTTCAGCCTACTCCCATTAAAGTAACTAGGTAGTCATGTTCCATCAAGTGCTTCTAACTGGAAAGCACCTGATTCAAGTATAGAAGTGATAACATATGGCCCCAACCAATGTACTTTGAGCTTGCCTGGATGGTGCAAGAACTTTGAGTCATAAAGAAGTACCATTTTTCCAATCTCAAACTTCTTATCACTTATGTTTCTGTCATGCCATACCTTCTTCTGGCCTTTTCCTACTTTTGACTCCATCTTGCTATGGCTCGGTGCTCATCTAGTTGAATCATCTTTTTGATATGCTCTTCTAAAGCATGTTCATCAGCTATACCTCCAACGTGTGCAATACACAAAGAAGGTAACATAACTTCTATAGGAGAATAGCTTCCGCACCAAACACCAACTGAAACGGTGTGGCTTTGTTCAATCTCTTGTAAGTTGTTCTATATGCCCAAAGAACAAGCGATACTTTGTCATCTCGAATCCTTTCTTCCAATATCACAATTTTTGTCAAATTCGCTCAAAATCTTGTTGAAGGCCTCAAATAGCCTCCGTTTTATTGAGGATGATAAGATGTAGTTTTATGGTGTACCACCATAAACTCATATAATATTATTTTGTTTGTCTCATTCAAAAAAATTGTACCTCTATCACTTGTCAATATTAAGGGACATCCATATCTTGTAAGAACATTCTCCCATAGAAACCTAGCTATTGTAGTTGTTGTACAGTCCTTGGTAGGTGTTGCTTTTGCCCATTGTGTGAGATAATCTATGTAAGTAATGATATAGCGTGATCCAATCCTGCACACGGTTGGTGAAAGAGGTCCTACAAAATCAATGGCCCATTTCTCAAACGATTCGGCACTAGTAATCGGTCTTAAAGGCATCTCATCTTTTTTCCCTGGTTTTCCTAGGCAAAATGATCACATGCCTTACAATATTCTTTATAGTCCTTATACAATGTCTCCCACCATAATCTAGCAAGTAGGATCTTCCACGCAGTCGCATCACCTACATAATGGCCTCCTACAATACCACCATGAGCTTCTTCCATGATATCCTTATACTCATGCTCTAATACACAACAACGTAATACTTCATCTCTGCCTAGCTTGTAGAGGTCACCACTGATTAACATAAATGGTGCCACGCGTATAGCAAGCTGCTTCTTTTCTAATGCTTTCATTCCTTCTAGTGCCATACCTATTCGTAGAAAGACAAAAATGTCTTCTAATTCTCGTAGGAACGCATTGTAACCTATATAATCTGTGCATCTGCATTGTCTCTTCAATTGTCTCTGTGCATCCTCTCTGAATTGATTCTAGATAAATGGTCTGGTCTAGAATTACTTTTCCTAGCTTCACCACAACTATGAAGTCAAACTCTTGAAATAGGAGCACCCATCTACATATGTGCCCTTGTAATACGAGCTTGTTTACCAAGTACTTCAATGCCATGTGATCTGTATAAAACACAAATGGTGTTGCTAACAAGTACTATCGAAACTTGTACAATGCATAGATCATTAATAAAGCTTCGCACTCTGTAGTTGTATAATTCCATTCAGCAAGAGTCATCTTCCTACTAGCAAAATAGATTGGATGATCTATAATACCTTCATCAGGTTGAGCTAACATAATGCCAATGGCCATACTAGAAGCATCCACATGCACATGAAATGGTTTATCCCATGAGGGAAAGCATAGAATGGGCGTGGTAGTAAGTCTCTCTTTTAATATCTCAAACGTGCGTTGCTGCGGTTCTCCCCAATAAAATGTACCTTTCCCCTTCAGTAATTCTTCCAAGGGTGTAATAATTTTGGCATACCCTTTTATGAATTTTCTATAATATCATGTATGACCTAAAAATCCACGCACCTCACTTTGACTGGTAGGCACTTCCAGGCCTAAAATGACTGCAACCTTGGCTGGATCAACTAGCAAACCTTCCTTACAGATTATATGTCCTAGCAGTATCCCAAATGGTGTAGAAAATATGCACTTCTTGATGTTCAAAGAGATACTCAATTATCTGCATCGTTCAAACATTAAGCGTAGATTGTCACAATGATCTTTCACAAGCCCATATATTGTCCAATCATCTAGGTAGACCTGTAAGAAGTTGTGAATAAAATCTTTAAATGCCTAAACAACTATGCGTGAGAATACAACAGGCACATTTTTCAATCCAAAGGGCATCACAAGTATAGACAAAAATTCCCCATTCAAGTACTAAATGTTGTCTTTTCTTGATCCTCTTGAGCAATCCTAACATGATGATACCCGGAAAATCTGTCATATGAAGGAATATATTTCGCGCCCTGCAACTCCTTCTAGTATTTCCTCAGTGAATGGTGAGAAAATGGATCTATAATGCATGCAACATTCAACTCCCCGTAGTCCACACATATCCTAATTAAATCCAGTCCTTCTTGATACGATCACCATTGGGCTAACCCATTTTAACTCATCAAGGGGCTTGATAATTCCAGATTTCAACATTATATAAATTTCTTCGATTTTATAAAATCACCATTGGGCTAACCTTCCTTAAGTTTGATCTTCATTTCCCCAAGTGATTCATGCATGCCTTTAAGTTCATGATATCCTCGAGGGAATAAGTCCTGATAATCCCTGAGTAACTCGATGATCTTTTCTACCTCCGAATTTGACTAGTAATCTCCAATTATGGCCTCCTTAGGCTCAACCTCCGAACCTATATTCACCTTCTTTGTCTTCATGGGTTCGTGGTAGGCACACGTATCCTTGTCTACATTGTCCAAGACCTCACGCACCCCGTGTGAATGTTCAATATCTAGGTTCTCAACTTCCTTGTCATCCACGACATAAACCATCTTTCCTTTCTCTTTCTCAAGGAAAGCGTGTTCAAGTAGTATGGAGTCCATTTCTTCTTCCTTTTTAAAACATGCTCCAAACTCTTGCCTCACCGAATAATTCTTGAATATGCTCTTCTACTTTTGCACTATCTCCCATAGTTAAGCGCTTGACAAATTTTAATGCCTCTGCTACAAGAGGTTTAGTTGAGAAGTAGTCGAAAGTCTGGATCATTCCTGCAGTTAAATCTTGCTAGTTCCCAATTTCTTGATGTAATTCCACATATACATGCCAAGCACATGTGCATCCTTGTAGCGTAGAATACAACCTATACACCTAGAGTGAAGGTGGTAATGCTTACTATCCTATTATCTAGAGTTTCTCACACTGTTGAATGTGATCCTAAACATGTTGATCACCATGATAAGTGCATATTTGCGTAGGTGCATTATTCCATATAAACCTAGTAGACAAAGCGACTCCAATCTCTTCCCTTTGTATAAGATTATCTTTGTGGACTACCCACCAACGTGTTGCTATCCCGCACACTGTATATACTAACATATCTCTCCTTTTAATTTGATTTATCCACTGTGTTTCCATGGCCTTCAGAAAGGCAGGAAGATCTTTTGTCCCTATATACCAATGTACTCTGCTAACTTAGCCATCGAATTAAACAAAGTCCATTCTTATGCGCAACCACACTTTTCACCTCGTGTCCTACTAATTCATATGTACCATGGGCCCAATTATCACAAGCAATACTCGTAGTATCACTAATAGAATGAGAATCCTCCCACTATAAGATGCCTTCTTTTGATGGCTCATTGACCTCTAGGTCCTGAATAGTGCATACATAGACTTTGTTTAAATCCTCCTCACTTAGAGGCTCAACATATGGTGTAGACTTCCCATCTGTCAAAGGTATCACAACCCTTTCCTCCTTATTTTCAAATTTGATATACCCCTTATTGAATCTCAAGTCAACATTATTTCCATAACACCAAGGGTGTCTAAGTAGAGCTGGAAAATTGTCTACTTCTGTAAGTGCTAATACCTCAAAATCCCCAATGAACTTGGCCCCTTGTATAGTTATAGATGCATCTTTCAAAATTCCTATGGGAGTGGCCTTGGTCCAGTTTGCCATAAATAACACATTAGATGATGGCTACAATGGACGCCTCCCCATTTTTACCCATGTGTTATTTACATTAGATGAGGTAAATAACACATTTACCTCCGCACTGTATTGATCAATATGTTGCTCAACACCCACCCATCCACAAAAACATTCGAGTAATTTCTTTGTCATATTCAATGCTATCGGGGGAATATTTACATGCGAATCTTTTTTCTGGTCTCAAGACTTGCGCACGGAGTGTTCCTTTTAACCAACTTCTTAATAGTGGAATAATGTTCTCCTAGCGCAACATCTTGCACACCTCTCATTGATGATCGATATCGGTTTGACTGTCTTTTACTCCTTTATGTACTTTATCTCACCACTGAAGATTCCTTAGCACTTCCATGGTATCTGGTAAACTTCCTTCGATGAGCGGGATCTGGGTACCTCACATGCAAAACCTCATCCTTGGTGATCGTAGACTTCTGGTGCAATGCCTCTCTCACATGTGCTGCTTAAACACATGTAGTAATCTTCACTGTCAATGCCTCAAGTATTTCTGCTATCTTGGGCATCCATTAATCTTTTACCACATGCTAGATTCTAACCATCCCAATGCCTTTGTTTTCTTGCTTATGCTGCTTACTTAGATACTCATATAAGTTTGGGCACTCTTCATAGCTATGGTTCTTTCCGCAGAAGGAACATGCAATATTCTAAGGGCATTCATGTCTATAGTGGTCAGGAGATCCACATGTATAACAGGTTCCATGAGGGAACTTTCCTCTTCCTCCACCACAGCCTCATCCTTCATATCCACCATGATATCCACGTCCCCTTCCATGACCTCCTTCAAAACGCCCTCATTCCTGTCATAGCGCATTTGATTATGATCCCAATCCTAGTGCTCATTCTTACCCTTAGAATTATCTATTATACTTGTCTATTATACCCCAAGGTCTATAGCATCCTGGATCTAACCAATCAGCCAAAAATCCTCAGTATCATGGGTCGTGGACCTACAAATTTTGCAAAATCAAGATACATTATTCCTTATCGCGCGCTGTAACAAAGGATAGTGACTAGCATCATGATTCAAATGACAAATTTCATAGTCCAACAGTAATGAGCGTACTGATCTACGAGGGCAACTATCCTGAGTGTGACCTTCCACTCCACAATCAGTAAACTAAATTCCATAGCACGTCCCATGGGCTGAATTTGTTGATAGCTTCTCTAACTACTTCGCCATAACTACAATTTGTGCCTCTAGAAATATACTAACTCCAGTGTTTATTCTCCTAACTGCCTCAGCACGTAAAGCTACTTTAAGTGCTTTGTGTGGATCAGTGTATGTCTTATGTGACAACACCCTTCTAAAAGGTGTAATCAATCCTCCGACGAACCACTATGCATGCTAGCTAGCGTGAATATCATAATATAACTTAGATAAAAGTGTCTTAAAATGAGCATCATACTCACGTACACTCTTAGTAGTGCCTTTATTGATATCCTTGAGCGCACTTATACTCTTCTACTCAAACTTAGGGATATGGAACTCTTTCAAGAAAGCATCTCTCAATGCTGCATAATCCACGCAAGTTTGATCAGGGTCAAACTTCCTATACCAGTGTGTGCGCACTTCCTGTAATGTAGTGGCAAATTGACTTGCCTTTCACTCAACAGATTGTGATCCCTTTAGCACACCACAATATTTCACACATATGCACATGTTTGGCAACATCCTCTATACCTCTATACTCAGGAGATGAAGAGACATCTCCATATAGATATTATGTGGTTGTTGCGGACCTTGACCACTATATCTAGAACCTCATGTGTTCCCTCTACCTCCATAACCACCAAATCCACCTAAACTAGAACCACCTATACCTCCTGATCCACCACATGTAGTTGGAATAGGGCATGTAGATGTACTCCCTTGTGCTCGATAGTAGTACTATATTGAACCCCTACAGTCTGTGAGGTAGTTCCACTTCCAGAGGTGAATCCAACATTTTGTGTGCTCACATTCTATGTGGATGATGTGCCTAAGAATGCTCCTCCAAATGACATTGAATCTGTCTATCCTGCCATTGATGTACTTGATCCCTGACTTACTCCTACTCTCCTACTTCCCAAGTTAGTTTGTTGGTTACTTGTCATACTAGATACTGAAAAACCAAGCACAAGGGATAGGTCACCAAGTGGATTAAGATGTGCACCCGTGGTCCGATAGTCTCTCTTCGGCGCACTTCCATGTGAGGTCGAGGGGGATCTCTATCATGCTTTCCAAGATGGGGAATTTCCTGATGCTTTGGCTCCATGTCTTCTATGTGAGTCAGAATGCTTCATGAGCCATCTCTCTCCTCCATGCCATACTCTCAATGAAATGTTGCTTCTCTATCTCCCTCTCACGCACCTCACTATACTTAAGCCACCTTTCCTCTCTTTGTTTCTTTTCCGCTAGGTCTACCATCTTAAACCAAACCTGTTCCTACCCCCATGCATGGAAAATTTTAGTTAGCCATAGGTTTACTCTCTAGCTTCAAATCTACCATTAAGATCTCGACCGCCAGTGGAATACCTTGAAAATATGTTCCTCTTGGATACCGCAAAAACTGGAATTCAGCTACCTCTAGGCAAGAGTACGTTGAAATTGAATATTCTAGAATATAACTGTTTAGAACACCATGAAACCATGTATCCACCGCATGAGTCCAAATCAGATTAGCATCATAGAGGGCCTGAAATTCTTCTGTGTCCAGACAAGTGCATGATACCTCCAATTCCATTTGAGATGCATAAGTAGTAAGCCACTCATATAGTTCTACTGGAAAGATAGTGAAAAATCTCTCATATAAGTTGTCATACAAGTTACTGTTCTACCCAAGTGTGTGCGTTAAACTTAGATCCACTGTTGAACTGTCGTGCATATTCTTCCTCCAGATCGTGTATCCATTCCTCAATACTTGCTAGAGTTAACCGGTACATCTTCATCACAAACCATCCTAAAAACAACTGAAAAAGAGGTCCCGGCAATGGAACCAATGATGCAGCCTAGAATTTACTAGATAACACCCTAGTCGTCGTTGGCACATCACTCAGCCTAGACTAAGTGCTCACCCAAAGCACGCAAAGGTACCAAGTCCCTCTTTAGGGTTGTTGTAACAGGATGTTAACATGATGAAGGAAGAAACATATAGATTCATAACTAATCCATCATTCTACAATGCATGCTACCCTCATATCTATGAAAGAACAAGCTTAAACAGTAATCATGATTGAATTAATAACATGCACTACTCAACTACACACAAAATGACACTTAGATTCAGCCAATATCTTCCATCTATTAATAAATACAGAAGCTCCTTACAGTATTGTCAATCTATACCAATGCGCGTATGGAACTGATACAATGATTCAGTCATATGCATATATTCTCTATTACACATACATACATCTCACACATTCATACATACCTCCCTCTTTCTACTATGTACCTAACATCATATATATAGGGTGGGGACTTTCCCTTCACCACTTATCTATTCTAGAAATAGGCCGCATGTTATTGATAGCCATATGTCGTTTAGAAGCATATCCACACATGCAAGTGTGTTATCTATAGTCCTCTTGTAGTTAACTAAAGTGTTAATTCTATTCTCAACTCGTCTCCATGCAAAACACTTTGATCTGCTTCTCCAAAGATAGACAATGCATGACGCGCATGTCTCTACATTGTTGGTGTGTTCCGCATGCCATCTTCTAAAAATAGGTCTTCATGCTCAAAATTGGCTAAGTCCTGAAATCAAACTTGCCTTCTGCACGTGGGTCCTTCCTGTCCTTCCACGCCCTTGGTTCCGGGCCTTCTATCCCGCGCGGACTCCTTGTGTGATCTTTGACAAGTATTCTTTGATCAACAACCTCAACCATCATCTTCTATCACTTTTGGTTTTTATCTCGTAGTTTGCTTAACACAAACCACTTGACAAAAAGGAGCAAATGCGACACCAATTCTTTGGTACGGTTATCCCCATCCTACATTTGCTTCCCCTTTGTCATCATCTTGCACATACATACCTATCTTCCTATTTGAATTCATATTTCCCTCCTAAACCCCATTTATCATATCTAATTCCCATTTTCCCATCTTAATCCTATCTTAATACTATCTTAATCCCACTATTATTTTATCCCCTAATTCATCCCTAATCGTATTTAATCACCCTAAACCCATCCATTTCCTTAATATCATCCCTAAACACTCCATTTATCATCCCTAGACTCCCATCTACCCTCATTTAATGCATTTCCACCCTCCAACCACCTTTTATCCTCCCTATGCAACCCTAACCCACCTAAAGAGCCAAAAACCTAATTTACCCCCTTTAGGGCCCTTTGCATCAAGTTGAGCATCATCTCCACCACCCAAATCAAAGGTCACCAAAATCAAAGACAATCCTAATGGGTCACCATTGACCCTATAATTATACCTCTCCCCCTCTAGAGGATGAAATTTGGAGAATTTGGGTCTTCTTGTGATTTTTGCTTTGTTTCTCTTTCTTCTTAAGAGTTGCGGTTATCAACTTGGAGCTATCTTGGAGATCTTGCATGTCATCTTTGGATATTTGAAGATTTAGAGTTTCTTCAAGCCTTTCCATTATTTGATCATTATTTCCATCGGTCTTATAGGTATTCATGTCGCTTGGGAGCTTTCAAATTTATCAGCTTTCGTTGTCCTTTCCTCATAATCCTCTTTGCCATCCATCCACCGCCTCAAAACCCATAACCTATCCTTGGTCATCATCGACTCTACCCGGTTGTCATCGACCCAATATATATCTACATCTTTTTATGTCTTCCACCTTCTCTTCCATCTATTTTCCATCCCCTATAGTACCTTAGATATTTTGGCCCTCATTACTGTCCCACCGATATTCCAGATCTTATCTTCATTACACCGATTGTCAACAATCCATCCCGAGCCTTCATTGACCCAATATACATTCCTCACATTCTCATTAGATCTATCAATTTAATTTCATCCTTTTTATTTCCTTAGCATACCAACATCAAATCCATGATATCTTCATATTTTTATATCATGTTTCAAATATGTTTTTTTCACATCTCTTGATCTACTATTTTGTAGTTCTGTCAACTATCCTTGTCAATCTCAAGTTGTCATTGACACAGTCGTATTATTTCGCTTATCTTATTTTATCATTTTATCATCATCTATATTATCGATCTTTACATTTCGATCTTTTTTATTTTGTTATTTGTTGCATCCTATCTATCCATTATCATTTATCTATCTTTTTATCAAAGTGGATTGACATCCATCCCTAGGAAGTTATCACTTTTTGAACCGACCTACTCGACAACCCACCATCTTATTTGCTAATCAATTTTGTGTTTATCATATTTGTTATGTAGGTTATCGAGATCACAGTGGAGAGGATATTTGTGCATGTATCTTCATCATCATCGCATATCAAAAGGTAGCTCTAAACCCTATCATAATTTGGAGTTTCATATTTTCTTGCCACCATCCCATTAACTTAAAATAGGAGCCGAAAATTTGATCAAAAAATATTTAACTGATTTAAATATGAACAAGTTTTAACATGTGATTATACTAGTAAGATGGAAAGGAAAGATGTTATAGAACTGAATGCATAACAACAACATTATCCACCAAAACATCAATATGAGACTTGTATTACAATTGTTTTATTTTCTAAACGTGATCCATGCAAGAGAAACTATTTCATGATCTCATGAAGGAGGAGTTAAGTGCAACAATTTTCAGATTTCAACAATAAGGAAAAGAAGGATAAATTACTTTTCATATTTTCCCATAACCTTCCAAAATTACTTTATCCTATAAGATGATTTCTTTCACTTTCAAGGAAATATTTAGAGAGGGAAAAATAGATATTTAAACAACAACTTAGATCCTTTGAACACAAAGTGATATCCAATTTTATAATCGCAACAAGATACATTTTTAAACAACAAATAACAATCCTTTCATGAGTTTTATAAACAACATTTTTAACATTGAAACAATTCAATTTCTGGAAGTCCATTTCATACATTTTTCTTAGAGTAACAAGAAGGAAAAACAACCTAAAATACAAGCTACAAGCCCTCCACTAAAGTGGAGACAACATGGAAATTTTTTCTGAAACATTGAACAACATCTAAATAATAACATGTAATTTTTCCTCCAAACAACTCCATTCCATCTTCAAAACAACATGAGAAACACTCCAAAAATCCATAGAAGAAATCTTGGTTGACCACCCAACCAATTGGCATCATCACATGCCACCAAGGGATCCAAGGCAACATGCTAACCTCCCCTAAGCCCATGGGAAAGAGGAAACATAATTCCAACCAACACTTTAGAAGAAAAGAAGTTTATTCACATCCAAAACATGGTTTCAAAACAACAATCAAGCTAAATTCACAAAGGAAAAACAACCATAGAAGCTCCAAGCTTCATGCAAGGGAAGAGGGGATAGAAAAATCCCAATTTAGGTAACCAAAACCTCCAAATTAATCAACAAGTTTCTCCTTATCACTCTATACAAAATTCACCCCTTATCACTCCATCATGCTCCCCTTATCTCTCCATTTCCCTCCCCATGAAGGCTTTTCAAACTCCAAGTTTCCTTCAATAGAGATAGGGATTGATTTCTAAACCAAATGGAAATCAATCCCTACCTACAAGCCAAATGTAGTGGGTAAACCAAAAATATTTCAAGCTTGCCAAACAATCTTAGAAAGTGAATAAGGAGGAATTTCTCCCTCTTCCCAATAAGCTCCAAAATCCACACCCCTCAAGGGTGGATGGAGTAAAATGAATCAAATTTAAACATTCAAATTTTCCATTTTGTAATCAATATTTCCCATGCAACAAATTCAAAACACATAGCCAAAAGAAAGTAAAGAGTGCAAGATCCTACCTTGAAAATTCAAGCCCCAAATTCCAATCCAAGTTGATCACCAATTCACCAAATGCTTCCAAGATTTTCCCCTTAAAACAATGCTCTCCAAAAATTTCCCCAAAAATAACCCCTAACCATGAACATGAGAGATTAAGAAGGGAAAATAACCTCCATACAATCCAATGGGAGGGTGACAAGTGTCACCCTCCACCAAAACCACAACCAATGCCAACCCTCTAAAATTTGCATCCAAAAATAAAAGAAAGGAATTAAAATTAAACTCAAAACACTCATGAGGATTTCCAAATTCCAACACATTCTCCAAATTCAAATTTTCATAAATTAGAAGTGTGTGGGAAGAGACAATTTGAGCCAATGGGCTTCATTTTATTTGAAAATATCCCACCCACCCATAGGGATGGGGGATAGGGCCTCTTTTCAAAGCAAATGAGGTCATTTGCTTGCCATTTACCCTTCTTAAATGGCATATCTTTCCCAAATCCGAGTTTGGGAAAGATGTGAAATTTAAGAGGGGCAATTAGGTGTCCTAATCCCTCCTAAACTCATGCACAACAACCCAAGCCACAAAACATGCCAAAATCCAAAGGGAGGGAACATTAAACACAAGGTAACATTAAGCATGAGAGGGTTGGATTCAAACTATAAATCTATACAAGATGAACATATTTCATAATGATAGATAGCCAAGAAAATCTAACATACACCAATGTATAAAAATGAAAAATAAGGTGTCGCAATCGCTAAGAGAGGTAAGGTTTGGATCTTAGGGCCTTTCATGCTAGTTGGAATATGTTCCCTGAATCCCATATTATCCCATGACAAAATACCTATCACCTACACACTCAAGAAAAACCTCATATATTTCCAATATAACAATTGCAATACGATAATAACCATATGCATCATAACAATCATCTATACATAATCATTATAGCTAAGAAGTATATCATAGAAACGAATCACCAACATAGTAAGAAGGTTTATGACCATGCATCAAGTATGAAACCAATAACAATACAAGATCATGATCAAATCAAATCATGATATCATCTCAACACAAATAACTGATCAATGAAACATGGCATCATGTGCCCCATCGATAACCTATCAATAAGAGTTAGCATCCTAGTGCTAGAAAATAACCATATCATGAAGCAATGTCACATCAAAACAATATAACATAGTAGTAATATCCCTGTCCATATATAATCAAGATACAATGAGTCGATACAACTAAAACTAAGAATAATAAAATAGGTGGGCACTACATTACTCTAGTGAATTGAAACTAGATCTTCTTAATAAAATTGTTGTAGTCATGATACCCTTGGTAAAAAAAAATTATGTATTTATTTTAAGTTTTCATTGATTTATCATGTATGCAAGTTTGTGGGAGTTTTTCGTATGATTGTTTACAATGATCCTAGAGAGTACATTATACTTTAATAAATTTTGATATCCCTAATTTTGCATAGAGGGATAATGATGCTAGTTATCTAATTTTCAAGGATTCCTTTTTGAATGATACTATGAATATGATTTTTATGTGTGGCATGAGGATTTTCACACCCTATCTAAGATACTCTTCTTACATCCCATCTATGTATTATGCCTTACTCCCTAGTAGCCTCTTTACGCATTGAGTGTTATTTGATGTGGATACGAGATAAGTTGTAATGATGAAGGGGGAGTGTATTTATCTTGATCTTTCTCATAGAGTAAAATTTTGCATATTATATCCAATGGGTGTATGTAGTATTATTGTTTCTTTGAAATTTACATTTTGTTGAAGTTCTCTTCAAAAATCCTTTATTTTTATGCCTTCATATGGAAATCAACTCTTTATATATAGTGTTCATATAGCCTTCTTTTTACACTATATCAATTTTTCATAACCTTTCTTATTTTCTTTATCCATCAAAATATCTCTCAAAATTAGTTTTTGTCTTGCACTCTTCATCATATCATGAATTTGACAAAAAAACTACTTTTGATTCCCCTTTTTGGCCTATATATTTTGCAAATGCTTTGCACTTTGTGATTTGTTAGAATTAACATATTTTTGTTTCTTGGAAAACTAGTTGTCCATGATATTTTGTTCTCTATTTCCCATAAGTGTTTTTCAAGGGTTTCCTTGATGAGTTATGATTAACTAAAATAAACTAAATCTAAGTTAGCTAAAAACTAGTTAATCTAATCTAGGAGGACATATAACACAGTAAATAAATGTACTATGCCAGCATGTAAATGAAATAAATTAAGTAAACTGATAAAATCAAACGCTAATATGAAATAAGGAGGTAATTAAAGAACTCAACCGATAACCAATGATTGTCGCAAATGTCACAAGTATGACTTGAAATTCCGAGAAAAAGAACGAATGTATACAAGTCTTGAAAATATTGGATCTAGATGATTCGAGTGGACTAGAGCACCTAGAATAGGACCGGGTGCCTATGGGTGCTCTAGTAAAGAACCCGGGGTACCTTGATCTATGAAAAAGGTCATAATTTGGTCTTCATAGGGTCAGAAGGTGATCTCGAAACTCTATCTTCCTGTCACACAATTACTCTATACTACACCGGATGCTCCAAATATTCCAAGAGGAAGAAATGACCTGTAATAAGACAAAAGGAAGTATCAAAACCCTAAAAAAAGATGCGGAGAACAAAAGGGTCAAACTAACCTCAAACCACAATAGTGGAGTTACTAAATTGAGCATTACACTACATTTTGGAACAGATCTAGTTATGGTATGTGTGTGCATGTCGTTCCCTAGGTGTTCTTGTGTCAGTCACACTTTGTGAAATAGTGATCAATAGCTAAATGTAGAAAATGTAATAGTATGTGTGCATGGAATAGAATAGAATCCCTCCCCCTATGAAGTGTGATGTAGATGTCCTAGCTTGTGCCTTGATGATGGAGCTATGTGGATGCCAATGCAATATATGGATGCAAATCTAGATGGAGTGATAGTAGTGTATGATGTTAGGTCCCTCATTATGGTCTCATAACTTTATATTTATAGGGTTCTCTTGGTCTAATTTCATAATTAACCCTAAAAAGGCTAACCACAAGAAAGATAAGGATGAAAAATGGTTAGAAAAGGCCCAAAAGTGGTGGGAAAGAATTAGAAGGATCGGGGTGCCCCCAAGTGGGACCAGGGTGCCCATGGGCGCCCTAGTACTAAATTTGGGCACCCCAATTACAACTAAAATTATGCGGGATGTGCAAAAATGGTTGGGCATATGGGTGTAATAGGTCGTAAATTATGAAATAAAATAAATAAGATGGCCAAAGGGATGGGGGTTAATTAGTACTTTTTTCACTCAATAACCTTCTAAATAGTAGTATGAGACCGGAATAAATAAATGTCTAAAGTGCATGATTTTGTGACTACAGTTTGCCCCAATTTATGTTGTTGACAAAATCTTGGTAAGATAAAGTAGATATATATGCATACCAATATCCATGAAGAATGTAGTAGAAGCTTGCCAAAAGACCAGACAAAGTTTAAAAAGATAAAAGGATGGAGGAGTGTGGAAACTATAGATGAGAAATGCACAAAGAAAAAGTGATGAGAGTGAACCTAGGGTGGAACGTGTGTGTACCTGCCATAATGTGTAGTATACCTACACGGTTAGTAAAGCATGTGTGATTTCATGGAATGTTATTGTTGTTATTGTTTCCCCCATTTGACTATTTGTTTCTCATACAATCGGACCTACAAAGAGAAAATGATCAAGTAGTCAAATATGTATGTATGTAAATGTAAAAATGCTATGTAAAAGACACATGTATATGAAATCATGTAAAATACATAAATGTAAATGGAAAATGTAAATGTAAATGGAACATGTGCACTTGATTGATGTCAAGAAAAAGTGTAGAAGGATATCCTATACTTCCTAGGTTTTTTGGTGAACCGACACCATTGAATGAAGTAGTGTAGAGAGGCACACCCATCGTAACCTCGAATCCTACACATGCTCCACGAAAATATGTGTAGAGATCTCTATACAATATGGGTTTTTTGGGTGATCGATGCCACCGGATGAAGCTGTGTAGAGAGGAACATCCATTGTAACCTCTAAGCCTCAGTAACTTCTCTATAGAAATGATAAAGACATCATGTCCTATAAAATCCATTGTGTATGGGGTTCATAAACTAGTCTAAACCCACTCGTTGTATGTAACCCACAATGCCAAGGGTGTAAAGTGCACTGAACTGAACCGGTGTAAATATATTGTGTTAGTATGTAAAAACCCCCAAATGATGTCCTCTTTGGGGGCGCATGTGACATCACTGATAGGAGACATGCAGCCCCAAAAGAGGGCCAACCACATGTATGTTGAAAGGTGCTTGGTAGAAACCAAGGCACGTAAAAACAAGAAAGGTTAGCCAAAGACAAGTGTAAACATACATGCATGTAGAAAACAATGTATAAGCTATGCAAACAATGTGTAAAAGCTACCAAGAAAAGTAATGTAAACACACAAGAAGACAAGTAAGCTACAAAAAGTGGGTTGCAAACATGGGACATCACTCACGATGTCACAAGACACACAAGGCCATCATGGCCATAAACAATAGACAAGTGTGTACACCAAACATAGGGTAAGGCCCGCAAATAATAACAAACAATAGTAGACACTAGTAGAAAAAGTAACAAACAATTATGGAAATTAATATCCGTTCATAACAAATATTGCACATGAAGCACCCATTAACACATTAGAAAGATAGCTAGTATGTCAAAATTGTGTATAAGAAAGTAATGTAAATTGCTAAGTACAAAATGACACAATATCACCTGGAAGATTCAAATGTGTGGATTCCCCCAAGAACTAGTGTAGGAATGGTAGAAGGAAAGCATCCATGTCATATGTAAGAGACCCGTATCTATGATCATAACTAGAAAAATGTGTGAATGCATATGTGTGGATGATATAGATAAACGACATACAAGTAATTAAAATAGCATGTGAAATAAAGTGATCATGAAAAATCAATAGTAAGCAAGAATAAAAGCAACCATATATGCAATATGTTGTGAATGGGTGGAATGGAATGCAATATGGAATGATATAAGCCACATGTCCCTCGAGTGGATGGAAATGTATGCAAGGATGTTTATTTTGTTTTCTCCTCAAAGATCAAGAATGAACCATAAATGAGAGTGCATCACCGGAAATGGTCAAGTAGTGTATATCGTGTCCAGCGTGTTATGATGAAAATGTATGTGTAATGGTGATTATATGTGACATACGAAGAAATGTGCATAAACCTTATAGCCTAATCATGTACCACTATGAGATGAAATGTAGAGTGATGATTTAGCCCTAAACGTATATCACTATGAGATGAGTGATGATTTGGCACTAAGTGTATATCACTACAAGATAAATATTAGGGAGTGGTGATGTAACCTATGGTGTATACCAATACAAGATGATAAAATAGGTGATGATGTAGCCTACGGTGTATGTCATTAAGCTAGAGATGTTGGATGGTGAAAATGGAATAGTAAACTTGTGGTGAATGTAAGGTACATTTGATTTGTAAACCCTCAACAGTTGAGTATGGACCGATGAACTAAAGTGCATCATCGTGTAGTGGGCGGAACACATGGAAGACAATGTAATGATAAAAGATGACCATGTCGTGAGTGGAATATGTAAATGCAAATGCAAGGTGTGTAGAATGTGTAAATATCGAAATGTTGTAGTAAACTTTAGGGTGATTGATGCCTAATGTGTGACAAAGTGCAATATGTAAATACTATAATGCAGGTGTGTGGGGTTCAGTGTTGAAGTAATCCCTTAACATTCAAGTGTGGGCCAAAGCACAAGAGTGTGTCATCAGGTAATGACACTAGAATGTAGGATGAATATGTCTAAGGTGAGAAAATGAGAGTCTAAGAATGTGAAGAGTGTGATTATTAAGTATGTATGAATGATAAGAGTGTGATGTAGAACTATGTTAGAATGGGGGGTCATTAAGTGTTATGCCCCGAAGAATATGTGAATAATTGAACTATCCAATGATGGTGAAGGAAGAAGGTCCATCATCTAAATTCTGCGGGAGGTGAAAGCATATGATCATGTTTTAATAGAGGAGGTATAATAGACAAACACAATAGTGGGGAGTGAAGCCTATGTGTATGTGAGGGACAAATGTGTGCAGGCACAAAATGTGTTGGTGATACAATTGATGACGTATTAATAGGAAATGGTGAACTACTATCAGTAAATGTCAAGGAGGGTTAACTTGGCAATGTCGTAGATGGCTGGATAGAAGAAAATGGTGAACTAATTGTAAGAGGTTGTTGCTTAGGAGGTGCTTGAGTAACACTAGCTTGATACTTAGGAGAAATAAGAATCCGATGGGTTGTATCATGAGTATTAAGATGTTGTGCAAGAAATGAAAGAAGGCCTAAATGCTCAAGGTGTTTTATCATTCGTGACAAAGCATGACAAGCATTGTCATGATGCCCATGCATTCGAGATAATGACAATATGAGTGACCTTGACATTTTTCTAGTCAATAAGGAGGATAATGATGAGTAGGCGGTAAGGTGACTAGTTGATGACTAAGGAGATGAATAAAGATGTCATGTGATGTGTTATTGTGTTCAAATATGAGAGGTTAAGGAAATGACATGCCTTGAGGTTCAGTTATATGGTAGGTAGTGGACATATATTGCGTGTGAGATATAGAAGGAGTGCAACCATGCGATGGAGAAACATCCTTAAGTTGTTGAATTTCATATCAAAGAGAGGTAATAGTGGATTCCATAGCTTGAAACTTATCTTGAGATAAAGTATGTAGGGCATGGATTGAATCCAATAGATATGTGTTAAATCGATGATTAGAAGGGTCAAATTTTTTAGCTAAACATTTGAATATAGGACTTATTTTGTGTGGTGGAATATTTTCATCAATAGGAGGAAGCAATTGATAAGTAAAATCTTATAAAAGATCACTTGAATTATCATTGTCGAAATCATATGGAACAATGTAGGAAACCTGATAAGCAATGGTGTCATGTTGGTCATTCAGATAACCCTAAACCCATAAGAAATACATTGCCATGGCATATTGTTCATCAGTAAAGGGAGGCAATGGACACCCATGAGTATACCAAATAGTAAAATTGGGTGAGTAACAAAGAAAAGGAGCTATTACAAATGCGCACAATACCAAATGGCATGGGAAAAGCTATATCAATATGACCAGGATCAAGTGTGCCTCCAATATAATCTAACCAAGATTGGCCGAGAGTAAGTGGGGAGGAGGTATGATAATGTGTAAGGTGAACAACAAGATGAAAAACATGCAATCCATATGCAGCAAAGTGAGAATAACAAATCCATGATATAAATGTGAGTCATATAAAGGAGAATGGAGGTCTTCAGGTGAAACCAAGCCAAAGGAGACCATCATGTGAGCATACTATGGTTTTGAGAGAAGTATCAAGCGGTATATGGTCCCAATAAGATCCATTCATAAAGAGGGTATAAGTGAATCGTGGGTGTAATGATGGTGATAGGGGTGAAGATGTGGATGACAAAGTGATGTCTATGGACTGGAAAAGCCCTTGATATGTAATAATAGTAGTATTAGTCATAGGAAACTTAGAGGGAATGCATCTATCATAAAAATGACACTCTCAAATGGTGATAAGTGGGATGATGGAGGGGTAGGTAAATCCAAGGGATATTCTAGTAGACCCCGTATAAGGTCGCATAATGTTTGTGAAATGAGAAGGTGGCGATGGAACTATAGCAACTATATTGAATGTATGAATAGTTACATCGTAGTCATGTAGAGCATCGAGAGGTCAGAGTCCAAGAACATAAGATGGAGAGGCATGAACAAACATTGTAATAGGAGAGTCTACAATATGAATGGTAAAATGTAAATGAACAATGTCTTATGAATCAAGAATGGAAGAAACTTACATTATATGGTCAAATGAAGGAGCTTGTGCTATGTGGTCAGATGAAGGATCTTGTGCTATGTGGTTAGATGAAGGAGCTTATGCTATGTGGTCAGATGAAGGAGCTTGTGATTCTTCGAGAATATGTGCTAGAATATTAGGATTGAGGATACATAGATAAAAAATAACAACATCATCTAAAGCTTTATAATATATATGAAGATTGGAGATGAATAAACGAAGGGTAAGTTTTATAGCTAGATGGGCCAGTAGGAGTATCGATAAAGGCATGACCAAAGCTATCATTTTGTAAAATGAATAGATATTCAGAAGGATGATTTTTATACATGATAAGATTTGGGTATACCAAAATGATTAACTAAATTAACTAAATCTAGGTTAGCTAAGAACTAGTTAATATAATCTAGGAGGACATATAACGCAATAAATAAATGTACTATGACAACATGTAAATGAAATAAACTAATAATATCAAACCCTAATATGCAAGGAGGTAAGTATAGAACTCAAATGATAACCGATGATTTTCACGAATGTCGCAGTCCGACTAGAAATTATAGAATAGGAATCAATGTGCGAAGTCCTAAAAATACTGGATCTAGATGATATAAGTGGATTGAGGCACTTAGAATAGGATCGGGCACCTACAAGAACTCGTAAAGAATATGGGTGCCTTGGGTGTAAAAAAGGTCGGAAGTTGGTCTTTACAGGGTCATAAAGTGATCTAAAATTCTTCCCGCTTGTCACATCAATTATTTTGTACTACGTTGAATGCTCTAAATATTCCAAGAGGAAGAAATGACCTACAATAAGATAAAAGGAAGTATCAAAACCCTAAAAAAATATGTAGAATGAATGGGTCAGACTGACCTCTTCTAACACAATAGTAGGCTTACTTAAACTGAGCTTTGCACTACATTTCAAACTCGTATGTAGTTCTAGTGTGTGTGTGTGCATGTTGTACCCTAGGTGCTCTTGTGTTAGTCACACTTTGTGAAATAGCGAGCAATAGATAAATGTAGAAAATGTAATAGTATGTGTGTATGGAATAGAATAAAATCCCTCCCCTATGAAGTGTGATGCAAATGTCCTAGCTTGTGCCTTGATGATGGAGCTATGTGGATGTCAATGCAATAGATGGATACAACTCTAGATGGAGTGATAGTAGTGTATGATGTTAGGTCCCTCATTATGGTCTCATAAATTTATATTTATAGGGTTATTTTTCTCTAATTTCGTAATTAACCCCGAAAAGGCCAACCAAAAGAAAGATAAAGATGAAAAATGGATAGAAGATGCCCAAAAAGTGGTGGGAAAGAGCTAGAAGGATCGGGGTGCCCTAGATGGGACCAAGGCACCCATGGGCGCCCCAGTACTAAATTTGGGCACCCCAATTATGGCTAAAATTACACGGATGTGCGAAAATGGCTAGGCATATGGGTGCAATAGGTCACAAATTATGAAATAAAATAAATAATATGGCCAAAGGGACGAGGGTTAATTAGTATTTTCTTCACTTAAGAACCTTCTAAATAGTAGTATGAGATTGGGATAAATAAATTTCTAAAGTGCATGATTTTATGACTACAAGTTCTATACTCTCATGAATCATAAAAAATTATCTTGAAGAAGTTTCTCCTTTGATTGTGGTCATTTCATTCTTCTTGTTGATTATTTATGTGCATGTTAATATTTACATATATTGGATTATGGTATACTTTTTTCTCTAGAGGGTAGCCCCCAATTTCTAACTCCATTAATATCGAGATACATATATTTGAAATAATAACATAATCCACCACACTTTGGCCATTATTTTTTCTACAAGTGATTTTACCTTCAACCATATTTTCATGTCATTGTACACATAATCATGTAATAGAAGATACATATTCCCAATAATTATTAAGCATACTAAATAACACCCTATAGTCACAAAATCATGCACTTTAGACATTATTTATCTTGGTCTCATACTACTATTTAGAAGGTTCTTGAGTGAAGAAAGTAATAATTAACCCCCATATTTTGGCCATCTTGTTTTATTTTATTTTGTCATTACTAACCTCTTGTACCCATATGCCTAGTCATCTTCTATCATCCCACATTATTTTAGCCTCAATGGGGTGCCCAAATTAGTATTGGAGTTCCCATGGGTGCCCTGGTCCCACCAGGGGTGCCCCGGTCCTTTTTACACTTTCCTACCACTTTTTGGGCTCTTTCTATTCATTTGAGATATTTATCTTTCTTGTGGTCAGATTTTTGGGGTTAATTATGAAATTAGACCAAGAGAACCCTATAAATATAAAGTTATGAGACCATAATGAGGGACCTAACATCACTTACTACTATCACTCATCTAGAGTTGCATTCATTAAGGCACGAGCTAGGACATCCGCATCGCACTTCATAGGGGGATTCTATTCTATTCTATGCACATATTCTACTACATTTTTACATTTATCTATTACTCGCTACATCACAAAGTGTGACTCATCACAAGAGCACCTAGGGCACGACATGCACACACTTATCGTAACTACATCTAGGTCTGAATATAGTGAAACACTCAGTTAGTAAGCCCATTGTTGTGGTAGCTAAGGTCAGTATGACCCATTCATTTGCATCTTGTTTTTTAGGGTTTTGATACTTCTTTTGGTATTTTATAGGTGTTTTCATCATCTTGGCGACATCCTAAGGCACGGGACAACGAATTTTATGTGACACAGAGTAAAGATTCTAGATCACTTTTTATCCATGTGAGTACTAGTTTCAAATATTTTGCACAAACCAGGGTACCTAGATTGTAAACCAAAGCACCTGCAAGTAGTGGCCCACCCTCTACGGGTTCTCCATTCCAAACATATCCTCTAGATCCACCCTTTCGAGCTCTTGCATAACCATTCCTACTTTCTAATTTTTCAGCCATCACTATGACATAGTCCTACAAGTGTCTCATTATTCAATTGAGTTCTTTTCTCTCCTTCTTGCATATTAGGGTTAGCATTTCCTTTTACATATTTGATTATATCATTTAAATACTTCTTTACATCATTTATCAAATTTATTTACAGCTTGTTCATAGCTTAGATTAACTATTCTCAAACTACCTTAGTTAGTCAATATTAGTTAATCGCCATGCGAGATGCTATGGCTAGTCACGCTCATTGCTCATCCCACAAGACATCATTGACAAACAAGCTACTTTTATAATTACACACTTATAACATCCCTCTATCTCTGCATTACCTCTTGCTAATTGCATCATCATGTGAATTCATGACAATGTTGAATGGTTTACACCCATTTATAATTACTTATATAAGTAAGTTATCCCTGACACCCTACAGCCTCACGAAGCTCTCTGGTTACATCATGAGGCTACTTGTTATGTTATCATTGGGACCAAATTATTCAAGCGTGCTATTGACGGTCATCTTCTTTGTTTCATTTTTCTTGTAGATATACCCACAACCATCTCCCAAATTCATGATAGCATGTGTGGTGGTCACTTCTCTGGTAAAGCTATGTCACAAAAAAATTTACGCCAAGGATACTATTAGCCTACGCTGTGAGAAATGTTTCCTTGAATATGCTACTCATTGTGAAAAATTTCAAAAACATGGCAATCTCCATCATGCACTTGCATATGACCTATAACCCATTGTGCCTACTTGGCCTTTATCCTTTTGGGGAATTGATCTAATCGGTATGATTAATCCTAAATCGGCAGAAAAACATAAATACATTATTACGGATACCGACTATTTCACAAAATGGGTCAAGGAGGCTCCTCTATGAAACACCACTGGTCCAGAGACATTTGTAACTTTCTCACCACACACATTATCACACGTTTTGGGGTTCCCTCTCGCTCTAATCACTAATAATGGAACCTCCTTCAAAAATAAATATGTTAATAATTTTTGCACTAAATTCAAAATTAAACTATTGTTCTCTACACCTTATTATCCACAAGGCAATGGCCAAGCGAGGTCACCAAAAACTATTGTCAAAATCTTGCACAATATTGTTGAATCTAGTAGTACCGATTGGCATAAGCGGCTATTCTACGCTCTATGGGATTATCACACTAGTGTTCATATGCCTACTAACACCACACCTTTTTCATTAGTCTATGATGCCAAGGCCGTTATTCCACTTGAGCTTGAAATACCTTCCTTGTGGGTTTCTCTCAAAGGCATCCTTAAGGACAATGAATATCATGAGAACCTGTCTACATGAACTAGAAATGTTAAACTCACTTTGTGTTCAAGTTATAAAAATATTCACTCATATCAATCCCATATCACTCATTTACACAATCAAAAAAACTCACTCTCAAGAATTCAACATTGGTGACCTTTTCTTGAAATAAAATCAAAATAATGTTAATGCTGATGTACCGCAAAAAGGTAAATTTAAACCCAATTGGATCGGTCCACACATTATCACTGATAATCTTGGTGGTGGGGTATATCACCTCGCCACCCTTTTAGGTAAACCACACAAAAATCCACTCAACATAATGCACCTTAAGAAATATTATGCTTAGATTACCAATACTCAACCACTACCCTATGGCACACTCAAGTTGTGTGCTTCGGTTCACACTTGACTGTTGAGGGCTTACTACATATGAACCCCACATACCGCACTATAGGTACCGCACATTGCATTTCATCACACATCACACATCATACACCATACATTTTACATATAGTCTACAATATTTTGACATTTGAACATTTACACAACATACTAGTCTTACTCACACATGATTCTAGCATTGCATCATTCTACACATTATGTTACTACTTTATATACATACATTACTTTCCACTTTATACATTACATTTTACACATACTACACATCTAGTGTTGCATTCTACATACTTTATGCACTTAGGCACACTACACATATTGCACTCTACACTATGCATATTGCATTTGGTCTACATCTTGCACACCGTATACATTACATAGTACATTACACATTCCACTTATCACAAGGGCATATTTCATCCTTACATATCCTACATTGTCTTCTACATGCTACACTCACTACTTGATGATGCATTTTAGTCCCTTAGTCTATACTTGACTGTTGAGGTTTTACAAATCAAATGGACCTTACAATCATCACACGTTTACTTTTCAACCTTTCATCATGCAAAAAATATAGGCTAGTGACATACACTTTAGGCTACATTGTCACATATTCTATCATTTTGTAGTGGTATACACCTTAGGTTACATCACCACTCTCTCTCTTTATTTTGTAGTGATATACGCTTAGGGATAAATCATCACTCATCCATTCATATTATAGTGATATACGCTTAGGCTAAATCATCACTTATATGTTCATCTCGTCGTGATATATGATTGGGGTATAGGTTTTACGTACACATATCATCAATAGGTTGTATCATCACCACTATGCATACACATTCATCACAACGCACTAGACATAACACACACTACTCGACCATTTCCCGATGACGCACTCTCGTTTATAGTTAATTCTTGACTACCGAGGGAAAAAATGAACCTCATTGCATACACTTCCATCCACTTGGGGGAACATGGTACCATGCTTGGGGCGAGCTCTTTCAATCAAAGCAAGTGGAAGTAAAACTAATCAACTCAATCACCAGATTCCTTGATTCTTACAATTATAAATAGTGTTGTACTAATAAGTGGTAGCTTGTTATTGATATCTCAACGCATGGAAGATAATCGCACTTAATATACCGAGATCCCGTAGAGCCATGCTTCCTACTACTATCGCCACACACTCGAACGTTAAATCGACTCCTATGCACGGGAGATAAATCGTAACCCTATTATATCCTCATTTTACTATATACAAATTGATCAATATGGATCTGTATCGGTATCTCAAGTGGGTTCAATTGTCTTTGAGAGGAAACTACATCTTGCTATTGTTTTGTTTGTTGTACGTAGAAGAAGAAGAAGAAGATTAAGGATTAAAAGTTGTTTCATTGGGGCATAATGTCTACCTCCGTATTGATTTTTCTTCTTATGCTTCGAACATCTACGGTGACGTGCACCTCGTAACCTTTATAGCACCATTCCCATGATAGGTCGATGACCTCAGCCAACGACACACACTCAAATCATCTTATAAAAATAATATGTGGAAAAAAAAGAGGAAGCGGATCAAAATAAAATATGAATAATGAAAAATAAGGAGATTGTGCCACTGTCGAAGGATCTAAATTAAATATATTATGTCGAAAAATATGACTCAACCCACGTCATCCACCTCCTCGCCCACATCGGGGTTGAGAAGACTTCACCCTGGCTTGTAGATGCCTTCGGCGTAATTAATTATTGTAACTAAGTAGGCCTTTTTCAATAAATTAGGACCTTTGTATTATTTTTCCTGTCTTTTCATCAAGTGGACTAATTGAGAAAATTGGTTGTGCGTCTCTCGGCAGTTTTTGGTCCATATCCTTTCGTTTTTTAGAGAATTTTTCTCAACCTATACTCGCTTCAAACCATTTTATTTTTTATTTCTTGTGCCTTTTGTCACTTTGGACTAACAATGAGGGTTGCTTTAAAATAGGGTTACTGGACATTTTGGTCAACTTTTTTGTCACTTTTTATCCTTTTTGTTCATGTTTAATTATTTTTGCTTGATTTTTACATATATTTCCATTGTTATTTTTTTCATTTTTGTGAATATTAGTCACAACACACTTCATGCGTATGTTCTTTTTTTGCACTTGTTATAAGTGATATTGAGAATCAAAAACGTGATTGTGTTATTCGCTCATTATTTTCTATTATCTCACCTTAGAAACTACTAACACTTACGAAGACCACTCAAAACTACTAACTTCAAGTTGTTTCTCTTGTGAGTTAATCTAACTACTAATTTATTATGTGCAGGGAATCCTTTTAACCAAGATAAAATTAACACTATATACTTTGCATTTACAGTGCAAATTGACAAGGCTATTTCCCAACCGCCATAATTGTGGGAAGTGTTTTGGCTTAATCTATAAAAATCACTTGAGGAGTACCAAAAGAACCCCAAAGTAGTCAACACATGAAGGGAACTAGATGATGAAACAAGTACCCCCATCCCAACTGACTAGTGCAACCTTGTGAGATTAGAGTCATGGATATCCTTAATGGCGACCCCAATATGATTCATTTGAGCAAGATATTTTCTCATTGTTTCAAAAGGGGTAAAGTAAAGCCAGAACTAGAAATAGCATTGTGCTTGCTCGTATACTGATGACACCTAGTTAAGTGAACCACCTAGGAATTCACGCCTTTTCTAAGCCAATCTAAGGTAGAGGCCAACTCTCACTACATTATTTTCCATTTTTCTTGTGTGTTACACACTTGTGTTTCACTCTCGTCATTCACGTTTTCTATCTCATCCACCTTGTCGCTTTGTAAACGTGTCTAAGTCTTGGGTTGCGACATCCATATCCGCACTTAATCATTTTTATCTTCTTCATCTAAGCCTTGACATCGTGTTACTTTCTTTGTCATGGTCAAGCACCCTCTTGATCACCTTGATATTTCTTTATCATAAGTCTTAAGTTTAATGTTATCTTGTGGAACTATATAATAATTCCACACTCTTACGTTGTCACATTTCACATTCACTTTGTGGACTTGTCGACATTTTCTACATCTTCTTTATCTCTCTTTCACACTCTTACGTTGTTGCACTTCACATTCACTTTGTTGAATTTACGGAATCTTCCATTTCTCTCCCCCATCATCTTACGTTGTGACACTTCTCAATCACTTTGTTGTATTGTTGACATCCTCATCATTTCATCACTTCTCTCTTTAAGGAGTTCATTTTTCTCTTATTTGAGATCATTTATCTATCATTTTCCCCTTGTCTCTTATCTCCACTCTTGCGAGATTTGGACCTTCTCATCAGCATTGCTTCACTTCTTGTGACAATATTCACTTTGTCATACTTTTAGTACTCCCATTTCTTTGTTGTGGCTCCTCTTTTAACACACTTTTGTTAAAATCATACATTTTTCATCGTCTTCTTAAGTCTCCCATTTAAACATACACCTTGTTAAAAGTGAAGCAAAATCATAACATTTTCCTGAGTCTCTTCCCTTAAAACGCATTTTTCGTTAAAAATTGAGCATTTTTCATCGTGTTTTAAATATCTTCTTGTCGCACTCACTTTGTCACAATTTGAGCACACTAACTTCGTTATCCCCTTCCCTCTTTACATTCACTTTGTAAAGGGTCGTGAAGCCTTTCAAACCTCTTCATCTTTCTTAGCACTCATTTTTCTAAGCATCTTCTAAACTAACATTTCAATCCCACTTCCACCTTAATGCCACTCATTTTGTTAAGTTTCGCGAAGTCCACCTTTTTTGTTCCTCTTAAAAATCATATGGTTAAGAGTTAACTTTTCACACCCTCTTTTCATCACTCTTATCACTCATTTTGTTAAGATGTGATTGCATTAGATTTGCTAAGTTTCTTCCACCTTAACATTACTCATGTTGTTAAGTTTCACCCTTTGTCATTCCTCTTAACACTCATCTTTTTAGGAGTTAACCTTTTCGCACCTTTTGGTGTCTCTTCACACTCATTTTTTAGATCACCTCCACCTTGTCAAGTCTCTTTTCTCTTAACATAAATTTGTGTTAACAAGTACAACACATCTAGCCCCTCTTAGTCCCTTCTCTCTAAACTCTCATTTTGTTAGGAGGTAGGAAAACAACTAACTCTTTTTGCTTCTTCCCTCTTACCATTCATTTTACTAGGGTTGGGATTTCATCTTTTTCTCTTCCATCTTAGCATTCACTTTGCTAAGGGTTGATTTTTCTATCACACCTTTTCTTCTCATTCCTCCCCTCTTTCAAACAATGGTGGGAACATGACATCGTGATTATAGTCCCTTTCAATGGAAGGAAAGAAATCCTTTCCATATCAGCTCTGATGAAGAGGATGAAGACCAACTTAAAAATATTTCCATAGATGCCACTTTATGAAAAAACAAAGACCAATTCCTTCTTCATCTCCTTGTAATGGGAGCAAGATTTCCCTTAGAATTTGATGAGGATGAATTGAAATCCTTAAAATGACAACCTAAATCCCCTAAGGTTCCACCACGAGTCAAATAAACATGACAATGAAGGACCAAGTAAAACAAATTCTGATAATAAAGGAAAATCTAATGCTTCATCCTCTAATCCCAACCAAGCCTTGCTTGATCAAATCAATGCAATGGAAAAACAATTGGCTCTCTTATCCTCTACAGTCACTAACAATGATACCAAAGGTATCAAACACATGAAGAAAAGTGATGACACCTTCAAAACTCATTCTAAGACCAATAATGAGAACAACAATCATATGAATGATAAATCACCATTCATCCCATAAACTAATTCACCATTTTCTCAAGAGTGGAAAATGATGAAGGAAACCATTTCAGCATGCAAAAACAACACAAATAATTCAATTTTGATGAATTGTGTCCATACCCTTTTGACATGGACATCTTATGCATACCCTTCCCACGCTCTTTCGAGACACCCAAATTTGAAAAATACAAGGGAAAAACCGATCCTATAGAGAATGTCAAGGAATTTTTCATGACGTGTCAAGAAGTGGCTTACAACGATATCTTTCTCTTGCGTCTCTTTCCTAAGAGTCTAGGAGGACAAGCTTTGGACTAGTTTTTACACCTTCCAAAGGGATCTATCTCTACCTTCATGGACCTCTCTAAGAATTTCGTCAAACACTTTTCTTTCAACCTTGATTATGAAATAACCATGATGGATTTGTGCAATGCTAAACAATGACAAAACGAGCTTTGCATAGTTTTTACAATGATGGAAAGGAATCACAAGTTGATTCCCATGTTCAATCCCTAAAAAATAGATGGTTAGAATCTTCGTCCCTAACCTTAATGACGAGTTGTCCTTTCACATGCAAATGTACTACCTCAATAGTTTTGAGGAAGTTATCAAAAATGGAACTCAAATTGAAAAAGCCCTCATTTTTAAAGGCTTGATTAAGCCTCATTATAAATACAATGGGCATAATTGTCACAACAACAACAACAATCCTAGCACTTCTCACGATAAACCTAGGTACATCAACCGCAACCGTAATGTTGTCAATGATGGTATCACGGATAATTGCAATGTGCATAACTTACATAACAACCAATTAAAATAGATTAATTCTAAACCATCTGTCACCATTCCAAAAATAGAAACTTTTCCTCCTCCTTATGATTATAATAGAGAACAATATACGTCTTTGGGGAATCTCTTTCAAGGATATTAAAATAATTGACAAGTGCCACTATGGTTACTTATCATATTACGTAACCCTTCCCTGAAGGAGAACCTAAGCCAAGTTGGTATAGACCTAACACATATTGTGATTTTCATCGCATTGATGGTCATCAAACAAACAAATGCAAAAAAATCACAATTACATCCAAGACCTCATTGACAATAGAGACATAGTGGTTGGAGACCTACCACCTAACCATGATACAAAGGGTAAATCTCACAAACATGGGGAATCCTCGAACAACGTTGATTATAAAAACATCATTCTTTTATTAACGACACTACTCCACGCACCGCTTATCTTCAATTTACACCTCTCAAAGAGATTCTATCCAGTGCCTTTTAGTAATTAGTAAAGGCTAACCCGATCCTATATCATAAAATGCATCTAAATATTTTGACTACCATCACATGGATGGCCATTCTATTGATAATTGTACACCTATTTGTCATTATGTTCAAGACTTAATTGACGATGGAACCATTTCCATAGAGCTCGATGACGAAGCTCTCGTAATTGACTACACATCAATTTCCACGCCTAATGAAGAGTTAATAGTTGTCCACACTTCTATTCATACTTGACATTCAAAAATACCATGACGAAGGTCAATTATCTCTCCCTTAAAACCAATTTATTTCTTCTCCGTATTTTCTTCTTCGTCATTCAAAACAGGACATTGAACATGTTTCGCATAACAACCTTCTACCACCAAATGAGAGCTTGAATTGGCTTCAATACTCCCTTTTAACCCTTGTTATTATTGTAGATAATATGGAAGAGGGTCCATCACCAATCACCATTGATCTTGATTCTATTATTTCCATTCGCTCTCTACACCGAATACCTCTAGTCTTGTTGTTGAAACACAACCACAACAAGCTTGGACACTTACAATAACACAAATTTATGTGTCCATTACACCTCAAAAAACCAATCTTGTAGGATTCTCATTAACGATGATGATTACCTATCAAGAAATATACATGAATACATTCTTTGAGATGTGTATCCCTAGGAATATCCTCAATCTCATGTAACTTTTTCAAGATTTAATCAGTAAATCTTTTGTCAAATCAACTAATTCACAACCTAAAAGGAGAAACATTGAATATCCTCTCTATGACATCTAAGGAACCTCAAATATAAATTTAAAGATGAATATTTATTTCCTCACTCTCTTTCACTCACATATGAATATGAATCTTAACATATTCTTCGCATTGATAATCCTCTTCTAACATCACATAAGTCTTTCAATCTCATCCCGACTTATCTACTACCACATTGTTGGCATGTTGTGGTTTAGGTGTTGTCATTGATGCAAAACCCCATTAATGAAAAATTGGATGATGGAGTGGAGTAAGATCCTATTATGATTGATGATGACATGGAGATTCAAGTATGTTCTTGGTTGCATATGTTGATTCAATGAGAATTACTTGTTCTTACAAGCCTATTCAAGTGACCTAGCTATCCTAGGTGATGGTGCATGGAGGGTGGAGATTCTTGGTGGATTTAGAATCATGTTGTAAGTATAGATAGAATGGTTAGAGAGTACTTGGGTGCTCACATGAGTTTCAGGGTGTTGATACAGGTGAATGATCAAGATTCAAGTGCTCATTTGGACCATGTATGGTTGTTACAAGGTATGATATTGAGTTGTGGAGCTATATGAGCTCATGGATGCATGTATCCATTTTATTCATGGTTTACCATGTGTATTAGGACCTTTTTTAGAGTTTCTATGATGTTTTATGAGGTTGTTTCAGTTGACCCTAGCCTTTATAGTGCAAAACCCTAAGGGATAGCTATGTAAATTAGATAGTATGGAGATATGGAAAGATATTTGAGATATCCCAATGATTTTATATGATGAATATAGGTTTCCTAGAGGTGTGAGAAAAAATTTAAATCATTCTGAAAATTATTTTTCAATTTATGTTGTTTTTGGTGAAACATGGTCAAGAAGAAGGTCATTTCCAGCTTGAATTTAACCTTTTGATGCTCCACTTGAATTTTTTTCTTTGCATGGTACCTTTTGGATTTCACTGATGTTTATAAATTGATTATATAATCTTTTAAAAAATAATTAGGTCATTTCATCATCAGGTTTTTATGAACAAATGTTAAGAAGGTAAATAACTTTTTATGTGTTTGAAACCCTAGCTCAAAAGCGGTAGGAGAGAAAATGCTCCCGAGTGGACAAAATTAATTTATATAGAATTGGTGATTATTTTATCATGTAGAGGACTCCTCCAGGTTTCCAAAAAGGTATGGTAGAGCTTATGGTGATGAGTGGACCCCACTCAAATAGGCATGTTTCTAAAGAAGTTCAGTTTGGGACAAGGTTGTCCAAAGGAGTTGCAAAACTAAATGACATTATGGTGATTATGTGATTTTTTATTGATTTCAATTATGGTTTTAGGTCATGGTGATGTATTTTAATGGTCAAGTATGCTTCATTTGTGTTGACTGGTCAAAGGGTAGTTTTGGGGTTATTTCAGATAGTTTGCAGAGATGAGGTTAGTTGAAGGCCTTCCACTTGAATTTGGAAGAAGTTACAATATGTTATGGAAAGAGGATTCAAATATATTTCCAATTGTATAATTTTTTTCTCATGGTGAGTTTATTTTATTTGGTTTCTAGGTCATTTTATGGAGATGAAGGTTTCTTGTTTTTCAGAGACAAGATTGTGTTTATTGAAATATTGAGTTAGTTGGAGCATAAGATGATTTATTTGATTCTTTCGACCACCTGGAAAGTGAATAGGGATTAATTTTTTTCCTATTTAATTCCTTTTATCTCTTTAAATTGTTATAAAGGGTGAAAACTAGTTGAGTTTGTAAAATTGGTTTTTGGGCATCTATTTTTATGAATTGTAACATTGTTGTGGTTTGAGTATATGGATGTTTCAAGAGTTATAAATTTATTATATGTTTTCTAAAGGTTATGAGGTTTCCATAGATTGGTCACATTCCATATTTGAGATCATCTTGGGTGATCTTGAGGCCCAAAGGTGAAATCAGGATGTAGAAGTAGTTGTTTTATGGGGGAAATGAGTCAATGGGCCCATTAAATGAAATAATTTGATTGGTTAATGTAAATTTGAGACCATGTATGATTATTTTATGATATATTACTCATTTTTGATGAATATGGGAGCTTGATAAGGATGGTTTTGTGATTAGTGGATTTTTGGTGCATGATGGATGGTTTTAGGCATGGTCGCCTACTACTATGGGTATTATGTGAATGCTTTAACGATCCATATTGTATTTTTTTCATTTTTTAAGGTAAAACCAAAGGATGGAAACCAACTTATTTTTAATTTGAATAAAGGAGAGGCTATAAAATTGATGTTTTGGGTGTTATTTTGCACTAGTTGAGTGAGTGTTAAAAGTGTGACCTAGGTGTGAGAGTTTTTCAGTGTACAAAGTCATGTTTTTAGGACTTATAAAGTGTGTGACAGGTTTGATAATTACATAAAGTTTGTGTGAAATTGATTTATGCATTGAGAAGTGAAGATAGTGCAAGTTTGTGCAAGTTTGAAGGTTTAGGGTTTGAACAAGGTTTTGAAAGTGTGTGTGAGTTGAATTTGTGATCTCCATCAATTATGGTAAAAACTAATCTTAGAGATATTCATCAAAACATGGTTGAGTTGGTGCTTGATCATCTTGGGGGGTTGTAGCCTCCTTGTGGATTTGGTGCTTCACAAAACTAGGGGTTGGTGTTCCTTGTAGGGTTGGTGCTCTACTAAACTAGGGGTTGGTGCTCCTTGTGGGGTTAGTGCCTCACTAAATTTGAAACATATAAATATAAATATTTTGTTTCAGTGGTTTTTCTTCCCCATGATGGTTTCCCACTTATATCTTGTGTTATGGTGTTGATTTCCTTGTTTATGGTTAATTACATGTATGGTATTTGATATTGTGCACACATTAATGGTTGGATAAGTGGTTTGTGATTTAAGTAAGTAATCTGAAATTTAATTAATCGTAGAAATTGATTCACCCATCCTCTTGGTCCATTGTTCTTCTAAAAATTGGCATCAGTAGTCCTTTTTTGGATAAGTTTGATCACTTGAAAGGAGATCCTTTGAAGCACAAAAATGGTGAGCCAACAAAGTGGGTTCTCAACCAACAAGGCACCTTTGTTTGATGGTGTGAATTATGATTTTTGGAGCTTGAGGATGAAGACTCATATTATGTCTCTAGGGTTTGATATTTGGGAAGTTGTGGAGAATGGCTATACTCCTCCTGCCACTACACCAACTACTACTGTAGAAAAGAAGGCATGTAGTGACAACTCAAAGATTATAATGCTATCATATGTGGTCTTGAGAATCTCAAAATTGGAAAGGTAATGCACTACAAGTTAGCAAAAGTTTCATGGTGAAAACTAAATTTTTGTATGAAGGTGACTCAAAGGTAAGAATTTATAAGCTTCAAACTTTTAGAAATCAGTTTGAGTGTCTCAAGATGAATGATGATGAGTCTATTGCTGCATATTTTCTTAGGGTTGACAAGGTTGTCAACTCCATGAAAGGGTTAGGAGAAGATGTGAAGGAAGAAGTAGTTGTTCAAAAGGTTTTGAGATCACTAACTCCTAAGTTTGATTCTAAAGTATATATTATTGAAGAAGCAAAGGATTTGACTACTTTTAAGATGGATGAGTTATATGGAACCTTGACTACTTATGAGATGAGGGTGATTGACTCCAAACCAACCAAGAAAGAGATAGCTTTCAAAGTTGAAAAGATGAAAAAGGATAAGAAGGTCAAAGTTGATGATGTTTCTCATGAGCTAGATGATGAAGAATTATTTTCCATGGTTGCTAGAAGGCTAACTATTGGAACTGGTAAGTACAAGGGTAAAATTCCTTTCAAATTCTTTATTTGTGGTAAAGTAGGTCATTTTTCTGCTAAGTGTCCTCATAGGCATGAAAAGAAATAAGGAATGATGATCATGAAAGTGGTCATGAGAAGAAAAATCAGAAGTATGGTAAAGAGAAGAAAGAGTTCAAGAAGTTTGATTATAAGAAGAAGGGTAAGAAGAGTATTTATACTAAGGAAGAGGCCTATTCCTCTGAAGTAAGTAGTGAAGATGATGGATCTGATTATGAGTTTGAATCTGATCACAAATATGTAGGTGATGAGGTCATATTTATGACAAAATAAGCTATGATATCCTCTAGTGGAGGTTCTACTTTGTTGGGTGATCTCATAATAGATTCTTGCAAAGAGATTGAAGGAAAATATGATGAATTAAGGATTGAGGTTGCATGTGTCCAATCAGAAGTGGAGCATGCTGAAAAGAACAATAAGAAATTGAATTCTCAAGTCAAGGAGTATGAGGTAAGATTCAAGAACTTGAAGGGAAACATTGGGCTATTACTGAAAATATTGATGAAACTATGAGAAAGTTAGAGATGCAAATGAGTAACATGACTCTTAGCTTACAATCTAAAGAAGAAGAAGTGATCATCCTCAAGAAAGAGCTATCAGATGTAGTAAGTAAGGTAAAATAATATCAGAAATTTGAAGAAAGCTCCAAGGCTCTTGGTGATCTCTTGAGAAATCAGAAAGCAACAGGTGATAGAGTTGGTTTAGGCTTCAAATTTGAATTCAAGAACAAAGAAGTAAAGCAATGGACTTGGTTTCAAGCAAGGAAGTAGGTGAACCAAGCACCAAGGAAGGAAAGAAAGTGACCAATATCAAGGACAATGAGAATACCAAGCCTATTAGGCAACCAAATTCCTCAAGGTATGAAAGATATTTAATGGTTATTGCTTTACATGTAATGGATTTGGTCATAGGGAAAAAGAGTGTAGAAATCCTTCTATAGATACTCATCCATGGAGAGACAATAGGAGTGAGTGAAGAATGTGAATGTGACTACAATTGTAATGAAAAAGGTCATGTTGCTAGATTTTTTTGAATGATCCACCTAGACAATTTGAGAACCACAAAGGAAAGAATCATTGTGTGTTTCAGCTTGCAATGAGGTTGGTCATGTTGAAAGGGAATGTAACTATGGTTTCTCAAGGAAAAATCAGAGAGTTCAAGGTCCTAGAGTGCAAGGAAGTAGCTTTCAGGGGTCAAGAATGCATGAAATAGTCTAAGAAGGACTTGGGAGCCTAAAAGAGATCATGGTGTCTCATCAAATGAAAGTTTTGACACAAGGCAAGGTATGACTCAGATCTCAAAATAGAATCAAGTTGAAGGATTTTTTCAATTGTCTAAGAAGGCTTGGGACCTCTTTAATACCTTATTTTAGGTGATCATTATGTTCATATGTCTATACTTGGCTTCTTAGAGGTATACTAGTTCATATGAACCATTTGAGTGAGGGGGAGCTATCTAGGTATGTGTGTGTCTCCTCCATGATGTCTAGGTATGTCACTTCAAGTCAATCTGTAAGTGTTTTATGATTCAATAAGGTTAATCATGTTGTGAAAGTCGAGATCTTTGTATAGTGGTATTTTTTGTGTGTGTGTGTCCTTCAAGTTTGAGTTTGCATTGTCATGGTGAATTTATATGTTTGGGATGACTCGGTGGGTGTAAGAATCATGTTAATATCCCAAAGGAGGTTTATTATGTCATAGCATCTATATGAAGATTCTTATCTTCATAGTTTGAGTTAGAGTGCTATTAAAATTTTCAAGATTAAAGGTTTGTGATGTCTCAAGGAGTCTATTATGTGTCAAAATGGAGTGTCATAAGCTATAAGTGTATGAATCAACTATGATGTGTGTATTGAAGCTATGAAAGTATGAAGAGTCTCTTTGATCATTCAAGGTCATTCATTGGTAGCTCATTTGTCATCATCATAGGGATGTTAAGTCCAATTGTTCTAGGTTATTTGTTAGTATGGAGTGTTCATCATGATGTTAGATGTGTTAATGCTCTGAGAAGAAGGATTGAAGATGGAATGTGTCATCAAAATGATGACTTGATAAAACCATCATGCAAAGAGTGGTATGTGGCAGTGATGTGGTCAAATCAGGTGAGTTCAAGCGCAACTGAGGTGGATCCAAGAAATTTAGTTGTATCCATGCCTTTGAATCATCTCAAATATTACTCATAACATTAGGAAATGTTTCTACAATGGTAATAGAAAAGTTTGAACCCTTGAAACAAAAATTTGTGAGTTTTTCAGGTATCTCTTTCTTAACTAGTTTTGAGTGTTCTTGTGAAGCAGTATGAAAGTAAAGTTTTGTATGAAGGTAAAAATGTTGGATTCCAAAGATAAAATCTTGTATAAATCATCTAGACAATATGCACTTCAAGATTCAAGTGGTTTCAGACCCTGAAAATACCTAAATTTTGGGGAATTTCTAATGTGTTGAGTTTTGGCAATTAAGTGCTCTAGAGACCTAATTGGAAAATGATGGAATGATGAACTAGGTAGTGTCTCTTAAAGGGTATGATTCAAGGCTTATATAGGTGTTATTATGGCCAAATGGGTATCTATAACAAGTAATTTTTCTTCATGAAAGTGTCTTCATAAAAATTTAGTTGTGATTTCATCCCAAACCAAGGCTATAGTAATATGTGTTACACACATATGGAGAGAGAAAATGGTATAATGGTCATTTTAATTCTTTATCAAGAGGCTCAATCCATGAATAATATGTGAAATATTTGTATAGATCATAGAAGTTGAACAATTCCAAGGTATGAAATTTGTACCTTCTTGGTGTTGTCAAGTACAATGTTTGATGTTGAATGTACGATTCTGAGGCTTGTAGTAGATCTTCTGTCATTGGTGAGTTCTACCATTGGTTGATGGTTTGCATGTCTATACAATATTTTTGATAGTTCCAAATGAAAGGTAAGTGGTCTACATGCTCTATATCATGCAAATGATATACTATAGTGAAGGAAAGGTTGTGAGATTGAGAACACAGATGAATTCGAGAGATTGAAAATAGGCATCTACAGGCATGTAAATAGGTATACTTTGCATCCTTGATAATTCTAAGCTTCAATAAGATGGAGATGGATATGCTTGTGTGAAGGTGTTATGGGTCCTAAGTTGAGAAAATAATATAATCTCATGTATGGTAAGACCAGTTGGCTCACTTTTTCTTCATGAGCAAGATGATCTCTATAGGTGTAGGGTGTGTATAATAGGCGAGCATGAGCCTCTCCATGCTTAAAATGATTGACAAGATCACTCATGAAATGGTTATACAATCTCATAAGATTCTAAGGTGTGTGAATGATCAATAAATGGTCAAGAAGGTTGAAGGTAAGGTTTAAGCCCTCATTTAGTCTAATTAGATGTGATGCTACAAAGATACTATAAAGATGTATCTACATGTATGAATGGTGTGCATGGTCCAAATCGATCAAGGGGAAAAATGATGTGTTTTTGGTCTTAATCAAATAATCATGAAAGGATATTATGCCTAATCATGAATGATGTGAGATCATTATGATTTATTTATTTTCTTGTGTAATGATCATCCTTGAAAAGCATTACAGGATAGTAAAGGACAAGAATGAGTGGCTACAGTGTATGTAGATATTGACCATGACAAGGGGAGCATGATTTTGTACTCCTAGAAGGTGTTATAGATGTCTCCAAGTCATACAAGGTATGATTTGATTGTTTTCTTCAAGGAAAGCATGTTAGGACCAAAATTTTATTTATCTCATTCAAATGTGACTTTAAGAACTGAAAAATGGTTTAGGAAGTGGATTAAGTGTTTGAATTATTCTAAAGGCATGAAAATAAGGATTGTAGACAAGTTTTTGTGTTTTCAATTGATAAGAATGGCATGAATCTAGGGGAGTTGGGAAATGTATTGCCATGGTGTGTATGGTGTTCTATAGCTCACCAAAGTTGGTTGAAATATCATTGAGGAGTTAGAATAGGAATCTCTCCCTCAGAGATGGTTTGAAGTCAAAAATGGTAAGAGACAAGTCAATTTGTGCCTTGAAAAGTTGAGTAAGCCCAAGAATGAAGGTAAGGAGGAATTTTTAGCTCATGTACATCATTGTTGGCATGATTCACATGGTGTGTGCTTTAGGTATAGGTCTCATTACATTGGTTTCTTGAAGAAAAAAATAGAGTTTGGAGGTGAAATGACAAGTTTTGCATGATTAGAAGGTGGATGATGGTTTTATAGCCTAAAGAAAAGGTATGATGATGTTTCCTTCATGATTATTGGCATGTTTAGGTGTTGTATGTGTTTTCCTAGGGGGAGCACAGTGTTTCCATGCTTGAAAATGGCTAAAAATTAGTTTTGAGAAGATCTTCAAGTTTGTGAGCTAGAATTGAAGAATTTGGTTGATGTTTCCAACCAAATGGTGACCCTATGATGCTAAGGAATGTGAATAATATATAGGTACATGTATGTATTTTTCATTAATGTAAAAAGGGGAGAAGTTCGGTGGTTTTCCATCAATGACAAAGGGGAGATTGTTGGCATGTTGTGGTTTAGGTGTTGTCATTGATGAAAACCCCATTAATGAAAAATTGGATGATGGATTAGAGTTATATGATGCTCATAGTGATGATGACATGGAGATTCAGGTATGTTCTTAGTTGCATATGTTGATTCAGTGAGAATTGTTTATTCTGCAAGCCTATTCAGTGACCTAGCTAGCCTAGTGATGGTGCATGGAGGTTGGAGCTTCTTGGTGGCTTGAGAATCATGTTGGAAGCATGGAGAGAATTATTTGAGAGTTTTTGGGATCTCACATAATTTTTTTGTACGTGTAGATACAGGTGAATGACTAAGATTTCGGGTGCTCATTTGGACCAGTGTGGTTGTTAGAAGGTGTGAGATTGAGTTGTGGAGATATATGAGATCATGATGTATGTAGGAAGTTGATTCATGATGTACCAGATGTTTAGGAGCTTTTGTATAGTTTCTATGATGATTTATGAGGTTGTTTCAGTTGACCCTAGCCTAAACAATGCAAAACCCTAAGGAATAAATATGTAAATGAGATATTATGGAGATATGGAGATATATTTGAGCTATCATAATGATTCGAGATGATGAATAGAGGTTTCAAGATGTGTGAAAAATTTGGAGTCATTCTGAAAATTATTTTTCAAGTTATGTCAGTTTTGGTGAAACAAGGTCAAGAAGAAGGTCATTTCCAACTTCGAATTGCACCTTCTAATGCTCACCCTAAATTTTGTAATTTTCATGGTACCTTATGGATTTTCAGGATGTTTCTTCATTTATTTTAGAAGGTTTTGAAAAAATAATGAGGTCATTTCATTTCCATTTTTTATGAACGAATGTTAAGAAGGTAAATAACTTCTTATGTGTTTGAAACCCTAGCTCAAAAGTGGTAGGAGAGAAATGATCCTAAGTGGCCATAATTGATTTATAGTGCATGGATGATGATTTTATCATGTAGAGGAATCCTCCAAGTTTCCATAAAGGTATGGTAGAGCTTATGGTGATGAGTGGACCCCACTCAAATAGGCCTATTTCTGAAGAAGTTTAGTTTGGGATAAGGTTGTCCAAAGGAGTTGCAAAATAAATGGACATTATGGTGATTATGTGAGTTTTTATTGATATTTCAATGATGTTTTTAGGTCATGGTGATGTATTTTAATGGTAAATTATGCTTCATTTGTGTTGATTGGTCAAAGGGTAGTTTTGGGGTAGTTTCAGACAGTTTGTAGAGATGAGCTTGGTTAAAGATCTTCACTTAGAGTTGGAAGGAGTTACAATATTTTATATAAATATGATTCAGATATATTTCCAATGGTATAATCTCAGTCTCATGGTTATTTTATTTTATGTGGTTTCCATGTCGGTTTTTGGAGATGAATATTTCTTATTTTTCGAACAGATTGTTTTTAAAAAGATTAAATTGGTTAGAGCATGAGATTATATATTTGATGCTTTCCACCACATTAAAAGTGAAAAAGGATTAATTTTTTTCCTATATAATTCCTTTGAGAGGTCTAGAAATTGTTAGCAAGGGTGTAAACTAGTTGAGTTTGCAAAACTGGTTTTTGGGTAGCTTGTTTTGGTGAAGTGTAAAGTTGTTGTGGTTTGATTATATGGATGTTTCAAGAGGTATAACTTTCTTATATGTGTTCTAAAGGTTATAAAATTTCCATATTGTGGTCACATTCCATATTTGAGATCATCTTGGGTGGTCTTAAGTCCCAAATATGAAATCAGGATGCTATAAGCAGTTGTTTTGTGAGGGAAATGAGCTAGTGGACCCATTAAATGAAATAATTTGATTGGTTAATTTAAATGTGTGACCATTTATGATTAATTTATGATATATTATTCATTTTTTTAATATTTGAGCTTGAATAATCATGGTTTTTTTATTAGTGTATTTTTGCCATTCTAGTTATAGGGTTTTCAGGATTTTTGGTGCATGATGGATGGTTTTAAGCATGGAAAACCTAATTGGGTCTTATGTGAATGTTTTAATGATCCATATGGAGTTTTATTAAGTTATTGAGGTCAAACCAAATGAGGTAAACCGGCCTCTTTTTAATTTTAATCAAGGAGAGATTATAAAAGTGATGTTTTGGGAACTATTTTGCACTAGTTGAGTGAGTGTGAAAAGTGTGAACTAGGTGTGAGAGTTGTACAGGTACAAAGGCATGTGTTAAGGAATTATCAAGTGTGTGATAGGTTAAATAGTGACATAAAGTGTGTGTGTGTAAGGGTTTGATGCATTGAGAAGTGAAGATAGTGCAAGTTTGTGCAAGTTTGAAGACCTAGGGTTTGAACAAGGGTTTGAAAGTGTGTGTGAGCTGAATTTGTGATCTCCATTATTTGTGGTAGAAAAAAATCTCATAATATTCATCATAATATGGTTGGGTGGGTGTTTGATCATCTTGGTGGTTGTAGCCTCCTTGTGGAGTTGGTGCTTCACAAAACTAAGGGTTGGTGCTCCTTGTAGGGTTGATGCTCTATTAAACTAAGGGTTGGTGCTCCTTGTGGGGTTGGTGACTCACTAAATAATGTGGTCGAAACATATTTGCATAGAAAAAACACCATTAACCTTATTATTTCTTCATTACATATTTATAGGATATACAAATCTTATTTTCAAGCTCCCTATAATCTCTCCAAAACCTCCTAAATATTATCTTAGTAAGTTTTTAAACAACATAAAAACTCATGCATAGACATAACCATATCTATATAAGCTCACATATACACTAATAATATTAACTTGAACATTATAATGTGAGCACTATAATATATTTTTCATAATGTTCCCCCTAGTGCGAACATGGGGAAAACTTTCCTTTCTACTTTCACATGCTCATGATCTGGTGATTTTCACAGGATGATCACAAACCTCAAGGATGGTTTTACAAATGGTTGACCACAAACCAAGAATGGTGGTTTTACATTTGGAGTACCACAAACCTTAAGGTAATGGTTTTGTGAATGGTTTACCAGCAACCAAGAATGGTGGTTTTGTAATTGGTTTACCACAAACTACAAATGAAGGTTTTCAACTGGTTTACCTATAACCACATCATGATGTGCCAAGTACTATTGTTAGCCCTCATCACATTTCACCGCAGGGAATAACATAGAAAATTTTGTTGAATTATGTTGCTCATACACACACAGAAAGTGTTGACATAATGAAAATGGAACTTTGGATCATGTTCCCCCTTAATGTGAAATTTCCTCATATTCACACTATATAGGAACACTAAAATCTGAACACTAAAAATATAGCGAAAGGAAACTAAAACCAAATACTCACACCACATAAATGCCACCATAACTAACATGCGGCCCTGTCATTAACGACTTACGAGAGGTCACTAATTGACCTCCAACCTCTTATGCCTCTTGCCTTCGTGTGATATTCCAAACTTAGCGAGGATTTGATCATGAAACTCACTTGTACCTTTACCCCATCAATTTGAACTTAGACATTGGATTCCACCGATAGTGCATCTAGCTAAAAGTGAGGCAAAAAAATTTTACCCTACAAATTTTTGACTTCGACTCTCAATGACAATACTTGACTACGATGACAATAAACACTTAACTCTTTTGATAATGAATTTGACAAGATTAGAAAGACACGACATTTAAATAATACAAATGTGACAATTCTAGTGACACACAGGCTCGTGGAACAAATTAATACCCACATATGAATAACTACACATATGAAGAATAAAGACAAAGTAACAAATTTGACAATTTTGACAACCTATAATTGATACCCAAATTGACGATAATTAATGACTCTATAAAACTTCACATAAGATATGAATTCAACAATATTAAATCCAACACAACCTATAGACATTAATAAAAACTCTTGACCATAAGAGACTCAAACTATAACAAATACTACATTCAGAAAAAAAGACACGAAACTATATCTCTAAAAAAACAGCTATCAATTTATATTTAATAGCTACTCACGTACCAGCTAGACAGAGATGTAGATAGCTAGGATAGAATGGAAATAGCCATTCCAAGAGTTTACGACACATTAAATGTGTATACTTTCCATTATATATAGTTGTTGCGTGGAGGAGTCAGAGGATCTTCCATGCTTCACTTATCACACCTTTAAGGAAAATGTGTGTACATGGGGATTCCAATTTTTTAACAGTGAGTGCAAAGACTGCAAAACAAACTCTAAAGATGCAGGTTAAATAGAGACCAAACTGCATGCAAAAATAGTTCCTTGTGGCACATATCAGAAGGGATATTTTTATATTTTAATGGAGATGCATCATAAATATGCTCAGAAATTTGAATGGATATTATCCGCGAACGATGCAGACAATGTAATCTGAACGTACAATAGAGTATGCAGGTTTGGGATTACAGTGGATCTGTAATAAGAAAATATTGTGTTTATCACTGCAGCTTACAGATCTTAAGCGAAAATCTTCAAATAGATAGCCCACAAATTTGAAAGATAACAACAATGATCTTGATCTAAGTTGGATACCTTCGAAGATATATTATGACATGCTTTTCTTGATAGACGTGAATGCGTAAGAGGATGTATAGGATTCTGATCACTAGTGCGTGGATTTTTTCTTCATTACTAGGGAAGCCACAAATTTATAGGTTCCCCTTTAAATATCAATACTCCATAGTGATCTCAGAAGAAGAAGAACGCTCTAATACCAAATAATGTGGTCGAAACATATTTGCACATATAAAACACAATTAACTTTATTATTTTATCGTTACATATTTATAGGATATAAAAATTCTATTTTCAATCTCCCTACAATCTCACCCAAACCTCCTAAAAACTATCTTAGTAAGTTGTTTAAACAACCTAAACAACTTACGCATAGTTATAACCATATCTATATAAGCTCACATATACACTAATAATATTCACTTGAACATTATAATGTGAGCACTATAATATAGTTTTCCTAACACTAAATTTGAAACATATCAATTTAAATATTTTATTTCAAAGTGGGTTTTCTTCCTATGAGGTTTTCTCACTTATATCTTGTGTTATGATTTTGATTTCCTTGTTCATGGTTAATTGCATGTATGGTATTTAATATTGTACACTCATTAATGGTTGGATAAGTTGATTGTGATTTATGCAAGTAATATGTAATTGAATTAATTGTAACGAAAAATTCACCCCCTTCAGTCCATTGTGCTTGTAACACACATTCTTTGACTTGGAATATGTTCGTCCAAGTCTTGTACTTTAGGACTCATCGAATAATTTGATTCATTCCTTTGACTTGGACCCCGTCCACCTAAGTCTCGTATTGCAAGAATTATCAAATCTTCATATTTCCTCCTTTGACTTGGACTTTGTCCACCCAAGTCTCATATTTCAGACTTATCGAATCTTTCGATTCCCCCTCTTGACTTGGATTTCATCCACACAAGTCTCGTATTTCAGGACTTATCGAATCTTTTGATTCCCCCTCTTGACTTGGATTTCATCCGCACAAGTCTCGTATTTCAGGACCATTCAACTTTAATAAACATGGACCTCTTTCTTGATGATTCCATTTCAAATCCTCATCCGCCAAATTTCAAAAACTTAAAAATCATAAAAGAGAATAAACTTCGTATTAAAGCATTGTTTACAAGTCGAAATGGAAAAGTGAGTACAAATAATATTAAGCATTCTATTTATTGGCCAATATTTTAATCATACCATTATCATATCTTTACATTCTTCACATATTACAACACAAGTTAACCTTATTCCTCTTGGGCATTGTGTGTCTCATCTTTGTTATGGTTTCTACCATTTCAAATATTTTTACCTATGGTTTTGTCTCAAAGCTTACTGATGGAAACTCCTCCTTTCAAATAAGATCTCTCTTCAACATAAATTTCAAACTTATTTACTCGGTCCTTTTTTACCACCCATCTCAATCTATGGTGTTGAATCCTTGCGTCATACTAGTCGCATGAGGCTGATACTTAGGGGTAGAATGTTCCTTCCCAACAATCAAACTATCAACATATAATGTAGATTAAATCAATCTAAAAATACAAAAAAAAAAAATAAAATCATTACACCTTTCGTCCTTCACAGTCTTCGGTGATAAGCTCATACTTCTTACTAATAGTATGAGACTAGGAACAAAGAAATGCCTTACTCACCTACATTTTTTCTTTGGTGTTGAGCCCTTGTCTCTTACTAGTGACTTGGGAAACTGTTAGTGCAAAATCACAAAGCACTCCCAAATGAGTTATGGATCTACTTTTCTAAGGCAGACTCATCTGGTGTGATTGCATAACATTGAACTTTCCCCAAGGCGTGGGACCTTGCAAAATGGAAAAGCTCTCCAGATTAAAAGGTTGGTTCCTTATTCCTCTATTCAGGTGCATGCATGGGAGCTTGCAGAGGATTTATCTCTATACTTAGTCTAAAACTTGCCAAGGAGACGAGGGTAAAAGGAGTATAAAAATAAGAAATGACTAAACTACCAGGTGATACACCAAAGGAATGATGAACACTTATTTTGCTAATAGACACAAACCAAAAAAATGCATACAATAAATAAGCATAGATAGCCAGATATGTAACATGAACCAGATGAAAGCAAAAGAGACAAGAAAGGATCTAAAATCAATCACAGACGTGTTTTATTGCTCTGTAGATTGATACATTCCATTACAAAGTAACCAAGAGGTAGAAACGTAATGCAATTTTGATAAAAGGCATGAACCCCACAAATCCCTTTCTTTAGAAGGAAAAGGGAGCCTACAAAATAAATAATGTCCAACCCGGAGTGATGAGACCAACTTCTTCTTGTATAGATGGAGCAAAGAGGGAAGGAGTGGGAGACTTGATTCAAATCTCAACTACCGGTCGATAATGCCCCTGTAAATCCTACCCACGATCCGTCGAGCCTAGTTCCCCATGCCTGCTTGTTGTATGAGAGAAGATGGCAGACCAAAATCTTAATATCTGGGTAGTGGAAGCCATCGGATCCCACACTAATGGAGTGGAAGACATTTTTAGACTTTCTCCCTCAAAATATGTTAAAATGATTAGTTCATGTGTCCACGGTGTAGAAGGCTTCGAGATGCTTCAATGGCCTTCCTCACCTTTTCGGTTCTTAGGCAACGTGGCAAGCCTGTGCTCATTTGAGTCTCCACTTGCACTTCTACACTTAGCCCTTTTCTTTTCCTTCTTGCTCCTGGCTCTTTTAACACTGCTCCTCCTTCCTGACCCTACTATTCTATTTCCGAGCCCGCTTGTAGATTTTTTTAAATAGATTTAAGGCTCAGATTCACTCGACAGAGCTGTTTCTTCTCCCTTTTATGCACAGGGCCATTTAATCCCTCTCGGCCTTCACCACTCCATATTCGAGTCCTTCTATGACCAATTTACAGGATTTGAATGAGTTTTCTCAGGTTCCTTCTATGCAGGGTCTTGACTGATCCAATATTTGGCACGGGAAAAATATGGATAACAATTTGGTGACTCACAGGGGTATCTGCCTGCTAGATGAAAAGACCAATTGCCTTGTCATATCCGTTGGGCATGGAGTCAAGAATGACGGCTCGATCTTCGATTCACGAGACCGACTATTTGCACTCTCAATTTTCATAAGAAAACTCAAAATGAAGGTTTCTGAGATTAGAAAATTGTTTTGACCTGTGGCTTCATCTGTCTCTCCGAATGGACTACATAAGAGCAAAAAAACAAAGACAACTATATATAAAAATTGAAATAAAACACACTCCAAATGGAACATGCAGACCTGCAAAACACTTAGAGAAAATCAATCTACACTACAAAGAAGACAATATGCATAAGTACTTAGAGGAAAGAGAAAACTAAACTAATATGTACAGGGTGAGAACTCTCATTTTAGTAGCAGTGCTTAAGATAGATCCCATTTACCAGGATCTACAACTCTTCACCCTCTAACGTAGACAGTTGGAAAGCATTACTACTTTTGCATCTTGTGATCATATAGGGGCCACTCCAAATGGTGTCAAATTTGGAATGCCTTCCTGGTTTTTCTCGATTTGCATCCCATTTCAAAACTAGGTCTCCTTCCTAGAAGGTCCTTGTTTTTTCCTTCAAAGCATTTCTTGATTGAAGCCTAATTCTTCTCTATTTCTTAGAGAGCATGCTCTTTGGTTTCTTCTAATTCTATCATCTCTGCATACCTGGCTTTCATTGGTCTAAATTCAGACATCTCTAGTTGTTTCACAAGCTCCAATGCTGACAACTCAAGTGATATAGGCAACACTACCTCTTTCCCATAGACAAGCTTGAATGGAGAGTTTCTTATAGATCTCTTGGGTGTTATTCTATCAGCCCATAAGGTCGTTTTGAGTTTTGTGTTCCAAGTTCTCTGGTTCTCATCAAGAGTTCTTCTGATGATCTTTAGCAGGTTCTTGTTTGTGGACTCAGCCTAGCCATTACCTTGAGGGTAATAGTTTGATGAAGTACTCAAATAAGTCCCATTCTTAACAGCCCATCTTGTGATCTTAGAACCTATAAATGCCAATGCATTATCTGATATAATGGTGGCTGGAACTCCAAATCTAGTCACTATCCCTTCATAGAAATCTAGGATACTAGACTCATTAGCTTCCTTGAGTGCTCCTGCCTCAGTCCACTTGGTAAAATAATATGTTGGTGTCATGATCCATATGTGACCTTGGCTCAAATTTGGATTGATGACCCCAATGAAGTCCAATCCCCATTGCATGAACGGTCCGAGCTACTGAAATTGGATGTAATGGTGGTGCTGTTAGCTTTTCCTTGCCTTTGAAGAACACACAGTTCTTGTACTTTTTGGTCCACACATAACAATCACTAAACACCCTAGGCCAATAATAACCTGCCTTCATGATCTTAAGCATTGTCACTCATGGAGAAAAATGGCCTCCAGCTGCTTCATCGTGGAATTCTTGTAACACTCTTTCAATCTGATATGTCCCAATGCACCTTAACAGAATGCCATTGATGTCCCTCTTGAACAAGACGTCGTTGATAAGCACGTATGGGATGACTTGTAGTCTAAAGTGTCTCCTTTTTTTTATTCATTGATGGAGGACACAAGCTTGTCTGAAGGAAATGCGCCATGTTCTAAGTCCAACAAGGAGGGGGCATGTCCTCATTTTCTTCCTCCTGACTATCCTGTAGGACAAAAATAGCATCGTTTTCATCACTTGCTTCTTCTTGTTGACTCAAGGCCAGTTGTTCACATAATCCCTTCCCACGGACCAGCTTGGTGACCTTGATCTCAATGTCATACTCCATGACATGAGTGATCCACCCTGCACACTTCTCGTTCGGATCCTTCTGAGAAGGGATTCTTTAACTCCTGCATGGGAGACCAATAGTTGGATTTTGTTGTTTAAAACCAAATTCTTAAAATTCTTCAATCCTCTGATCACCGCCAAGACCTACTTCTCAATGAAGGAGTACCTCACCTCATAATCGTCCGGACTCAGTCAAGAAAGAAATTGGATGTTTTGTACCTTCTCTTTTCTGTTGAACCAAGATTGCAAAAATCGTGTCACTGCCACCAAAGGCATACAGTATGAAGTCTTTGGAAAAATATGGATTCACAAGAGTCGGGGTTTGTGATATGGCTTCTTTGATAGCCTCAAAGATTTTTTTCCTTCGCTTTTCCACCCGAATGCTAAGCTCTTATTCAAAGATCAACGTTGTTGACTTAACAAGGGTAGCAAAGTTTGGAACAAACCTGTGGACAAAATTGATTTTTCCCAAGAAGCTTTGAAGAGCTTTCTTGTGACTTGCAATGGCAATGCTCTTATTGCTTGAACTCTCTCCGGGTCAATTGCCAATCCTTTCTTTGATACAATATGGCCTAGAAGCTTGCCTTCATGGGCCAAGAATATGCATTTTGGGGGTCAGTGACACCCCAAAACTCTTGCATCTTTGGAATACCTACCTTAGATGGAAAAGATGATCTATTGCATTTTTGGAAAAAATAGTGATGTCATCCAAATAGATCAATACTATTTTGTTGATCAACCCCTTGAATGCCATATCCATTGCCCTTTGAAAAGTGGCTCCGGCATTGGACAATCCAAATGGAATTTTTTTGTAGGCATAGGTGCCCCATTTGGTGGTGAAATTTGTTTTGAATTGATCATCTTCTTTCACCATGATCTGGTTGTACCCTGAGTAGCCATCTAGGAGGGAGAACCTTTCTGACCCAGACACTACTTGCAAGATCTGATCCATTAAAGGGAGTGGGTAGTGATCTTTGAGCGATGCTCTGTTCAAATCCCTGAAGTCAACACACGGCCTTATTTCTCCATTTTTCTTTTTGACTGGGACCAGATTTACAACCCAACTTGAGTGTTTGATTGGAAATATGATGCTTTCCTCTATCATCTTGTTCAGCTCCTTCTTCATCAAAGGCTCAATATGTGGGTTGACTGGTCTTTGTTTCTGCCTGATGGGCTAAGTAGTGGATCCAGCTTCAATTATGTGTTGTCTTATTTTTGGATTGAACCCTCTTAGGTCTTCATAACTCCAAGCAAACACATCTAAGAATTCTTGGCAAAGTTGTATGAATTCATACCTTTCTTGATCGGTGGCCACCTTGCCAATTTAAAGTGTCTTGTCTTCTCCGATTAGGATTGACTCGAATCTTCTCCTTTGATCTACATGTTGGCCTTTTCCTTTCTCGAACTAATCATTGGGATTGAAAATAGATTCCGGTGTCACTAAGCCATTGGGGAGATTGTTTGAATGCGGTTGTACTATCTAATTCTTGTATTGTTTCTCTAGTCTGCTCTGGTTTCTAGCTGAGAATTCAGCTTCTTCTTGTAAAAAGTTAATGATCTGCTGATCATTCTCAAACACCTACCAACATGTATTATTATCTGGCATTGTTGGCCTCACAACCACATGGATATGTGGTTGTTCTTTGCCTCTTTTGATGTTTTCAACCACATCAAACGTTGCTCCAACTGCTACAAGTCTATCAACAACTTCATTCTCCTTCTTGGGTATGGACACAATGTTGAAGGCCTCAAAATCCTCCATGAGATCCCATACCCTACTCTTTTAGTTCTTGAGTAGGTCATTTTTGACAACATTAAGTCCTCGACTTGATTGGAAACCACTCACTATCACCGAATACTTGCAAGTTCTTGATTCCCAACTTCCTTGCCCAATGAAGACCTTGGACTAAAGCCTCATATTCAGCAGTGTTATTTGAGCAAGCAAATTGGAATCTGAAGGTTGAATAATATCTCATACCTCTGGGACACAATCATGGCTCCTCCTCCAGCTCCTTGTCTACTCCTTGAGCCATCAAAGAACAATTTCCATACCCCATTTTCATCTTTGTATTCTAGGCTTAGTTAGGTCGGAAGAGGTTGATTCTCTTCATGTAGGAAGTAGACACCCAACTCAAATTCTTCCATCTCCTTATAAGGGTCAAAATCATGACTTTTGTTGTCCCACTCATCGAGAGTCAAGTTTGGGATACATCCCACCTTGGTATTTGCTTCATTAGTACTTAGGATGTCTTCTTGATCAAAAGGCCGAGAAGTTGGCATTGATTGGGCTATGCATGCACATAGGATTCAATATGATAATCAGCAACGAGTTCGATCTTATTGTGGCCTTCGCTCCATACCTTGTCCAAAAGAGAATATGTGAGCAATCAGCAGATAAGTAGCCTCCAATTTTGGCGGTGAAGTCCCTGGACAGACACAAAGTGAAATGTGGTGGCAAATATATGATTGACACATTTTGAAAAAATTGATCACATTGGAGCAAGTGTGTAGAGTGAGACTCAGATCCTTGATGATTCCCATAGTGGTCACTGTTGTCCCATCTAATTGGACTACTCCTCTAGAGATGACTTCATATTGGAGACCCAACTGATCAGCTATTTGTTTGGGCATCACAGAACTACTAGCCCCATAATCAATCATACAATTGTGCACTAATTTGTCTCCAATAATTAGTGAGACATAGAAGGGAGGAGGTCTCATGTTTTTACCTTGTTGTTCTCCATGGTTCCTCCCAGGCTGAACTGCATTGGCAAGCACTCTTTCTTGTTGGTTAGGGGGTTGATTTGAACTTGACCAATTCTGCATGGCAGTCTGCAATAGATCCCTCTACCTTGGAATGGCCAATGACTCCCATAGTGAAATGTTCACACTTTTCCTTTTCATCTACTCAATAATATTGAATGAGCTATCTTTTTTCTGCCCCTTCCCAGACACATTTCTTTCTTGCACATGGGTTGTTACAACCGGTGTCTGACTAGATTTGGAAGGTGGCTTGGATTGGTTCTATATGTTGGGGGTTGTACTTGGAGCACCAGGACCTTGTGGAGTGATGGAAGGTTGAGGGTCACTTGAGTTCAGTGGTTGGCCCTCTCCAATATTTCTCCTTTTGGACCATGTGTTGGCAGCCACACCTTGAGGAGGGGACTGATTCATCCCACATAAGTCTTCAGCCTGCCAATTGACAAGCATAGTCTCATTTGGGGGCCACCTTGTTGAGCTCCTTGTTTGCTGATCTTCCTCTTGGTTAGGTTCTTGTGGCACCATACTAGTTTGCACCATCAAGGCCTGATTTAGAGCACCATTAAAGCATGTTGATTGGTTGTGTGGTTGATCGCATGGAAAACACCAATCATATTCATGTGCCATATTGTTATGTGTAGGAACCAATGCCCTTGATGTTGAAGTTGTGTTAGGATCATACGACCTGAAAGGTCTAACAACTTGGGGTTGTCCTTGGTTTTGGCTCTAATTTATAGTCTGAGGTGGTGGCCTATTCTACTGATACTGGGGTCTAGCTTGATATTGATCCTGGGGCTGGTATGGCCTAGAACTCTGAGCTTGTTGTCTTTTCATGGTCACTAGCTCATTCCCAAAGTTCTAAAGTTGCTTCATCACTTCCTGAAGCTCTTTAGAGGTATTAGATGATGAAGTGGAATCTTCAGCTGAGCTTTGAATCCTGGGGTGGGTATAGGAGCTAATGTAGGCACTTGGCTAGTATCTAGGCTTCCTAACTCAAGGTACAGAGGCATGGATGGCCTAGGGGTGATTTTTCCAGCTTGAATCAAACGGTTCTCAGCCCCTATGGAAAGGCTATAGGTTGTAGGTAATGTAGTTCCCCCATTGACTAAATCATCAGAGAAATATCAGAATTTAAAGTCCTAAGAAAGTATAAGAAGGCACCTTCATTAGTGGGCTTTACTATTTTTAGAATTCTAACCTAGGTCCGCTTTGTAATCGAGGTTGAATTACGCTGGCTATTCATTTAGGTCTCTCTTGATTGTTGTTAGTTTCTCTAACAAAGACAAGTTATCACCTTTTCCCCAAAATGATTGTGAAGAGTCATGCACAGCTGGTTCCAGTTCTAGATAGAGCCTGATTCAAGACTCCTTAACCATTTTGAAGCTTTCCCTTTGAATGAGGAGGCGAGTAGCTTGACTACAATGTCCATCTCATAGATCTCGTGGATTGTACAGACATTTGCAATGTCCTAAACGTGGTCACCAGGAGAAGTCCGGTTCTTTCCAATGAAATACGGGATGCTCTTTAGTGTTGTCACCGAGACCGGATTTTGTGCATTCGATCGAGTTGGTGCTACTAGTGAAGTTGACATAAGGATTTGGTTGTGCCATTCTGATTGGCTTGAGCACCCCTCTTGGTTGAAAAAATGGCCTACTAGGAGGAGGTGTTGACAAGGCTCTATTTGGTGGAGATGGAGACCTCTGAACTCTTATTCCTCTCTTTTCTCTGCCTAGAGATAAACACAAGTATTTAAATATACCTTCTTTCCTTGCTCTAGACTGGTTTTTTCTCATGAATCTCCCAAAATTGGGTTGCTAAAACCAATAGATTTGTTTTTTTGGAGTTTCTAGATGTACAATTTTAAGGCTTCTTAAAATCCAGAATCATAACAAGTGTACATCAATTCCTACTATAATAAGATGGAGACTTCTTAGTCCCACCAGGCGTGCCAAAACTGTTAGTGCAAAATCACAGTACCCCCAAATGAGTTATGGATCTGCTTTTCTAAGCGCACTCATCCGTGTGATTGCATAACATTGAAATTTTACCAAGGCGTGGGACCTTGCAAAATGGAAAATCTCTCGAGATTAAAAGGTTGGTTCCTTATTCCTCTATTCAAGTGCATGCATGGGAGCTTACAGAGGATTTATCTCTATACTTAGTCTAAAACTTGCCAAGGAGACAGGGGTAAAAGGAGTATAAAAAATAAGAAATGACTAAACTACCAGGTGATGCACCAAAGGAATGATGAACACTTATTTTGCTAATAGACACAAACCAACAAAATGCATATAATAAACAAGCACAAATAGCCAGATATGTAACGGAGACCAGATGAAAGAAAAAGAGACAAGAAAGGATCTAAAACCAGCACAGACATGTTTTATTTCTTTATAGATTGATACAGTCCATTAAAAAGTAGCCAAGAGGTAGAAACATAATGAAATTTTGATAGAAGGCCTGAACCCCATAGATCCCTTTGCTAGAAGGAGAAGGGAGCCTGCAAAACAAAGAATGTCCAACCCAGAGTGATGAGACCAGCTCCTTCTTTTATAGATGGGGCAAAGAGGGAAGGAGAAAAGAGGCGGGAGACTTGATTCAAAGCTTAGCTACTAGCTGAAAATGCCCTTGCAAATCCTACCCATGATCCATCGAGCCTGGTTCCCCACACCTGCTTGTTGTATGAGAGAAGATGGCAGGCCAAAATCTTAATATCTAGGTAGTGGAAGCCATCGGATCCCGCACTAATGGAGTGGAAGACATTTTTAGACTTTCTCCCTCAAAATCTACTAAAATGATTAGTTCATGTGTCCACGGCGTAGAAGGCTTCGAGACGCTTCAACGGCCTTCCTCACCTTTTTGGTTCTTAGGCAACGTGGTGAGCCGTGCTCATTTGAGTCTCCGCTTGCACTTCTACACTTAGCCCTTTTCTTTTCCTTCTTGCTCCTAGCTCTTTTAACACTACTCCTCCTTCCTAACCCTACTATTTTATTTCCAAGCCCGCTTGTAGATTTTTTTAAATAGATTTAAGGCTCGAATTCGCTCGACAAAGCTGTTTCTTCTCACTTTTTATGCACAAGGTCGTTTAATCCCTCTCGGCCTTTGCCACTCCATAGTCAAGTCCTTCTGCGACCAATTTATAGGATTTGAATGAGTTTTCTCAGGTTCCTTCTATGCGGGGTCGTGACTGATCCAATATTTGGCACAGGGGTGAAATATGGATAACGAAACATGCAGGGGGTCCTTCACAAAAATAATTAACCAATAAAGCTTTGATGAAATCTTAATCAAAGTGCTTAATCAAAAAATCCCCAGAAGTAATTTAGCTTCTCATGTTAAAGAGAGACAACAATTCCTTCAACCGATTCTTGTCAATCAATAGGCCATCTATAGATCTAAGTCGAGTCAAAATCTATAAAGTGGAATCATCTTAGAATCGGCCAAATAATCTTGCCTAGAGATGAGTTACATATTTCTCATATGGATCATTGTTACACCTTGTGTCTTCGCATCCATCATCTTCACTTTCATATCACTATTCACCTCATTTTCACGTCCTTCTTGGATCTCGGTGATGAGCCCTCACATCTTCCTAGTTGTGTGGAGCCACAAGTGGAGTGAAACACCCTATCATTTTATCATCTACATTTCTTGCCAATGGAATGGAATGTTTCTAATTATTTTCACCGCTTTCAAGTAGTGCACCCTTTTACTGAGTTGTAAAATACCAAAAACATTAAAATATGTCTCAAAAATTACAAAAAACAATATAAAAAAATTTAAAGATACAAAAACAATATAAAATTGTTCAAAATCCAAAAACAATATAAAACTATCAAAACCAAAACATTTCAGATAATGTTTGACCAACTTTCAACAACTGGATAACACAATTCAATAATTTCTCCATTTGATGGCACTCCTCATGATCATTCTAGATCATCTTTTGATAATCATATTTATTTCCCATGGTGTATATCTATGCTCGAGGCAATCATTTACCCTTTCGCAATATAACTTTTCTTGGGGCACACTTGGATTTTACATTTTAATCTAATATAGATCAAACTTCAATGGGATTTGAAAAGAGTATCTTTTGGAGTATCTAAGTATCACTCCGCTCTTCGGCTCGATCCAATCCTCTTGCGTTCTAAGCTATCACTTGAGGGAATTCAAATTTGTCTAGTTCTTCAATGTGGAACACATTCGAGTGTCATTAGACATTGTTATTGCAAGTTGTGTTGTATTGTTGTGGTTTGTCAACATTATGACGATGCTTTTGCTTCTTTCAATTTGTTATTTTATTGTACTTTGTTTACCTTTGTTGTAGACCAATTGTAGAAAAAATTATTCACATCTCAGTTCACATATAACTTTGGTGTGGTTCCTTCATGTTCATATTGGGTTTTTGTAATGCTTGTTTCATGTCTTTTTGTCACTTACACGTGTTGTGTTTTCCTCCTAGTTTATTAAATAAGCCATGGAATGTTTTCCTTCTATTGTGTATTTTAGTTTGTTTGCATTTCTCTGCATTTGTATTTCAAATTTTCTAAATATCACAAAAAACTAAAAAAATCATATATACAAAAATCCAAAAAAATCAAAAATTACAAACTTTTCAAACAAATATTTACTCATCATTGAAATCCTATACTTGGAAAACCCATGAAGTAGATATTTTAACATTTCAACATAATCTTGATAAATTTCATACCTTTATATACTACCCTAGTGATCGTTCCAATCTTAAAACTATCACTTTCTTCCCTTCGCACAATTTCTTCATGGGGCAAGTCACAAAATTATTTTTCCTTTGTGATATAACTTCTCCTAGGGTAATTCCTTTTCGATCATTTGCACAAAAGATCCAAAAAGAGTGACATAAGGATTTGCTTTACCATGCTCTTCCAAATCGACTTATGATCATTTGCATCTACTTACTCACCATTGTGGCACGCATTAAGGCATAACCGATTGTTTTCTTTTTTTTTTACTTTTTGTTGCATTATTGATGTTTACTTTTTTTGGACCACTTGCAAGTAGTTTGATTACATCTTGGTTCCTTTAAAACCATGATTCCCGCACTGCTTTTATGTAAATTGATTTTGTTTTCCTTTTTTTTCTTTTCTTTGTTATGTGTGTTTGTTTACATGCATCTGGTTACCTATCTTGATTATTTCATAATCATTGTGACAACTCTATTGTGCAACAAAAAAAAACATAAGTTTTCTCTAAAATTATTCTCCAAATGGCATTCATGTTACGAGCACGCCATTTCCCATCCTTTTTCCAATCCCTTGTCTTGTTCCTATCAAGCCAGCCTATCCACCACCTCACATCATCCACCCCCTTGAGGGGGCATTCCTCTACTACTCTACTTGTCGGGGCATCCTAATGCTTCATTTATTTCTGTTTTCAACTTTGCATGCATGTACTATATTTACGTAAATATTACCTCACAATAGAACTTTAAAGAGGGGCAAATGTAGACACTCCAAAATCACTCACCTATTCCCAATAGTGTTCTAAGATATCCAACTGCCTACCCCTTCATGAATGATTAAATAAATTTATTAGTCATGCACATTGTACCCCTTTGGATTAATTAAATTAATCCTTAGTATCCCTATTAGCTAAGTTAATTATCATTTATTAATTAAATGATTAATTAATTAGTGTGCACATACTAGTCAACCGCCACTCGATTCTCGGTCAAATAATGTACCACTGGACTCCACATGGACTCCACTTCACCAATCTAATCAACTTAGTTTCTAGAATCCTAGAAAGGTGGGGGCAATTCAATTGCACATATAACCACCTTTCTAGATGCAACATCTGCCAATTAATTCCATTGCTTCCCCTAAATGGCATTTAAGCTCCCGCAACTGCTGCAACTTCCTCAAGTGCTAAAAATAGCATGTGTATTCATTCTTTTGTAACAAATTCCAACCACTTATACCTCTAAAAAATGCATGCCCATCCTCTTACAAATCCTTTTGGATTCACAATACAATAACTCTGTTAAATTTGATCCAACTTCTATTATTTTGGAAGCAATAATCCTAGCCAAATGTTCTCATAGCATGGCCACAATTCACATGTGGAGGTCATTTCTAAGAGCACCCACAATCAATTTCTAACAAGGTTACATAGCTTCAAAGCTCACAAAACCTTACTCGGGTTGTATTGGAAGCTACATGAGGTTTCAGCTTATTGTTTATCCCCATTTTACTATCATTTTCCATAGTCTTCGTGTTTGATCCCTAATTCTATTTTGTAAGCTCTTTAACTTAAGTAACATGTGTTCTAAACATTCAGATTATTTTAAAATAAATATTGAAACTTAGGAATTCTAGAAACTCTAACAGATCAACAACATCAAAATAATTTGCACCATGATAAACATCAATCACATAATCAACATCAAAAGTTTCATTTTTAGAGCAACCTCTAACATTTGGATCATTTGTAGGATATGTATCAACCATATGAGGAGGAATAGTAGAAGGAACATCACTAACAATGGTGATTTTAGAATTCAAAAAAGCACGAATAGGAAATAAAGGAAATTGAATGAATTTACAAGTAGAGTCACTCAATCTAGATCTTTTCCTAGTAGGGTTGGTCAAGATAGGATTTCTAATCGGCATAAGATGTAGGCTTGAGAAACACAAAGGAAGTTAGGGAAAGACACAAATCTGAAATTTGGATTTGAAATGTTGAAATATTATCGTAAGGGCATGAGGGCTATGAAATGTTACGTGTATCATTTGCAAGAATGAATATATACACCCATTTTTAGAAGCTAATGTAGACACTCATGTTTGTAAATTTACCCTTTGACATTGTTGATTGTGATCATGCTTCTTGCTAAGAAAAACACCCATAAATTATATCCTTACTCAATACATCATGTCATCTCTTTCCTAACTTTATTATTCCCACACATTAATGTGTCAACAAATTATGAATATAAATCTATAATACCAATACTTAAAATTTCTTTTCCATTCTATAACTTCCATATTTTAATCACTACATCCCTATCCAAACCATACAGATTGGTCAGGTTATATAATTTGATCCTAGCCAACTTGTACGGTCCTACACCGACACATCCTCCACCTATATTTTTTTTTATGCAATATCGTTTTTGGGTCTTTTCATCTTCCTGGATAGGCTTTATCATGATAATTTATCTTTAGAACCCTATATAAGTAAGTTAACATCACCTCATTTACTCACCTAACACTCTATTGGAAACACTCATTTGTAAAAATCATAAAAAGATCTCAAGGTTCCCTAAATATTTCCAAATATAATACACATCCATTAGGGTAATCAGCCAGTCAATGAGTCTAGGTTCCCTCAATTCCAAGAACACAAGTTCCATACTTTAAAGTATTAGCAAGTGCACAATCGCTTAAAATATATTCAAAGTGGTTCAAGTTTCTAGCTATCTGCACTCATAAAATACATGCTAGGTGGATAACTATGTGTGGTTTGAGGCCTCTTTAGAGTAGTGTTGATGTAATCGGTGCATGGATTGCACTTTGACCCAAACAATAACCTTCTTGTAGTGTCTTCCACCATGGTTATGGTTTTGGCATGATTCAATTGATTATATATGATTTTGGGATTATGTGACAAATAGGGTTTCACAAAGAGACACATTTCCAAGCCACTAAAGGACCCAGAGAGTTACAAAAATCCATTCCAAGTGGGTCCAAAACCATATCATAATGGGTAGGACCATATTATACATATCGACTAAGCTATGCGGTCCCGCACCAAGGAAATTTCATATATAATTATCAAAAAGAATCATCTCCAGTTCGCACCCTCATATTCTCCAAGATGTGTAATTATATCTCTTTTGTATAGATTTGTATAAATAATTTTATCTACCCCTTATGTTTTTCTTACTCCTAGCATATTGTAAACATTTATTACAAGAGCCAATACATTAATATTTTTTATTTTGTACAATTAATGTTAGAAGTTAATTAATTAGAATAGCTCCTAGTTTCCTAATCTTACATTACTTGTTAGTGATGTGTATATCCATATCATAAATCTATTAAGGTTAAAAATGGTGTAGACATTTGGTGAACATGATGTTGTATCTTGCACCTTCTTTCAAACCCTAGTTTCCCTAGGGTTTCAATTTTTCATTGTATATTTAGATCCCAACCTTATTCTCATCTTTCACATGCCCTAATTATGGTTTGCACAAATTTCCCTAAGGTCTCATGATTGGTCCTACCCTTTGGGTCTTTTCTAGGGCTTCCTAATTGCCAAATCACCTTTCCTCACATATCTAAACCATAATGGATTTATTTTCAAATTCTTATAGGTTTTTTATTTTTATATATTTATCACAAACCTTTTTTATTTGCCCTAATTTTTAGCAAAATTCTTAGGAATGCAAAATTTATATTTTTTAGTAATAAGGGAACAATTAGAAAAATATACACTTTCTTACAAATCATCGAGAGGATATTGTTTCAAATGTTTAGATGATAAAATACCTCTTATCTTTTTGTAAAATTCACTTCCTATTTTTAGATATAAGTGTTCTATTGTTTTAACAACGATCACTTTTGCTACGCATTACATTTGGGTTTCTTTTCTTTTGGGACATATCTCGCCATAATAACTCCATTATAAAATTCCTTTAAGGTTTTTATTTATTTTTATATGTTTATCGAAAACCCCTTTTTTCTCTAATTCTTAGAAAAAAATTCAAAAATTCAAAATTACTATTTTAGTAATTATGGCATAAGTAGAAAAATACACACTTTTATGAAAAATCCTTAGAGTTTTTTTCAACATAATTAGACGCAAAAATATTGATTTTTGTATCATTCCATTCTTTAATTATTTACATATATTGTCATTTTACTAATTTGACGCTCAACATCACTTTGGTGTCTTATCCTTTATGGTCTCTTGACCGCGATCCTCCATGTGTTGGTTCTTATTATTTCTTACCTAATTGGAGATTTCTCTATCATTTTTTATTCCATCATGGCCCATGTCATTTCAAATCCTTCTAGTGATAATGATGACACATTTCATATAACTCTCCTAGAGTTTATTCAAGTGTTACAACATACCTTTCAAGCCCAAATTCAAGCCATCAGTATTGAAATAAAATCTCTCGAGGGTGAGATAGTGCATCTCAAGGATTTTACCAATGTCCATGTCAATAATGTCTCTATTCATCATTATCAACATAGTTCTAAGGCTACCGAAAAGTACTTTCATACAAATGTTATACATGATACATGTGCTCATACAAGTGAAGTGAAAGTCCTACATAGAGGCAACAATGTGTATGTTCCACATGATCAATATCGAATACTAATAAAACTACTTCCAAAATTACCTCTTTGGTTCAACGAGAATACTAGAAAACATGATATTCTATATAGGTAATTCAATAATCGTGTAATCACCGTGTTACCCAATCATTAATACCCCCCTGTTATCACTTGCCAAAATTAAAGGTCGACCATTATGCATTTATCATGGAATTAACAAACATCATGACAATGATTACCGTGTTTTACACTAAATAATCCAACAACTTGAGCGTAAGGGGTTTATTTACTTTGGTATATGACATTCTACTATACAATAATCTCAACTCCTTAAACCTCAATGGATACCAAAATCTATATATATATATATATATATATATATATATATATATATATATATATATATATATATATCGATGAGCATACTATTATACTAAAAGATACACCTTTCAATATACAACAAGAGGCATCTACCCACACATAGGATAAGAATGCAATCTCTACAATTTTGTAAACAATAATTGCAGTAATACTAAACAAGCACGAACAATCGCAACACCACTTTAGATGAACTAGAGAATACACAAGCCCAATCAGGGGGCAACATTGTAATGGATTCTACTAATATATCTTCTCCTCTAAAAAAACTTAGATAAATTCGTATTTGAATAATGATATCAATTGGGGTGCTAGGTAGTGGCTAGTTACAAGGCATATATGAATGATCTTGATTCTTGTGATCAATTTGATATGTCAAATGAACCTTTTTGTGCATTTAATTTCAATCCCATCAAGCGAGTTGAATCTAACTTAGATGTTAGTGATGTTGAAGAAATTGATACACCAAGTGAGCCTTATCAAAATATCTCTAATTCTCCACAACAAGATAGGATATATCCTAATGTTGAATCTTTATATACTGTTAATGATGATGATTCTTTCTATATCCCCGATGGCCGTAGGGATTTTCACATTGATCACTCTAAATTTTGTCTCATGTCACCAATATTTTACCATGATCAATGACTCTATAAGCTAAATCAATATTTTTCTTACTAGTTCTATAAGTATAATTCTATAACACATGCCTTTTTCTAGTAGTTTCATCTTAATATTATATCAATATACACCAATATATGATACCTTTTCCAATATTCAGGGGCACATGTGGAATTCCCTTCTTTCCAAGAACAAGTTTTCTTGCACTATGTATGCTCTTACGTACTTTGGTAAGGGTCATGTTTCCAATATGTTTGTTAATAATACTAATACGATCTTTCATCGTCATATGTTATGTCATATATCTTCATTCACAATGTTTTTGCCACATCATTCAAAATTAATATCAATCAATTGCAACCTCTTCAAGAAATGATATTATAATCGAAATCTCAATTTAAATCCTTCTAGCCATAATATATCTACTAAGTTTATCCCTCTTGGATTTCTATTATTTTATGACCCTCTACAATTTCTACACATAGTATGAGATATTTGAGGTTTTTTTCACCCTTTTTGTTTAATTAGGGTTTTTATACTATAATCAAACAAGGAATGAAATAGGAGCTACATGGGTTTATTTGCACTAATTAACTTCCAACATTAACCATTCAATAGCAAAATAATGCATTGTCACTTGTAAAAATATACGCAATGTAATACCAACTTGCAAATACATGGGATTCGGTGCACTTAGCTAATTACATGTGATTTTGGACTAATTTATGTGATTTAGATGTTGAAACAAGGGTATCTGGACTCGAGAATGCATCGAATCGAAACCGTGATTAGATAATCTCCCGGGTATAACCATACAAGAGGGGGAAGAAATGTCTATACAATCTTGACCTCTTTCTATAGTTTTGCACCTACTCAAAATTGTGGTTTGTGACTTTCTAGGTTTTTCATTTGTATAATTCTCATTGTCACTCTTTTTCAATCATTGCCAATCACACTATGAGGAGATCTCGAATACTCTACTCAATCTTTCAAACCCTAACCATGGATGAAGTCCTGCAAAAAAAAAATTAGTTGGGTTATGGGCACCCCCATGCACCATTAAAGTTGGCACTACTCTGAAGAGGTTGCAAACCACATGTCATTCTCCACCTAGCATGTGATATCTAGTTATAGTGCAATTAGATTTGACATCCTTTCTTTAAAAATGCTTGACTTGAGTTTCTCTCTTTCCAATATACTTGAGTGGGTGACTTTGAGTGCTTAAAAATGTGGGAATCAATCCCCTAGACCTAGTGGGAAGATTCAAACCTATATATAGTGTTTCCTAATGAATGTGTAGAGGTATTTTTAGAGTGTAGGGAGCTTTGGGTGCCTTTTGTGTTAGATTTTACAATAGGAGTCCATAAGAGTGCTTTGTTATAAATGAGGTGAGTTTCACTTGCTTATATATGCTTCTGAAGGTGATTTAAGTTATAAAGGCCGACTAAGGAGGAGTAAGTGACCCAAATAATAATGTGTAATGGAAATTTTGGGACCAAAGTGAGCAAGGTCAAAACCGTACACTAGGGTCAGGATCGTACAAACGTTCATGCCCCTACTATACGTTTTTGACCTAAGAGTGATAATTTGTAATGTGAAGTTTATAAGTTAACAAGTATCGTTTCTTACGATGTTTCAAGCATTTAATTCTTAGAGAATGTCGACAAATGAGTTTTTAAGAGAAATATATATATACAAGAGACCTAGATATGTACCATGTGAGAATAGGTAAAATGCACTTATTTGAGCAAGAGAGAAATGTCAAGAATAACAATGTCAAAGAGTAGAATTACCAAATTTGAGTGTTTACATTTTCTCCCCTTTAAGTATGAAAAGGAAAAGATACATGAGTGTGTAGACACGATTTGTATTCACTCGATATCCCGTTATATTGGTGTTGACACGCTCCATGATGAAACCTAGTAACACAAAGTATAGTCAATGTTCATGATAAATAATTGAACTTTAACTCAAATGTAAAGATGTAATGTAAATGAAATCTGAAACTGTAAGAGTGAAATAAAGAGATGAAAAATGTGGAAGGAATATACCTTTTTTTTGTGGAGGGAAGAGTTTCACGTTCTTTGTTTGTACTTGGAGATTTTGGATAGTTGAACTTTGTCAAAGAATCAAGGTGATCACCCCCAATTTTGCTAAGGATATTTTGGAGTGTTGGGTGTATGAAACCTAACACACAAATGTCAAAGAGAGAGAGGAAGAATGAGTAGTTGAATCACTCCATAAAGGAAGAAGACATCATATCATAATCATTGAACAACTCTTATATCTTCCACATTATATGTAATAGGAGAGGAAGGACTTTTTACAAAGAACTTAGCTACTTTTTTACCTTCCATACCCCCATGGACCACACCACTATAGATGGATATAAGTCCAATTTTGTAAATTAGGACACATAGTATAAAAGAGAATGAATTTCCCCATACTCTCACCATGTGCCGCATAACTAAGTAAAAATTGAGTAAAACTTAAATGTGTTGAAATGTAGTCAAGAAAGGAGAGTCGTGCCCCAATATCCCTAAAACTATAACTAAAACTAAGTGTTGTGGAAAATAAGGAATGAAACCTTTCATGCCCCTAAAATTGATCTAAACTGAGTGATTTGAGTCTGAAACTGTGCCAAAAACTTGTGTTTGTAGATGAGAATATGAAACTATTGGGAAGAATTTTGTAACTTTCCCCACGGAAAAACTATAGAAAAGCACCAAGAATGTTTTACGATCCCAAATGTACTATACATGTTTGACCCTAAGCTTGTTATTCTAATTTTGATATTGTTTCTAAGTGATTTTTCCTATTCTTTCCTATGTATTTATTATAGGTGTAGAATATACATGGATGAATGCCCCCTATTTTGAGGCACATGTGATAAATAATTTGAGCACATGGATTAGAAGAATAGATGTGTAACCATGTATGATAAGTATGATAATCTATGTAGAAAATACATGAGAGGCTGATGTGGTGGCCACCAAGAAAAAATGGTACCTATAAAGAGGATGTGCATAGTGGAGACCATGGTGCACAATCAAGAACTACAATATCAACAAGAAGAATAGTAAAAACAATTTCAAAAAGAGAAGTAGTATTAACAACAATAGAAGTGCATATGAAACTAGAAACAAGTACAAATATAGTAGTGCAAATAGCATCACAAAAAAGGCTTATCGCTTGGAAACATGGGACATCCATAGTGATAAAAGACAATCAAGGCAATTGGGTCTAAAATCAAGAGATGCAATGTCACACAAGAAAGGCATGATGCCAAAAACATGGGACACCCATGGTGTCGCAAAAAAATAAGGCCCTTAGGCCACAATTAGAGTAGAAAACAAGTAACTACACACAAAACTAGCAAGCATGTATAGAAAATAAGAGTATCATAATGTGATGAAATGATATAACAAGTGATAAAGAAGAGCATATGTAACTATAACTTTCAACACCGCACAAGACACATGTGCTAGTCATGTTAGCTCAAAATATAAAAAATACTATATATATAATCAAGCATAATAGTGAAGTGAAAATGTATTGTGATGAAATAATAAGCACTGGTTTGTGTGGAGGGATGCCATCAAAAGAAGTATGCAATAAACCTCGATAACTCCCATCAACATATATCAATTTGTATGTCTTACGACAAGCTCAATATACCCTATGAACACATCTCAGAAAATAAAAATGCTATCTATCAAACCGTAAAGGATAAACAACATGTATAATGCAAAGTGCTAACAATGTATGCTAGAGAAACAGTCCTAAGTTTTACATTTTTGAAAATATGTGAATGTTTTTTATTTTTGTGATTATATCAATGTTTTTGTATTTTCTAGTGCATAGCTATGTACAAAAAAGAAGATAACAAGAAATCTACTCCAATGAGAACCTCATGAAGAGGTGAAGGAGTTGTCATGGAAAGTATAGGTTCATGCGCAGTTTTGATTCAAATGCAAGTGATACCATAGTGGTGATGTGTGCCAAAGAAAATATGAGAAAAGAATGAGGTGAAGTAGCTCTAAGAATAGTGTGTGAAGTATAAGACCTTGAATTAAGATATTTGATTAGGATACCATGCCTTGAAGAGGTTACAATTGGTTGGTATTGATTTATGTGGATGTGTGAAAACTATTTTGATAGAATAGGTATGACATAACATGAGTAGAAAACATATTGTAAATGTGACCCCTACCAAAGTATACAGGGGCATGCAAGGAAACTTCTTCTTGGAAAATAAGGAAGGGATATCCATATATGCCCCCAAGTATTAGAGGAGTCAAATAGTGGTGCATGTGGATGATATAAGGTGAATGTATTAGGTAAAAGCATGGGTTAGAGCACAATACTTCTAGATCTATCAAGGAACATCAACTTTAGATGATGAGTCTAGTCATCATAGGAAAATGTAGTTTGATATGAAAAGGAAGTTTTCATTGATCAATGTGAAAATCCTCAAGACCGTCAAGGATAAGAAAATAATTATCAACATGAACAATAGGTATATATTTGGCCTTAGGATTTATCATATCTCATTGAGGGGAAACAAAGATATCTATAGAAGGCTTACTAGGAGAAAACTTATGATTTAGCTTGTATGTGTCTTTGCGTCAGAGATACACACATATCATCGTGTAATTTATCAATGCCTGTTTTGTGATAATATATAATAGTTATTGGCGTGTTAGTAACAAGTTTGAAATCATTTGTATTTTTTTCAGTCGTGTATTGATAGGTGAATTAGAATCTATATCAAGTTGTTGTGAAGGAGTAGAGATATTTGTAGAATCCATTGTCATATTTCCTATGGATTGTAGTTATGTGTGCTTTAGATGTTCTAATGTAGTTTCCAATGGCTTAGGTGAAATTGATAGTTCTTTAGTTTGCACAATAGTAGGATGTGATGTTGTTACTCGAAGTTAGTACTTCCAAATGAGGTATGTCATTCTTATTCTCTTGTTGAATAGGTGGCTCTTGTATTATTGGAGAAGTTGCATCATTTGATATTGCATTATGTTGACCAAACATAGATAGATCAGATTTAGGAACCCGTCTATAATTTTACACTTAATATGAATGAGTAGTCGAATGTTGTGTAACAAATGAAATAAATCCCTTACACTCAAGTTATTGGATTTTGCATTGTAAAGCATAGCAATCATTGTCACGATGTCCATTAATTCCATGATAATTACAAAATGGTTAACCTTTAAGTTTTGTAAGTTGATAGTAAGGGTAGTAATGAGTAGGTAACAAAGTGATTAACCAATTATTCAGGAGCTCATATAGAATATCATGTTGTCAAGCATGATTGTCAAATCAAAGAGGTGTTTTCTATTATAGGACTTTGACTTCACTTGTATGGGCACATGTATCATGCAGATGTGTGTATAACATTGCTTCTCAATGGTCTTATAAATAGATTCTCTTAGTCGCTCTTTGTCCATAATTGTCAATCACACTACGAGGAGATCTGAATAATCTATTCAATCTTTTAAACCATAACCATGGATGAAGTCCTGATAAAAAAAATTAGTTGGGTTGTGGGAACTCCTGTGCATCACCAACTTCAGCACCACTCCAAAGAGGCCTCAAACCACATGTCGTTCTCCACCTAGCATGTGATATCTAGTTATAGTGCAATCGATTTGACATCCTTTCTTTGAAAATGTTTGACTTGAGTTTCTCTCTTGCCAATCTACTTGAGTGGGTGACTTTGAGTGCTTGAAAATGTGGTAAGCATTCCCTAGACCTAATAGGAAGCTTTAGACCTATAGATAGTGTTTCCCTAATGAATGTGCAGAGGTATTTTTAGAGTTTAGGGAGCTTTGGGTGCCTTTTGTGCTAGCTTTTACAATAAGAGTCCATAAGAGTGTTAGGTTACAAATAAGGTGAGTTTCACTTACTTATATATGCTTTTGAAGGTGATTTGATATATAAAGGCCGGTTGAGGAGGATTAAGTGAACCAAAGAATAATGTGAAACAGAAAGTTGAGACGAAAATGAGTAAGGTCAAAATTGTACACTAGGGTCGGGACCGTGACGGATGTTCTTGTCCCGTTGTACACTTTTGACCTAAGAGTGATAATCTGCAATGTGAAGTTTGGAAGTTGACAAGTGGAGTTTCTTACATGGGTTTCATGCATTCAATTCTTAGAAACTATCGACAGATGAGTGTGTAAGAGAAAGAAAGCTAGACAAGAGACCTAGGGATGTACCAGATGAGAATGGGTAAAGTGCACTTGTTTGAGCAAGAGATCAATGTCAAGAACAGCAATGTCAAAGAGTAAAATTACCAAATTTGAGTTTCGGCAGAGGTCTACGCATCCTTAACCATTTGGAGTTCGTCTTTCCCAAAGAATCAAGACTCTCATTAGGTAGCTCTTCTAATACCCCTCTCCCGTACATAGCTATATTCAAAAATACAAAAACATTAATATATTTTTAAAAATAAAAAACCAAGACCTATACATATAGCTTACGTTGTTAGCGTTGTACAATACATATGTTTTTTGTCACTATGGTTTGATTGATAGCATATCTTTTTCTACTCTTTACATACATGCGTTCACAAGGTATATTGAGCTTGATGCAAGAAACATATATCATTACATGCTTAAGGATCTACCTTGGTTCCCTCCATTAGATCTCTTGGGGCATCCCTCCACACTATACATGTGTTATTATTTCATTATAGTTTTTCCTACTTCCTCGTTATGTTTGATTACATATATCATGTATATGTTATTTTTAAACTAACAGGATTAAAAATTATGTCCTTTGCAATGCCGACATATCTTGTTTCATGTGCTCTCTTACTATTTATTTTTTATCACTATTTGACATCATTGTTCACTACACCATGTTTGTTAGTTGTGTGTGTTGTTAATTGTCTACTTCATTGTATGTAGTCTCGGTTCCTTGATTGTCTTGTGACATCGTGTGTGTCCCATATTTGTGGCTCTATGCCTTTATTATGTGACATTGTTTCTCTTGTATACGACCTAAGTTCCTTGATTATCTTGTGCGCCATGGGTGTCCCATGTTTTCTACTCCATGCCTTGATGTGACTCTTCTCTGCATGTTTTTGCTTTGTTTTCTCACTTTATTGTTGTCTCTATACTAGCTCAATTACATTTGTGTTAGTATTCTTTTTGTTGTTCTTATTGTTATCACCACTATTATTGCTCTTGTTATGGTTGTAACTCTCTTTACGTGCCATGGTTTCCACCATGCGTGTCATGGTTACCACTATGTGCAACCCGCTTTTGTAGGTACATGTTCTCAACAAAGTGCCCACTAATTCATCATTCCATATTCTCTTACAGATCTCTCCAATATACCATGCATGGGCACACATCTATTCTTTTCATTTGCGTGCTCAAATGCTTTATCACAAGTACCTCAAAATAGGGGGAATTCATCAAGAAATATTCTACACTTACGGTGGATTTACATGTTCGACACAAGTTTTTACAGGGAAAAAGTACTCAAAAACAACTCTAGATATCAAAGTTTTGACGAAAACACACGAAGGTCAAGACCGTACTAAAATTCAGGACCATATTGGTGTTCCTCACCATACCATATGATTTTTCCCTGGGCATAAACCCCGTATTTCTCTTCACTTTCAAATTTCCGCTTATGGATTCGGGTTTTGGCACAATCTCAAACTCAATCTACACTGTTCATTTCAGTTTACAAGGGCATGAATATTTCACTCCTCTACTTCTAGTACTCAACTCTAATTAGTAAATATAGGTATTTTGGGGGCATAGGTCTCCATCTCCATTGATTTTTCAACATACTAAACACTCTTACTTAGCACTACGACACACAGGAAGAGAGTGGGGGACTCATTCCCTTTTATACCTTGTGTCTATATATCTAAACATTGGACCTAAATCTGTCTGCAGCAGTGTGGTATGTGGGGTTATGGAAAGTATTGAAATGGTTAAGTTCTTTGTAGGAAGTATTTCCTCTCCTCATTTTAAAGGGGAAGATATCAGACTTACTAAAAAGCTTTGATACAGAGTTTTCTTCCTTCGTAGGGTGCATTAGTATCTCTCTTCTCTTCTCTCTATCTTTTATTCAGTGTTGGGAATGCATGCACCGAATAATTTAGTTTATCCTTCGGTGTGATTGGGAACTAATCACCACCAATCCTTTAACAAATTTCAGCAACACTATCTAAATCTCCAACTACAAGCAAGGAATCATGATCTTTTCCCTCTACAAGACAAACAAGTGTATCCTTTCTATGTTTCACGTCTCTTCATTTCACTTAACGAAAATTCAAATTTTACATTTACAATGGAGTCGCGGTTCAATTTATACTATGGACATTAACTACACTTTGTGTTGCAAGTTTCATCGTGGAGCGTGCCAACACCAACACATCTAGACAATGAAAACTCGAGCGAAGACTAAGTGTTTATACACACTCATGTATCTTTTCCTTTAAGCATGTAATTTCCATTGCATACTTAAAGGGGGAAAATGTAGACACTCAAATTTGTCAATTTACCCTTTGACACTACTAATTATGATCATGCTTCTTGGCTAAGAAAAACACCCACATTCTACCCCTACTCAATACATCATACCATCTCTTTCCTAACTTTTTTATTCCCACACATTGATGTGTCGACAAATTTTGAATATAAATACATAAGACTGATACATAAACTTTGCATTCTATTGTGTAACTTCCATATTTTATTCACTACATCCCTATCCAAAACCATACATATTGGTCAAGTTATATAAAATGATCCTAATTGACCTATATGATCTTGCACCAACACATCATCCAACTTTGTTTTCGATGCAATATCATTTGTTGGGTCTTTTCATCTTCCTGGTCAGCCTTATCATGAAAATTTACCTTCAAAACCCTATATAAGCAAGTTAACATCACCTCATTTACTCACCTGCACAACCTGACACTCTATTGGCACACTCATTTGTAACAATCACAAAAAAGGCACCTAAGGCTCCATAAATCTTCCCAAAGTTAATGCACATCCATTAGGGAAACCACTACTACAATTTTGAAGCACTCAACTAGGTCAAAGAGTCTATCTTCCCTCAATTCCAAGTACACCAAGTTCCCTACTTCAAAGTCTTAGCAAGAGCACAATCCTATCAAGCATGTTCAAAGTGGTTCAAGTTGCCAACTAGTTGTATTCATATAGATGTTACATGTTAGGTGGAGAAATACGTGTGGTTTGAGGCCTCTTTGGAGTAGTGTCGACGTAGGCGGTGCACGGATTACACTTCAACCCAAACACTAACCTTCTTACAAGGAATTCCACCTCAATTGATTACATATGGTTTTGAGAGTGTGATAGCTAGGATTTAACAACAAGACACATTTCCAAGCCATTAAGAACCTAGAAATTTGCAAAACTCCATTCCATGAGGGCCCAAGATGCACTATAGGGGCGGGACCGAATTCTACATGCCAACTAATTTGTCTGCTGGTCTTGCACTAGGGCACTTGTAGATCATGGTATTAGAAACGAGCATCTCCAGTCTTTGCACTCCCAAATTCTCCAATTTGTTCACCCATATCTCTTTTGTATAGCAAATTTTATATTCCCTTTAAGTTTTTCTTGCTTAAAGCATATTGTAGTTGTTTATTACAAGAACTAATATGTTATTATGATATTGTACAATTAATGTTGGAAGTTAATTAATCAAAAAATTCCTAGTTTCCTAACATTACACTCTTTTTAGTGTTGTGTATATCCATAACATTAATATGTTAAGGTTAAAAAGGTGTGAACATCTAATATAAATCCTATGAGTAGAAAATAAAGAAGAATGGATAGACTAGTATAGGGAGAAGGGAAAAATGGAAATTAGTCGCAAAAATTAGAAAAATAAGACCCTAGCAGGATGAGGGTTATTGAAACCCTAAGTATAGCATTCGGATATCAAGGGGTTCACCAATTTGTTTTACCAAAGTAGTTTCACTAGGGTAATTGTAAACAATGAAAATTGTAAAAGGGAGTGCATAAGAGAGATCTAATGTAATATAACCAAACAACACTTAGAACCCTAATGCACTAAAATTATAAACTAAAAGTATGCCAAATGATTAAACAAACAACGAAAAACAATGAAAAGATAGAGAGAGATGAAAATAGACACACTTGAGCAAAATTTAAGAATTCTATAAATGGATTTGGGATGTATGGTTGATTGAGCGCATTATATGAAATTCACATTGTTGGTTGGGCTAGGATAAAATTGACATGTTGTTATATGTGTGGGATAAAATCAACATCTCATCAAATGTGTACCCATGATCTTTCTCGAATGTGTAACCTACTCAATTTTAGACTGTAATTTCTTAGGTAGGTGCAATGGTTGATGACAAGTAGGGTTGTACAATCATTGTATGAAATTCACAAGTAGAATGCACTTTAGTGTTTTTCTTTCACGCCTTAAGCTAGTTTGCTACAAATGTGGAAAAGGAAGAAAAATCCAAGGTTAGGTGACTCAAAATACCCCTTGAAAAGTTGTAGCAACATATCCTACACACTCGAAATTAGAGTTAATGTGTCTTTGCGCATGTGCATATAATTCCAACACAAGTGAGTGAAATGGCTTCACCTCCTCTCCTAGATAATCAAATACAACTATTTGCACCTTGTAAAACCTTTCTTTTGGCTAGAGGTGATCAAGACATAAGACTTGGAAATGATGTAGATTTTTTCCAAGCTCAATGTGCAATGTCCTTCATAAGCGTACCAATAAATGGAATTAATGAATAACTTGAACTTAGAGAGGTTCCCTCAATATATTGATATTTGGTAAATGACTAGGAACGATTTCTAAACACACGGCTTTCTAGAACGTGGTAGACAAGCGCTAACCTTTGAATGATGTGATAAGTGAAATCAAAGGCGTGTGAAATCAAGCCCGAACAAATGGACCCACAAAAATCATTGGGGTCGGATCTACCAAGTCATCACTTCTAACCCAAGAGACAAAGAAGCATTATAATGGAGATGAGAACACTCATAAAATGCATGATTAGGATCCTAAAGTTGATAGGATATCTAGATGAATCAAGGTTGAATAGAGCCTAATGTGGGTGGAAAAGTTTTGAAAATGACCAAATGTACACAAATGGACCAAGCGTGGACATGCATGACAAAGACACAATGGAAAAGAGTGTTATACCAAAATTGGGCGTTTACAATATCTTATAACCGTGATCCATCATTACATAGTGAATGCTTTATATGAGAGTTGAATATTTGCTTACGTCGTGAGTTGATACATCACACATTTTCCACCTAGAAGGAAATGTTGGAAATAACATTATGCTTGGTCCAAGCAGTCAATTATTGAACGAATGGAACACCGATAAAGGTGTTAATAAGTGAGTTGTATGATAGATCTCAAGAGCAATTGGTGCACAACGTAATGGGAAACAAGGTTTATGGTGTATTGATTTCCAAACCAATGGACATGCTCCATGATAGCCCTATAAACAAGGCCTACTATATTGTAGTATTGACCTATCATGGACACAAACATTCCCATCGTGAAAATTGTCACGCATACCACAATAATTTTATGTCCACTATTGCAAAATATTAAGAATGCCACCAAAAATTGTTTGTGTGAGGTTTATCGATTCCCTACCCATGACATAACAAATTGTTATATCATCAAGCCTTGCTTGAGCAAAAAGGAAAGCATATTTTGTAAGCGCTATAGTTCAAGTAGACCAACTTGCTCGTGAAGGTCGCAATGGAAAAGTAGGCTATTGTAGACATCAATGTGGCTATTGAGTTTAAGCAATCTAATTGTGTTTTATATTTGTGGTGCGGTTGACATTTATAGTCAACAATGCCCCAAATTGCCAAGGCCTGTAATTTTGATGGTGAAAATAAAACCAAAGGATACCTTGAGTAGATAGAAAATTGGGAGAACACAAGTATGATCCACGTAAATCTCGACTAAGAGTTGCAATCAAATCCTTCTCCCTTGCATCTTGTTCACATGCTTTCATGAGGGGGCATAAGGATTAGAGGGAATGTAAGAGATAGTAATGAGGTACTTCACCTCTCACATCAAAGGTAATTATATCATGAGGTTACGAACCTCATTAGGGAGACGTGGATTAATGTGGCCTCAAATTGGGAACAAATTACATGTGATTCATTTGATGATACCAAAATTACTTATGCTACTCTCGGTGGTTGTGTGAGGAAAGAGTTATACCAAAGTTGTGAGCATAGTTGGAAATAATAGCTCAAAATCACATGATGAACACCGTACAACTACCTCGTCAAGTAATGTCAACAATGCCCTAAAATGCTAAGGCGTGGTGATTTTGATGGTGAAAATAAAACCAAAGAATGTCTTGAGTTGATAGAAAATTGGAAAAGCACAAGTATGATCCACATAAATCTCAACTCTAAGTTTCAATCAAATCCTTCTCCCTCGCATCTCGTTCACATTCTTACATGAGGGGGCACAAGGATTAGAGGTAACGTAAGAGATCGTAATGAGGTAGTTCACCTCTCACATCAAAGGCAATTATATCATGAGGTTATGGTATAATGTGGCCTCAAAATGGGAACAAATGGCACGTTACATTTGATGATACTAAAAGTACATATGCTACTCTCGCGTGGTTGTGTGGGGAAGGAATATTACTCGAAGTTGTGAGCATAGTTGGAAAGAATAGCTCAAAATCATGACCAAAACCATACAACTACCTCACCAAATAATGTGATCTAATAATTTTGGGTATGAGGCAAAGTTACTTGTCAATCTCATCATGAATGGTTATGTAGTTATTGATACAAACTTTGAAGTAAATGTGTTAACAAAAGAAGCCTAGTTAATTATGGGAAGTCCGACGTTGAATTCATCTTTGTGTTTTGTTTATGGAAAACAAGACTAGAGAGCTACGTCTAAGCATATTCTATGATGTTGAGGTAGATATCATGGGCAACAAGTTCGTGTAAACTCCGTGGTTCCAAACATGGTTGAAGTTGATAATTAGCCTACGTTATCGTGGCATCCATCCTACTTGCAAGCAAGTGTAAATATGTGGTTTCAGCACCACACATTTAGCTTAAAGAATGACATTGAGCATATGCTAGCAACCGTGTGTCCACCAAAGGGCCTACTTGTGTGGAGTTTGTAGGTGTGACTGATTGTGATCTTGATAATATTTAGTCAATCACTCCTAAGAAGAATGGTTATATCAATCCCATAGTGGTGTTTTGGATTGGCAAAGTGCTTATCGATCTAATGTGAAGGCAATGTCCGAGACTTTGATTAAAGGCAATCATGAGCTTCTTAGGGTGGCGATTTTGTAGTGTTGTGCCAAGGCGAGGCGTCTCATCTATAGGTTCTCCATGCATGGACACAATGCATAATCACATAGAAAACAATCGCGTGTAACAAGGCTTCAGACCCCCAAATATCATTGGAAGAAGCCCACAATGGTGAAACATATTTGAGTGCAATTTGCTTTATGGCACATGGTCACCAAATTTTCAAGAATAGCTTATACAGGTTTCTAAAGTGCTTGTTTCAAGTTAATAGACGATAACTCGTTAACATAACACGCCATGAAATAGTAACTAGTGCCACATTCTATTATCAACATATGGAATCATGTTTCTTGAGCAGTTGTAAGGGGATGTTTTGCTTGACACATACACATTACACAAGATAAACTAGGTGTTGGGCCATGCACATTGAAAATTTAAGATCATGTAGCGATGTGAAGGAAGCATTGTTCGCACATCTCTCCTAGAGTAATAGCCATGGACATCCTCCACCATTCACTAGTTCAAGTACCCCGTGCAAGCATTTATAATTTTGTGAAGACATCTTGGGCCCAACAATTTGGAAAAGTATTCCAAACTTTTGTGTGCACGTGTTCTATCGAACTTTGGAAAGGTGGTGGCACACAAGGTGCATTCAACAAGAGATGCAGAGTGAGACAAGACATTGGGAAGCTATGAAGGCATATTTTTGCAAAGCCTTCTTAATCTTTGATACAAATGATCACGTCCATTTCAGTCTTCAAATCTTGTAGAGTCTTACTATACAAACTGATGGGCAGACACTAATATTACATTCGTGCCATGTACAATGAGTAAGATTTAGGCAGTACTGCCCTATTATTTAGGCGGCAGCATGACTTGCATACCAAGTCTCTTGGAGGCAAGGGGAGAATGAGGACAACAAAATGGAGCCATCAAAGGCAAAGCAACACTAAAAACTTAAATAAGCAGGTATGGTAACGCCTAAGCAAGAAGATCCTCACATTGCATTGCCAAAAAACCCCAAGAGTAGAGCACCCAATGGAGATTACCGTATATACAACAATAAGCACTTTTGTAATATTGAGGGAAAATAGGACAAGATTATTTACACAAATCCAAGCAACACCATTAGAAAGCATATTATGTGCATATTAAGAAAATTATGGTGTTTTGTTCTTTAATGGCTCATAATTAGAAAACATGATTAGCCCAATTACCTAATAAGATTTGCATTTAGAACACGGGAACTGAAATTCAAGAAAATGATGACATTGTAGCAAAACTTATGAATCCTCACAAAAAAATTGACGTCTTATTCATGAACATCACCAAATTTCGATGGTAGCATTTACTGTTTTAATTAGTGGGAAGAATATTTCTTATATTGGACAATTAGCATAGAGAACCAGAGTTATAGGAAGATGTTTCAAAATATATAAACCATATAACTAAGCTATCAACATGACAAAATTGTTCACAACAAATGCAACACTCTCTTCGGTGTTAGAGCTCTATTCTAACCATTCGAGAAGCTAATAGGTGCCAATACATGTGTAATAAAGACTAGCATAGATATCTTAAATACATCTATTTAAAATACGCCAAGAGATATCAATCTCAAAGAACCTATCTATCTATGCTAGATATTACTATTTTTACTGAGCTATCTGAGAGAAAAAAATATAGAAGTGACAGTCTAATGGAAGTAAAATTTATGGACCACTTGTCACATGATGGTTAAATGGACGTCAAATTTAATATTTAGAATAAAAGTGAGCTCCTCACTCCATTACAACCCTGGCTGCCATTGTAAGAATGCCTCTCGGCATAGAAAGATATATTTCATTCAAATAATACTAACGGAGCTTACACTTCTGTGTCATATGTTTATGGATATGCCAACAGAATGATACCCTGCACAAGCTTGAAAAGCCAGCATAGAATTACCATACCATGTAGGTGGTAGAAAATATTGATAATAAAAAATGTTGCGTTTTATAGGGGTGGGCACAGCTGAAAGCAGAGAGGACCTACCTGACAGGCACTGGAGCAGAAGCACAATGACATATAAGGACACTGAAATTTGGTATATCCTTTCATCTATTTCTTGGTTTTTGTATTTTATCAATACAGAACAATCCTAAATGAATTATACTTATGTCCAATAATTTTGCATGCAGACACAGGTAAATTATCTACAATCATGCAAATCCATACCCTAACCAACTTGTTACAGCACACACAGATTGCATACCAGTTCATCACTTGCTAGTAATAATTATATATAACCTCATCCAATTACTATTTTGATTCCAAGTAAACAAATCTGAAATTATCAAAACATGCCATGTTATAAGGCTGTTTCATAAAGAATTAAGCTGCCCTTAAAAATCCTCCCCGCAAAATTTCATCAAAGGTTAGGTTGTCCGTGATCATCAGAGATGGAATTAAAGAACCATTAACCAACAAGCAGCAAGGTCACACCTTACACCATGAAATGCAGGCCGAGGCCATCTACTTGACCATTGCTAAAAAGGGAATATTCATTGATATGCCTCTTGGAACCTTCAATTATGTCAAAAGCATTTTGAACAAGCAATTCTTGTGCATAGGTCAGTCATGTCAGGATAAGACTTGCCAACTAGAAAAAATTTGAACTCTGCCAAACTTTATCCTCATCAAACATGAACTCAAAACTTCATCCATTATTTTTACATTGGAAGTTTTTACATGCTTTTGCATTGTTTTCTAAATAGGTGTGTATATACTATAGATACATGTACCAACTGAAAGCAAACATAAAGCTCTCTGCAATCTGTCCCTCTTTAACATATTTGTGTTTTTTTTTAAATAAAAAAATTATTTTAAAAAAAAAATTATTTGATCTTAAAGGCGTTTCTTTTTCGAACTTATCCTTTTGCGCGAATTTAAAGATGTTTCTTTTTCAAACTTTATCCTTTGGCAAACGTGAACCCAATTTTATCCTCACCAAACATGAACTTGAACTCAAACTCGAATCTTGTGACTTAGCTTGCCGACTAAGAAATATGGTAATAGCTATTTCCATGCTTTCTTGCCACGAAATTGCTTTGAAGAACTTTTTCTTTTTTGTCAATTCGTGAGCGTGCTATCTTTGCCCGTTTAGCAGCCAATGGCATTCCCTTCTTCCGTTCCTTCTCACGATTGCTGAGCCCTCCAGTCTAAACAAGGACCCAAAACATCAATTTTGTTAGTGCATTTATAGCACAAGTGTAAAGCAAAACTAGTAAACTCGATGTTTACATATATTCATAAATAAAAAGGAGCGCCAACCTTTTTCTGCTTTACAGCAGTGCGAGAAGCAAACTTCAATCTATCCTCTCGTCCAGCTTTCACAATAGCTAGCCTCTCCTCTTTGTTTTCCTTTTATGTATATTAACCTATTGATGGTGATAATTTCAAAGAAAAGTTAACACCATAAAGGAAGCAGAAAAACAGCTTCACTCCAAGCCAAAAAATAAGCAATAACAAAATTCACTTACCTCGAGTTTTGCAGGATTTAAAGTGTGTTCACCTAGATGCTCAGAACTCGGTAATTTAACAGGCATTACTCTTGCACTACCAGCTTTTGCCATTCCATGCTCAGAAAATGCTAGTTTGGCAGCTTTTTTTGCCTATTACAGAGTTAATGAAAATGTAAGAGCAAAACATTATACTAAATTAAACTACCATTTATCTTGAAAATAAAGGCTTTACCAATACAACTATCTTAATATTTCATGACAGGACCTTTCCTTGGAAAACAAAACCATTTTATATGATCATATCTCCAGTTAAGGCTACAAATCTGGTAAACAGCAGCACCATAATATCTCTCGTTTCTAGCTACAAATGGATACTAACTTACTACCAGAGCTTTAGATGTGCAAGAAGCAACTACTCCCTAGAATTTAAACAAAATAAACATGCAAAAAAACTGAATGCCAGTAACATATGTCAATCATTCCTAATCCTCAATATCACACATGAATCTGCAACTATCCAATGACCCTTGTGGATGTCATCTAAATGTGGCTCAGACTGATAGAAATTTGTAGAGCCAATACTCCATGAAATCAAAGTAACCCTTTACATCACAGATGAAAGATCCATCTTAGCATATAAGGATGAATAACCCTCAAACAAGGTGAAAACACTAGTAATACAGCCTCAGCTGTAACTTTGGATGGAGTGTGAGCACAAGCAGCACTCATATATTGTCCCTGCAACCAAACAGTATCTAACAGAGCTAATAACTATATCCTTTAGGCACATCACAAGTAATCACACAGAATTTGACCCTTCACCTTGCAAAAGTAGGACAAAATCATGTTGTTCAGTCGAGAGCCCCCAAGGTATGTTCCTAAGTTGCAACCACCTCTGAGAAACAAACCCAAGCGTTTCAGATGAGAGAAATTAATGCTCCAAATCTCTTCACAGACACACCAACTCATTGAATGCACCCATAATACCTCCCCTTTTATCTTGTAAAAATTAGGTGTATACACACTAAAACTGATTTATTAACATTTCTTCTGTCCAAGACTTGTTGGCACATTGATCTCCCATATTCGGGATTTGGGGTGGGTTGGTTTTGAGTATGCTATGTCCGACATGTGTCGTGTGTGTTTGTCTGCCACCTTCATATCAAATTTGTTATCCTTTGCCTCCTAAACCTTTCCTCTCCCGTTCAAAATTTGCCTACTACTAGCCAATGATGTTGGCTAAAATTGAGATTTTATTTTAGAGCTTTGTACCCCTATATATAGGACTCCTTTGGTCATTTCTTGATGACTAACTACCACTATGCTTGCGCTCACAAATTCCCTTAGGAAGATAAAGATGAATAGGGTATGAACTTCATCAAAGGAAGAAAAGTTGCAACTTACAAGAATGGCCTTCAAATTCAAAAATAGGAGCCATGCCAGAAAGGTACACCAAAAAATTGGATTCCTCAACTGATACAATCACAGTCAGGGTTCCCAATGAAGGGATGCCTTACACCACGTAACCACTGTCAAAGTTAGATCTCACCGAAGCGAGATCTCAGGCATAGTATTAACAAAAAAACAACAAAGCTTCTTAGGCACAGCTATTAACAAGAAAACAACAAAGATTAAAAACTCGGGCACAATGACTCAACACTCCAATTACAGTCTTATGACAAGACTCTGCAAGAATTCTAGTCCTAGACCTATCCTAAGCTTGCAGACTTTGTGAAGCTTCTACAAAACCACACTTGGTTCACACTCTCAAGGACAGTTGCCCCATTCCCTAACTTGGAATTTGCCCTCTCTTTTCTTTCACCTCTATTCCCCAAGACCCCTTTACATGTTCGTAGTTCCCTTCTATTTATAAAATTCACAGAACTTTGGTGGGAGAACCAAATGCCTTGAACAAGAAAAGGTTTCCCTGCAGAATAATCCCCAAGTTGCCTCTTAAAGCCATTGATCAACTCTAGTAGTTCCCCTACACTAGATTGAGCTTAATTAGAACATTTTGTTGGTCCCTAGCCAAATTAGACAGATTAAGAACCACATATACTTTGATAATTGTATTGATACTGACAGGTGAACTTGTCTGACACAGATCTCATAATTAAGTAAATGTGAGTGTTCCCACATGAATGCAATATTGTGAGGTGTAAATAGTGTTTTGGCAGTTTTTGCAATGTATCACAGCATTTGCAGTATTGTGTGAGTTGGGTAGGCTTACACAGCATTCAAAGTGGTGTGCGGCTTGGATAAGCTTGCACAGTATTCATAGTATTGTGTAGCTTGGATAAGCTTATGTGGCATTCATAATATTATGCGGCTTGGATAAGCTTGTGCGGCATTCATAGTATTGTGCAACTTGTATAAGCTTGTATGACATTCATAGTATTGTTCAGCTTTGGACAGGCTTGTGCGGCATCCACAAAACAACTAAGGCAGCAGTGCTTTGTGTGGCTTGCTTAAGAGCATTTGCTAGCTCTAAATATTTTTGGGTAACATGGGATTGCTCGTGAACGCAGATGCTCCTGCATCAAACACCCCAAGTATGAAGAAACTTGAGCTCCTGCTCAAATGGATTTCCACTGATCTGAAATGAAATGACCAGGTCTAGTGATCTATGCCTCATTATGCCAAGAGGCATATTCAACTCCCCTGCCTCTCCATTTTACCAAATATTTGTTATGTTCTTTGCTATGCATCAACTTTGCCACACGATCGTCTAGAATGCATTCAATTTTTGCACACCTCTACTCTGGTAGTTGGTGCCTCCAATCTACTTTTGTGCAGTCTTCTTCACCACTTGTTTGCCCCTCTAAATATGGGTATAGATCCACTATGTTAATGATTGGCAAGATGTCTATCAACTCTATCTGTTCTTAAATCTCCAACTCATATGCATTCTCTGCAAATTTCCTCAGGACTCTGCATGGTCCAATCTTCTTCCACTTGAGTTTAACATATGATTCTTGCAAGAACCTTTCTTTACGCAAGTGCGCACAAGAAATAAATTTGCAACCTTGAAATGCAAGTGTATCCTCCGCAAATATGCGTGCTTCTTTTATTGTGCATTGCTCTTTTCCAACTTTCTACGCACTTGTTCGTGCAACTCCTTCATTTATTGCACAAAGTCTTTCACTTCCGCACTTTCCTTCTTGCAGCAACTCTCTCAACTCCACAATTCCTTGTGGACTTGTTCCATACACAATCTAGAAAGGTGACTTCCAATGCTTCTATTAATAGAGTTGTTATATGCAAACTTCACCTACGCAAGAACTAAATCCCATTTCCTCGCCTTCTCCCTACCAAACATCTCAACAAATTGCCAAGGCTCCTATTGACAACCTATCCCTTAATATGCAAAACTAAACTGCAACTGTGTTCAATTTCTTCCACGACATTCACCAAAAGTGGCCCATAAATTTGGTATCTCTGTCAGATACAATCATGCACAGCAACCCATTTAGTCTCACAACTTCCTTGAAAAATAAGTTAGCAATATGTGTAGCATCATTTGTCTTCTTACAAGCAATAAAATGAGCCATTTTTTAGAATCTATCCACAACAAAGATAGAATCATGCCCCTTCTACATTTTGGGTAAACCCTAAACAAAATCAAGACTTAGTTACTTCCAAGGTTTCTTAGGTACTGGCAGTGGTTGATATAACCCTGTGTTTTGACTCTTCCCTTTCGCCAATTGACATACTTTGCATCTTTACACATATGTGGCCATTCGCAGCAAAAAATCTCTCCCCAACTATGCCAAGGTCTTATTTAATCCAAACTAATCTGGTATTCCTCTGTAATGCTTCTGTTATATCAAATTTTCTCTCATTGATCCTCGCAATATGCACAATTGTGTGCCTCTAAACACAATTCCTCTTGTAGAAAATAGTCTAGCCATAGTGGTCAACCCTCATTTGTTATGCGCATGACTTCCATACTTTCGAAAAATCTTCATCTTTTGCATAAAGCTCCTTCATCGCTTTGAACCCTACTACTCCTACTAGCATCGCAGTTAATAGAATGCATCACCTGTTTCGTAACGCATCTCTTGTTTCGTGCATCTACAACTCTTTTATTTTCCAATTTTGTGTTTTAAGACGAGAGAGTAACTCTGCAAGAATTCAACCTATTTCATGTCTCTAATTCAACTTCCCTTGGCTATTGAAATATTGTAATGCTTAGGGATCTGCATATAACACAAACTCCTTGGACAGCAAATAATGCCTCCACTTTTTCAGAGCTTGCAGAATGACATAAAACTCCTAGTCATAAATTGAATATTTTCTTCTTGCATCATTCAATTTCTCACTAAAATAAGTGATTGATCCTCTCTTTACTCATCAAGGCTCCAATGGCTACTCCACTAACATTGCAATCAACCAGAAATATTTTGAGAGGCCATCACTAGCTATTTTGTGACTCTCTTTCAACTTCTAGAATGCATACTTTGCATTTGGGGTCCATAGAAACTCTTTGTCTTCTGCATCACTTTTGTGATCAGTGCACAGATTTCATTGAAACCTCCAATGAACTTCATATAAAAACTTGCAAGTCCATGGAAGTTTTAGGCCTCCGTGACATTCTTGAGTGATAACCAATCCACTATAACTCGTACCTTCTCGGGATCCATCTTCAACCCTTCTTGAGATATTACAAATCCCAAGTATACTAACTCCTTCCACATTAAACTACATTTCTTCAGATTCACTAGCAGCTTCTCTCGCAAATGCTCTAACAATCTTTGCAAATAGACTAAGTGTTCGTCCTATGTTTTGTTAAAAATCATAATGTCATCCAGATAAACAATGACAAACTTACCTAGAAAAGGCTTCAACACTTCATTCATTAACCGCATAAACATGTTTGGTGCATTGGTTAACCCAAATGGCATGATCAACCACTCATACACATCATGTGTTTTGAAAGCAGTCTTCCACTCGTTTCCTTCCCTAATTCTTATCTTTAGATCAATTTTTGTGAAGTACTTCGCTCCACTCAAACAATTCATCAAATCATCCATTCTCGGAAATGGAAATCTATACTTGATAGTGATCTTATTAATGGCTCTGGAATTAGTGCACATTCTCCACTCTCCTCCTTTCTTTGGTGCTAATATTGCGGGTGTTGCGCACGAGCTTAGAGATTCTCTGATCAACCCCTTGTCAAGCAACTCTTGTACTTGCTTCCTCATCTCCTCATTCTCCATAGGCATCAACCTATATGCGGCCTTGTTTGGTAAACTAGCCCCTAGTATCAAGTCCATCTAATGATTGATATTGTGTGATGTTAAACCATCCAAAATATCATATATCATGATATCTACATACTCACCTAGCATCTTTTTAGCTTTTACAGGATCTCCTTTATTAACAAGCCTTTGCCTTTCTCTGTTTATCAAGGAGCCTTGAAATGAACGCAAACATCCATCGTCCCCTTCCACCGTATTCAAGAACTCGTTTCCCAAACCAACAATAGATGTGAGCTCCTCTCAATTTCTACACTTGAGTCCTTCAGGGGCTTCAAGTGTATTGGCATTTGTCTTTCACCAATGTGTAGGTATTTACATGGCCATTATGAACCGCTTGTTTTTCATACTGCGAAGGTCTCCCCAACAACACATGGCATATGTCCATGGGCATTACATCACACAAGATTTCATCTTCATATGTGTCAATCTTGATACGCACTTTGCATTGCTCATTTACAAGCAAATGATGCCCTTTCAACAACCACAATACCTTATTTAAGTTTGGGTGCACAATTCTCTTTAGACCAAGTTTCTTAACCATCTCGTCAGAAACAAGATTATCAATGCTACCACTATCAACAATGACCTTACAACACTTACCTCCACACTTTGAAAAATGATTTTGAACAAATTCTCTTTGCATGTGTTGTTGGAATATTTTGCACTTGGCAAAATAGAAGCTCCGCAACAGTTCAAGGGACAAAAGTCCCTCCTCTATTATGTGGGGAGGTTCCCTTTATTGAAAGCCAAAAATGAAAGCGGAGGGAATATATGCAGTATTCACACTATCTATTTAGAGATCAGGGTTTTATTCCCATGTTGGTGGAATTTTCAGAATGAAATAAAAGGAGAGGGAAAGAAAAGGTGAAAGAATGGGAAGGAAACATAAGGAAAGAAGATTGCACTTTCATATAAGCAGAAAACCAGATTTTAAATTACTTATGCAGGTCACATATAAATGAGAAATTGTCACATCACATAACAAGAAAATAAGTATCCACTAATAATATTATCTTGCAAAAAACAAATATGCAAAGAAATAATGACACAAAGTTCAATAGATCTTTTGGGACACAAACAACTCAAAGTTTCATATAATTTACATCATGGAATATATAATCATGAACAAAGAATAGAGAGAGAAAGGGAGAAAAGTAATCCAGCTATTCTTTCTTCTCAAAGTTTTCCAACCCCTTACAATGACTAAGGCCTCTCCTTAAATACGGTTGAGAGCCATAATCACTTTGTAACCACCTATCAATAATTTTTCTAACTTTACAAAATTACTTTTCCACTCATGAGTCACTTAAGTGACTTTTACAATTTGAAATATAGTGGAAAAGAAAATACAAAAAGTGCAACAGAGAAATAGAAGAGTTGCACAATAGAAAAGATTAATGTGCCTGCAAAGAGGAAGGAGCCTTCAGTTTTAGCACTTGGATCCTGAAATGTGTGACTGCTCCAAAAATTCCCCCTCGTTTGGAGTTATGGTATTTGAAAGGTTAGTCAACCAAGTGCCCAAAGCATTGGTCATTTCAGTACTATAGTTATCAAAGTTCGTCAAGCTTTTGATGCTTCAATTATCACATTGTGGATTTCAGAAAGTTCATCAATATTGTCTTTAGTAAATCCATCAGTACAAAAAAGCTTCCCTTCGATCAATTTTCTAAATTGGTCCTTAATCTTAGTTGTTGTGTTTAACTTGGAGTTCTCTTTGACAAAGTGCAGAGGGCTTTTATATTTGCAAAAACTCTGCCTTAAGAGCTTCTCCGTTTTTGAGTGGGAGATTGAAGATCTATTTTGTTTTCTTCCAAAACCTTGATCCTCCATTCGATACTTGCTGACCAAGTCTAAGAGAGATTGTTATGATAGTTGTCGAAAAAAAAATTGAAAAGGAGCTTCTCGTAAGTGATAGCCATTACTCTCGGATCTTACATAAGACTTCCCCATAAGGCAGCCTCCTCTATAGTTTGTAATGTCCCCATTGGGACTGTTTTTGCCTCCAGTTGAATTTTAGGCAAATCCCAAACTCAAAATTGCAAGATTTGAAAAAATATGGAAATTTATTTAGCGACTTGTCCTAGGAAGGGAAATGGAGGGTAGAAATTGCATAGAGAAAATCATTGCATGTTGATTGGACATTTTGGAGGTTGTTTTGGGTCTCTTCTTCCTTTATAAGGAGAAGTCGACTTGAGGGGAAGGCATTCTATGATCATTCTACAATTTCTGATTTGTGTCTTAAGCTTGTAGCTTTTGCATAAAAAATTCTAAGGACGAAAACCCTTAGTATTTTCCCTCTTGTGGACGAAAACTTCAAAGTGAGGAATTTCTATTCAGGAATTTCTATTGAGCTTACATAGATTTTTAGTCATTTCCAACAGTTGTATGAAGGAGTTTTTGGCAGATTTCTGTAGCAAGGATTTAAAGAAATATTGCAGCAGTGTTTATGCTATTTGTCTCTAGTGGAGCAACCCATTTTGTAGTTGATTTGTGTTGAATGCATGACATTCCAAGTCTGATTTGTAATGTCATTTGTTGATCTGATTTTTGTGACTCAAATAAATTGTTTTCAAAATTTTTGGAGGGTTTGAAGAGGTTCTTTCACGTCAGATAAGATAAGATAAGATAATAATATTAATGTCCAACGTATGACCACAAAAGTAGGTCAATGGGACTGCAGGATACAAAGCAAACAAACCCAGCAAGAGGACCCAAACGGGTCGTCCGAGATACAAAGAGAGAAGAAGAAGAAGAGAAGGAAGCAACAGAGGCCGAGAGACCAAAAAAGAAGAGGAATAGGATGAAGGTGGGGGGGGAGCAGAAGGAGCAACCCCCCAACAACATCACCTAGCACTCAAGGCCGGATGGAAGTGACTCGTAATGCGCCGATAACCAGTAACTAAGACTGTAGAATCCCTGGGAAGGCGGTGCCTCTCTGTAAGCCTGGTGGATCGTCGTCTATGAGAAGGGGCCTCAGGGCGTGCCTGGGGTAGGGGGCCTCGGGTGGAAGAAATGGAGTCTTGAGATTTGATAGATCTCGAACGAGGGTCCATCAATGTATGCAAATTTTTGAACTGTTTTGCAATCATTATTTGCCTCTAAAAATTAGATTTAATGCATATTTGAGCTGCTGAAAATATAGTAATTTATGATCGGAATAAAATTATTTGATTGCTATTTGTGTGAGTTTTCTACTCAAACCCTAGTCGCCATTTTAGAAATATATTGCAACAATCAAAGTTGAGTTTGCATGGTCTAATTTATCATTTTGGGTCTAAATTGGTTCATAAAAATCTGCATATTGTTTTTGGAAAGTGAAGATTATCAACTCGATACTTGTTGGTATGAGTTTGTGCCAAAACCATAGTCGTTTTTCCATATTTTAATGACAATTTGTCTATAGTTGCATTTTTAGTTGGGATTTGCCTAAAATCCCATTGGGGACAAAAATAGTCCCATTGGGGACAATACAATGGTATCGAGCCGGCTTTGTTCCACCTGTTGGGTTGTGAATGAAAGTCAAAATATGGCAGAATGGAAATATCTCAATGTGGGTTTTATGAAGGAAATGTTCATCAACATGGTGAAACAACAGAAGCCACTAACTTTTATTTGAGTCACTCACTCGAGTTTGAATCAAAGTAGGTCCAGGGACAATAAGGAAAAAGGTGAGAATAGCGATAAAGGGCAGCCAATAGAAATAATTGATAAGGATTCTTGTTAAAGGAAATACCAATCTTTGAGTAAGGGTTTCAGAGATAATATGTCATTTCCAGATTATTGCATGATGAAGATTGGTAGCAAGCCCAAGCGAGATCATCATATGTCAATACCTGAATTACAAAAGAACTCATTTGAAGAACCAATTAAAACTCAACATGATAAGCAAGAGGCAGCAGTTAGTGGGCAGCAAAGTAAGGGAAAGGAATGGAAAAGAAACAAATCTAAAATAGAAACAAGGAATGAGTTAAGGAGAAAAAAATTATGCTTTGATTGTAAGGACCCATGGACACCCAACCATCGTTGCAAAGGTAAGGAATCTATCCACTACATTGAGGTAGTTTCAGATAATGCAGAAGAAGAAGCTTCTAGAGAGAAAGGTATGATTTCCATTGAGCAAAATAATTGCATTAGTAAGGAAGAAACATTGCTTGTTGAATGCCAAGTTAGAGAAATTATTTCAGCTCCAAAGGAACCAAATGTTGATAGTAGACAGGAGAAGAAATTTGTATATGCAAGCAAGGAGGATGTAATGGAAACTCTAAGAAAGTGTGAGGAATGGAATAGAAGAGCTAAGGCTGCTAGATCGATAGCCGCACAAGCAAAACAACATCTACAAGAGTATAAGGCAAAGATGTGGACAAATGATGCAAGGGAGTCTACACCCACGAAAGAAGACTTTATGGAGCAACTTGCACATGAGGGGAAGCCTCACATGGACACTTGTGTGGAATTGCAGGCTGCTGCAATTTCCAAACCAGCAGCTCATGATAAGTTGATTGAAGGAGCTCACACCATGGAAGGAAGCTACGAAGAGTTTCCAAGTATGTGCCCACAAGATTGGGTGATTGAGGCTCACTTACCGAACAAAGATAACTACTTTCAGCTTGCTGGTCTGCACCCAATTGCAGCCCATATGAAGCAAAAGGATTCAGTACAGGTGGAGATACATGAGGAGCAGATTGCACATTTATTGCAGCAGCTGATTTATGAAGAAATTCAGCCTTTTATTGACCATGGTGACTTCATGAGGTATGATACAAGCAAGATAAATTCATATATGTTGCATATTCAATTTTTTGTTAAAAAAGTGATGATCTAGATGATGAAATCTGCAATTTGCATTATGTAATGCCTTGGGTACAACCATGTGTATATGAGCAACTTGTTAATGAAATATGGTGGCAAGTTTTAGCTCATCTAACAAGCACGGTGCAAGGATTTTGGATCACTTCAGCATGTTTTGTCTCTTGTGCATGGCACTTGGACAAAACAAATTTGGAATTGCTTGAGGGCAAGCAATTTTGGGAAGGGAGGATTGTAATATCCCTTTCCCAATCAAAGACCCTTAGCCTATTTTGTCTACCTAATGGCTAAGGAATGAAAATAAGGGTGACTTAAGTTCTAATATTTTATTATAAAGTGCACAATAAAAATAAAATAAAATAAAACATTAGATGCACTTATAATAATTTATTAGTGACTTAAAAATAGAAAAATGCAACATATAGTGAAAAGCATTTGGGCCAAATTGTTTTATTCTAGAAAAATGCAACTTGCATTAGGAGGGAAAAGTTGTTGGGAAAAGCATTTAATATGAGAAAATATTAAATGAAAGCAAGGGAAAATATTAAATAAAGTAAGTGGAAAACATTAAATGAGGCAAGTGAGCTGATTGGATGTTGAGGGAGGTTAGTTGGGCCATTTTCTCTATATAAGCAAGTCGACTTGCTTAGGAGAGGATCACTTGTTTATTCTAAAAATTTAGATTTACATGTTAAGCATTGTTTGCTTGCATTTTCACTCTTGAGGATGAAAACCCTCTAAGAGCCCTAGTTGAAGGACGAAAACCCTTCCTCTAGTTTGTGAGGATTCTCTACACAAGGGTTTCCATTGTGCTTCAGTGGATTAGCAGTGTTTTCAGTTTATTTCCAGCAGTTGAATAAAGGGGAAGTTGCAGATTTTTGGCAAGGGTTTGGGAGAGAGTTATTATTTTCTATGCCCTTCATCCATGTGGAGCGACCCACTTTTATGGCATATCTGATGTATTTGAAGGTATTTCAGATCTGATTTGAGTGCAGCATTTTATTCTGATTTTTATAAATCAAATCAGCTTGTTTTCAGAATTTTTGGGGATTCAGAGATATTATTTTTATCTATTTTTATGGGCAGCCAGTCTGCAGATTTTATAAATTAATTTCAGCCTTCTTGTGCATCAAAATATGTATGTTCTTTCATATTTTGGCTTTATAAAATTGGTAGATCAGATTGGAGTGGAGAAGTTATATTTTATTGGCTGATTTGTTTGGGTTTCCCACTTTACCCTAGTCGCACTTTTCAGGTTAAATTCAGATCTGCATTAAATAAATTTCCATATTTTCTCTAATCTGCAATTTTGAGTTTGGGATTTGCCTAAAATCCAACTAGGGGCAAAAATAGTCCCATTGGGGACATTACACAGTGTCAATTTGGCTCAACAAATTCTTTTGCATCTAACAATTGTCCATATGCTTTTTGACTTGCGTCAATAAAGTTGAGAATTGAGACCATTATTAAAAGTTATTAGACCCGGGCTTCAATGGCAATACCCTTGAAGTTGTGCACGTCTCCTTCATGCCTAGTTTTGCCCAATGAGACTCTAATTAGCTCATAATCAACCATAGTTATTTCAACTTCATTTTTGTCTCAAGTGGGCTTGGCAATTTCCACAATTGAAGACTGGAGGGATCTATGACTAGACAAGAGGTGGTCTTAGCCCTCTTGGGTACAAGTGTAAGAGCATTTTGGAGTAGGCTAGCCACAACATCATAGTGGGGAGAAATGACCTTTGGATAGGTCTTCTTCTTATCGACCGCAGGTTGTATCCAAGAAAAAAAAAGAGTCATTGACAATCACGTCAGATTGGGTTGATGCGGGCAAACAAAGTGAGAGGAGATGAGGGAGCTAGAGTTTGCATGAGTGAAGCATCAATCGGAAAAGATTTTTCACCTGCCTCAAGATGGAAGTAGAAGACCTTTTGATGGCCAACTTTTGTCACGTGCCACTTTCCCTAACAACACTACTCGAAGGAATTTCCTTTAGAACATCTTCCACTGTTGTATCAGCTCTAGGAATTCTTGTACAAACCTTTGTGCTCAAAGGTTGGCCACTTGAGGAAGAAGGTAATTTTTGTTGAACATGAGAAGTACTCTTCTATGTGGCTTTGAATTTGGCCGACTTTCTTTGAAACCATCTTTTGGTCCTTGTGATTACAAGAGCAGTCAATTCATCAATATTATCTTTTTCCTTTTGAGACCAGTCGATAATAGAGAGGGGGAGCATGTTGAATGGTCTTTTCAAATTATGGCTCCTAAAAATCGTTGCCATCATCAAGTATACCTTCAGGAATATGGTCATGTTTGAAGGCTTGGATTTGATTGAGAGGAATTCTCATGAATGCTCCTCTTGACTTTGAACTCGCTGGCATAATCTTCTCAAAATCCTCAAAGGTTGGCACATGACAATAACTGGAAAGGAGTCTGAGATTCTTGTTAATGAAATTCTTACTGTCAAAAGAAGTCCTTTTTTAATATGGATGCATATTAAAAAGAGGAATGGTTCTTTCAACATTCTAAGCATCCATTCCAGATTTGCACAAGTAATTATCTAAAGAGATAGAAAAATTATTGCCATGTACCATTATATTTTGGCATGCTCTGTGAATCATCCAATTGCCTACATAGCTCAATGAGTAGGAGCTTGTCATTACAAAAGATGGTTAGTTTGTAAGGAATGCCTTCAAAGCCCACTATCCTGAAATACACGAATCTTTGAAATTGAATGAAGAAACTCCCATGTACTTTGATCAGTTCTTTAACTTCTTTGAAGATCCTTTCTATTGTGTCTCCTTCCAACACCCTCATAATCAACATCATGAAGGTATAATTGACCCTTCGAATCTGGCTTTTGTTGTTTTCATATTTGATTTGGGTGTAGCATCCATAGATGTGCTTAGACGTATCTTGCCTCCCAGAAAGACAGACCCATATCCTGTAGGTGGAAATGGCATACAGCAGATATGAAGTCATGTGAAATGATTTAGAAGTGTTTAGTTGAGTAAGTTGTTTAGACAGGTTTTCACTGATGATTTCTGACCAATTGATTGCATGTTTGCCAGCACAAATGATGTTGATGACAGGACTCATCCAATTATAGAATTCTTTGGTAGTAAGCAGTCCCGTAACCCTAACTAGTAGGGTGCTCATATCTGAGAGTTCTTTAACAAAATCTGACCACCCATATACACGTATAGATAAAAATAGCATATCTATACTCCCGGAAAACAGTGATCCCAAAAAAATTGTATTCCTAGATATACAGTATACAAAATATACAACATATTCTAACACTGATTTCCTAAATGAAGGGGCTGGGAAAGTTACAGTCATATATAGCAGCCAAGGAAGAAAGGATGATTAAGTAACACTCGGCTAACAGCTGAAATTTGAACTTCATGCACAAATCCAGCTTGATCCTGCTTGGCCTGACAAATATCCTCCATGTCTGATTGTGGAGGATGTTGCTCATAGTATCATTATCAGTTCCAAGACAAAGGTAGCTTTTCAGGCTGCAGTGAAATAAATATGGTGGAAGAGCAAGCTAATGAAGCAAAAGTAGTTTTTCTGTCAGGATGGGAACACGGTATGCCGGTGCGGCATTTTGGGGGCTTGGATACAGCTATTCAAAAAACATATAAATGATTAAAAATAGCTAAATAAGCAAATTAACCATATAATATGCAGAGTAAACAAAATAAGCTAAATAACCACAAAACATAATGATAATTCAATGTCAAATGTCATGATATTCATTGGTTGAACTTAGAATAAGTACATTGTGCAAATGTTACAATGTATACACAAAAATCAAGACAAATCAGCATATTCATTATTTTCATAATCATAATGCTCTGTGGTGTTTTCAGCTAGAGCATCATCAGAACCATCATGTGGTTCATTGTAACAACAAGGAGTAGCAATGCCGCTCCTGCTAGCTTGACCATGCGAAGTACCCTCTAGCTCCGGATCTACCAATGAAAGGTGGCCAATGGATGCTTGCAAGTTTGTTTTTTTATGAAAGTCGTTTTCTACTTTATTTTGACCCCAAAAATGATTTTTTTTTTTTTTTTTTTTGGGAGGAGGTATGTGATGGGTATGGAAATTAGTACCCAGTGTGCATCAACAAACATACCTAGGTGCCGATCCCCATACCCGTCACATCCCCTCCAGGTACCAAGGCATTTACTCATCCCTAGTACATCCCGTACTCATACCCAAACCCTGCAGGACTATACCCGGCTACCTAGGTTTCAAGTAGTGGTATGTTTTCCATGAAGTTACATTTGAGTATTTTATTAGAACGATACTTCTGGTGATCCTGGGGTTATCAGGCTTACTCGGTCATTTTAGGAAAAAAAATTGTAAAATCTTTCACACATAGGTTAGACACACAAAGTACAATCTAAGAGAGTACAATCTCAAGCCATTTTGTGCAATCTAAGAGAAAGTACACATCATGTTCTTCCCTAGACATGGTAAATTAGCTAATTCCTTTTTCACTTATCAAATTAATAATCATGGCAATTAAATCAAACAAAATACATAAAAGAAAAGCAGCTTGCAATGTGCAACAACTTGACCATAGTAAGTAGCTTTAGTACCTGAAGTTCCCTGATGCGTTCAAAATCTTCATTTGAAAAAATACCATCATCCTGGCCACCAGAATTGACAAGGCTAGAATTTACATCTTTTCAGCAGCAAACTTTTTCAAAGCCCGGAGGCTCTGCCCTGATATATCTTTATCTGTGTTGGGTTCGATCAACTTCCTCTTTTTATTTCTGACTGCAAATGGGAAGCCTCACCCTCTTTATCAGAACCATTTTCCTGATCAGATACGCTCTTTTCACCAATAGATAGCTCCTCCTCCAAATCCCCTATTTCTTCATCAAGGTCTGTGTGTTCATCTTCTTCACAAGCTGCTTCCTCATCATCTGTGTCAGAATTCATAACACTATTTCTGCTTGAATCTTCACTTTCATCATCAGTTCCTTCCTCACTAACGTCATCACTTACATCTTTATCACTCCCAATAGATGATGGCTGAACAATGTCTTCATCTACATCATCTTCATCCTCACTTCCACCATCACTAGAAGAAGCGTGATCTTCAAGCAATAGATCAGCACCAGGGACATCACTGCCAACAACTTTTTCCCCAAATGCTCTGGGCCTTACTGTTCTATCAACCACACGCCCACGATCTTTCTTGTCTAATAATGAAGGACAGATCTACAAGCAGTCAACAGCTTTTGGATTAGATCATAAACAATACATGCAGGTGTAAAATGTATAATCCAGTCAGAATGATGGAATACTTGTCTGAAGATGGCGATAAGGGAACGAGCTGCTGCAGATACTGCCTTCTCATGTGATTTCTTATAGAGTGCAAGATCGCGAAGTAAATCCTCAGTCATCAGCTGGAGAAAAATAACAAAAATAAATCATAGAACACATTACTCGGATATTTTTAGCCTCCTGACCATTACCACAAAATCTAACTTTAGAGCAGTGAGCGCCAACTCGTACTAAATAAAAGAATTCAAAAGAAATTATGATTTAACATTAGGGCTAAAAAGACAGCAACATCTATCTTGGCCCCTCTAAATTTATCAGATTGATTTTCAGTTTTGCAAACCTTCCATGTACATAAATGTTATAGTCAGTCCAGTACTGCAATCATTCTAATTCAAATTTCATTTCAAAATACCTTGAGATAGAATTTATAAAAACAATTTCCTGTTGTTGTATGAAGTTATAAATTGCAGTTTTTATGAAGTACAGGTATTTTAAAACTTGCCCATTCAAAAAGATTTGAATTTGAATACACAGCTTCAGCCAAGGTTTCTCGCCTTTCAGAATGAGTGAAGTCTTGCACCTGAATATATCTCCATTACGCCACTATAATGGTGAATTGGAAATGCGTGACATTCTTTGAAAGCTCTCTTTCAAAATCACAAGTCATCAACATTAGATAATGAGCCTTTGTATAAAATGGCTCATATCTTAAACTACAAATTTGTAAAACTCTGATTGTCCATTACGAAGCCAAAATGATTTTTCTGTCGTTTATCCATGTTACTCATAGCATTTCCCTAATTGTTAAATGCATGCCACATAGTTCATAGTTACAATTGCACCCAGGAAAAAAGAGTCTTGATGGAAATCTACTGGATTGGACTTGCATTTGACATGCTAGGTAATTTAAATAAACAGTTAGAATTATCTTTTGCCAAGGGCTAAAGTGCATGCATATCAGTCATTATTTGATAGCCAGATATCACAGGTTACACATTGGCCATTGCCATACAAGCAATACCCCCACTCCTCATTGTATTGGCATTTGAAAGTGTTTCCCTCTCATCTATTAGCCCAGTCTGATATCTGATAACCATAATCCAACTTCAAACACAGTTACACAACCACGTCTATGCTTTATGTACGAGGATAGCCCTGACAACAGTTGATGATTATGAGGTGATGACCATAACATGATTGAGCCTCCGCCCAAACTCCTCTGCCTATTCGAAGCCTGGAACCAAAATGCTAAATCTGAGCCAGTTAGAGATCCTTAGAAAATAGTTAATCTTTAAATATCAGACTTCAGACCTGAATCATTTACTGAATAGATTAGAGCTTGCAATTTCAGAGGTTATAAACAACAAGGCCAGATGGCAAAAACTAAAAGAATAATGCGAGGAAACCACATCCAAGCTATTCTTAGCAATTGGCAGTTAATCAGTTGATCAGTGAAGAGAGATGGTAAGTGGAGATCGCTCTAAAAGAGCAAAGGTTAGATGGGCCCCACTTAAACTTCGACGGGGCCTAAACATAACCCAGGTTTAGCTAGCACTGACAGCATTATCCAACAGAAGAGTAAAGGGGAGATATTGTGGGCCTTCAAAAAGGGTATCCCTAAGGCCACAGACAATGAAGCAGAAGCACAGGTGTCTCCCACAAGCCTGAAGTCAACCTCAGCAGTAATTTAAGAACCTTGAAATTTAAGGGGATCGTTGATAATCATTGCCCGTCAATACAAATTTATCCCTTGTTGTTCAAAATAAGCTTGTTCGTACTCACATAATATGTGATGTATTTAGATATAGTTCAGTTTAAGTAAGTTGTTGGTTGAGATGTTAGTTAAGTAGTTGATGGTGTCAAGGGGCAGCTTCATTCTCATTGACGTTACCTTGATCGATGCATTCCATTTCATTAATTCTTCTGTATTTGTAGCTGCCAATGGTCAAGTTACTTATATGAGTTTTCAGTATGATTAAGTTTCTATAGAGTGTAAGAGGAGCGTTGCAATTTACTTTCAGATTGGTATAACAGCTGGAGCACCAATTTGAAGTGCCATACACTCATTATTGCTGATGGTTGTATCTTTGTCAAAGCACCCAGCAAAATCTAATCAAAGCATGACAGCAGTAAGAGAGGCATCCAAAGGAAGCTCCGACCAACATTGAATAAATGTGTTGCAATTTCCAGACATATAGCAGGCTTAAGAGTTTGCAGACTGAAGAGGAATCTCCTTTAAGTGAAATTAGACATATAAGGCGGTGCTTCTTGGTGAAACCAAAAGGATCTGATCGCCATCGTGGTTTTGCATTTGTTCAATTTGCTATTGTAAATGATGCAAAACATGCTGTTGCGGCAAAGAATGGATTTGCTATGGGTAGGAGGAAAATTTCTGTAGATCTTGTTAAGTATTGACCTTCGTCAACAATGTTGTGCATCTTGCCACGGATCCATTGATCCATGTGCATCAGTCTCAGCAGTTCTCTGTCCACGCTCAGTCTCGCATCTCCTTCGTCCATCGTGCTGCTGTGCATATTCCTCGACGATGGAGTCCTCAGTCTGGTAGAACATTTGTAACGAACTTGCCACATACCCGCGGTCATTTTTGGATTCTTTACGGCTCTCAAGCATCAATTTCTGCCTCTCTCATGCGGTCACAATGCAAAGATTCTCCCCGTGCATGTGTTCACCGTCCATTTGAGCAAGTTCGAAATGAGTTTTGAGGCTCAAATATCTAGTTATTTGTGATTTATAAGTTTCACATAGTTTTAATGTTTAGTTTGTTGGAATACATGAACAAGGAAAAATAAAGAAGAAGGCAGATTGCACACTTTGGAGATTGTGTCTGTCATTTTATTATGCAAAAGATAGTTACAATGCGGTTGATGGTTACAACCAAATATTAGTTAACGTGTAACTAATAACTAATTAACTAAAGCCTTATATTCTAATACCCCCTCTTAAGGCTTACCCTACAGAAAGCAAAACGAACATTCTAACAAAACTAGAACCAAACAAAACTACATAATCTTCAGAGGCTTTCACTTTGAAAGCAATGCTTTGACTAGGTAGGGCTCCATCAAGCTGCTTCGTGACCTTCGTAAAGGTGTAGCTCCCGAGCTGAATTCCCGAGTTCTTGGATTCCACCTCCCCGAACTCCCAAATCACAGATCTCCCAAATTATTGGACAACCATCCATGTTGAGCCATCCACAAGCTCCATCAAGTTGTCTCATGACCCTCTACGAGTATAATTCCCAAGATCCATAGTCTCCCGAACCTGTCTCGAGCAACCATCCATACCAAGCTTCATCTACCTTGTATCCTTTCCTGCCTTCAAAGTTTGGAGCATCTTTATAATATGTATTCATCATTGTCCTCACCACCTTCAACATCTGGTGGGTCTTCAACCATGGCTATATTAGTTGAATTTGATACGCCTTTAACCTTCAACACCGCTCGAACACAAAAATCCCATGTTGTGTGACCTCTTTTCTTGCAATAATGACATTCAATCTCCCGTTTATCTTTATCTGACCTTCTACAAAATTTTCTGGTCCTAGAATAAAATTCACTTTCTTGTTGAGGATCACCTTCTGCAATTGTCCGCTTTTCTTCAGCTAGAAGAGTTGCAATCAAATCATTAAAAGATTGTGATTGAATTTAACTAAGGTAAAAATTACATTGTTGTATTTTGAAGACAAACTATTTAATAGGATAGCTTTGGCATCCTCATCCTCTATCGTAGCTTGGAATTTTGCTAGTTGTTTGATCAAGGACCTCAAATTGTTGATGTGGCTCGACATAGAGACTCCTTCATCCATTTTGAACCTATATAACTGAACTTTTAGGGGAAATTTGGCATTAACTGCTTTTGCTCCAAATAATTTACTTAGAGCATCCCAAATTTCCTTAGATGATTTTTTCTAGGTCTACATGATGATGCTCAGAGTCAGAGAGAGCAAGGCCAATAGAAGCTTTCGCTCTGTCATCTCTGCTCTACCAATCTAACAATTTAGATGGATCAATAGGAAATTTCTCTTTTCCATTCACCATTCCCCATAAATTTTTCTTCATAAGTTGTATTTGTATTTTCACTTTCCATGTATGAAAATTTAAACTAGAATATTTTTCTATTAGAATTTCCATATTGAAGATAAAATAAATTAAATAGGATTGCATATTCAGAAAATAGAGAGCAGAGTACCAAAAAAGCTTTGAAAATGCAGTGAAAGCCTAGAAATTTATTGAAAACCTGACTGTTATGGTGACTGTATGTATATACGCACAACTGATATATGCTTGATGTGTAACGTGCCCTAGAATGGACTTCTTTTGTTGTATCCCCGTCGATGGATTTTGTGACTATTTGTGGCTATAAAACATAACTATTTGTGGCTGTAAACACTCGTGTATTTCCGTGACAGCCTCCTGTAAAAACTCGTTAGTTATAGACTATAAAAACTGAATTTGCGTATGTCTATTTGTGACTACAATCTATTTCGCGACCTTGTATATTTGTGCGACATTTATGACTAAATTTGTGGCTATTTTGTATGCTTGAATCCCTCGATTTGTGACGTGTGTATTCCTTCGCAACATGTATTTTTGTGGCCCTCAAGTTTTGTATATAATCGTGGTTATATCTGTATATGCACGCAAAAATGCCCTTCGACCCCTTTCGCTCATGACTGCAATGGAAATGTTTCAAAATGTGAAAAAGTGCCCTTAATTTCTGGATTTCGTCTCTACGACTGAAATGACTTCAAAAAGTATTTCAATTTCCTTTGGATGTCCTTCAAACTTCGTGACCTAATAATACTTCAGATCAATAAAACTTGTGGTTTTACAAAACTTACAATTTTGCAGTCTTCGTCTTTCCTCTTCTCAAAAACCTCCTTGCATCTAGCTCTGATACCAATGTTGGAATACGTGAACAAGGAAGAATAAAGAAGAAGGCGGATTGCACACTTTGGAGATTGTGTGTCTGTCATTTTATTATGCAAAAGATAGTTACAATGCGGTTGATGGTTACAACCAAATATCAGTTAACATGTAACTAATAACTAATTGACCAAAGCCTTGTATTCTAATATAGTATGTTGAGTATTTTTAACATTGTTTTGTTAGTTCTAATTATTTTCTATATTAGAGTATGTCTATAGTTTATAACTGTATTGTTTAAAATTGTTTTGTTGTTCTATTGTCCACTCCATATGTATTATGTTAAGCCTTTAACTAAATCCCTTTGATTGCCATTAGTAGATAAAATGTCACTAGTTGTGTCATTTGTTCTCTTAATTCAAATAAAGTATGTTTGTTGTAAAAGTCTATATCTACTCCATGCAAGGATGCCTTATCAAGAGAACCCAACATTGGGTTAAATGTGACAATCCGTCCAATCGAGAAATTTTCCTCATAAGATGCACAAAGCCATGCAATATGACCTAGTAGATTGAACATGCTAGAGGTCAAAAGAAACGGAGTAAGGAGGCACATTAACAACCTCAAGTTCACCACTAAATCAGGGATTGTGCTCTGAAAGTGGAAAAAACAAAAGGAACTCAAAAGACTACATAGCCTGAAGAGTTGTTAGTCATCAGTGGCAATGATAACAGACTCTGACTACAAGAGATTTAAAAAACCTACAACAAACTAATGCCAAAAACGGATTCTAGTTGTGGTGGCTATTGTTTATGTTGTTCATGATTAGGTCGTAATGATCAAGGACAATGGTTGAGAATAAAATCTCAATGAGGAGCCCAGCACTCACTAAAAACGGAGAGGACCCAATCCTATATCTTTGTTTTTATTTTGTGTTTGTGTGTACTTGGTGATGATGTGTTTTTGTTGAGATTAAAGTGTGTGGATGTCCCTGCTTTCATATGTGATGTGGCAATGATTATGCATTCTCACTGAAAGTGAATCATGAACAGAGGTGTGTCCTATTCACGAATGTAGGTCATCACGAGTAACAAGCAGGGTACATACCTAATGTGTTTGTGAACAAATGTGTATGCTTACACAAATATGGAGTATGAACTAATGTGTGTGTCCTAGTTCATACTTGGATTTGTTGTTGTGTTCCCATCTGTGGATTAGTTGACATGTTCCCTATCCGTCAAAGTATATGTCGAAGTACATGTTTGTTCCAAGTCATGAGTGGTGTTCCCTTTCCCTATGTTCATACTAAGGGGAATGTTGGAAATAAGCTTGTAAGTCCACACATAATATGTGACGTATTTAGATATAGTTTACTTTAGGGAAGTTGTTACTTGAGTTTTTGGGTGATTGTTGTACTGTATAGAATAGGTTGAGAGATTGAAAGAATACAGGGATTGTTAAAGTTGTTCCCTAAATAAATAGAAACACAACTTTATATAAATATGTTAAGTATTTTGCAGATTAATTAATTGAGTTCTTATTTCTGAATTTTGATACTTGTTGGCTATTGAGAGTATCTTAAGCAAAGGACTGCTTCTGGCCTAACAATTAACCAATATAGCTAACAAGGTTGCCATAGGAAAGCCAATGAACTATCAGATTAACTGGTGATGAAAAGGGTGGCCTTGGTAACCAAATGCCTAGAAAAAGTCATGGACAACTTGGATAGTTGGAGGGACTTAGGACTCGAGGTATCTAAAAGTAATTTCAAGGCACAATGTTATTTTATTTGTATGCTCTTATCTCTTGTTAATAGGAATAAGATTGAAAAAAGTTGTGTGATGGCCCATTCCTCGTGCCCTAGCCACTCCTCATCCCCGCGCCGACCGCTTCGCCTTCATCTTGGTGGTGTTGGCGCTACGGATTCTCTTTTCTCCGAGTTCCTCTTTGGACTCTCGCAAGCTCTTGTCGAGAGTGGCTGCATCGGTTCTGCACATTTCCACTGTTATGGTTGGTGTGCGGGAGGGATATATTCTCCAAAGTGGGTGACAGGGTTCCCTCATGTGGTGGTGTGGGGAAGACCTCTTTCCTGCAGGCTGCGACCTCTGTTGCGCCGACTTCTATTCCGCTCTCTGCTGCCGCATCTATTCCTACGGTCTCTTTTGGGGATTCTATATTGGAGTCTGAAGATTTCTACTCCAATAGGGGTTTGATCTGCCATTCAACGACCTCTAGCCTGGTTTGCCGCTCCTCCACTCATGGATCTCTTCAAACTAGCGCCCCCTCTTGTTTGGTAAGGTGGATATTTACCCCTATGCTAGGGGATTTTTTAATGTGGTTTTCAGTTCAACTGATGACAGAGATTCTATCATCTCCAATCTGTGGGAACTACAACATCATCACTTATTGATGAAACCATGGTTTCCGACTTTCAATCCCCTCACTGCTTCATTCAACGTCAAACCTGTTTGGGTGCGTTTACCTCATCTCTGCTATTCTGGGAGAAAGAATGTCTGATTGATATTGGCAATGCTTTGGGCAAGTGCTTATCCATTGATTCCAAAACAGAATCTTTCTCTCACACTACTTATGCGAGAATCTTAGTGGATCTGGATACATCTTTGGATCTTCCAGCTTCCATTAATCTAAAAGTTTTGAATAGGGTTTGGTCACAACCTCTTGACTACGAAGGCTTGCCCTTCCGGTGCAGGAAATGTTTTGCCCTCGGGCATCTTGCTACAAACTGTCAGAAAGTAAAGCAGCATTTTAAGGAAAAAAACTCTTGGTGGAAGGATTCCAATCCTAGCCTACTAGTGGTTGAGGATGAATCAGCTTCCTGTTCGGAAGATCCGGTGGGGGTTAGTGAAGAGCATGAAAACATCCAGCAGCCGGTTGAGACTCAACTTTCCCCTCCTACGCTGGAGGCTGGAAAGGCGGATCAGGTGGTGACACCTCCTTTGGGGGTTTCCAATTCTAACTCACCGGTTGCCCCTTCAGTGGATGATGTTGGAGCAATTATGGTGGATCAGGTGCTGACGCTGATTCCAGGTGCTGCTGCTGACTGCGCCAATACCAGTTTCACTACTGAGAAGCCCAATGATGAATTTTGGCTTCCTTTGAGATTCGACTTCCAACTCACTCAGACGAAAATGCAGATCCTAATAGGAGTGATGACTGGACAGTCGTTAAAAGAAAAAAGAATGCTTATTCTATGCATCTAAGATCCCATGTAAGGGATTTTCTAGGTAATCTGGTTTCAGCTGCAGCAATGGGTGCTGCAGTCTATTCTATTTTCATTCGTCTTTTTGACTTTCCCCTTTTGATGTTGGGGGCTTCCTCTTTGTAATGCTTAATTGTTTTATCCAGCCTTGAGGGCTTATTGTACAAGGATGTGGGTCCTTTCAAAACCCCCAACTTTTACCAATTTCCAAAAAAAAAAGGAATAAAACTATTTTTCTGCTATTTATGTGCTGAGTGCTGTGATCTATTGTCTTGAATTGTGTTAATCATCACTTCTCCATGGTGTCACTTTAAGAGTGGAGTTTTCAAAGCAATATACACTGTTTTAGGGATGGTCTGCTTCTGCATTAGTTATAAATAATGATCTTCCTGCTGGAGGGGCTCTGTGTGCGGAACAGTGAGCTTTGGGTGAGCAATTGTTGTTTTTTTGCGTTTCAAATTCAGAATGAGAGCTAGAGAGAGAGAGAGAGAGAGAGAGATGTGGTATGGTTATGCCTGGGCAAGGATTTGGAGTGGTTAGATAAGAGTGAAAGAAACAAAGAAAGAGGCTTGCTTTTAGAAGGAGAATAAAAGGTTGGCATTCCACTGCATGCGATATGAATTTATTTTCAATTTACTGATTTCTTCTGATGAATGTTGGTGGAACACGAGAATTAAGTGAGATGAGGCCTCAGCTAAATGGGAGTTTTCCAGTCCGGTATGATCTGCTAGTGTCCCAATATGATTCTGCTGCTAAAGGGTTTGAGGGATGAAATCTTCTTTGTATCATGTGAACAGTAGAACTCTATTAGGGCATGCAAGGCAGGTACACAAGTAGATGAAACCTAGTGATCGTATTGATCTGCTTGGCTTATCTTATATAGGGCCAATAAAGTAGTCCTCTTGGCTTGTCAAAAGGTGTCTTGATTGGGAAGTCAGTCAGAGATCTTTGGAATTGTTCAAACCTCGCTACCATCCTTGAAGTTTGCCGAGTGACTCTATGATATCTGGTTGGGTTGAAGCTGATCTAGTTGCTCTAGTCGGAACGCATGATTATATGCTTTCTTAATCTGAGGTCCTGATGAGTTTATGCTATCAGTGACTGTTTTTTTACTCTATTGTTTTGCAGGTCTAGGGTCCCTAACCCTACAAATCTTTTGCAAAAGAAAACAGTGATGACAGCAATCAATATTTTTTTATGGGATTTGAGGTGGTATTTACTACTGCCACCACATACGCCCACCATGCATCATTTTCTTTAAGGGGATGTGCCTGTGTTACAAAATGAGACTTGTTGTAGGATCCATGGATCGTGCAAGGCCATGTCCTGTACATGCATAATGTTTAATCATCCTTACCTCATTAGTACTGTATTCATGGCCTAGAATGGAAATTTGTGACATCCGAAAGAGCAATTGATGGCAGTATTTATTTAAGGAGTAATAATGTTCATTTCATTCGGTGGAAGCCACTATTTCAGTTTGCAGAAATTCTCTGTTAAGTCATTTTCTACCTGCAGTTGGTTTTTGCCCTTAGGTGTTATTCATAGATAGGAAAGGCAACAATGTCAGCAGCTATGTGCTTTCCTGGCTAGGGAACGAAGCAGAAAACAATTGGGCCCTGTCACTAATGAAGAGATTAGAAAAGGTTTCAATCCACGGGATCTTCATTCATCTGGGCCCTTAATCCTTTCTCAGTGGAAGTTACACTATTTCAGTTTGCAGAACTAATCTGCCCAACATTTTCCATCAGCAGTTGGGTTTTGTCCTTCGCCATTAATCATGGAAAGGAAGGATCAACATGTCGGAAACTCTCTGCTGTCATGGCTAAGGAATGAGGCGAATATAAATTTGGGCCCTGTAACTAATGAAGAGATTGGGAGTGGTTTTCAGGCAAAATATCCCCATTCATTTAGGCCCTTAATCCTTTCTCCAGAAAAGGTCAAGAACGCCGCTACCTATCAGTAAGGCAATTTTATCTGAGCTTAGAGGTTTGAATCCCTGATCCTGCAGTTTGCAAAATGGATTAAGAACACTATTTTCGATGGTAAACCTATTAGATTGCAATAGAGAATAAACAGTCCGTGCTTGAACATTTCAATGTTCACTCTGTGGCGATTGAAAATAAACTGTCTCTGATGGGGGAAGTCATTTGCTCTCACAACTGATTTGGGTAAACTGCAAAGGTGTTCAAGCAATGAAGGATGATATTTTCAATAAATTAGATAATCTCACCTACAAAATGGAAAAAAATAGACTTGCTGGTTCCAAAAGCATTGGACTTCTCACTGCACCTGCAAGGGCCTTCCATACGAGGCGCCAATGGCAGACTAGCTCTGCCATACCCTTCAAGTTCCCCAAACTTCATCTGTTTTAGGCTTTTAGCAGCTTTGTCATGTAAAAAGAGCATTTTTGTTGTTTTAAATTTAGGTTTTTTTAAACCTGTTATTTTCAAAATGCCCATTGTTACAGATACACAGCTTCTTTCTCAGGTAGAAAACATAGAGAGGCATTTGTCAATTTTCAATATCTTGATCCATTTGGTGATTATCTTTTTGGCCTCTTTCACTATTGACTATTTTTATGGTCTAACTGTAAAGCATTTAACCTAGATGCTTTTTCTAGCAGTCTGGTAAGTTAAGTAGAGAAATTGAAATTACATAACTGGTTTTTATAAGGATGGAATTCTGTGTAGTTACAGTCTGTCGGATGGTGCTTCATTGTAAAATCCTTTATGGGTGGATTGGCAGATAAGCCACCAAGTTTGCTCGCTCTCACTTGGGCAAACTGCAAAACAATTCAAGAAATGAAGGATAATATTTTCAATAAACTAGATAACCTCATCTACAAAACAGAAAAATTAGACTTGCAGGTTGCAAAGGCACTGGGCTTCTCCCTGCACCTGCAAGGAGCTTTCATAGGAGGCACCAACAGCAGACTAGCTCTGCCATTCCCTGCAAGTTCCCCAAACTTCATCTGTTTTAGTACATTTGTCATGTAAAACATTTTGCATTTTTGTTGTTTTAAAGTTAGGCTTCTTTAAACCTGTTATTTTTAGATCGCCCACTGTTACAGATGCAAAGCTTCTTTCTCAGGTAGAAAACATAGAAAGGCATTTGTCAATTTTTAATATCCTGGTCTATTTGGTGATTATCTTTTTGGCCTCATTCACTATTGACTGTTTTTATGGTCTAATTGTAAAGCATTTAATCTAGACACATTTTCTAGCAGTCTGGTTAAGTAGGATAGAAAAATTGAAATTAAATAACAGGTTTTAATAAGGATGAAAATCTGTGTAGTTATAGACTGCTGAATGGTGCTTTGTTGTAAAATCCTTTACTTCTGAACGGTGGGGTCCCAATAGAAGCCCCATTAAATTATCAAAAATAGGATATTTACAGGTGGATTGGAAGATAAGCCACCAAGTTTTACTACTAAAGTCCATACCCATATTAGGTAATAGCTTAGAGTTGTTTATTTAGTAAAAATAGGACGTGCATCTATATTAATGATGTTCAAAAATTTATTGTATAAAGAAACATATACTGAATAACGACAACAATAGAAACATATACCAAATAACGGCTACGATAGAAACATATACCAAATAACGACTACAGTAGTTAGTTGGAAGCAAGTGGGACAACCATAGTGTAGATGTTTTTAGTACTGTAGTTGTGTGGGAGTTTTCATTACATGGGCCTTCCATACTTTAATGGGCCGTCTTGTATATTGCTAATAATAACAAGACAAGAGGCCCAATAAATCACATGTACCTCCTTTCTCTCATGTATATCGCTAATAATCAGAAGAGAAGGGGGCCCAGAAAGCACCCAAGCACCTCTAAGCATTGTTAGCATGGGGGGAGGAACGGTGATTATCAGAAAATTCACTAGTTTGAGCTTTTCACCCTCCGGCCTTTTTCCAAATTGGCAAAGCTTTTGGTGAGTGTAAGCCAAAAAATTCTTTGACACACAATTATTATCAATGTGGGATTAACATAGCCCAACATTTTTGTTAATTGTACATAGTTGGGGCTTCCGTAGTGTAATTTTATTAGAATAGTTAGATTACAATTGTAAGAGGCATCCACGGGAGGTCTATCAGTAAGAAATTGGCTATTTTCGTTCTCTTAAAGTCATTGAGCAACTTTTGCAATCTCCAAGTTGAAACCCTTTCCTCTTTTATTGTTTTCTGCTTTCCATTGGGAGTGGCTCTTACTATGGATACTTTCTTCTCTGGGTAAAGCATTATCTTGGCAGTTCTTTTCGATTCCCATTTTGTCTAATAGTTAGCAATATCTTAAAATGCATAGCCATGACAGGAACAGATTGGATTTATTCAATGGACATGAAAAGCCAACTAAAGAGGAAGGTCAGAATATCAAGAAATCGGCACCCTCCCCAGAAGCAAGCAGAATATTTAGGATGGTTAATGAGCACTTATTTGGACTTGTAAGCTGAAAAATTGCATTTCCCTCTAGATTTGTTGCAGTCAACTTGAAATAAGAAACTTGAAACTCTCAGCATGGATCTTACGACAGTGTATAGGATAAAGACAGACAGTTGACATATTGGAGAATCAATATCAAAAAGATTTGTGAGATACATGCAAGAAGTCATCTGTCTTTCTTTCAAGTAGAAATGCTAGAACAAGGTCACCATGTAATATAGGCTCAGACGCTCATTGTTGTTAATCCCATTTTGCAGCATCTATATACAAACCAAAGAGGTAAAAAATGAACCTAAACAATACTTTTAACAGATGCAAACCTAAGTGTCTTTATGAAAATAAAATGTAATTTTGATCTCAATTGTTTTCCCATAAAAACAATTTGAATTGCATTGAAGTGGAGGTTAGAGATAGTACCAATGGCATGCGAATGCACATTTCCCTCACAACATTTAGACCAACAGCAATGACCTGTCAGAAGTAAAATATGACTTCACATCATATATAAATAGCCTAAAATATACATTGCTAGAAAAACGGAAATGGCAACATGAATAATCCGTCAAGACTTAAAGTCCGCTTATCGTGTTATTAATTCCCAGCATGTGTATGTACCTCAGTACGAGCTCGGTCATGTACAAATTGATTCACCAATTGCTTCAATAATGGTTCAACAGCATCAGGAGGTACCTAGTATTCCCCCAAGAAAAAAAATTAAAAGAAAAACAACTGGCCACATCTCTGCTGTCAAGAACAAGTCGAGCATAGAAGTAGCCCCAATGACAGGCAAACGACATCTTTAATCAAGATAACAAACCATATCATGACAGGCCTGAACTGCTGCTGCCAAAAGTTGTGTCACATCCCGTTGATGAGGCTGCACAAGGTCATGTTTTAGCCATCAGCTGAAAACTCTTGCATAAGTTTCAAAGGAACCATAGAGAACACATTAAATTCAACTTTGATTGTAGTGACCTACCTGAACATACTTTTGAAGAAATGGATAAAAATTTAATAAAACCAATCGATGAAGCCCCACTGACCGAGCAATCACTTTCGTGATCATCATTTTAACCTGAGATCCAATCAAGAATCAGCCAAACTTACATCATTTTAACCTGAGATCCGTTCAACACAACAGTTCAACGTATAGCAAAAAATCTCGTGAGAAGTAATAAAGGAAACACGTCATTTAATAGCATTTTGCAGACCTTCAAATCTGGGCCAACAACAGGGTCACTAGAAACCCAATTAAAAGCTTCTAGCACTTCTAGACAGGGAAACAACTCGGATGATTGAATTGTGTACTAGGAATCCAAAAGCATGCCCCAAATTGAACAAAATCATACTTTGGATATGATTTCAAGCACTGGTGTAGTCACTTGGGTATAATTTTAAAAATATTAAATTTCTCCTTAAATTGCTCATCTATTACAGAACAGCCTGTTTTATTCATGTATTAGACAAAGCCCTAAAAATTTTGCAATGCCTTAAAACATAAATTCCTATGCTTCACTGAACCCAGCAATGACAATACATGCAATTCAAACAGATATATCTTCATTTCTAGTTAAAGAAAAGCCTCTCCAAAACCTGAAATGCCAACTCCTACGATGTAAGCAAATGCTTCCTGCTGACCGTTCTTCAAGTTTTGCCCACAAAAATGCAACTATAAACTAAGGACAAGTTACACATTCTTCTTTCTGCATAGGTCTTCGTTCAAGCTTCTTCCAAACTACAAATACAGATTCTACACGGTGTAAAGTATAATACAAGGATCTCAGAAATTCAGTATAAAACTTTCAGCATTATCAAATGTAAGCACAGAGTTGTTCGTAACAACAATGAAATTGCATGCATGATGTTGAGAACAAAGGTCATAATCTTGACTCTTGAATGTTGAGGAATTCAAGAGACATGTGAGATTGAAACAATTAACAGTTATTGTGCATGTGTTTAGCAATAGTGACCAGGCTCAAACTTATAAGGTTCACAGAGAATACATGAGTCTTGTATTTTGTTTGGGGAAGAAGTTAAGAATGAAAATCCCTATGGAGTTAAATAAAATGAATTGAAAACCCGATTTCACTGTAAAGCAAATATGTATTGCATCGGAAAATTTCAAGATTGCATAAGCTACACATCCATTGCCATACACCGACCATGCATAAGTGCCTGGTAAATACACCTACCTCAAATCTCTCATTACATGTCTGAAGGCGAGAAAAAAGCTTTTCACCAAAGGCCTGACAGAAACACAAAGAAGAATACAAAATAAGTTGGTTTACAGCTTGTAGAATAACTCAAAAACATACCAGTAAATAGACAAGCTCACCTGCGGATCTGTCAAATGTCGAAGAGGTGAATAGCTACCCCAGTCACCACTCTCAGACTGAACACGATTTTTCTTTTTTAAGGCCGCGCATAACACGCTGTAATTTGGCTTGTTTTCTCTTCTTACTTTTAGTAGTGCCCTTGTGATGTGCCTGTAATTACAACATGATGCATTTCACAACAAAATGAGTTACTTGTTCTTGTTTCAATTATCCAGTCCTACATGTATAGGTCAATTCCATATGTGCTCTCACCTTATGTTGTACTTAAATGTTTACATTGAGAATTATTATAACACAAAAAAATGGGAATAGGAGTAACAGAGCAGATTGATGGCAAAAACACATACTAATATAGTAAAATTGGCTTCATCTTCTCTGTTTTGGACAGAAATCATGTAATTAAGAGGAACAGAACACATTTTCCTTTTAGTATATATGAGCTTGGTTCTTTACATAAAAAATAAAATTGCATTCTTCTATACCTCAATTGATAAAATTGTATTCATAATTTCATACATGGCACACCCAAATATTCTCCAAAGCAATTTTTTATTTGAATTTCAGATACAGCACAAATAGCCACCAAAAAATGAAACCAGATGCAAAATAAACTGATACCCTGTAGCTCCCTTCTTCTATGGCATGGAACTGATCTAATAGTTTCTATGTTCCAGAGGCACGCATTCACTGCCTTGTCTACACTACGGCAGAGTATCATGTACACAAAAAAATGGTAAGACGTTGCAGCCAAGGAGACTTTTCCACTTTATATTAATATGTATTGTTCAAATTTTGTGGTCATTGGGTTTCATCCTCATGACCAAGCTTGAAAAGAAACCAAGCCTTGCCAGCCAACCTACACCAGAAGTATCAGGAATGGAATATCATTTTATGTTGATTTTGACAATTTGTCTAATACCATGAATTAGAAAATCAACAATCACGTCAATTTTTTCTATTGGTAACTGTATTATAATTGGGCATTCTTTAATATTTTGTCAATTTAGAAGTATCAGGAATTCAGTATCACTTTATGTTGATTTTGACAATTTGTCTACTACCATGAATTAGAAAATCAACAATCACGTCAATTTTTCTATTGGTAACTGTATTATAATTGGGCATTCTTTAATATTCTGTCTTTTATAATATCTGATATTTTTCATACAACTGTCCCTTTGGTTATCCACTTTTCCTTATGATTGGGAGAAACTTCTTAATATCCCTCGTCACCCTCCGCGGTTCCTTGTCTCTCCCAAAAGGGGACTCGTTGGATCATAGAAATTTTATAATAGAGTTACAACAAGTAAAGAATTCAATCTCTTCTCAACAAAGTCGGATCTCTTTAAATTATGCCTAAAATAGAAAGATCTTTAAATTAGAAATTACAGAACAAGATAAAACTCATAGAACTGTCAACCATGTATCATAATGTAAAAATATAAGATATGAAACCATACTTCTTGAACTCAAAAACCTTTGGGAGACAAAGATTAGAATAAGCAACCTTATAGACAGCTTGTCTGCTTAGAATCACTTGAGGATTTGGCTTATCCATATCTTCATCACCGCTTGATTCTTCATTCTCGTTATCTTCAACATTTTGTTCATAGCCAAGTATAAAAGAGAGTGCAGCTATCATAATCCTGCATGTCATTCACTGTGTCACTTAACTCAAAGCAGCCCATGCAAGACAAAAGATTAAAATAAGGATGAAACAAATTATGTGTTAGAAATCGAAATATTAACTTTTAAAAAGACACTCAAACTGATCCATAAGGATCAAAACCAATCTTATTCATAACCAACCATGAATTCAGCAAAAACAGACCTGCAAACTGAGCATTTTCTGTACCATGGCGAAACCACCAGCTGATGCAGAGTAGCAGTAGTGTAAATAAATGGGCATATTAGCATTTGAAGGAAAAAAAAATGCATGTTGAAAGCAAAGTTGATATCTACCTCAAGGATGGAGCTACTCTACAAGTTGGGAAACTAGGTGTGTGAAAGGAAGAAAGACTTTTATTGACAAAGAAAGCACATATTTCAAAAGTTTCAGGTCATTTTGCATTGACAAAACAATGGCTCATTTGCAAGGGTATATATATTGGCGCAAAATGCAAGAAGAGATCTTTAAATTCATTAGGCAATGTAAATTTTGCTGCTCAAGTAAGCCTAAAGTTGGGAAAATGGGTTATACATGCCTCTACCAATGCCTACTAACCCATGGGAAAGTATCGCTATGGATTTTGTGGGGGTTTGTTTATGTCTAAGTTCGGACATGCCTAATTGTATGTTGTTTTCAACTATGTTGCCAGGATATGGGTATTGGTACGGGTTCGATATGCAGATACATCAATTTTAAAAAACCCTTGGGTACGATATGTCTTGGATACGTCCGTACATATATTAAAAAAAAAATTATATATATATATATATATATATCATATATATATATAATTCATATACTCATTTTTAGTCCATAAGAAATGCAAAACTTGAAATGTATAATACATTGTCTATGATATATGAATATTATATTCCTTTGTGTTTCATCCATTTCCTTTAAAATTAATTTTTGTGTTGCAATGGTGGCCATAAAAGATGTATATAGGGAGCTCTGAAGGACCTATTTAATTAGGCTGACTCTAACATGCCAATGATAACTAAAGAGGTCAGTCCAATGGTTGGTTCTTGCATTCATATTATCCAAAATCACCTTCTAATCCTCCTTAAGGATGCGAGAAGGAGTCAATGTTGTGCCTTAATAGTTTCTAGGAAAGGATGCTCTTTGAAACTTTAAGCTATGCAATTTGCGGTTCCAAATTTTTCTATTAGTATTGAAGATCACCTGAGATTTGATCTCATAAATAACTTGTACGGAGGCTCAAATATATGTCCAAATTTAATTGAATAGCTTCTTTCCTTGGCCAATTGCGATGATCCCAAATAATTACCTCAAACGTTCTTGATATCCTTTGAATATTTTCTCTTCAATAAACTAGAGGGATTTTAAACAATCTCCAGGTTTCCTTGTGGTTGTCATGCCCTCCTAGTCGAGTCCTCAATAAAACTGAAGTTTGTTTGAGTCAAAATAAAATAAATTTAGAGCCCCCACTGCCCAACAGTCCTGATGCGTCCGGGTATGTCTGGGCAGTGCGTCACGGATACGTCAAAACGCACCCGGGATGTACTTGGTACATACTCGGGACATATCAGTACCGTACCCGGGACATATCTGTACCGGGTACGTATCCAAGGGGTACGGGAGGGTGGGGGAACCCTAGTAACATAGGTTTTCAATAGATTCAGCAAGATATGCATTTTAATTTCATCTAAAACGACACTAAAAGGCGTGAAGCAGCTTAATTGTTCTTTTCTAATGTTTGGTTGCCTAAATCCATTGAGTCAGGCAGAGATTCAAGATTTTGGGGTTATTTTGGACCACCTTGTAGGGCAACATGGATACCAAATTATAAAGAAGTATAACCTTCAATTTGCAAGCTAATGGGAAAACAAAAGGTATTGATAAGACCTTGGTTAAGTTGATAGGAAGCTAACAGCAAGCAATCAAGAACTTGGGATACGTCATTGACATAGGTTGAGCATTCCTACAGAGGGGCAGTGCATGCATCCACTAATAAGTCAACTTTTGAAGCACATTTGGGCTATATCCCTACTAACCCAATTTACCCAGTTGATGTTGCATTGGCACAGCGAAAAGAAGGAAACTATATTCAAAGGTGAAAAGAGCAGCAAAATTCATTTAGAGATTATCATTAAAAATCAATCTCAAGGTGAAAGAACAATTAGAGAAGTCTCATGTTAAGTATAAGGCTGGGCATGACCAGCAGCATCAAGAACATTCATTCAAAGTGGGGGACAAGATGTGGCTTTATTTGAGCAAGGACAAGCCAGAAAGCTCAAACCTCTAAGATGTGGACCATTCACCATAGAGTGGGTTGGAGAAAATGCTTTAAAGATTGACTTGATTTAATTCATGAGGATGTACCAAGTAGTAAAACGTGAGAACTTGTGCCCATATGAACCATTCATGTTGGATGAAGAAGATGAAGGGCGTTTGCTACCCTCTATCGAAGACTGACTTGGATGCACAGCAATAGTTGGAGGAAACTAGGAGAGGACCACAAGAGTCGTGTAAAATCGGTATCAAAGAATAGACAGGGCAAGCTACATGACACCTCAAAGAGAAAGTGGGAAAACTCTTCCCGCATATCCTAAACAACTAAAGATATTGTGGTTAGAGAAACAATCTTCTTCACAACCAACCTTGAATTCAGCCAAAACAGACTTACAATCTGAATATTTTATGTACCATGGTGAAACTACCGGTTCATACAGAGCAGTGGTTGCGCATGTGACTGGTAATTGCATAAATAACATTGTGCATGTGTTAAGGGTGTTTGCAGAAGTAACACATCAGTTTCTTACGTGCCAGCACCAATTCTGCAACAAAGAAATAATTCTACACTATGATAAGTGGCAGTTTCACATGAAGACCATGAACAGACTAAAACCAGCAGTAAAGAGCATCTCTTCCCATTCTGTGTCTTTTGGAGCCTTTAGTTAATGAATAGACACTCCCAGCATCTTATAAATGAGAAGAAAAAATCCAATTGTCAGACGGGTTTGAGAGTGAGAGTTAGTGGTTCAGTTCGTTAAGGGAGGAGAAAGAGAAGTGCAACGAGTAAACACATAGTAGTAAAGAGAATGTTGTAGCATGCTTTTTCTGACCTCTTTGTGACTCTTTGGCCAAAAGGAGAAGAGGAAACTAAGGTATTGCCACTTATAGCTCGTAATCCCCACAATGGGGTTTCCAAGTTGAATTATTGTGTCAATTTTGATGTGGTTGCTTTCTTTGTTGATGTTTCATTACATTGTTTCAAAAAGCTTAAAAGAACTAATTCAAGTGCAAATTTGCATTCCAATTTTGTCAATTGAAGTTAAATTCAAGTAGAACAGCATCTTAATTCTGTGGATTTCAGCAACGTAATAAAAACCTATTGATTACAAATCATAAACATACTTGGGAGATTTATGGAAACAAGCAATGCAAATGGCATTCCCAGTCCTCTCATCAAACCAGACCTTGCGACGATGAAGGTCACACAAAACTGCAAGTGCGCTCTTTGCTTTTGATTCATGTTCTTCCTGTAGCAGAGAAAAATATTTAGACAAAACTGACACTAATCACAAAGCACCATAATTTCATTTCCAAAACCTAAGCATTGCAGTTGAAGAAAGAACAAAATATTTAAGGAAAACAGTACTATAAGAAACACATGATTACTGAATATTTCATCTTACATCTATAGTCACAAATATTTAATGTAGAAAAAGAATAAACAAGATTTTAGATCTTACCTGCAAAAGTTTAAAGAGAATACTCTGCAATGCACGATTATTAACATCATTTTTATGTTTAAGATTCATGCGTCGAATATACTGTACAATGTGTGAAAATGCAAGCTTCTTTAATTCCCTGTCCTCAAGCGTTTGAAGCATCACAAAGAGAGGTAGCGTTTCTGCGAGTTCAATCATCTACACCAGAAAAGATCACAATAAATACATGAATGGATAGACCCTGAAAAACAACTCAAATTAAGTGTACATACAGATGGCATACAAAATGAAAATAAGCAGTCTGTCTTTTGTCCATTTAAATATAACACAAATATGATCATTGCTAACAGACCCATTGTTTACTAGCAAAAACAGATTTCAAGCTTTCTACCAGCTATGCCCTTCCTCACCCACAATAAAGCAAACATACCACGATGAAAAATGTGCCTGAGGACAAACAGGAGAACACACCCATATACGCTAACAATGTGTAATGTGTAAAAACTAAGTACCCAAACCCTACGAACCAGAATATTTAATATTTTACAAACCCTGAATCTTGGTACTTACCAATAACTACTCAAAGCCAGACAAAATCGAATAAAAAGAATGGTATGCCTCACAAACAAACTTCAGGGACTCCAACAACCAGAAAAATTCGATAATTCTAAATCTGAAAAAAATTACTATAATCATAAGAAACTGAAAACATGTATAAACCCTAGACAAATGTGTTAAAATGCAGCAAAAATCAATAGTAAAGAAACCTTAAACAGTGATGCAAAGATTCGATAAGGGTGTCAAATGCATAAATTCTGTAAAATAAACAGCTGAACTTCCCAGACTGATTCTAATCCTGTCAAAATTGAACAATAATACAATCTATACCTTGCATTACAAATTTACAACTGTCTGGACCCCAACATCAAGAACAATGCCTAAACCCTAAACTGGGAAATCATCTTGTAATAAATAAGAACTTGAAAAATGTCTAAACCATATGAATAAGGTCCTAAACCCCAACACATCTCAAAACTGCAGTAACCCTCGTCCCTGAAGCAACAACACAGTGAAAATGGAAACAAAGATTGAAAAAGAAACTGGACATTTTTCCTAAACCCTGATGCAAAAAAAAACCTAAATGTGGGATATACGTTGGCCCTTGAAACCAAACCCCTAAACTTTGAAAACCTCCCTCCTCGGATTATAGTCACTACTTACAATAGCAGCTTAACGCCTTAAACCTAGAAAAGCTACAAACCCTAAACACTAACCCCTATAATCCTAAACTGCATAACCCAAAATACATAAACCCTCTTATCTAAAAAAATAATTATTACAAAAGCAACAAAGGGATACATTCTAAAATGCGTAAAACAGGTGAAAACATCATCGAGAACTCTTGACTTATATTCCAGGACATATAAATCAAAAGGAGAGTAGGAACCTTAAATCTGAAAACCCTAAGCTGCCTAAACTTTAAACCTTGGTGCAGAATATATGAGCCCTGCTAGACAAGATACTGAATTTTCAAGCCCTTTGATTCTAAATTACAAAAGCATCAAAGGAACGACGATAGTAACCAACCTGTCTATTCATGAGAAGAATAAGGTAAGAAAAATCCAAATGCAGAAACCTTAAACCCAAAAAAACGGGTAAGAAAACCTGGTGATGCTCAAAACTAGAGAACTCTGAACTCCAAATCATGATGCAAAATGCATGTAGAGATGGGAAATACGTAAACCTCGAAAAAAAAATCTGGACACTCAAAAATCTAATCCAGAAACCCCAAACACTAGGCCTTGATTCCAAAACATATTAATGAATATACAAACCTTGAAAAACAAAACCCTTATTTGAGAAGATTTTAAGAAAAGGCAGTATAAAAACGCAATAATCATGGAATTATTTCTTCTCTGCAGAACTTAATTACAAAAGCTGCAAAAATGAAACATCTGGACTTCCTAAACCTTTCAAAAACCTTGAGCTTGAAACCTGACGTTAAAACCCTAAACCCAATAAAGATGTTTAGTACATAAGCCCTGAAAAACAAACACATGAACTTACAATGGACCCTTGTTGTAATTACAAATGCAACTTGGTAAAGCTAAATAGTTTAAAACCTAAACCCTGACGGAAGTTTTTCTTATTGTTTGGAGGAGGCAAAATTTTGTGATATCTTTAGCATCTAGTAAAGTTTGAAGACTGTAATTTTTTTTTCTGTAAAGTTTTTAAGCCAGTAGCAATGGTGCATCTAGATTTAAGCTATCTATCTCCAACCAGCTGGAAATTTACAGAGAAAATAAGGGAGTCATTAATCAATCTGGTATGTTAAGAATATGTGCCTCGAAATAACAATCTCTCATATAAATATATTTATGAAAAACTGTATTAGTACGTAAATCCAGATAAACATTAATAAGCAAATGCATACGTGAAGGACGGCATTAACCTACGTGTCGATTCATGAGAAGAATAAGCGCCTGCGTAATCTGCTTTCGCAAACCAGAAGGAAGAGAATGCCCGCTCTTCTGCAGCAATTCGGCAAGTTGTTTTGGATAATGGCCGAGATGCTTCGGATAAGAAGGCGCAACATGGCTCAAAAATAGGGTCAATTCCCCAGCTCCTTGGCCGCACCGGGGTCGCCTCCCATGGACGCCGATTTCAAAGCCGCATGCTGCTGAAATACAGTGAGGCACGATTCAAAATGGCGAATTAGCAATACAAGCTCGCCCTCGTACCCTTCGGGATCGCATTTCATCCGTGATTGAAGGGACGGGAGGCTCAGGGCTTTGGATGCATCACCCTCTGGAATTTGTACGCCCATCATTTTAGCTCGGCTTCAACGAAACCTTTAAGAGACGTTAAAATTAGGGTTTACTCCACGCCGGCGGGCTGTAGCGGCCGGTTGCACAGCTTAAAAAATAGTTGCTAAATAGATTAGGCAGCCCTGACAGCACTATAATCCTTTAAAATTTGAATACAGCTGTCTCCAAACATCTCAAACCATATCTTAAAACCCCTCTTAGCGTAAAGCATTATCGACAGAAACACTCTTCAGACACTTGTACACGATCCAGTGATCTTATATTGGCTCACTTTTGTCGCCGATATTGTATATTCACGTCGTAAGGTTTCGAATGCTCGGTGCCTCGTGAATCCGTGATCAAGCATACCAATAGAATCGTCGAAGCTATGGAAAATATAGTGTTTTTATCTCGTGCGTTTCAATTGTTGAACTTCATGCATCTGTCTGTATATATTTTTACGTTTTCTGTGTGATGAAGTAGGAATAGAGTTGGTATTTATCTTTACTTTTTCTTTCTAGCTGGAGACTGTGTGGTGATGCAGGTATGGAGAAGATACAGAGGTAACAAAGCAAAGGTAACCCTAAATCAGAAGTCTTTCATGTGTAATTAGTTTGAATAAACTTCCAAGCCTGTGTCAGAAATTTCTCTATTCCTACTTCGAATCCATTTTAAAATACAATGGTGACTTCCAAAACCATTTTAGGGCGTTTTAGTTTTTTTAAGTACTCCGTAAGATTACTTGGAAAGAGCAAAGTTCTAACATGAGAGTAAGGGCCACCAATCAATTATAAGTAATGTGCAAATTTCTCATTTTACATATTGTGAGTAAATTAGGAATCAAACCTACAACTTATGTTATCAGACGGATGAAAATTGACACGCGACCTTCAACCGTATTCGATTCCCCGAGGTCATGTTGAGGCACCAATGTAGAAAGTGTGGATCACTAAATGATAGTGAAATATGGTATGTGAATGAAAGTGTGGGCAAATGGGACAAACAAGTTGTCGATGCAAAACAATGTCCTCACGTGCAATGTCGAGATTTGCTCGTGAGGGGCAAAGAAAGCCCTTTTGACACGAGTGGGGCCCGATGGATGGATCCGAAAGAATAGCAACACAGAGACTCCATCAATATTAAGCTCTGCGAGATCCTTTTACCGGTTATGGGATTCGTGGAAAACCAATGGGGCCTCGTAAATATGTTCCGACAAGGTCATGGAATGAATGAGAGGGAGGCATGGTTCCACTAGCTCTATGGACGATTGGCGGGTTTGGTCCAAAACGTGAGGGCTCGGTGAGCTTCTTCATTTAGGCCATTCAGTTGTCTTATGATGTCAGGTGGAAGTGGAGATGATATGAAGACCAATGCTCATAATCCGATGTATATATCCAGCTGGCCTTTGGTCCCGTTTGGTTGGGGACCATTGGATCACAACCATAAATTCTCTTTGGTTGTGGTCCTTGTATGGTCATATGTATATTTAAACCCTATTACCAGGGGTAGTCCAGAATTTGTAGGCCTTATCAGCCGCAATGTTTAAGATGTTTAACTATTGAATCTTCTTGGCATATTAGGCTGGTGTTCTGAGGACAAGAAGACGAAGTCTCGTATCTATATCCGTAATTAACTCGAGACCATTCAATTGTGGTACTTGTGGATCACTTTCATATGTGTGTTCTTGTTGAGGACCGTTGATGGTCATGTATTGCAAAGATCTAATTAATTAAGCAAATAACAACTAATCTAATTGAATTAAAACTATTCTATGTTTTTGGTATTTTCAAGATATAAACGAAATAGTACGGTACTAGGCAACTACTCTAATAAATATTTTTGTGTTTTTATGGATTTTAGAAGAAATGAAGAAATGAAAGCTTCTAATCTAACAAATCTAAAACAAATAAACAATCGGATGTAGTTGTTTATCTGTGCAGAAGAAATCTATTCTATTTTAAATGATGAAAGCTTCACTAAACTATGGATGTAAATCTAACCCTCTATTTTGCCTCAAAGGCAAAGGCGAAATCGAGCTTCCCATAAGCTTTTCTTCCCTACAAATTCCCAACAAAAGTAAAGAAGATTCCTATGGATGATTTCCTATATGAATTGATCTATTGTGAAATGTTTCTTTTCTACTCTATTTGATATATATGTATGTGTATGATTCGAAACAATAATATGAAGAAAATGAAGAAACTAACATCAACCCCAACCTAGAAATACAGAGTAATGTGAAATCGAGTTGTGTTATGTTTTGTCCCGTCAACTTGTCTTTTCAATCTCCTCTGTTCACGCGAGTCTGAGGGTTTGGGAATGTAGTAGAAGCAACAGCGAGAAAGTGTTGGAGTAGTGGTAGCTTGAATGGCAGTCTGGTAGCAATGCAAGTGGAAGAGAGATAGCACAAGTGAACAGAGTTTGGCTATGCAATTTCCAGCAAGAATGAGGCAGCTCAACAATACAAGAATACACAAAATGATCTTCGGCCCTTTGCTTGAGAACAAGCGATGAATTTATAGAAGGTTGGTTGGGTTGTGCACAATCACACTTGGTAGCCATGGGATGCCACATCAACAATGAAGGGGCAGTTTAAACAATCAATCACGATCAATTACAAGTGAAGAAGAGAATGCCACAAGGCAATCAGGCTTGAAATCAGCTAAAACGGTTCACAAATGTGTGCTAAAAGTGAACTTGAGTGGGGCAACACACGTCTTAATTGACATTGGAAGATTCGGAAAAAGCGCACGGGATCATTGCCACATGCAGATGCTGGTTTTGTAACTAAAAGCCAAAACATTGGAAAAACATAGCGGGAAGCTACAGAAAAGAAAGAAATGGCTAAGTAAGGCAAACCAGGATACAAATATAAGCTGCAAGGAGGTTTAGGAGCCCGAACACCTTTGGAAAAAACATGAATCATCATTGGGGACTTTTTGTAACTATTTTCTAACAATGTAAAGCACGTGTAAATTTGGATGCGTACGATTACCTTAAGATTAAGACCATATTGATTTGTAGAAAAAAATCATTTAAATATCAATATTGTTTCTACTTGTTAGGATTTATCATAAATTCTCTCACCTTATTTGGTTGTCTTGATATAGGGTTTTTGTTAAGAGTAATATGTAGATTCTCCATATATGTTAGTGTTGTAATGTATTCATTTCGCTAATAGGCATTCTTTATGTCAATAGGTGTTCTACAACAATAACAAGGGGTAGGATGTGATGGTGTGACCATGAAAGTTTTTTTACAATCAAGACTTACATTACTCTTGACAAATATACAAAACAATTTTTATTACCACTTCCAAACCAACCTTCTACACATTGTTCCTTACATATCGTATAGAGTTTTATATGACTTTGGACTTCTAAATGGATCACTTCATCTTCTCTCCTTTATTTAAGAGTGTTACACTTTCCTTTGTCTTTTCCTTTTGTATGCAAATCACACGCAATCCTTTACATTGCATGAGTTTTACCATTTCCAAAATGTTATATTTAGTTGACCTATGTGTCGTAAATGACATTCCTACACTTTCCTAAAGTTAAATAGTTGTCTCACCCCGATACGAAGTCATTGTCACAAGTTGGCATGTGTTGTATTTCCTTGTGGTATGTTTTTCTTTCTTTTTCCTTTTGGCATTATATGGTTGTGAAGTGTTGGTTATAATCATCCTTAGTTTTCTTTGTTATGCATTGTTTAGTTGTTTTTTAGAGTTTTCAACTAAGTAATGTACCAACATAATTTGCTCTTAGATTTTCAACATGTTGATCAAAACAAAAAAGGTTGCCCATTACAAGGTTTGAACTTTCCTAGATCTATTCTTACTTATTTATTGAATGTGTTATGAACCACCAAATCTTCAAGTTTTTGACTTTCATGGCCTTGTTAGTGATTACTTCATACTTGAATATGTTATGAGTTGTCAAATCTCTAAAATTTTGAAAATTGAAAGGTGAACCTCTACTTACTTTAGTGGTGCAAAAGAGGTGGCATAATTGTTTTAGTCACTAAATCGTGCACTTCTATGTATATCTATCCTCTAAATACTACATTTATATGCATGATTCCTAAATAAGAGAAGTAGCCATTATGACCCCTTTTAATTTGTTTTGACATTGCTTTTATCATTTTCATTTTCAATGCTTACTATTTTTACTTAAGAACTTGCAATTTTACATACTAGCTGACATCTTTCTCGGCTCTAATTTCATTATTTACCTTTTTAAGCACCCTGTATAGGATGCCCATTAGGGGACACCAACGCCCGAGCGCTATTGTCCCCTTTGGGTGCTTTTGTCCTCCCTTTTTTGATATTTCAAATGTCACTTCTTTCTTATCTTTGTTTATCACCCTTGGTCGGCCTTTCACTTGTAAACAATGAAACTTAAGTAAAGGAATCATATGTACATACATACATATATGTATGTATATACATGTTTTATTTAACCTCATTGAGGGGCAAGCAATTTAAGAGGCACATAATATTACAAGGAGCTAATATTTTCTATCTACTGCATTAAGGACTACATTTCAAGACTACATACTTCACTCATAGGAGGGTTTATTTTGAATTCCATACCACACATTTTCATTGGGACAAAGTATTTGTAGGTCGATATTCATTTTGACACTAGGGCATCCTAGCTCAAGGGACACTATTTCAATCACACACACACACACACACACACACTAGAACTACATTGAGTCTGAAATATAGTGCAACGCTCGGTGACAATCACATTGGGGTGACTTTGTTGAGGTCGGTCGACTTAAACATAAGCATATTTTTATTCATCTAGTGTGCGCTTAAGTAATATGTGGGTAGCTAGGGTTTTTTTTGCAATTACATGTGTGTGACAAAGTAGGCGTACAACAAATTTGGCGTGACTCTACAACGAAAAAGAAGTGGCGATGAGCGACAAAGAAAGAACCCGGATTGAATTCGTTTCGCAAACACGGTGCAAAGGCCTTGGACGCTAGTGCTCATGTGGCCATGTCCCATTTAAGGTGCTCTTTTCCCCGGGATCTTGACTCCTGATTTTAAAAACAAAGGTTGCGTAAGACATAATACACCCTTGAAGATTGGTCCCAGGCCAATTGGAGTTTAGACGTGCGGAGGTACGCTAAGTCATTCTACAAACCCTATATATCACTCTTATTTGTATTTCTTTAGCTAGATCTTGTATGTCACTATTATTTTATCTCGATCAACAATGTGTCCTTACATAGATTTAAATTTCATTAAATCATTTGGTGAACCCGTCCCTTACATGTTCTATATTGGATTTATTATTCTCAACACCAAAACCCTAGTTGCATTAGGGTTCATATATGCATCTTATCTTCAGATTCACACCTGATTTTCATCTATAACTTGTCATAAATCATATATGCAAAAATTCTCCTAAGATTTCATGTTTCATCCTACCCTTTGGGTCACTTTCTAGGGCTCCTAATTTTCAAATCACCTTTTGTTTCATATCTCGAGCATAACAACTCTATTTTTAATTTCCTTTGAGGTTATTTTTCATTTTTACATTTTTAACAAAATTCTCATTCTGATTTCCATAATTTTGAGCCCAATTTTCAAAAATCCAAAATTACAAATTTTACTAATTAAGGCATAATTCGAAAAATATACACTTTTGGTCAAATCCCTTGGAGGTTTTTATTTCAATTTATAACATTCAAAAAGCATCTTTTTATTTTGTAAAATTAAAATTTTATTTTGAAATATGGTCATTTTATTCATTTGACGACAATCACTTTTTTAATCAACATCACTTTCAATACAAATCTATTCATATGTCTAGGTTGTTTGTGTAAAATTATTTTATAGCTTACCATACAATTGATTACAGTAATTATCCATTTTATATTCAAGTTCAAATTCATAATGTTCTTGTTAAGTGTGTTTTCGTTTATAATGGATGTAGTCTTAATATACGTGACATTTCCTTTCTCCATTAAATAGGTCTTTTTGTTGTTTATTTGATTCCATCTACTCTATATAATCATGGCTTTGATAACACCCCGAGTTAGTGTTGGGAGAGATTATTCTACTCATTATTGTAAGCCCTTGCACTCTTGATGTTATATTTCATGTTATGCCTCATAATCTCAATTATAATATCCTTTTAGGTCATCCTTGGTTACATACTATACATGCAACTCTTTCTACCCATGTCATAACGCACGCAATGCCCTTGCCACATATTCTTCCATGGATAATGCTACAATAGATTTCATACCTCATGTTGCTACTCCTTATGATATTCCCCTCATACATGATGTTGATGACATTACCTACATTGCACATCCTTCTCCTCTTGGGATGTACCCTAGTGCTATTGATTTACAAGATCAATTTTATATTAGCGCCCATGATACTCCTCTCATTATGTCTCATTATCGTTGTAGTTCTATTGATCATATTCTTAGTGCTTCTAATGTTACATCTCTCTCAGACACCTTCCTCATCACAAGTTAGAACATTATATGTTTATTTGACAATGATTCCTAATGCTTTCAATTTCCAAGATTCTATACATGATTCATTTACTATGGTTGCACCTTATCTTGTTACATCCATGAAGGATATCAATTTCCCTCTTTCCACATTTTTTCTATGGTCATAGGGGTTAATTCATATTACTTTATTGTTTATGATCTTCCCAAGTTGCACATATTACTTCTGATGAGTTTTGTGTCTCTCCCTCCATTCTTGACATTGATGTCGATGCACCTCTAACATTACATGTGTTACACACCTTTTGACTCACATATCAATCCTTATGTTTGCATTTACTTTTTCCAAAGTTGTCAACACACCCAATGTTACACCTATTCTATTTTCTCTTGTTGCACCTTTTGTGCTTGTAAAGAGACATCCACACATGGGGGTTACTATGGTGGTCACACATGACAACCCTATTTACTCGGGTCAGATGATGTAGGATGAGATGTACTTGATATGTCTAAAAATGCAACATGTCGCTCGATTAGGGAAGTTCCCCCAAATATGCATTCGATTACAATTTTATGTGAGCATTGGAATAATAATATGTGCTTGTTTTGGCTCCCAACATAGGAGATGACAGACATTGGAGGATGTATACTATATATTGTACTACTATTATAGGTGATAGGGTGTAGGTATCTTCCTAGACATACCACAATGTGGTGTTGTTTATCACATTATTAGACTAGGTCACAATTGAGAGAATGCGGGGACATGTGAAAAGCCTTGAGATCGCGAGGACCAATGGCTATTAAGAGTAGTGAGGAGGAAGAGTGACTTCACAAAGGGTTATACCCTTGGCATATTCTATATGCCATTTATATGTAAAAATTATGAGTCATATATAGATGGGCAAAGATTCCTTGATTTGTACAAACCAATAAGTTAAAGTTTTCTTCCCTCAAGAACCATGCTTTTCAAGTTATCTCTGAACTATATCAACAACATGCCCTCCATAATGTACCCCCTTTTCTGTCGAACAATCGACAACAAGTACACATGTTACATTTGCACCTCGTCATAAGAAATATGGCTTCCAAAAATTGTTCCACCAAATATTTTCCTCCCCCATTTTTTTCAAACAATTTGCATGCCCTCTGGCATGGGCCCATTTGCATTATGTACTAAAAGTTGTCACTCGAAATTTCTTCAACCAAATTCCAACAATTATATTGTTGCATGTATGGCATTTTTACCCTAGAAAAAATCTATAGTTTTACAATTTTTGCGAAGGATTCAAAAACCAATGACACTAATCTCAAATTTTCCATATGTTCCACATAAGCAATCTAAATCAAGGAAAACCCCAGTACTTCAAATTAACACAATCAGGTCAAAAAAAATTCAAATTAAGATTGTCAAAGTATATGCACCAAAGAATAGACAAAATAAGGTCAACACACAAATCTTTGAGCTAGATTTTTATGTCTTTGAATCAATCATCCGATTACTCTTGTAAAATTGCACATGTTTCACTAACTATAAGATACTCAATACATTACCATCAATTTTTAATGTGTGGGGGATAGAAGAGCATAATCATAAATTAGATTAGCTAAGATTTCATTGACAATATAAGTGTCATATTCATAAAGGACAACTGCCGAGTGTTTAATGTTACATACCTTTTACTAACAGTTTAAGTGTTTGAAGGTTGGGGACTAAAATTTTAGGAGGGAATGGGATCATTGCATAATTGTCATGTCCAAATCTAAAAACCCATGTCTATACCACAACTCTCCATAAGTAACACACTCGGAGTCGAAGACCATCTTTTTGTGTCGCTTGACCTTCTTGTACAATTAATATTTTTTTATTATCATGCCCTTCTTAAAAAAAGATTATTATCTTGCCCTTCTTCAAACATAAAACCTTACTTCATAAACTTCAGAATTCTTAGGCTCATAACACTTGAAGGGTTTTGAAACCCATCGAGATAACAAAAGAAATCAATTCTTACCTTAAAACAAACACTTGAAAGCAAAAGAATCACCTGACTCGCATCATAATGCATATTTCGTCCATAATGTCCCTTATAGAGGCATACTTGCAATCTCTCTCTCGACATTGATATAGAGCAATGATCAAATCCATTGTAAGATGAGACAGCTAGGGAAAGAGTTCCATCGAAATGTTAAACATTTCATATTTTTAAGTCAGTTATGGCATACTTCAAATGCAGGCATAAACACTTCTACTAAGCATTAAGTAGTGTTTAAGCCCTGAGTCTCACCTCTAATGTAGCATTATCTAGTCTTCTCGTATGCATATGCGGAGTCCAAAAATATACGAAATGAAAAGTCCATTGCTGTAAATGTTGTAAGTGACCACAATCGGAGTAAGCAAATAAAAACTTTGTGTATATTATCATTTGCATGCCATAGTAATACTTAAAACTAAAAGATAACATATAAATTACATGGAAACATAACTAAAGTTATATAAAACTAAAAATGCATAACCTAGTATAAAAGTGACTGACATATTCAAAAAATTGAGCGAGAATTTGGTGAGCATCGAGTTATCTTAACAGAGATGTTGCAGAGTGAGGATAAAAATGTGGGGATAAAATCAAATGTACCTCACAAATCTACTAATACGAGCTCACTCAAAGGTGCCTCAGGAATAGAGCCATTGATTATTAACAAACACAACCAATTTGAAAAATAAAATCCTCATTCATTCATTCTAACCATTGTTGTAGTCATTCCGAGCGGCGACTTTGCTATTTTCGGTGATTCGACCAAACATTTGAGTCTTTGCTCTCCCATCTACATTTCGTGCATGCCTTCTTCCCTCGACAAACTCAACACAAACAAAGTACATCTCCCACTTCCAACAAATCAACAACTATAATGCATCCTTTCTCATCAACAACCAGATTAATCCCTCACACACACAATTTGTGTGATTTGCTATATTTGAGACTCTTATGCCACAGCTCTGCGTTGGATTTCAATGTATATGGCGGCAAAGAACAATCACATCTATCAATTTATGACATCTATCAAACTAAACAAGGCAACACCTTAACTAGATACACCTTTCGGTGTAATTATTTATTCTACATAAAACAATTCAAATTGTAGTTTAATAAAATGTAAATTAAGTACAATGTAATACTTTTAAGATACGAAGCCACCCCACCAAATTCAAATGATCGGAGGACTTGCTAACCAGAAGTACGGACCTTGGCCTTCCCACATGATTGTGGTGAATTGGAATTAAATTTCATTAGCCTCTCCATTGAACAAGACCCTTTTTCAAGGCGATTCTCCAAGATCTTAGGCATGTTATTGTTTGATTCATTTATTTTTGTATGCACATCCCAACATTCCTTTGTAAGTAATAACCCACAACAATAACCCCCCGATCCGCAAATTGAAGCCTCTTGTGGCGATTAATAGCATATATTTTACATTGATTTTGCAACGGGATAGACAAAAACACTAATCTTTATCCGTCTAAAGTCTCAACACTTTTTCCCTTGTGTCTCTTCTCTATATTAAATTGGTGTAATGTAGTTTCATATTCTATTTGGTGAGAGTATCAAATGCTATGTTTAAGTGAAGTCATGTAAGAATTTTGTGGAGTAATTTTAATTAGTATCAATTTTATCCATATTTTGCAATTTGTACAGTGTAGGACGCCACATTTCGTTGAGGCATGTAGTCAAACAGTTGACATGCCAATTACATGATTTCACATTTCACCTATATATCTACTTTGTGTGTAGTAGTTTGTTTTTTCTTTCCGAGTAGAACCACATCTCACCTAGGCATTTCATCAAACAATTGACATGCCCTGTTTTAAATCTCCCATTCGCGAATGGCATTCAATTTGAGAGAATTAAAATGTCCTATGCATTTATAGTCATTATGAATGGATTAAGCAAAAAGAATGAAAAATCATGGTCGAAAAAACTCCTGACATATACAATGATCCCTAAATGCAAGTATATTATAAAATACTTTCTTTGAGACTTTATTTATTCAGAGAAGTGGAAACAATGTTTTGTGCAGATCCAAGAGTAGATATAATCAAAGAAGAGAATGAGAGGTCTACTTTTCCAACTAAAAGAATCATGTGAAAGTTTGTATAGTGTATAACCCTTTTGATCTCCAATTGGGGCTGCCTCTGCAAAAATTTCAACATAAAAAAGAAAGTCTTGGAGTGATCTCATGGTTGAGAATAATGACACAAGTGTTCTTGTTTTTGGATTGGGTAAGAAGGCTAACAATGCTTTTGAGAATGTTTATGGGCAACAACTGTGGAATTCTCTGAGAGAGAGGAGAAGGAGATGAAATTGGTGAACAATGGTGTGATTCTTGGGAGAATCCAGTGGTGAGGCGCTAGCCAATGCTATGATGACACATATCATGAGATTTGCATTGCAAAGAAAGGAAGGAGCCCATTTTGTGACAATGTGATGTTGAGATATCTTCTCCAAATAAGTTCTATTCTTGGGAAAAGATCATGGACCATGTTCATGTTGTGGAGAATTTAAATTCCATTATTCATTCATTGGACAAGTCTTAGCAGAAGGATTTGTTCTTCAAAATAAAATCTTCTCCTTATGTTATTGTACATGTGGGTATGGAAATTTGAATGTGGGTACTACTTTGACTGCAATAGTTATGGAGGATATATGTTCTTCATCCATTGATGAAGTGGCTAATGGGGAATGTGACTGGGTAGATGCTAGACATCAAGACAAAAATTAGGAGGTTTGTTTAATTTTCATTGGCTTTGTGTTGGATTGTATTTAAGAGAAGTTAGTGGGATGAGATTAGCATTAGATTCTTTTGTAGATTAATTTGGTTGTCATTGGAGCCATGGATATTTGTACATGCACATTAAAGATTTCAGTAGGGCTCGTTTTATAGTTTCCTTTCTTTTTATTTCCCATGGACCAAAATGTGATGGTGATATGATTATATCACCATGTAAAATAAGAGTTTTCCGAAAGATGTATCATGAAGTTTTGGATCTCTAAAAGTTTTATTTCATCGTATTTTGTCTTTTGTTGCATGAAAAATGCAGCCTCACAATAATATATTTGCCTTACTCAAAACTATGTGAGATTCTCAATAATTCTAGCAGAGAAGTTGTGGATTATTTTCTCATCTTATCTAAAATTGTTTGGTGGCTAAGATGCACTTGGCTTAAAATCTAGCATTTTCTAATATAAAATGCATATCTAAGCAACTATTTGAAGAAACTTGTTTTTGTGGTTTTTGTGTTTAGCCTTACTCATTGTAATTGGGGTTAATGAAGTATTTATAATCAATCACTCATTAAGTGTTCAAAATTATTAGAAACAGAGGTAAGTATAACTGGAAATTTTCAAAGTGTATATTTAGGTAAGTAAGTTGTTTCTTTAGGGGTTCTTTGTTATCTACATTTTTAAAGACCATTAATGCATGAAAACTTATGCATGAAGAAATGACTGGAAAATGGAAGGTCATCAAAAGGAAGAAAAATATGATGATGTATAAACAAATGTAGGTTTTAATTTTCTCTACCATGTGCCATGGGAGTATAGACACCGCCATTTTACCTTTGGAATTTGGAACCATCCCACAAAGTTGTCAATGCAAAGTTGCATTATATACAATATAAAAATACACCCACAAAATATACCATGCTACAAAGGTAGTTATTGTAGAGCTACATGTATATACCCACAATAACTATAGTTAATCATGGACAAGACAAATGGACAGCAGATGTCAGACAACTGAGAGAGTTGGGCAGCTTTCTAGGGCCTTTTTCAAATAATTTTCAATGTTATGAATTCATTTCCAAACTGTCATTTGATGAGCAAGCAAATGAAAACCAAAAGAAAACAAAATATTTCCAATAAAGGGCATCAAATGAGGGCATTGTTGTAAAAAAAAATATCATAACTAAAATTTTGAGAAGAGCTTAGAAATAGGAGGAGAAACTCACAAGATGTGGAACTAAAACTGAAATGGATGCTCTCCAAGTATTTTTTTCTCCGTAAATCAAATTAAGTAGTATATGAAACTGAAATGGATCATCTGACAGGAGGCAACCCATTAGAAGGAGAGTAACCATGTGGGCAAGATAACTGTTGGTAAAGAGATTCAAGTTTGCTAGACATTGCTCCTATATCTCCTTCAACTGACCATGGAGCTTATGTAGAATGATTCATATGAGGAAAATGTTAATGTTTTCAAGTGATTTGCATCACTTGTCTACCTTTCAGCCTTATGATAGCTTGAGATGATGGTTTCAAATTCCTGAGAAGTTATAAAATTAAGGACATTACAATGTTAGTGGAGTTTGTGTTGACCAGATTCAATTTTTATGGATCACAGTAGCAAGCCAACTTGAGGTTTAGGTGCACCTCAAGCAGGACAGGTAAATTCTGCAAATGGATCAACTCAAGGAAACTCAAGAGGTGCAAATCTTAAAGTTGATTGGATGTGTATTGTATGTGGATGTGTCAACTTTGCTCGCCGGATGTCATGTTTTTAAGTCATCCTGAGATTGAAGTTATGGTCTATGCATGTGCTTTGCAAGTGCTTTTATATATTCGTGATTATCTTGACTGTGATTGTGTAATTTTTCTTTACAATCTCGACTTCCAAATTTCTGTGTTTTTTCAATTTCTAAAATCATTGCAGTTGGATTGTTAGCTTGTTTCGTATGATCAATGTAAGTGCATTTTTTTATGTTGGTAATGTAAAATTTTAGACCTCATATTTGGTTGAGATAATCGATTGAATAGCAACATGTTTGTTTTAAATTTGTTATAGGTCTACTTAATAAGCTTCCATGTTAATTGAAGTAATTACAAGCCATAAAGAATTTTCTTTCATTTTAATTGATATAAAATTAAAGATGGTAATAACAATGTTAAAAACAAGGTCTAATATCTTATGCTCATCACTTCTATACTTTACCCTTATTTTCATCATGGTTTAAGGTCCTTGACATGTAAGCACCATCTTCTCGTTCTTTGGTTCTCACAAAGTTTGTTTGGTCTTGAGCCATTTAAGCTTGAGCAACTTGCTTACTAATTTAGATATATGCATTAGCTACCTATGCATGATATGATGTGGGCCTATGGCGGGCCTTGTAGAATGGTTTATATTGACGCAATATGTTATGTACATTGTAAATACAAGTAATACATCCATTGTTTCTCATGCACAAAACCTTTAGACTGATTCTATTAAACATTTTGTCATTATAACTTTGTTTCATAATTGTCTCTTATATGCTCTTTCCATGACTGACAGTGTAATGAAGGTCGAACTGAAGATGTTACCCCTATGCAGATGCAGTTGCTTCCAACACACCAACAACAAAGAAAGCATATGAGCCTGGTATTTGCATTATATTTTTTATGGATATAACTTGTGATATAGTGGTATGATTGTGGATTTTGGGTTCATAAATATGATGAAAGGGGGTTATTTTACAACACCAACTCATGTATTAGTTGTTTGAGGACTAGATGAACACATTGATGAAGAAATGTTACACTATGAGTTTTCTAAACATGATCCAATCAAGGTAAAAGGTGGTATTTATTGAAGAAATTATCCATAATCTGCGCATTGTATGGTTGGTCATAATCCTAGCCATTTGAATGTGTGCCAAGTACAACCTGATTATTTTGCTCTGTCAAAGTCTGTCCAAAATGAAGTAATTTTATCTTATTACATGGTACCTCATTCACTCTTGCTAACATAAAATTATTACATGGTAACAATGCATGTGCTTACTTATGCAGGACCTTTGCCTTGTTCATGATAAATTCACTCATGTTTCGCGGGGTTTTGCATTTATACACTTCCATTCGGTACATTAAATTCTTATACATTTTTATCTATAGAAAATGACTTGTTTAGTTTCTTGTTTAGCTATATTTTATCGTCATGATCTCAGTGTTGGGTTTTAATAATTGGAAATATGTCTTTTAGGTAGAAGAGGCGACCAAGGCTTTGGAGGCTACCAATGGAACAGTTCTTGAAAAGAATGGGCAAGTCTTGAGAGTCCAATATGCAAAGAACATTGTTGGACCAGTATGCAGAACCATACTTGATAACAAAGTGAAAATATGGGCTTCCTCTTATACTCTCAGTGGATCAACATCTTATTCCAATAGGGGTTGTTGTGCCTATAAAAGGAACACCCTATGATTTTAATAAAGAGACCACTGTTGGGAGAAAAATAAATAATGTGCCTGGAGGGTATGATATAAATATGGCTCTGGACCCTCCAAAGAAGAACCCTGGTCTGAGACATGTAGTTAGAGTGAAGGATGATTTCAGTGGCAGGATTCTGAATTTGTGGACAACTGCTCAGGCTTGCAATTTATAGTTCCAATATGTTAAAGACGACTGTGGGAAAAGGAGGTGAAATCTATGGGAAATATTCAACCTTGGCCTTGGAGACCCAGACCTTCCCTGATGGTGTCCACCACCCAAACTTTCCCAATACAGTTTACAAACCAGGTCAAGATCTCTACCGTCATACTATGGTGTATAGATTTTTAGTGTAGAAGTAGTCATCACATGTTCAATGTTAAGGATAGGTGACATGGACTTCTCAATCTATCTAATGAATTCTATTGTTTAAAGATAGTATAACATTGCCATTGAGAACAATTTTTTAATATTGCTTTTGAGGAGAAAATGTATAGGATTTTCTTTTATGAAATAATCTTTCGTTGGTTTTCTTCATTCTGTCAATTTATTGGCTTTCTTCTTATAATATGACATTTTTATGGGGTCAATTGGTTCGATCGGATACTAGGAACTTGCTTAGGAGTAGGCATTGGCAACATCGACTTTAGAACTCTAGCAACATCATGCATGGTGGGTCGATCAGAGGGTCATTTCTTGGTGCAAAGCAAGGCCAACTGAAGATTTTTCTTACAATCCCAAGATCCTTGCAGGTTGTTGCAACTTTTGTATCAACAATTTCCCCTTCTACTATATTCTTGCATTCCATGGTGTCTTTTTATCTCAGATTGCATCGTTGTGAGTCTGTGACCCATTATTTTTTCTCTCTTCCATTATATTGTTACATCACATTGCATGGTGTGCATTGGGTTATTTCCTTGCATTCTTCCATTTTACTACACATTATATTGGATTCTCTTCCACTGTAGTCAAAAATGTATTTTATCCTTTAAAAAGGTTGGCTCACATTTTTTGGAAGTTAGGTAACTGTGGAGATGTTTGGCCTTCAAAACTCTATGTTGCCCTTTGTTAGAGGAATAATGAGTGTCTTGAGTCCTTGTTTCATAATGACATCTATTGCAACCTTTAGAGGTCGTTATGCATCACAAATGACTTTTACAGGTTCTGGACATAAAAACTCCCTTTTGGGATGAGATGAACTAGAGGTCCTCATAGAGAATTGTTGCATGGAATCTGAGCTTCCTTGTTTGGCTGAGCATTTTGTGACTCTTTGCATCAATTGTTTGGATTCTTGTTCAACAACGACGATGCTTTACCAGGTTTGATGTTTAGAATAGGTGATCATCGTAATTGTTTCTACGAACAAAGACTACACATACCATATGGGGTTTTACAACAATATCCCTTTTACCATTTTCAAATTGAAGGCATGATTAGGATCTTGTGATGGTGAGAAGGCTTCAACAGTAACAAAATCTATTGAATTGGTCGAGTGGAAATGCATGCGTAATGTATATTGATGATGGAAATATTTTGAGACAAAATACAACTCCTATAGAAAAAGTATATACCATAAGACCCTAATGTGTTGTGTGGTCCACTTTGATCATTGTTGATGTTGTGGGATTAGAAAATGATATCATTTGAAGGGCTATACCTATCAGGCTATCATGTTTGGGTTTTAGCTTTTATAATATATATGTTCTTCATGAAACTAATTAATAAGTCTCTACAAGTACATGTTAGAAGGTGTTGGGCCTTAAAGTTCATTTGATTGGTATTTTTATTCTCTTGCTTAAAAAAATTTCACGATAAACCTAAAATATATTTAGGAGAAAAAATCCCTTACAATGTATGTTTTTTCATATTCAAAATATCCTTTGTAAAAAGTGACATAGAACACAAAGGAAAGTTTTAACCAATGACCTCAAGGTCCCATTGATTAATTTCACTACTAATGACTCATAGTATAATGACGTTACATACATGAATAGGGGAAACCTAATATGATACATACACAAGCATACATATATGTGCTGAAAATGAGATCAAAACATCCATAACATACAATAAAAATAAGCAGTGGAAACACAACAATATGGGACATAATATGTAATAAATTCATTAGCCTTTCCGAATTGAGGCCAGGTTTTTGAGGTTAGCTCGCCCTAATGGAGCGCAACCCTTTTTTTATAGAAAACACAATTAAAAAATACAACACAATGTCTCTTGATCTTCCAAATTCTTGACTGCACACCTGTGCAACACCTAATCTTATTTGTATAACCTATTTGACCCTTTGTATCCCTAACATTTGCTATAACTCACTAATGTACCAATTCCTTTATAAATTATGGATGATTAATTGCCCAAACATCATCCCTAATAATCATCAAAGAAAAGTGTCTGTCCTTGTACAGTGAAGACCTCCATCATGATTGAAGTCACAATACAATCAACACATTTTGTCAATTGGTGTTGATAAAACCTTGTTATGTATCCTGACAATACATAAAGCATTGTAACTCATATGGATAGTCCACTTGGATTTAAGTCCCTATGTAGCCATCTCCCACTACATAGCTCAAATGTTGCTACATTGCCTTAATATGATTTTTCATACCTATGAGGAGACACCACATCTTGCTTCCATTTAAAACAATCCTTTTTAGATGCCCAAGCTTTCAGTTATAATGCTTAATTTTTTCCCTCCTACTTTTTTTTTTTAATTCTTTATTTGCAAATACTTCTACTTTGCATTCTTTACCATGTCCATTGGTGTTTCCAACTTCATGCCTTTTACCTTTGTTGTTATTTGTTGGTGCTTAGAAGGCTCTGAATGACTTTGGTAGATTGTGGCCCATTTTAAAAACATCAAATCACATCTCTATTAATCAGCTTTCTCCATTCATGTATTCCTTAGAAGCGCCACCTTGCCTTCTTCCCTTTATAATACCCAAATCTTCACTTGACTGAAAATCCCCAAAATTTGGTCCAACGTAAAAATATACAATTTTTTCTAAAGACTCAAGGGAAGAATACACAATTTTGACCCCCAAAATAGATGGTGCGTTTGGATTGGGCACACCCTTTATCAACATCAACTACAAAAATAATAACTATCCCTCTAAATCAAATAACATATATCGTTCGGTGTTCAAGAGCCATTTTTATCAATTGTTTTATGGACAAAGGGGGTGGGGTGTGTAGGTCATAGAGACAAGGTAAGCTATGGAAATATCTTAAAAAGCAAGAAATGGTTGACAAATATTTAATTACTTGTTAACATTACAAATTCAACAATTGCTATGATGCAGTAATATTTGTGGATAATTCCTTCATGCCAAATATAAATTGCTTCATGATCACCTTCGAGTCCCCTCGGCATTTTTAGATAAATGATTACGTTTGGCTTTACTTGGATTGTTAAAAGATTTAAATCCTAGCAAAACCTTAAACCCAAACTTCTAAGTATGGGCTTTATATTGTCTTGCACCAGCTTGGAGAAAATGCTTTGAGTATGAGTTTCTGGATTTCCTTCTCAGTTTGGCATAAATGATGTTGGAAATGTAAGTCAACATACAATCTATGAGTGAATACGTTTGGAGGAAGAGGTCATCTTACAATCCACATTTTCAACATCCTTTTAATGAAGATACTCTTCTTGATGTTGGGCACTACTCCAACTAAGAAGTTGTTGTCCTAACATGTAATTTTGCGATGACCTGTAAATTTTCTTAAAGTGTGGGAGTATGTACTTGCATAACTCATCAGGAATACAAATTGAGAATGCATGGTAACTTCATGGTTGAATCATAGAGGAGCTAAACAACCTTACTGAAATAAGAATAAATTGGAGTGACCCCTACTAAAATCCTGAAATCGAAACATCAACCCAGTTGAAAAAGCAGGTCCATTGCTAAAATATCCAACACTTTGGATATGAGGAAATAAGAGTAAAATGTGACTGTCATTTTGCGGTGGAGAGGAAAAGATTCCGACCGAACATCTCATGCTTGTAGAAGGTGTAAGCCGGTGTCGAAATAGTCACCCTATTATTATTGCATAAATCAACTATAAAAGTAGTAAATATCCCTCTAAATCAAATAATGTATATTGTTTCGCGTTCACATTGCATTATACACATGCGATTGCTCCAATTATTGTGTACGTCGAAATCTCGTTTCCCCAACATGTCAAGACTATCTAGACCCGTGTTGTTTAGGCGAAGTTGTGCGAAGACCTACCATTCTTGTAATGGTTCATGTTGAATACTACATTCGGGCTTTGAGTCAAAACTAACATCTGTAATAGGTCTTGTGTCTGCGGTAGTGCGTAAAACATGCCACGGTTTGTAGTTGTGCTTGAACATGTCCCAAGTGTCGTTGATGTCATGTGGGGTTGATCCAAATTCGAATGTAATATTTCTGAAAGGCTTGTATAAAAGGATTTTTGACCAACAGAAAAGGTCATATGACGTTGAATCTGAACTGGGACATCCAAAAATCTTGGGTGGACCCGAACAATTGCTTGTTTGGACACTTTTTCCATTTATCACCTTTACGGTTCTTGTTGTAGCTCCAATCTCGAGCAACTTGAATAAGTGGTAGGTGTTCCATGGTTGTTGGATGAACTTTATATGCATCCAAGAAAGTGGTTGTTTGTTGTGCATCGACGTCACTTTCAACGACACGTCTCATAATTTTTTTCCAACATTTAATGATACAAATGGACAATTGCACATAACAAGTGGAAATTTTTGCAGCATGTGGCATGTTTCTTGTGTGCTTATGTCATGTTCAACAACGCTTTCGTGAGCATTTTACGGATTGCAATATGTGTTGGACAATTTGTGTATGTGTCTCTTGAAAATCTGATAACATTTGGTGATATGTTTCGAGCGTTGCTCAACTTTGAAGCATATTTTGCAATATACTTAAGAACGACATGGTGGGAAAGTAATGGTTGCAATCGACATTTTCTCTCCATATGTATATCATTGTTCAATTGTGGATGTTCAATGGCATCACGCTTTAAGGAAGGGAGGTACTTAATTTTCCCATCACTTTCAATGTGCAAGGAAGAAGTAGGTTGCGTGGCCCAGGGGGCATTGTACCTGCACTGCAACTATGATTACTTTCTACGCAGGCATGTCTGCTCTGAACATTTAGTGTGGCGCTGAACTCGATTAAGTAGTTCTTCGAGGTCCTGCAAGTGGGGAGGAGGAGGACAAGTGCGATGATTTGAAATGTGGGATCAACATTGGAACCACCCTCAATCAATTGAGAAATGCCTTCGTGTGTCAAAGTTATTTCCATGGCAACTAAAAGATGCTCGAGATAGTGGGAATTCTACAATTATATGGTGGAAAATGTAAACTTGTTGGGCATCTAAGACAAACCCCCTCCATCTGTCATGCATATTATTGCCTAAGAATTCTAGTTCTGAAAGGGTTAATTTAAAAAGGAAACGAGAATGATCCAAATGACCAGTTTTACACAAAGGCCTTTAATTGGGAATTTTCGAGCGGTGAGCTCTTCTTGAGTTTAGGAGACTGGACGCATCTAATATAAAATATACCATTATATTTCATGATGCATATCAAAGCATTTAGGACCCAACTCAAAGTTACAATGAAATGTATTGTAAGTCAATTGCAACTCAATTTGTGAATGTTAGATTCTTAGATAAAATGTTGTGTTTGACTTACAAAAAGGAAGATGCTCAATTTATCCATTTCCACATAGGATCTCAAAACTCCATGACCCCGGATTAGCTCCATGTTTATGCATGAACCTCTATGTCAACCTCTCCATGTTTACACTATGTACCAAACACTTGCACTCTAGTTCGGCAGATGTAAAAAATCATGAAATCATATGCAATGTGAAAAGGTTGTGTACTAATCTTTAAAGTGTCAATCTTATCACCAACCTTATAGGAAGGTGATTCTTAAGCAAGCATATATATGAAAAATTTTACATTGAAAGACATACCTGAGTGTGATTTGGAGTTAACAATGTAGCTTGCTAAGATCACACGCCTTATCGAGTGTATAATAAAGGTTTTTTCAACAAAAGACCAACCAAACACCCAATGCAACACTAACACAATTACCTCGAAATAAATACAAACCACGTAAACTATAAATGTAATTAACTATCGAAAAAATATCAAATGTATTCATGTTTAAAGCGAAAAAATGGACACAAACGGCTACCACTCATGATATAAAATCTACACATGCACGGAAGCCTTCATGTAATCATATTAAGTTCAAATAAAATAGTTCACAAAATGCTATCACTCATGATATAAGATTTGAAATTGTATATGTATGAATTTGTAACAAGTTTGAAATGAAGAGATGATACCTTTAAAAAAAGTGGTTCATCTATATTTCTACACTTAAAAAATATTTTTTTAACATACATGTTCAAATTTTCCTTTTTACTATTGCTCACTTCTTTATGTAAACCAAAAACAACGCATTTTTAATGTCTTCTTCATTATATCTGCATACAAATACCTATAGTTTTCAAATGCCAAGAAAGAACCATGCAATGTATAGTTGTTTCCATCCAAAGCTTTGTAAATAATATCACTTTTTCATATTGAATTGTTTAAAAGGTTAGACCTCATTTTTGCCCTATTTAAATGAAGTGGTTCATCTATATTTCTACACAACCAAAATCAATCACACCCCTTATCAATATCGACTAAAAAAAGTAAAAAATATCCCTCTAAAATAAATAACTTATACTGCTCGACATTCACATTGCAATCTCATTATCCACAAATATATAATCCCCAACATAACATATTACAACACAAATATAAATACACAAATACATTAAAAATAGCTCTTGATACCATACTACATCATTCAACAAACAAAACCCTTATACCTCCACTAAAATTGATAATTCAAGGAATGACTGCACAGAAAACCATTTCGATAAATAAAATCCACAATTCATTCACATCACCAACCACATATCCCTCACCTCTACTTATGATCACCCCTATCGGTGTTTCAACATTCAACATCTATGCATCCATAATCCACACAACCCCGCATATTCCAATCAAAGAACTCAAACCCCTTAAAGGTAGTGCATTATTGTCTTTTTAAGAGTCAACTTTGAAACATATAGAATATGTTCATATTGATGAAATGAGTTTCATCAGCCCAAAGTTACTAAAAAAATTGACGGTGAGGCTCAGTGAAGCTTTCCCACACTCAAGAACATTTGAATTTGGGAATAGACCAGACATCCTCCTTGGCGACCTCGGCTAATTACCACCGGTTTTGGACAATCCTCTTTATGTAAGTAATTCCTACGAGCAACCCTTTGGAAGGGATTTCGGACTTCCATTACATTACAAGCAATATTTTGGCAACAAGGAACAACCAATGCACATGTTTCATTCTAGAATTTACTGCTCCACACGTGAGATTAAACCCCTCTAATTGAGGATTGGGAAATCTTAATGTCTCACACAGACACACACTTAACTCAACGAGAGCTCAATATTTTTAAGGACACACCACATTTGTGTGCAAAAATGATCGGTGGACTCCCACAACCTACAGATGTTGAAGACATTGAACATTCTCGACCCCCAATCCATTCTTTGAAAGTAACAGGTAGACTGGACTAGGAAATCCTAATGATGATCAGTTGGAGCACAAAGTTTTGTTGTGCAAACAACAAAAATCATGCTTATTACAAATCTATGGGTTGACGCAGCCTCGTGAATGGTGCCACAGGAACAATCACCGACATTGTCTACGACGCATCAATGCAACCACCAGCATTACCTTTATTTGTTGTCAAATTTGATAGATATAACGACCCATGTTGGGATCCCTCCAACCCGTTACATATTCCCATACCCCCTATTTCGAGAGGGAATCAAAGACAATTGCCGATTAAAATGGCATGGGGATTAACTATCCACAAGTCGCAGGGACTTACTTTACACAAAGCAACCATCGACATTGGAACCACTGAAAGGTAGGGTTTGACATTCACAACTTTCTCCAGAGTTCCCTCGCTTGCAAATCTGCATATTTCACCTATTTTTTCATTCGAGAGATACTCAAATATGGCACACGTACCAACACTTGGAGCAAGAAGAAAGGAGGAAGCAAGACTACTATCACTCAACCTGTCGTAAATACTACCCTCTGCTTTGATAGCACCTCCACTACTACTATACTCAACACTTCTTCTATCCAAAGTGGCACTTGTTGTTCAAGGGGTATCAAATGTAATCATGTTTATTGAAACTAAAATTGCCCACTAAAGGCTACCATTCATGATATAAATACTACAAATGCATGTCTCATTATGTGCACACAGATCTACATTTATTTGATGTTTAGAAATATGATATGCAATTTTAAATGTACGAATTTGTAATGAGTTAAATGTACACATACAACATTTCAATGTAGTGTTTCAACTAAATTTCTACACTACAAATATCAATCACACACATTATCAATCGACAAGTAAATGTTTTTCCAACAAAACACCAATCGAACAACCGATGCACAACAAATAAACACGAATTAAATACATACAACATCAACTATAAAAAAATTAAATATTGAAAACGATATCAAATGTATTCATGTATGAATTTTTCACAAGTTTGTAATATGTTCGGAGTTTTAATTACAACAAGATCTGACAACATATTACATTGTCACCCAAACTAAATGATGGAACACATTATTTTTACAAGCTATAGTCATTATAGTGTATAAAACTATGATGCCACATTCTTATGTGCCTACGGGATCTATATCAAAGTAGGTTGCTTTCCCACGTAATACGTTGTTGCGTCAATGACATGCATTTCTAAAGATTGTTTTGCACATCATAGTGTTATGAAACTATTCAAATTTGTTTCATTCAATTACTTTGAAATAATTTCAAATCCATTCCCTCCTACTATGAGTACATCAATTTAACAACATATTACGTTGTTACCCCTGATAACGATGATCTGACTCGTTACTAGGCTACATAAGATACATGGTGTACTATATAAAACTATAATTTCAGATCTTAGTGTGCCTACAAGATCTATATCAAAGTAGGTGGTTTCTCAACATAATACATTGTTTCTTTGACGACCTACATTTTTAAAGTTTTTTTTGCACTAAATAATCTATTCAAAGTTGTTTCATTCAATTAAATTGGAATATTTTCCAATTCATTCTCTCACACTTCAATTACAACAATGCATCAACGTATTACGTTATCACCCAAACTAAATGAATAAACATGTTATTTTTACAAGATATAGTCATTATAGTTTATGTACCTCTTAGCTCGGTAAATCCTCCTCAAGGAGCATGTCATGTTCTCATATTCGGTTCTTATTCTTCTCTACAATCTTGCCCTCAATCTTTCTTTGTATGCATACACCTATCTTTTTTCCAATCAGCATTTAAGTTTGACTTCCAAACATATAACCAATGACAAGTACTTTGAGTAAGGTTCTTGACTGCCCTCACTGTCCACATTTACCTTTTAATTACTAGCTAGTAGTCCATTTATCCAACCTCAACACTTCATTTCTTCTTGAGTTCTAAAAAAACACTCTCTCTTTGTCTCCATGCAAACTGTCTTAACTCAACAACACTCTTTTATGAACCTTAAATATCCTCGAATGCATATATAAAACTTCATCTTTGTTTTCTCTCATGGAGATAATCCTTTATAAGACCTTTAAGCACCCGATTTATCATCAAACAAGGTCTTCAAATGACACCATTCAATGATCAATTCTACCCTTCATAGGTTTTAGGCCACATGTGTATAATGTGGGATCATCAAAGTATCAAATCCTATTATTACGTTGTCACCCATACTAAATGATGGAACATGTTATTTTTACAAGATATAATGATTATAGTGTATAAAATTACAACACAACATTCTTATGTGCCTACAAGATCTAAATCCATTCCCTCTACTATGAGTACAACAATTTAACAACATATTATGTTGTTACCCTTGATAACGATGATCTGACTCATTACTAGGCTACATAAGATACATGGTGTACTATATAAAACTATAATTTCAGATCTTAGTGTACTTACAAGATCTATATCAAAGTAGGTGGTTTCTCAACGTAATACGTTGTTTCTTTAACAATCTACATTTTAAAAGTTTTTTTCATTGAATAATCTATTCAAAGTTATTTCATTCAATTAAATTGGAATATTCTCCAATTCATTCTCTCACACTCCAATTGCGAGTGCATCAACGTATTACGTTGTCACCCAAACTAAATGAATAAACATGTTATTTTTACAAGATATAGTCATTATATTTGGTGTACCTCTTAGCTCAATAAATCCTCCTCAAGAAGCATGTCATGTTCTCATATTCAGGTTCTTGTTCTTCTCTACAATCTTGCTCTCAATCTTTCTTTGTATGCATACACCTATCTTTTTCCAATCAGCATTTAAGTCCGACTTCCAAGCATATAACTAATGACAAGTACTTTGAGTAAGGTTCTTGACGCCTCACTATCCACATTTACCTTTTAATTACTAGCTAGTAGTCCATTTATCCAACCTCAACACTTCATTTCTTCTTGAGTTCCAAAAACACTCTCTCTTTGTCTCCATGCAAACCATCTTAACTCAACAACACTCTTTTATGAACCTTAAATATCCTTGAATGCATATATAAAACTTCATCTTTGTTTTCCCTTATGGAGATAATCCTTTATGATATTGTTAAGCACCCGATTTATCATCAAACAAGGTCTTCAAATGATACAATTCAATGATCAATTTTGCTCTTCATAGGTTTTAGCCCACATGTGTACAATGCAGATCATCAAAGTATCAAATCTTAATATTACGTTGTCACCCATACTAAATGATAGAACACATTATTTTTACAAGATATAATAATTATAGCGTATAAAACCGCAACACACAATTCTTATGTGCCTATAGGATCTAAACCCATTCCCTCCTACTATGAGTACAACAATTTAACAACATATTATGTTGTTACCCCTAATAATGATGATCGACTTGTTACTTAGGCTAGATAAGATACATTGTGTCCTATATAAAACTATACTTTCATATCTTAGTGTGCCTACATGATCTATATCAAAGTAGGTGGTTTCTCAACGTAATACGTTGTTTTTTCGATTTGACGACCTACATTTTTAAAGTTTGTTTTGCAGATCAATAATCTATTCAAAGTTGTTTCATTCAATTAAATTGGAATATTTTAGAATTCATTCCCTCACACTAATTACAACGGTGCAACAATATATTACGTTGTCACCCAAACTAAATGAATAAACATGTTATTTTTACAAGATATAGTCATTATAGTTTATGTACCTCTTACTTCGGTAAATCCTCCTCAAGGAGCATGTCATGTTCTCATATTCGGTTCTTGTTCTTCTCTACAATCTTGCCCTCAATCTTTCTTTGTATGCATATACCTATCTTTTTCCAATCAACATTTAAGTCGACTTCCAAACATATAACCAATGACAAGTGCTTTGAGTAAGGTTCTTGATCGTCATCACTATCCACATTTACCTTTTAATTACTAGTCAGGTAGTCCATTTATCCAACCTCAACACTTCATTTCTTCTTGAGTTCTAAAAAAACACTCTCTCTTTGTCTCCATGCAAACCTGCTTAACTCGACAACACTCTTTTATGAACCTTAAATATCCTTGAATGCATATATAAAACTTCATCTTTGTTTTCCCTTGTGAAGATAATCCTTTACGAGACCTTTAAGCACCCGATTTATCATCAAACAAGGTCTTCAAATGATACCATTCAATGATCAATTCTACTCTTCATAGGTTTTAGCCCACATGTGTACAATGTAGGATCATCAAAGTATCAAATCCTATTATTACGTTGTCACTCATACTAACTCGATGGAACACATTAATTTTACAAAATATAATCATTATAGTGTATAAAACTGCAACGCACCATTCTTATGTGCCTGCATGATCTAAATCCATTCCATCCTACTATGAGTACAACAATTTAACAACATATTACATTGTTACCCCTGATAACAATGATCTGACTCACATTAGGCTACACAAGATACATGGTGTACAATATAAAACTATAATTTCAGATCTTAGTGTGCCTACAGGATCTATATCAAAGTAGGTGGTTTCTCAACGTAATACATTGTTTCTTTGACAACTTGCATTTTAAAAGTTTTTTTTTCACTGAATAATCTATTCAAAGTTGTTTCATTCAATTAAATTGGAATATTTTCCAATTCATTCTCTCACACTTCAATTGCAACAATGCATCAACGTATTACATTGTCACCCAAACTAAATTAATAAACATGTTATTTTTACAAGATATAGTCATTATATTTGGTGTACCTCTTAGCTTGGTAAATCCTCCTCGAGGAGCATGTCATGTTCTCGTATTCAAGTTCTTGTTCTTCTCTACAATCTTGCCCTCAATCTTTCTTTGTATGCATACACCTATCTTTTTCCAATCAACATTTAAGTTTGACTTCCAAGCATATAACCAATGACAAGTACTTTGAGTAAGGTTCTTGACTACCCTCACTGTCCTCATTTACCTTTTAATTACTAGCTAGTAGTCCATTTATCCAACCCCAACACTTCATTTCTTCTTGAGTTCTAAAAAAACACTCTCTTTGTCTCCATGCAAACCATCTTAACTCAACAACACTCTTTTATGAACCTTAAATATCCTTGAATGCATATATAAAACTTCATCTTTGTTTTCCCTTGTGAAGATAATCCTTTATGAGATTGTTAAGCACCTGATTTATCATCAAACAAGGTCTTCAAATGATACCATTCAATGATCAATTCTACCCTTCATAGGTTTTAGCCCACATGTGTACAATCCAGATCATCAAAGTATCAAATCCTATTATTACGTTGTCACCCATACTAAATGATGAAACATATTATCTTTACAAGATATACTCATTATAGTGTATAAAATCGCAACGCACCATTCTTATGTGCCTACAAGATCTAAACCCATTCCCTCCTACTATGAGTACAACAATTTAACAACATATTACGTTGTTACCCACGATAACGATGATCTCGACTCATTACTAGGCTACATAAGATACATTGTGTCCTATATAAAACTATAATTTCAGATCTTAGTGTGCCTACAGGATCTATATCAAAGTAGGTGGTTTCTCAACGTAATACATTGTTTCTTTGACGACTTTGCATTTTTAAAGTTTGTTTTGCCGAATAATCTATTCAATTTTGTTTGATTAAATTAAATTGGAATATTTTCCAATTCATTCTCTCACACTTCAATTACAACAGTGCATCAACGTATTACGTTGTCACCCAAACTAAATGAATAAACATGTTATTTTTACAAGATATAGTCATTATAGTTTGTGTACCTCTTAGCTCGATAAATCCTCCTCAAGGAGCACGCCATGTTCTCATACTCGTGTTCTTGTTCTTCTCTACAATCTTGCCCTCAATATTTCTTTGTATGCATACACCTATCTTTTTCCAATCAACATTTAAGTTTGACTTCCAAGCATATAGCCAATGACAAGTACTTTGAGTAAGGTTCTTGACCGCCCTCACTCATCCACATTTACCTTTTAACTACTAGCTAGTAGTCCATTTATCAACCTCAACACTTCATTTCTTCTTGAGTAATAAAAAAACACTCTCTCTTTGTCTCCATGCAAACTGTCTTAACTCAACAACACTCTTTTATGAACCTTAAATATCCTTGAATGCATATATAAAACTTCATCTTTGTTTTCCTCAGGAGATAATCCTTTATGATACCTTTAAGCACCTTATTTATCATCAAACAAGGTCTTCAAATGATACGATTCAATGATCAATTCATCCCTTCATAGGTTTTAGCCCACATGTGTACAATGTAGGATCATCAAAGTATCAAATCCTATTATTACGTTGTCACCCATACTAAATGATGGAACATGTTATTTTTACAAGATGTAATCATTATAGTGTATAAAACTGCAACACACCATTCTTATGTGCCTACAGAATCTAAATCCATTCCCTCCTACTATGAGTACAACAATTTAACAACATATTACGTTTTTACCCCGATAATGATGATCGACTCGTTACTAGGCTACATAAGATACATGGTGTACTAAATAAAACTATAATTTCAAATCTTAGTGTGCCTACAAGATCTATATCAAAGTAGGTGGTTTCTCAACGTAATACGTTATTTCTTTAACGACCTGCATTTTTTAAGTTTGTTTTGCACTGAATAATCTATTCAAAGTTGTTTCATTCAATTAAATTGGAATATTTTCCAATTCATTCTCTCGTACTTCAATTACAACGATTGCATCAACGTATTACGTTGTCACACCGAACTAAATGAATAAACATGTTATTTTTGTTACGAGATATAGTCATTATAGTTTGTGTACCTCTTAGCTCGGTAAATCCTCCTCAAGGAGCATGTCATGTTCTCATATTCAGGTTCTTGTTCTTATCTACAATCTTGCCCTCAATCTTTCTTTGTATGCATACACCTATCTTTTTTCCAATCAACATTTAAGTTTGAATTCCAAGCATATAGCCAATGACAAGTACTTTGAGTAAGGTTCTTGACTGCCCTCACTATCCACATTTACCTTTTAACTACTAGCTACTAGTCCATTTATCCAACCTCAACACTTCATTTCTTCTTGAGTTCTAAAAATCACTCTCTCTTTGTCTCCATGCAAACTGTCTTAACTCAACAACACTCTTTTATGAACCTTAAATATCCTTGAATGCATATATAAAACTTCATATTTGTTTTCCCTTGTGGAGATAATCCTTTATGAGATTGTTAAGCACCCGATTTATCATCAAACAAGGTCTTCAAATGATACCATTCAATGATCAATTCTGCCCTTCATAGGTTTTAGCCCACATGTGTACAATGTAGGATCATCAAAGTATCAAATCCTATTATTACGTTGTCACCCATACTAAATGATGGAACACGTTATTTTTACAAGATATAATCATTATAGTGTATAAAGCTGCAACATACCATTCTTATGTGCCTACAAGATCTAAATACATTCCCTCCTACTATGAGTACAACAATTTAACAACATATTATGTTACTTACCCTTTATAACGATGATCCGACTCATTACTAGGCTACATAAGATACATGGTGTACTATATAAAACTATAATTTCAAATCTTAGTGTGCCTACAGGATCTATATCAAAGTAGGTGGTTTCTCAACGTAATACATTGTTTCTTTGACGACCTGCATTTTTTAAGTTTTTTTTCAAATCTTACCGAATAATCTATTCATAGTTGTTTCATTCAATTAAATTGGAATATTCTCCAATTCATTCTCTCACACTTCATTATTCTTTAAATCAACGCATATTTATAAATTACCCAAACTAAATGAATAAACATGTTATTTTTACAAGCTATAGTCCCTATATATTATGAATTATTCCTCCATCACATGATAATGAATTTGTTCTAGCCTTTGTTGTTTAGAGTGGTGGCATGTTAGAGACCTAAAATGATTTCCATAGTTTTATATTGATGTTTTTCTGATGATTTGTGATACCATCCCGAGCTATTTTTGGTTTGATTCTCTTAGACCATAAGAAGCCTAACCATTTTAAAAATTCTCAACCTTGAATAACTAGAAAAAATACTCTATTATCTAATCAACTTTGGTTCTTCGCAACCTCAAAGTGGTACTATTAAGTTATATTCACCAACTTCTTTATGTATCAAACTAGTTTTGGCTTTCATGAGAAAATGATAGATCATGATCTACATACTTCATATTTCTTTTTAGACTTCCTATTGTTGCATTCATACTTTTCCTATAAAACATGAGTGGAAATATTTGCTAGGGAAGTGTAGATATGCTCTAATTTTTGAAGAGGAGTTTTGGGTTTAAACATGTTTCAACTTCTAACCTTTAGGTTACATGATTGAAAAGAAAGAGGCATTGAGATCATCTGAGGGAGAAGGATTGGCCAACAATAAACAATATTCAAATAATTCTACACCCAAAACCACGGTAGGACCATGGAAGATCCATTTTACAATGAATTGATCCAATCTTTCAATACAAAACAAGGTGTTGTTTACAAACCAATTCTCGTTTCCATGATCTCTTCACAATATTCTTCCTTTTTTCCTCCAAATTCATTTAATTCATTACCCTATTAGTCCTATATTATTGAAAAAGTGTTAATTGTGATTAAATTCATCCAATACCCACTCGCGTAACCAAAACATAAAAAACTCAATCACATTACCATGTAATGTAAATTGGGTGTCTTTCTTTTATGAATCTTTCTTGATAATTACAATTTACAGATGCACCCATCAGAATTATATTTGAGAATTCACTAATCCAAATGAAACCGAATTTACATTACATGGTAATGTGATTGAGTGTTACTTTTTTTTTTTCGGTTCCTAAAAGCAGGGTATTGGATGAATTTTTCTCTGTTAAACTTTTTGTGTCCTTTTTGTGTTTCACTTTCAAAGAATTAAATGAATCCTAAAAGTGTTATTTTTAATTTTTTGGGGGGGTTGGGTCTCTAGAATTAGATTGATATTGTATCTTGAATTGAAAGATCGATGTTCATTCCTAAAATGGAATCTTCCGTTGGTCCTCACCGTGTTTTGGGTGTAGAATTATTTGAATTCTCTTTATAACAGAAAACCAATTTCTTTAGATAAGAACAATGTTCTTCTGCTCTACTATCATGTTTCTCACCTATAGTTGCATGCATGTTTAGGGCATCTCAGAGTTCTTTCCCAAAATCTACTTCATATTTGAGATTCTTAAGCACTTCCCTCAAATATTTATTCTTGTTTTCAAAGGAAAAAGTATTGATCTACATGACTAAAAAAGAAATCTTTCTTATTATGTATGATCATGATCCCATTCCATTAGGATTTCAGAAGTTTTAGTTTGATATTTAAGAATTTTCAATTCAATCTTTGTTTTCAATGTACCACTTTGAGGCTTGCCCTACTAAAGTTATTTGTGTTGTGCTTTTATTGGTTTTTTTTGGCCATCGTTGGTTTCCAATAGTTAGGCTTCTTATGGTCCAAAAATGAGACACGTGAAGAAATGAATCATCACAAGCATCCTAAATTCAAATTTGTAGGTCTCAAAAACATGCCACCACTCTATGGATAGATAACTAGACCATATTTTGTTATCATTGCTTCCTTGATCTCAGGAATAATATGATAACTTACTTGTGATGCTATTCTAAACCCTAACTCATTTGCTAGAAAACAACTTGCCACTACTTTGTTTAGTAATTTATAAAATGCATATTGATTTAAAGAATAATATTTTCAACAAGGTTTAGATACATCATTGAATGTGAATTTTATTTGAGGTGTGAACAAACTTCTCTTTGCGGGTTTTTGTCACTAAGATTTGAAAGAAAAATGCAGGTCGTCAAAGAAACAATGTATTACATTGAGAAACCACCTACTTTGATATAGATCCTGTAGGCACACTAAGATTTGAAATTATAGTTTTATATAGTACACCATGTAACTTATGTAGCCTAGTAATGAGTCAGATCATCGTTATAAAGGGTAACAACATAATATGTTGTTAAATTGTTGTACTCATAGTAGGAGGGAATGTATTTAGATCTTGTAGGCACATAAGAATGGTATGTTGCAGCTTTATACACTATAATGATTATATCTTGTAAAAATAACGTGTTCCATCATTTAGTATGGGTGACAACGTAATAATAGGATTTGATACTTTGATGATCCTACATTGTACACATGTGGGCTAAAACATATGAAGGGCGAGAATTGATCATTGAATGGTATCATTTGAAGACCTTGTTTGATGATAAATCGGGTGCTTAACAATCTCATAAAGGATTATCTCCACAAGGGAAAACAAATATGAAGTTTTATATATGCATTCAAGGATATTTAAGGTTCATAAAAGAGTGTTGTTGAGTTAAGACAGGTTTGCGTGGAGACAAAGAGAGAGTGATTTTTAGAACTCAAGAAAAATGAAGTGTTGAGGTTGGATAAATGGACTAGTAGCTAGTAGTTAAAAGGTAAATGTGGATAGTGAGGGCAATCAAGAACCTTACTCAAAGTACTTGTCATTGGCTATATGCTTGGAATTCAAACTTAAATGTTGATTGGAAAAAGATAGGTGTATGCATACAAAGAAAGATTGAGGGCAAGATTGTAGATAAGAACAAGAACACGAATATGAGAACATGACATGCTCCTTGAGGAGGATTTACCGAGCTAAGAGGTACACAAACTATAATGACTATATCTCGTAAAAATAACATGTTTATTCATTTAGTTCGGTGACAACGTAATACGTTGATGCAATCGTTGTAATTGAAGTACGAGAGAATGAATTGGAAAATATTCCAATTTAATTGAATGAAACAACTTTGAATAGATTATTCAAAGGTCAAAAACAAACTTAAAAATGCAGTCGTTAAAGAAATAACGTATTACGTTGAGAAACCACCTACTTTGATATAGATCTTGTAGGCACACTAAGATTTGAAATTATAGTTTTATATAGTACACCATGTATCTTATGTAGCCTAAGAATTTAGTCGATCATCATTATCGGGGGTAAAAACGTAATATGTTGTTAAATTGTTGTACTCATAGTAGGAGGGAATGGATTTAGATTCTCGTAGGCACATAAGAATGGTGTGTTGCGCTTTATACACTATAATGATTACATCTTGTAAAAATAACATGTTCCATCATTTAGTATGGGTGACAACGTAATAATAGGATTTGATACTTTGATGATCCTACATTGTACACATGTGGGCTAAAACCTATGAAGGGATGAATTGATCATTGAATCGTATCATTTGAAGACCTTGTTTGATGATAAATAAGGTGCTTAAAGGTATCATAAAGGATTATCTCCACAAGGGAAAACAAAGATGAAGTTTTATATATGCATTCAAGGATATTTAAGGTTCATAAAAGAGTGTTGTTGAGTTAAGACAGTTTGCATGGAGACAAAGAGAGAGTGTTTTTTTATTACTCAAGAAGAAATGAAGTGTTGAGGTTGATAAATGGACTACTAGCTAGTAGTTAAAAGGTAAATGTGGACAGTGAGGGCAGTCAAGAACCTTACTCAAAGTACTTGTCATTGGCTATATGCTTGGAAGTCAAACTTAAATGTTGATTGGAAAAAAGATAGGTGTATGCATACAAAGAAATATTGAGGGCAAGATTGTAGAGAAGAACAAGAACCTGAGTATGAGAACATGACGTGCTCCTTGAGGAGGATTTATCGAGCTAAGAGGTACACAAACTATAATGACTATATCTTGTAAAAATAACATGTTTATTCATTTAGTTTGGTTGACAACGTAATACGTTGATGCACTGTTGTAATTGAAGTGTGAGAGAATGAATTGGAAAATATTCCAATTTAATTTAATCAAACAAAATTGAATAGATTATTCAGTGCAAAACAAACTTTAAAAATGCAGGTCGTCAAAGAAACAATGTATTACGTTGAGAAACCACCTACTTTGATATAGATCATGTAGGCACACTAAGATCTGAAATTATAGTTTTATATAGGACACAATGTATCTTATGTAGCCTAGTAATGAGTCGATCATCGTTATCGTGGGTAACAACGTAATATGTTATTAAATTGTTGTACTCATAGTAGGAGGAAATGGGTTTAGATCTTGTAGGCACATAAGAATGGTGCGTTGCGATTTTATACACTATAATGAGTATATCTTGTAAAGATAATATGTTTCATCATTTAGTATGGGTGACAACGTAATAATAGGATTTGATACTTTGATGATCTGGATTGTACACATGTGGGCTAAAACCTATGAAGGGTAGAATTGATCATTGAATGGTATCATTTGAGACCTTGTTTGATGATAAATCGGGTGCTTAACAATCTCATAAAGGATTATCTTCACAAGGAAAACAAAGATGAAGTTTTATATATGCATTCAAGGATATTTAAGGTTCATAAAAGAGTGTGTTGAGTTAAGATGGTTTGCATGGAGACAAAGAGAGTGTTTTTTTAGAACTCAAGAAGAAATGAAGTGTTGGGGTTGGATAAATGGACTACTAGCTAGTAATTAAAAGGTAAATGAGGACAAGGTGAGGGTAGTCAAGAACCTTACTCAAAGTACTTGTCATTGGTTATATGCTTGGAAGTCAAACTTAAATGTTGATTGGAAAAGATAGGTGTATGCATACAAAGAAAGATTGAGGGCAAGATTGTAGAGAAGAACAAGAACTTGAATACGAGAACATGACATGCTCCTCGAGGAGGATTTACCAAGCTAAGAGGTACACCAAATATAATGACTATATCTTGTAAAAATAACATGTTTATTAATTTAGTTTGGGTGACAATGTAATACGTTGATGCATTGTTGCAATTGAAGTGTGAGAGAATGAATTGGAAAATATTCCAATTTAATTGAATGAAACAACTTTGAATAGATTATTCATGAAAAAAACTTTTAAAATGCAAGTTGTCAAAGAAACAATGTATTACGTTGAGAAACCACCTACTTTGATATAGACTGTAGGCACACTAAGATCTGAAATTATAGTTTTATATTGTACACCATGTATCTTGTGTAGCCTAAGCTTGAGTCGATCATTGTTATCGTGGGTAACAATGTAATATGTTGTTAAATTGTTGTACTCATAGTAGGATGGAATGGATTTAGATCATGCGTAGGCACATAAGAATGGTGCGTTGCGCTTTATACACTATAATGATTATATTTTGTAAAATTAATGTGTTCCATCGATTAGTATGAGTGACAACGTAATAATAGGATTTGATACTTTGATGATCCTACATTGTACACATGTGGGCTAAAACCTATGAAGAGTAGAATTGATCATTGAATGGTATCATTTGAAGACCTTGTTTGATGATAAATCGGGTGCTTAAAGGTCTCGTAAAGGATTATCTTCACAAGGGAAAACAAAGATGAAGTTTTATATATGCATTCAAGGATATTTAAGGTTCATAAAAGAGTGTTGTCGAGTTAAGACAGGTTTGCATGGAGACAAAGAGAGAGTGTTTTTTTAGAACTCAAGAAGAAATGAAGTGTTGAGGTTGGATAAATGGACTACCAAATTAGTAATTAAAAGGTAAATGTGGATAGTGATGACGATCAAAGAACCTTACTCAAAGCACTTGTCATTGGTTATATGTTTGGAAGTCGACTTAAATGTTGATTGGAAAAAAGATAGGTATATGCATACAAAGAAAGATTGAGGGCAAGATTGTAGAGAAGAACAAGAACCTGAATATGAGAACATGACATGCTCCTTGAGGAGGATTTACCGAAGTAAGAGGTACATAAACTATAATGACTATATCTTGTAAAAATAACATGTTTATTCATTTAGTTTGGGTGACAACGTAATATGTTGATGCACTGTTGTAATTGCAGTGTGAGAGAATGAATTGGAAAATATTCCAATTTAATTGAATGAAACAACTTTGAATAGATTATTCAATGCAAAACAAACTTTAAAAATGTAGGTCGTCAAAGAAACAACGTATTACGTTGAGAAACCACCTACTTTGATATAGATCATGTAGGCACACTAAGATATGAAAGTATAGTTTTATATAGGACACAATGTATCTTATCTAGCCTAGTAACAAGTCAGATCATCATTATTAGGGGTAACAACATAATATGTTGTTAAATTGTTGTACTCATAGTAGGAGGGAATGGGTTTAGATCCTATAGGCACATAAGAATTGTGTGTTGCGGTTTTATACGCTATAATTATTATATCTTGTAAAAATAATGTGTTCTATCATTTAGTATGAGATGGGTGACAACGTAATATTAAGATTTGATACTTTGATGATCCCGCATTGTACACATGTGGGCTAAAACCTATGAAGAGCAAAATTGATCATTGAATTGTATCATTTGAAGACCTTGTTTGATGATAAATCGGGTGCTTAACAATATCATAAAGGATTATCTCCACAAGGAAAACAAAGATGAAGTTTTATATATGCATTCAAGGATATTTAAGGTTCATAAAAGAGTGTTGTTGAGTTAAGATGGTTTGCGTGGAGACAAAGAGAGAGTGTTTTTGGAACTCAAGAAGAAATGAAGTGTTGAGGTTGGATAAATGGACTACTAGCTAGTAATTAAAAGGTAAATGTGGATAGTGAGGGCAGTCAAGAACCTTACTCAAAGTACTTGTCATTAGTTATATGCTTGGAAGTCAGACTTAAATGCTGATTGGAAAAAGATAGGTGTATGCATACAAAGAAAGATTGAGAGCAAGATTGTAGAGAAGAATAAGAACATGAATATGAGAACATGACATGCTTCTTGAGGAGGATTTATTGAGCTAAGAGGTACACCAAATATAATGACTATATCTTGTAAAAATAACATGTTTATTCATTTAGTTTGGGTGACAACGTAATACGTTGATGCACTTTGCAATTGAGTGTGAGAGAATGAATTGGAGAATATTCCAATTTAATTGAATGAAATAACTTTGAATAGATTATTCAATGAAAAAAACTTTTAAAATGTAGATTGTTAAAGAAACAACGTATTACGTTGAGCAACCACCTACTTTGATATAGATCTTGTAGGCACACTAAGATCTGAAATTATAGTTTTATATAGTACATTGTGTATCTTTTGTAACCTAGTAATGAGTCAGATCATCGTTATCAAGGGTAACAACATAATATGTTGTTAAATTGTTGTACTCATAGTAGGAGGGAATGGATTTAGATCTTGTAGGCACATAAGAATGTTGTGTTGTAATTTTATACACTATAATCATTATATCTTGTAAAAATAACATGTTCCATCATTTAGTATGGGTGACAACGTAATAATAGGATTTGATACTTTGATGATCCCACATTATACACATGTGGCCTAAAACCTATGAAGGGTAGAATTGATCATTGAATGGTGTCATTTGAAGACCTTGTTTGATGATAAATCGGGTGCTTAAAGGTCTTATAAAGGATTATCTCCATGAGAGAAAACAAAGATGAAGTTTTATATATGCATTCGAGGATATTTAAGGTTCATAAAAGAGTGTTGTTGAGTTAAGACAGTTTGCATGGAGACAAAGAGAGAGTGATTATTTAGAACTCAAGAAGAAATGAAGTGTTGAGGTTGGATAAATGGACTACTAGCTAGTAATTAAAAGGTGAATGTGGACGGTGAGGGCAAATAAGAACCTTACTCAAAGTACTTGTCATTGGTTATATGTTTGGAAGTCAGACTTAAATGCTGATTGGAAAAAGATAGGTGTATGCATACAAAGAAAGATTGAGGGCAAGATTGTAGAGAAGAATAAGAACCTGAATATGAGAACATGACATGCTCCTTGAGGAGGATTTACCGAGCTAAGAGGTACATAAACTATAATGACTATATCTTGTAAAAATAACATGTTTATTCATTTAGTTTGGGTGATAACGTAATACGTTGATGCACTGTTGTAATTGGAGTGTGAGAGAATGAATTGGAAAATATTCCAATTTAATTGAATGAAACAACTTTGAATAGATTATTTAGTGAAAAAAAAAACTTTAAAAATGTAGGTCGTCAAAGAAACAATGTATTATGTTGAGAAACCACCTACTTTGATATAGATCTTGTAGGCACACTAAGATCTGAAATTATAGTTTTATATAGTACACCATGTATCTTATGTAGCCTAAGAAGAGTCGGATCATCGTTATCGAGGTAACAACGTAATATGTTGTTAAATTGTTGTACTCATAGTAGGAGGGAATGGATTTGAAATTATTTCAAAGTAATTGAATGAAACAAATTTGAATAGTTTCATAACACTATGATGTGCAAAACAATCTTTAGAAATGCATGTCATTGACGCAACAACGTATTACGTGGGAAAGCAACCTACTTTGATATAGATCCCATAGGCACATAAGAATGTGGCATCATAGTTTTATACACTATAATGACTATAGCTTGTAAAAATAATGTGTTCCATCATTTAGATTGGGTGACAATGTAATATGTTGTTGTACTGTTGTAATTAAAACTCCGAACATATTACAAACTTGTGAAAAATTCATACATGAATACATTTGATAATCACATTTTCAATATTTAATTTTTTTATAGTTGATGTTGTATGTATTTAATTCGTGTTTATTTGTTGTGCATCGGTTGTTCGATTGGTGTTTTGTTGGAAAAACATTTACTTGTCTGATTGATAATGTGTGTGATTGATATTTGTAGTGTAGAAATTTAGTTGAAACACTACATTGAAATGTTGTATGTGTACATTTAACTCTTTACAAATTCGTACATTTAAAATTGCATATTATATTTCTAAACATCAAATAAATGTAGATCTGTGTGCACATAATGAGACATGCATTTGTAGTATTTATATCATGAATGGTAGCCTTTAGTGGGCAATTCTAGTTTGATAAACATGATTACATTTGATACCCCTTGAACAACGGTGCCACTTTGGATAGAAGAAGTGTTGATTATAGTAGTAGTGGAGGTGCTATCAAAGCGGAGGGTAGTATTTACGACAAGTTGAGTGATAGTAGTCTTGCTTCCTCCTTTCTTCTTGCTCCAAGTGTTGAGTACGTGTGCCATATTTGAGTTTCTCTCGAATAAAAAAATAGGTGAAATATGCAGATTTTCAAGCGAGGAACTCGGAGAAAGTTGTGAATGTCAGACCCTACCTTTCAGTGGTTCCAATGTCGATGGTTGCTCTGTGTAAAGTAAGTCCTGCGACTTGTGGATAGTTAATCCCGTGCCATTTTAATCGGCAATTGTCTTTGATTCCCTCTCGAAATAGGGGGTATGGGAATATGTAACGGTTGGAGGGATCCCAACATGGGTCGTTGTATCTATCAAATTTGACAACAAATAAAGGTAATGCTTTGGTGGTTGCATTGATGCGTCGTAGACAATGTCGGTGATTGTTCCTGTGGCACCATTCACGAGGCCTGCGTCAACCCATAGATTTGTAATAAGCATGATTTTTTGTTGTTTACACAACAAAACTTTGTGTTCCAACTGATCATCATCAGGATTTCCTAGTCCAGTCTGCTTGTTACTTTCAGTAATGGATTGGGCGATCGGAATGTTCAATGCCTTCAACATCTATAGGTTGTGGGAGTCCACCAGATCATTTTTTGCAAACAAATGTGGTGTGTCCTTAAAAATATTGAGCTCTTGTTGAGTTAGGTGTGTGTCTGTGTGAGACATTAAGATTTCCCAATCCTCAATTAGAGGGGTTTAATCTCACGTGTGGAGCAGTAAATTCTAGAATGAAACATGTGCATTGGTTGTTCCTTGTTGCCAAAATATTGCTTGTAATGTAATGGAAGTCTGAAATCCCTTCCAAAGGGTTGCTCCGTAGGAATTACTTACATAAAGAGGATTGTCCAAAACCGGTGGTAATTAGCCGAGGTCGCCAAGGAGGATGACTGGTCTATTCCCAAATTCAAATGTTCTTGAGTGTGGGAAAGCTTCACGGAGCCTACTGTCAATTTTTCTTAGTAACTTTGGGCTGATGAAACTCATTTCATCAATAAGAACATATTCTATATGTTTCAGTGACTCTTGAAAAGACAATAATGCACTACCTTTAAGGGGTTTGAGTTCTTTGATTGGAATATGCAGGGTTGTGTGGATTATGGATGCATAGATGTTGAATGTTGAAACACCGATAGGGGTGATCATAAGTAGAGGTGAGGGATATGTGGTTGGTGATGTGAATGAATTGTGGATTTTATTTATCGAAATGGTTTTCTGTGCCGATCATTCCTTGAATTATCAATTTTAGTGGAGGTATAAGGGTTTTGTTTGTTGAATGATGTAGTATGGTATCAAGAGCTATTTTTAATGTATTTGTGTATTTATATTTGTGTTGCATATGTTATGTTGGGGATTATATATTTGTGGATAATGAGATTGATGTGAATGTCGAACGGTATAAGTTATTTATTTTAGAGGGATAGTTATTACTTTTTTAGTTGATGTTGATAAGGGGTGTGATTGATTTTGGTTGTGTAGAAATATAGATGAACCACTTCATTTAAATAGGGCAAAAATGAGGTCTAACCTTTAAAACAATTCAATATGAAAAAGTGATATAATTTACAAAGCTTTGGATGGAAACAACTATACATTGCATGGTTCTTTCTCGGCATTTGAAAACTATAGGTATTTGTATGCAGATATAATGAAGAAGACATTAAAAATGCGTTGTTTTTGGTTTACATAAAGAAGCGAGCAATAGTAAAAAGGAAAATTTGAACATGTATGTTGAAAAGTGTTATTTTGTAAGTGTAGAAATATAGATGAACCAATTTTTTTAAAGGTATCATCTTTTCATTTCAAACTTATTACAAATTCATACATATATAGTTTCAAATCTTATATCATGAATGATAGCATTTTGTGAACTATTTTATTTGTACTTAATATGATTACATGAAGGCTTCCGTGCATGTGTAGATTTTATATCATGAGTGGTAGCCGTTTGTGTCCATTTTTTCGCTTTAAACATGAATACATTTGATATTTTTTTCGATAGTTAATTACATTTATAGTTTACGTGGTTTGTGTTTATTTCGAGGTAATTGTGTTAGTGTTACATTGGGTGTTTGGTAGGTCTTTTGTTGAAAAAACCTTTATTATACACTCAATAAAGCGTGTGATCTTAAGCAAGTTACATTGTTAACACCAAATCACACTCGGTATGTCTTTCAATGTAAAATTTTTCATATATATGCTTGCTTAAGAATCACCTTCCTATAAGGTTGGTGATAAGATTGACACTTTAAAGATTAGTACACAACCTTTTCGCATTGCATATGATTTCATGATTTTTTACATCTGCCAAACTAGAGTGCAAGTGTTTGGTACATAGTGTAAACATGGAGAGGTTGACATAGAGGTTCATGCATAAACATGGAGCTAATCCGGGGTCATGGAGTTTTGAGATCCTATGTGGAAATGGATAAATTGAGCATCTTCCTTTTTGTAAGTCAAACACAACATTTTATCTAAGAATCTAACATTCACAAATTGAGTTGCAATTGACTTACAATACATTTCATTGTAACTTTGAGTTGGTCCTAAATGCTTTGATATGCATCATGAAATATAATGGTATATTTTATATTAGATGCGTCCAGTCTCCTAAACTCAAGAAGAGCTCACCGCTCGAAAATTCCCAATTAAAGGCCTTTGTGTAAAACGGTCATTTGGATCATTCTCGTTTCCTTTTAAATTAACCCTTTCAGAACTAGAATTCTTAGGCAATAATATGCATGACAGATGGAGGGGTTTGTCTTAGATGCCCAACAAGTTTACATTTTCCACCATATAATTGCAGAATTCCCACTATCTCGAGCATCTTTTAGTTGCCATGGAAATAACTTTGACACACGAAGGCATTTCTCAATTGATTGAGGGTGGTTCCAATGTTGATCCCACATTTCAAATACTACACTTGTCCTCCTCCTCCCCACTTGCAGACCTCGAAGAACTACTTAATCGAGTTCAGCGCCACACTAAATGTTCAGAGTAGACATGCCTGCGTAGAAAGCAATCATAGTTGTAGTGCAGGTACAATGCCCCCTGGGCCACGCAACCTACTTCTTCCTTGCACATTGAAAGTGATGGGAAAATTAAGTACCTCCCTTCCAGAAACGATGACAGATTGAACATCCACAATTGAACAATGATATACATATGGAGAGAAAATGTCGATTGCCAACCAGTACTTTCCCACCATGTCGTTCTTAAGTATATTGCAAAATATGCTTCGAAAGTTGAGCAACGTTCAGAAACATATCACCAAATGTTATCCAGATTTTCAAGAGACACATACACAAATTGTCCAACACATATTGCAATCCGTAAAATGCTCACAGAAAGCGTTGTTGAACATGACATCAGCACACAAGAAACATACCACATGCTGCAAAATTTTCCACTTGTTATGTGCAATTTTCCATTTGTATCATTAAATGTTGGAAAAAAATTATGAGACGTGTTGTTGAAAGTGACGTCGATGCACAACAAACAACCACTTTCTTGGATGCATATAAAGTTCATCCAACAACCATGGAACACCTACCACTTATTCAAGTTGCTCGAGATTAGAGCTACAACAAGAACCGTAAAGGTGATAAATGGAAAAAGTGACCGACACAAGCAATTGTTCGGGTCCACCCAAGATTTTTGGATGTCCTTGCGATTCAACGTCATATGACCTTTTCTGTTGGTCAGAACTCCTTTTATACAAGCCTTTGAAATATTACATCCGAATTTGGATCAACCCCACATGACATCAACGACACTTGGGACATGTTCAAGCATAACTACAAACCGTGGCATGTTTTACGCACTACCGCAGACACAAGACCTTCAAGATGATGTTAGTTTTGACTCAAAGCCCGAATGTTTTACGCACTACCGCAGACACAAGACATAATTACGGGTGCACTTCTTTTAACTTGAGAGTATATTTGCTAGGAGCTATTTAGACTTTTAGTAAGAACATGTTATTTGAACTTTGATTTTCATATGTTGACATCGTGTCTATACTTATCTGGTCGATGAATTATGATGTCGAGACTCTCACCAGGTCATTGACATTATGAGGAAAAAATCCAATGGAGTAAATTGGAAAAAATATGCCGATCTTGAGCATTTATAAAGGGTACAAATATATAGATGCATTATACACAGACAATGAAGTGGAATTTGGATAAAGGACAAATAAATGTTAATGTAAAATTTATGAATGATGTTGCCCAAATAAACCATGCTCTACGATAAAATTTGTTAAATGGTCAATATCATCATGCATACAAAGCATATAGTTTTCTATCTCACAATTATTATGCACTAAATGATGAAGATTATTTCTTGTATATGTTAGAATTTATATTTGAGTTCATCTTACTGTTAAATTTGGTCTACATCTCTATTTCCTTCATACTTTTTGGACTAACAAACTTCTTTTCCCTCTTCAGTGTAATATGATGCAAACTAGAAACACAATTCCCTCCCTATAACAAGTTTGACATTAACTACGCCTTGCTTGCAGAGGGAGGAAGAGTTTAAGCGTCTTCAATGTGTTGTTAACAAAATAACACTTTTCAACATACATGTTCAATTTTTCCTTTTTACCATTGCTCACTTCTTTATGTGAACCAAAAACAACGCATTTTTTATGTCTTCTTCATTATATCTAAATATAAATACCTATAGTTTTAAATACCGAGAAAGAACCATGAAATGTATAGTTGTCATATTAAATTATTTTAAAGGTTAGACCTCATGTTTGCACTTTTTAAATGAAGTGGCTCATCTATATTTCTACACAACCAAAATCAATCACACCCCTTATCAACATCAACTAAAAAAAGTAATAACTCTCTCTAAAACAAATAAATTATACCGTTCGGCGTTCACATTGCAATGTATACATGTGATTGCTAGTTTATTTACAATAAAACTGAATTCAAATTGTAATTTAATAAAATGTAAATTAAGTACAATGTAATACTTTTAATAAATCCTTCTATCCTCTCACAAGCACCTATGGATGCTTTTGATAAGAAACTAAAGCAATCACATGTGAGGTGTGTGATGTTAACACCGAAATCAAAATATTCTTAAGGCGGAAAAATAATTAAAAAACACAACAAAGCAATATGATATTTGTAGTTAGTAAATGAAAAACAAAATGAAGTAGTGAAAAGTGGAGAAGTAGGAAAGTTTCAGAGTGCAGAAGAAGTGGAGTTGCTTGAAAGGGAAGGTCAACCGCTGAATAAGAGGGGATTGTTAAGGATAGGGAATGAAGACGGGATTCCTCTTATTAGCGTGATTGCAAAATTGCTGCTTGCTGAGAAGATTTGTTATAGCAAGTGAGTGGAAAAAGGGGCGAGATCCGATAGGCAGACAAGGTGGGAACAATCGATATAGTTGTGAAGGAAAGTCGTTGTGTTTCCACGCCCCCAATTTCAATAGTGGTTCTCTTCAAAGTAAAGCCTTGAGTTATTTGGATTGAAAACAATCAAGCCAAGTTAAAGGTAACTCAAGCTAAAGTATATGTCAATTTCATAATGAACGATGATAATATGAGTTCCCAAAAAAAATGTAAAAATCCCTAAAATGTTTTAGAACAATCATTATTTCTTAGCTAACACAAATTATAATATCAATTCATCTTATTCCATAAGTAGTAATTACCATGGCTTTGCATCCATTATGTTGGCCCAACAAGACTGGGAGTCGAGCCTTGTCTAGTACATGGAGAAGGATTTGGCGCTCTTATGGCCTTAGACGACCAAGGTGCAAGTTTCGTCCAACACACTTTCCTCGCCATGGACGAAGAATCATGGATCGATTCTTGCGTGTCCTTCTCGGATAACATCTCGGAATCTATCGATATGTCCATGACAAACCGTCACGATGACGAGATTCAAAAATGCGACATAGAAGACGGTGAAAGCCTTTCTTCTACTTCGGAGATGGCACAAACGGACAATTGACTATTATATGACGATATAGAGCTACTCCACAACCATTCTCATCCATTAGTTGATGCATTCAATTTTAAAGATACAAAGTCGGCGTTGGAAGAGAATAATGTTGAAGGCCTCACAACAGTTTTGGTCATCTGACATGTGACAAGATGTCTCCAAGCACTACGCGTGCCACGTGTACAACTGATAAATGTCAGTGCTTTGGTAACCAAATAAATTGTAATCATTCATGTCTCTTTCAGTTGTCAGAGGGGGAAGAGGCTTCCGCTTGTGGAAACACCTTTCAGGATAATAACTCGAGCTTAATAAAAACATGAAAAACATATCATCAACAAAAATATTCAAAATACAATATACAAAACATTATTTATGTTATTATATAAATATATACAAATATAATTTATTATGTATATATTGAATACCATGTGCACTTGTGCTCAAAATTTTCTATATTCATATACCACTCTTGATTCTTAATGTCTTTATAATACAATATAGTCGAGTTATTGTTAAATGTGGGGGGGAACATTTTCCTCTCATCCTGTCGTCCCCAAGACCTCTGGTTTTCAGGGGGTACACGTCCCCGCATAACATTGCTTTACAAAAATATTTGTCCATGCATGCATTTAAAGTTCTCTTTAGACAAGTTAGGGAATATATTTGATGGAACGCTAGCATGTGTAGAGGTCTTGGGGGTTTGGCGATATTCCATCATTCGTAGGCAGTTCAAAGTAGCACATATGGTGACCCCACTAAAGAATTACAACTCCAACAAACTTAACGTTGTTATCGTCTCTGCTGTAATTTGCAACTCATATGCAATTGCTAGCATATATAAAAACAAGAGGCAGATATAATTATTTCAAACTTGTATTAAAAGGTAATTATGAATTTATTCTGTATTTATTGTTTCCAATTTTTTCTCAAATTTATATGTCATTTCACATCAATCTTGAATAAATGATTTTTCCTTTAAATGATAATTCTGAAAAATAAAAACTTTAATTTTAAATAGTGATGTTAACGCTGAAACAAAAAATATTGGTGAGTGGAAAAGGAAATTGAAATGAAGAAAAAAGCATCCTGTTTGGATCGAAGTTAACGACGAGGAAGCATGACTTTGTGGTTGACACTGAGAAAAAGTGTAATGTTGTAATTCATCTGTAAAAGCATATCGAGAGTCAACATGGTTGATTTCTCTTGAAAAGAATTCAACATTCATCTTGCTTAATGCACAAGCTCTTGAGTTCATTCCCAGAGTGCAATCGTCCTGACCGGATCAAATGAAAAACTCGCTTAAAGGGTTGTGTTTTTGGATTTAACGCCACCACCACCGTAACGGTTGCCTACGCTATAGGCCTCACTGCTCCAACTCGAACATCTTCATTTTTGTTTCTCTTTGCACAATATGTGCATACTCCGGTTTGAGGCGGTTTTGGGATATTCACAAAGCGAACGGCTAGAGCCCGCCATTAAACAAGACTTCGATGAGACAGTGCTTAGGTAATTTTCTTTGTTTCTTGCTCCTCATTCTCTTGAGCACATGAACTTGTAGCCGATGACAATGTGATTGAGGGGAATGGTTAAGTCCCCGCACGATGACGAGATTCAAAACTGCGACATAGAAGACGATGAAAACCTTTCTTGTACTTCAAAGATGGATTCAATTTTTCGCGTGCGGGATCTCAACACAAGGAATCTAGAGTAGGAGGAAGGTTCCCTGATGAATATTCGACATCGATCTTGGCACAGATGGACAATTGTTTGTTATATGACGATCCGGAGCTTCTCCACAACCATTCTTCTCGTCCATTAGTTGATGCGTTCAATTTTAAAGATACAAAGTCGGTGTTGGAAGAACGAGAATGTTGAAGGCCTCACAATAGTTTTGGTCATCTGACATGTGACAAGTTGTCTCCAACCATTGCATGCCACGTGTACGGGTGATAAATGTCAGTGCTTCGGTAACCAAATAAATTGTAATCGTTCATGTCTCTGTCAGTTGTCAGAGGGGGAGGAGGCTTCTGCTCGTGGAAATGCCTTTCAGGATAATAACTCGAGCTTAATAAAAACATGAAAAACATATCAACAAAAATATTCAAAATACAATATACAAAACACTATTTATGTTATTATATAAATATATGCAAATATATATATATATATATATATATATATATATATATATAATATATTGAATAACTAAAGAATTTAAAAAATGTAGAACATCATTAATAAAAACACTATATATAATATATATATTTTAAATAAATAAATATTTATTAAAAAAGCAAAACAAACCAGTAGTAATAACAATATACATCTAGAATAAATAAGTAAATAAATATATTACAAAATGATATATCAAATAAAAAATGGTCTACACTTTGTTTGGCAAATGACCATATATATTTGGCTCTGAGAGTAACGATTTCATTGCAAAAAAAATCAAATCCATAAAAACTTGTTCGAAGAATTGTTTTGCTAAATCTTTAGAGAAATTTCTAGCTCAATCGCACAACTCTAAAGGATCTTCCGAGAAATTATTGTTTCCTTACGGAAACGTGACAATGGAAGCAACAAAGAGACTGAACGATGCAATGTGGAGAAAACGACAAACGTTTAATCTGGCTTTGTCTGACGACGTATCGGGAGCTCCGGTTTGAGGCGGTTTTGGGATATTCACAAATCGAATGGCTAGAGCCCGCCATTAAACAAGCCTTGGATGAGACAATGCTCAGGTAATTTGCTTTGTTTCTTGCTCCTCATTCTCTTGAGCACATGAACTTGGAGCCATGAAAAATGTGACTGAGGGGAATGATTAAGTCCCTGCACGATCCGGGATGCCTCGTCTCGCTCCTCATTCTCTTGAGCACGCGAACTTGGAGCCGAATGACAATGTGACTGAGGGGAATGGTTAAGTCACCGCATGATCCAGGATGCCTCGTCTGATCATTCAGATCAAACCGAGTTATTGTCATCAAGTTTGTGCGTTGCGCATCTGTGAATCGCCCATATTTTCTATAACAACACCTAAACCGTTGTTTGCTTTTCCCGAAGCGCAACAACTTTGTTATTTTTCAAACGCTATTCCCTAATCCAATATATACAACCGGAGCGACACGTGTTGGCCTCTAACGACGTAAGTATGGAGAGATTGTTTACAGGATAGTATTATTTCCGTCCAATGGACGCTCTCAAGTCCACGCAAGCGTGAACATGAGTCTTTAGAGGGACATCGGATAACGAGGTAATAACTCAATCGCAAAAAATAGGAATGTTTATTATGCACATTATCGTGCTTGTGTTTTAATGCACATTATTTTCTTGGCTGCAACAAAGGAATATAAAATATTATTTTCGCGACGTAATAACAATTTGCGATTCCGCCACTTATTGTAAAGAAACAAACCTCCATATAAATTGACATTTTGAATCTTCTTTTGAATATCTCTATATTGCAAGTGTATAATTTGATGAATGTATTGACAAATACAAATTCTCATACAAACTTTTTTAACATTTTATTTTGCGTATATTTAAAAATACAAATACGCATACAAACTATACAACTATATATTTTGCATATATTTACACACATTATCGCGCCTTTGTTTTAATGCCATATGTGAGAATCTTGTTTCCCGTACACCGCCAACCAAAGCATCTCGGTCAGTGCATAATTTGTTGGTCTCCCCTTGCGCTAACACCTTTCAGCATAATAATGACTGGCGATTTCGTTGCTTATTTTCTCGAATGCAGCAAAGGAATACTAAATTTTATTTTCTCGGCATAATAAACGCTAACATCTTTCAACGTAATAACAATTGGCAATTCCAAAAAGGTGCAAAAATGGATTTTATGAAAATAAAAAAATATTGCCATCAATGCGTAGAGCTCGAGAAAATATGCACTTTTAGAGAAAACGACACCTAAAACGGAGCCACAGAATGAAAGCTATGGCACATGCAAGTTTTTGCTGCTACATCTTCCCGGACCCTTTTCAAAAATGGCAATTTTTTTCTTTCCTTCTAAATTTTTGACCGAAAATCCAAAAAAGGAAAAACATGCCATAAAAGGAAAGAAACACTGTGTTTGGCGTGTTTTTTATTTTCGTGAGTTTTTTCACGATTTTTGGAAAATGCACACCAAGTGTAACACGAGATCGATCCCGTGATTCTCTCGTCCGTGTCGAGAGCGCGTTAGAGCATCAGTCCGTGATTCTCTGTCCGTTGTCAGAGCGCGTTAGAGCAGGTAATTTCCACCATTTAGATGGTGGACGATGCAGAGTATGTGCACTGTTGGATGCTGTCAGAGCCCCGGGTTTTCTAACTAAGAACACACCTTTCGGCGTAATAATTCTTGTTTACAAGAACACGTATAATAAACTAGGAAACGCTGAAGAAACCACTGTAGAATGGTTTTTACATGCCTCTCATTGAAGGGCGTACAGAGCAGGAAAGAAACAAGTCACCGATAAAGTTCAATCTAAAACCGCAACCGAAGGGTTTAATTTTCCTCCATTTCGCCCGCAGACTCGCAGTGCCACAACCAGCACAAAAAGGCTCAAATTTCTTGCATTGATGGTAATGCTCTGGTTGGTTGATTCATTCTTCTCACATGAATGGAAAAGAGAGGGGATTTGCATTTGCATTTGCGGTTCTTACAAAATAAGGTTATGAGCATGTATGACAAGTGCGGAAGTTTGGTGGAAGCTCGCCAAGTTTTCGAGCAGATGAATGAGCCAAATGTTTCGTCATGGAACACCATTATTGCAGCTTACAGAAGGCACGGAGTTAGTGAAGAGGCACTGACACTGTTTCAGCAAATGCAGAGAAGAGGTCTTGAACCTGACGAGTTTACCTTTGCCACTATCCTCCCAGCCTGTGTGAAAGTGGGCTGTCTGGAAGAGGGTATGATTATCCATCAAAGAATTATTAAACGCGGTTTTTCGTCGGATGTCATAGCTGTGAACGCCCTCATAGATATGTATGCAAAATGTACAAGCGTCAACAAGGCACGCTATTTGTTTGACAAAATGCATAATGCAAACGTGGTGTCATGGACTGCCATGATTACAGGATATTTACAAAATGGCGCTCTCGACCAGGCCTTAACAATTTTTAAAGAAATGCCTCAACCAAATGTCGTCTCGTGGGCTGCAATCATCGCTGGTTGTACACAAAATGGGATTATTGAAACATCATTGGAGTTTTTTAAACAAATGCAATTAGCAGGTATAAAGCCAAGCTCAGAAACATATGCAAGCATCCTACCAGCTTGTGCCAGAGTGAAAGATTTGGAACAGGGTATGGAAATCCATAAAAGAATAATGGAGAACCAGCTTTTGTTAGATGTTGTACTTGTGACCACTCTGATAGACATGTATGCAAAATGTGGAAGCATGCACAAGGCACGCCAACTGTTTGACAAAATGCCTAAACGAGATGCAGTCTCATGGAATGCAATGATTGCTGGATATGTGCAAAATGATAACCTTCACGAGGCTTTAAGACTTTTCAAAGAAATACCTGAACCGAACGTGGTCTCATGGACTGCAATTATTATTGGATATGCTCAAAATGGCCTTATTGAAAAAGCTTTGGAGATTTTTATTGAAATGCAATTGGTAGGTGTAAAGCCAAATGCAGCAACCTTTGCCAGCATTCTTCCAGCTTGTGCGAAACTTGGAGCTTTGGAGCAAGGCACAGGAATTCATCGAAAAATAGTTGAAAGCGGACTTTCATTAAATGTTGTAGTTGTGAATGCCCTGATAGACATGTACGCAAAATGTGGAAGCCTGCAGAAGGCGCACTATTTGTTTGATAAAATGCATAGTGCAGACTTGGTCTCATGGACTGTGATGATTGCAGGGTATGCAATGCATGGCTGTAGCAAGGACTCCCTTAAGCTCTTTGATCTAATGAAGCACTCTGGAACTAATCCGGATCATGTTAGCTTTGTTTGGGTTTTGTATGCATGCAGCCACGGAGGCCTAGTCGATGAGGGCTGCAAATATTTCAATAGCATGAGTCACTCTAATTGCATTTTGCCTACTATAGATCATTATATATGCATGGTTGACCTTCTTGGCCGTGCTGGCTATCTTGAGGAAGCCTTAAACTTTATCATCAAAATGCCTATAATACCTGATGTAGTTGTGTGGATAAGTTTGCTTGGCTCCTGTAGATCACATAAGAATATAGAGCTAGGAGAATTTGCAGCAACACTCCTTTTGAGTTGGATCCTAAAAATGCTGCACCTTATGTTCTTCTATCAAACATTTATGCAGAAGTGGGTAGGTGGGGTGACGTTCAAAAGGTAAGGAAATTGATGAAAGATAGAGGAATTAAAAAGATACCTGGTTGTAGTTGGATTGAAGTCCATAAAATGGTACATGCTTTTTGTGTGGGAGACAGATCACACCCACAAACAGAGGAGATATATTCATAGCTGGAGAAATTGTCTTTAGAGATGAAGGCAGCAGGGTATATTCCAGACACGAGACCAGAATTAAATAGGAATCACTCATCTGCTACCATAGTGAGAAGTTGGCAAGTTTATTGGGGTTGTTAAACATGCCCCTTGATCAACTATTAGAGTTGTCACTAGGACTGATACGCTGCAATGAAGTTTATTTCCAAGATTGTTGCAAGAGATGCAAACTGGTTCCATCATTTCAAACGTGGACAATGTTCTTGTAGAATTATTGGTGATGCTAAATGAAACAAACTATAAACACAGGCATTGCACTATGGCAAGGTGCATGGTGGCAGAATTGCGATCATAAAGAATGAATCGGGTAATATTTTTAGACTTTTAGTTTTTGACAAAATGTTGTTTCTGACTGTTTGGAGAGCTAGACCATGTTTTTGACTTGATCAAATTATATTGTATAGCAGGCATCACCGCCTAGATATGCTATTGGTATTTGTGAGAATCCCCGTTTTACATTATCATGGAGAATTCATGACATTGAACTGTTTTTCTGGAAGCTCGAAAGTAAACTGGTAGAGGAATGGGAAGTGCGAAAGGAAATGTGAGAGAACGGCATGATGTGCTGGCTGCTGAGGTTTGTTCCAGAATTTTCCAAAAATAAATCGCCCCACAGACCTGTTTGCCTTTATTTTCCCCTGTTTTCACAATTTCTCTCGATTTTCTTCCATCCAGCAATAGCTTCAATAAAATGTGGCCCTTGTCTAAAATGCATTGGGGAAACGTTTGCACTCAGACTTGAGTTCGTTTTGGCATTTTCAGCCAGGGAACAAATTTACGGCAATCTTGGTTTTTTTTTAACTCTGTTATTCTTTCTTCTCCCTTGTTTTTGTTTTGAAATTTAAACTTTATTTGGGTTGGTGTGTGCAGGGAAGGACGAGAGAAGAGGCTATACTAGCATTGGATCTCTTGTTTACATCCCAAGCTTTGCCCCCATGTGGTTTGATTTTCTTTGTTTGCTGTTGTGAAAAGGATGTGATATATTTAGTATGACACCGATCATGTGGGTTGCAGCATTGTCTGTTATTTCTGTAATTGTTTTTATCGGTTCTCCTTATTCATATTAGTAGTTGGTCTTCAATGCCATTACAGAAGGTTGAAGCAGCTTTCCAGTGGCAGATATGTATGCAAAATGTGGAAGCATGCAACGGCATGTGAAATGTTCGACAAAATGCCTGCAAGAAATATAGTCACACGGCCTTCAATGATTGTAGAATATGCAGCAAATGGGTTTTTTGAAGCATTCACACTGTTTTTCCAAATGAAACGAACATTTGTCCAACATGATCAGTTCACCTTTGGTAGCATACTCCCAGCTTGTGTCCTAAAAGGAGCTTTGAAACGTTTTATGTTTTAGTGTTGATTGGTTGAAAGTTTTGTGCCCAATCACTGGCAGCGTCGAGTCAAGTGCTCTTCCTCATGGGACACACCATCTGAGTTCTCAGCATTCCAGTACTGTTTCTGCAGTTTTTCTGCAATTTTGCCCATCAAAGCCTATTTGTATTTATTTCATCATGAGTTCTTCAGCTACTCACAAGGTGGATCATTTTCTATGTTATGTGAAATGTCTTATTGTAGTTATGGAATGCTCTGCTAGTTTCATTGCTTCGCTTTTTTAACGCAGGGTCACAGCCTCAACAAAATAGCTTCCAATGGACTGCGTAAGGAGTTGGTAGAATGGCAATTGAAACCACTTGTTGATGATAATTTGCACAGGTTTTTATGCTATTAGATATGTGCCGACAAAGTTAAATTTTGGATCCCTTTACGGCGCGGTTTGTACCTCACTTCTTAAAGGGGGCGTGGGGGGCTTGCCCCTCCACTCTTGTCGCTGTGGGTTCGGGCAGAGCCCCAAGCAAAAATTAAGGAGTCGATCCCTTGTTTCTATAAAGACGAATTCAACCGAATTCTATTTTTAGAAAGAAAATTCCTTACAGCGTTTTTCCACCCTATTTTTAGGCGGAATCCTAACTGTACTTCACAATTAGGTATATATATTTTTGTGGAGATCTAGATTTTCTCATAACGAGTTCACATGTAATCTGTACATCTTGAGTTAATAAAACTTGATATCTTGCACCGTGGATGTTTCCCTAAGCACTCAGTTGGGGTTTTACCACGTAAATTTGGTGTTTGTCTCTTGCATGTTTGGTATTTCGTATATTTCATTTATCTCTATCTCTCAGAATTGGTATTTTATTATTCTATCTTCTCACGTATTCATTCTGCCGCATAATCTATGGTTTCCTAACAAGTGGTATCAGAGCGTCATTTTCAGATTTGCAATAATTGTTTTGTGTTTGGTGTTGTTATTACATCAAATGGTGAAAGTGTCGAGTGCAAAGTTTGAGGTGGAGAAGTTTAATGGCAAGAACAACTTTGAGTGTGGAAACTCAAAGCACATGATGTACTTGGTGCAACAGGGGCTGCACAAAGCCCTGGATGGAAAGGCAAAGAAACTTGTAGGGATGGATGACGATGAATGGGAAGTTGGATACAAAAGCTCTCAGTGCAATACAGTTGTGTTTAGTAGATGAAGTTCTTTTCAATATTGCGGGAGAAAAGACAACAACAGACTTATGGACTAGATTAGAAAGTCTGTACATGACGAAATCTGTAACAAATCGTATTTACGAAGAGGAAGTTGTATACATTGCGGATGAAAGAAGGTATGAAAATTGTTGATCATTTAAATATTTTCAATACTTTGTTATGTCAGTTGACTAGTATTGGTGTGAAAGTGGAGGATGAAGACAAGGCAATCACCTTGTTATGTACTTTACCGGATTCTTGGGATCATATAGTAACTTCTATTAGTTTTAGTACTATTGATGACCTTGACTATGATTATGTTGTGGGAGCATTGTTGGTTGAGGAAATGAGAAGAAAATCTACTGGAGAGACCTCTACACCTGAAGCCATGTTTGCTAGAGGCAGATCTAAAGAAAGAGGTCAAAGCTCAAGAGGTACATCTAGATCTAAGTCACAAGGTGGGAAGAGTAAGGCAAGGTGCTGGCACTGCGGAAAAGCAGGGCATCTTAAGAAGGATTGTTGGAAGAGGAAAGAATCAAAAAAGAAGGAAGATGTCAACAAGGAAGCAAATCAAGTAGAAACAAGTGAAGGTATGACTGATGAAGTTTTATTTGTTTGTAATGTTTCCTCTTATCATCATGAATGGTTGTTGGATTTTGGTGCTACACATCACATGTGTCCGCATAGAGGTTGGTTTTCATTCTTACCAACCCCTTGACGGTAGTTCTGTTCTTTTGGGAAATAATGTTTCTGTAAAACTGAAGGGATTGGTAGCATCAAGATAAAAATGTTTGATGGTATAGTAAGGACTCTAACGAAGTAAGACATGTACCAGAACTACAAAGAAATTTGATTTCCTTGAGTGAATTAGACTCTAGTGGTTATAAGTTCACAGGTCAAGGTGGAGCTCTAAAGGTGTCTAAGGGTGCCTTAGTTGTAATGAAGGCTCTAAAGGTTGGGAACCTTTACATATTGCAAGGGAGTACAAATATCAGTCAAGCAATTGTGGTATGTAAAACATCAGAAGATTCTACTCATTTATGACATCTACGTTTGGGGCATATGAGCGAGAAAGGATTAAAGGTTTTGAAAGATTGTAAGTTACTCCCTGATTTAAAGTTTCTAGACTTAAATTTTTGCAAGCACTGTGTTTTTGGGAAACAATGTAGACAAAAGTTTAAAGTTGGAAGTCATGTAAGTAAAGGTATTCTTGATTATATTCATTCTGATCTTTGGGGTCCAACACCTTTAATTTCATATGGTGGAACGTTGTATTTTGTTACTTTTATAGATGATTACTCCAGGAAAGTATGGGTCTACTTTCTTAAGAGAAAATTTGATGTTTTCAAGTACATTTAAGCAATTTAGAGCTTTGGTTGAAAAATGCACTGACAAGTTTATCAAATGTTTAAGAACAGATAATGGAGGCGAGTTCACATCCTTGGAGTTTCAAAACTATTGCAAGGAAGTTGGGATTGAAAGGCATAAAACCACCAGCTATACTCCACAACAAAATGGGGTTGTTGAACGCATGAATATGACTCTTTTAGAGAGAGCAAGGAGCATGCTCAACAATGCAAATTTGGATCAACGTTTATGGGCAGAAGCAATTTGTACAACTTGTTATCTAATAAATCGCTCACCATCAATTGCAATAGATGCAAGATTCTGAAGAGGTCATCCATGTGATTATTCAAACTTGATTTTTTTGTTGTAATGCTTATGCTCTTACTAATAAAAATCAATGTTCAAAGTTAGACCCAAGATCGAAGAACTACATCTTTGTTGGGTATGGTGAAGTAGATGGTGTTAAGGGATATAGAGTGTGGGATCCTACTACCCACAAAATCATCATTAGCAGAGATGTAGAGTTTGAGGAGTCTCCTCTCCTAAAATCAGATGCTGAAATCAAAGAAGAACAAGAACCTAAACATGAAAATGTGAAGGTTGAAATTCAACCATCTTCAGATCTGAAAAGGAAGAAAAATAATCATTTGTAGATGTTGAAGATTCACAACAACTTGAGGAAACACCTGAGCATTCAATATGGAGGTCACAACAACATGAGGAAACACCTCCACAACCAGTTTGGAGATCTACATGTGTTAGGCATCCTCCTAGTAAGTACAATCCCAATATTTCAATTGCTTTGATTTCTAATGATGGGGAACCTAATTGTTATTAGGAAGCATTGGAAGATGTGGATAGTGCCAAATGGAAAAGGGCAATGCAGGAGGAGATGGATGCCTTAGAAAAGAACAAGTCATGGGACCTAGTAGAACTTCCAAAAGGTAGAAAACTTGTTGGTTGTAAATGGGTTTACAAATAGAAGATAGGTGTTGATGACAAATTTGAAAGGTTCAGGGCTAGACTAGTAAAAAAGGATTTGCACAAAAAGAAGGTATTGATTTTCATGAAATCTTTTCACTAGTTAAACTTGTTTCAATTCGAGTAGTCTTAGCACTAGTTTCTTTACTTGATTTGGAGTTGGAGCAATTAGATGTTAAAACAACATTCTTACATGGAGATTTGGAAGAGGATATATATATGGAACAACCTGAAGGATTTGTAAAAATATCAAAAAGGATTTGTTTGCAAGCTCAAGAAATCATTGTATGGCACAAACAATCACCCAAGCAATGGTACAAGAAGTTTGATGCTTTCATGATGAGCCAAAATTTTCTAAGGAGTGAGTATGACCATTGTGTTTATTTCAAGTTTTTGGACAATGGCTTATTCATTATATTAGTATTGTATGTTGATGATATGCTTGTTGCAAGCAAAATCATGGTAGAAATAAAAATTTAAAGGCTCATTTGGCTAGGACATTTGATATGAAAGATCTAGGAGCTGCAAAACAAATCTTAGGCATGGAGATACATAGAGACATGATAAATGGTAAGCTTTGGTTATCACAACATAGGTATCTGGAAAAGATACTAACCAAATTTGGTATGAAAGATGTGAAACCAGTTAGAATCCCTTTTGCTTCCCATTTCAAACTTTCTTCAAGTTTATGTCCTAGAGAAGAAGAAGAAAAGGAGTATATGTCTCATGTACCATATGCTAGTGCAATAGGAAGTTTAATGTATGCTATGGTATGTACAAGGCCTGACATTTCACATGCAGTTGGAGTTGTTAGTAGATTTATGGAAAATCTAGGTAGAGAACATTGGTTAGTAGTGAAGTGGGTGTTTTGCTACTTGTGAGGCACAAGTGATTATTGCATCACCTATAATAATACTTGGTGATTCTATTTGTGGATATGTTGATTCAGATTTTGCAGGTGATTTGGATAAAAGAAGATCAACTTCTGGTTATGTTTTTACACTTGCAGGTGGACCTATTAGTTGGATGTCAAAGCTTCGACGATTCTTTGTTGTCAACAACTGAGGTAGAATATGTAGTTGCCTATCATGCTTGTTAAGAGGCAATTTGGCTAAAAGGCCTATTGGATGAGTTTGGAAGAGATCAATACAAGATGAAGGTATTGTGTGACAATCAAAGTGTTATTTATTTGGCCAAGAATACGACTTATCATAGTAAGACAAAGCATATTGCAGTTAAGTATCATTTTGTTAGACATGTTATTGATGAAGGGATAATAACACTGGAAAAGGTCCACACCACAGAAAATTGTGCTAATATGTTCGAGAGAACTAGTACTATTGTGTCAACAATTGAGGTAGAATATGTAGTTTGCCTATCATGCTTGTCAAGAGGCAATTTGGCTAAAAGGCCTATTGGATGAGTTTGGAAGAGATCAATACAAGATGAAGGTATTGTGTGACAATCAAAGTGTTATTTATTTGGCCAAGAATCCGCTTATCATAGTAAGACAAAACATATTGTAGTTAAGTATCATTTTGTTAGACATGTTATTGATGAAGGGACAATAACACTGAAAAAGTCCACACCACAAAAAAATTGTGCTGATATGTTCACAAAACTAGTACTATTAGAGAAGCTAAAATGGTGTTTGGCTTCTCTTGGCTTGTAGAAAAGGTGATGAGTTGGTCGTGTAAGATATCAAGTGGATTTTTGTCAAGGTGGAGATTGTTAGATATGTGCTAATAAAGTTAAATTTTGGATCCTTTGCGGTGTGGTTTGTACCTCACTTCTTAAAGGGGGGTTTGGGGTCTTGCCCCCACTCTATTTTTAGAAAGGAAAATCCTAACAATGTTTTTCCACTCTATTTTTAGGAGGAATCCTAACTGTACTTCGCCAATTAGGTGTATATATTTTTGTAGAGATCTAGAGTTTCTCATAATGAGTTCGCATATAATCTGTTCATCTTGAGTTAATAAAGCTTCATATCTTGCACCGTGGATGTTTCCCTAAGCACTCACATGGGGTTTTACAATGTAAATCTAGTGTTTGTCTCTTGCATATTTGGTATTTCGTACATTTTATTTATCTCTATCTCTGTAAATTGGTATTTTGTTATTCTACTTTATGCGTATTCATTGCTGCATAATCTATGGTTTCTAACAAATGCTACATTGAATAGGCATGCAAAAGTAATTTGTTGGGTGTTTTTAGTTATATTGTTATTGGGGCACATGGTTCAGAACACGAATGTTGCTTGATGGTGGGTGGGTGATTGAGCTCTATGTCACAAGGTTCTCTGGATTTTATTGAAAAAGTTTGAACTTTGCCGATTTTTTTTTTCGTCAAACATGAACTAAAACTTTATCCATTATTTTTGCATGGAAATTATTTGACACGATTTTGCATTATTTTACAAATGTGTGTATATATACATATATCGACTGAAAGAAGTGGACAAAAAACTCTTTCCATTCTGCCCCCCTGTCATATTTATGTATTTTTTTTTCAAAAAATAAAAATGATAGAATTTTTTTTGTTCAAACTTAAAGATGTTTTTTTCTCGAACGTTATCCCTTAGTGAACTTGAACCGAAATTTATCATCATTGAACATAAATGTGAACTCAAACCTTGTGACTTAGAATTTGAGTGTGACAAGAGCCCTGGGCACAATGTATGCCAATGAAACTCACCACTCCAAGTTGATTTTTGGCGGTAGTATCCAAAGAAAAGCTCCTCAAGTTGGGTCCTAATTATTTACTTAGAATACCCAATTAATTATTTCTTTATGATACCCAACTAATATGAATCCTAAAAATTACAGTCAATATTTTGTAATAGTAGGGTTCTCAACATTTCCTTAGAATACATATCTTATGTGAATTGTAAAAATTACAGGGCAATTTTTTCATTATATATTCAATATTCCATTAGTTCAATTATCATCTAGGAGATGGGTTGTCATCATTTTTTAGATTACCCATTTAATCATTTCGTTATAATAACCATTTATGAATTGTGAAAAATATAGATCAAATTGTTTTTAATGTTTCTTCAATATACCATTAGTTCAATTAACATATGGTTTTGTCTCTATCCAATGGTAAAACTTGGGTGAGGCTATTGCCTCCCTTTGGCACAACGCGAGGCAAGCTTCATGTATATTGAATAAACTTAGACTATATTATTATGCACCCCATAATTGTTATACCACAACCTTGTCACATGTATGCTAGAGTTATAATCCACTTAAAAGAAATCAAAATCATGGTCTTAAATCAAGGAAGGCGAGATTTTTAGAGTTCTTTCCCATTGCTGTTTTTAATGTTTTCTTACTATAATAAGCAAACAACCCATTTATGATTTTGAAATGTAAAGGTTATTTTAGAGTTATGCTCATTATGTATTCTTCTTCATGAAAGGTGGTAATGGACAACCATGTGCATCCCATCAAGTAATATTTTGTGAATAGCCGAGAAATGAATCATTGAAAATAAAAACACGATCGAAAGGCATGGGGAATGAAACGTCAATATGATTAGAATCCAAAGTGCCACCAATGTAGTCAATCCAAGACTGCCCGAGTGTAAGTGGAGAAGTGTGTGCAACAAAGATTAATAGATGGAATATGCAGAGACCATAAGCATTCATAATGTGAACATATCCATGATAGAGATGAGGAGAATGAGATGGAGGAGGAGATAAGAAAGTGTGAATACAATTTGAGCCAAGCCATCATATGCACAAATGGTGTCGAGCAAGTGAGATCTAATGGAATGTGTTGCCAATAAGAGTTATTCATGAAAAGAGTGCATGTGAAAGGAGGAAACACAAATGCAAGTTTCTCATGAGAAGATGAGGAAGGTTGAATGACGTCCAATGTATGGACAGACCCCCAAAAAAGTACCATAGTATTAGTAGGAGGGGGTGAGAGTGAAGCGGATGGGACGGTGTCCAATGCACAAACAATTCCTGCAAATGGAGGTAAGTTGGTAAGACAGTCTACGGGTTGTTGATCACCAACATGATGCATATCGATATAAAAAGTTGGAGTAGGTAACATAGTGGTTGGATCTAGGAGGAAATATTTGAATGGGTCACGATCAACGATGATTGTATATTCAAAGCCCTCATGTAAGAATTTAATGCACCGGTGAACTATAGAAGGAATTGCCTACATGGCATGAAGCCATGGCCTACCAAGTAAGAAATTATATTGAACTGGGATATTTATAACAAAAATACAGTAGGAATAGTTTTGTCCCAAACTATGAGTGGTAAAGTGATAGTTCCTATGCACGGACGCGTAAAAGAATCGTAAATGCGCACGAGAGAGAAATGGATGTGGGATTAACAAAAGCTAAGGAAAGACTGATGTTTTGAAGGAGTGATAGAGTACAAAGATTGAGCTCAGATCCATTATCAATTATTTTCTCGCTTGATTCCCATGTTAAAAATGAAAGCCGATATATATAGGGGAGGATCATTATCATAAATAAAAATATTGTCAGCTATATCAAATGGAAAAATAATTTGTTGAGAAATTGCTTCTGAAATGACTAATATACTACATAGATGAGTAGTAGAAGAGATGCGTGTATTGGTCAAGAGAGATGATTTTAGCTCTATAATCAGGATTGGCTAGCAAGAAATCATGAATGGAGATATCCATGATGAGAGAATCCTAGTAAAATGAAAGAAGCAATAATATGAGGACCCACTATTATTCGAATGAGACGGTTCACATAATGATTTTAAAAATATCGAATTTATGCTAAACTCTAAGATATTACAAAGTCACATATGATAAACAAATGCTATAACACAAATTTGACATAAGTAACAAGAGAATGCAAATTAAAACCCTAAGTGTAAGAGAGGGAACAAAGGAATTAGCCGATTTCGCACTTGATCCCGAAGTGTGATGGATGGAAGATTAATAAACAGGAGGAGACTATCGCAATTGACCTCGAAAATTCTGAAACCATCGATGATCTTGGACTAGGCAAGAGCACCTAGGCACTGGAGACCTCTGCTGGGCGCTTATGACTATACAAGAGCTCAAAATCTGGTTTTTCTTGTGTCTCAAGGTGGTCGCTAGTCTTCCTATTGGTCACATGCATGTTCTTCTAGATGATCGCTATATTCGCTTGTAACATGCAAAATAAATGATATCTTGCAAAACCCCAAAATACATCAAATCCTAAAAATAAAAAAGATGCAAATGGGGAGTCAGACTGACCCCAACGGTCACACGATAGAGTGAACTTATGACTAAGCGTTGCACTTGCACTACATATCGAATCTATGTATTTCTTGTGCGTGTGTGTAGAAATCATTCCCTAGGAAGCTCTTGTGCAAGATGCACTTGAGAACAAGAAAGAGTTAGATGTAGAAATGTAGATAAATGTGTGGATGGAAAAATGGACTTCCTCTCCTATGTGTGTATATAGAAAATGCAGTCCCATGTCCCTTGAAGGAAGCTAGATGGATGTCTTGATGCTCTTAGATGCCTTTGGATGCAACCTTAGGTGGTGATAGTATATGCTTAGAGCTTGGTCCTTCATTATGATCACACAACTTTGTATTTATATGACTCCCTTGGTTGAATTTTGTAATTGAAAACTAAAAGGCCGACCCATAAGAAAACAAGATTGCCAAAAGATAAAAGAGGCCCAAAAGAGGCGAGCAAGATACAAAGAGGTCAAGGGCACCCATGGGGATGAGGACACCTAGGTGTTGGTGTCATGGCTGGGTCTTTAGTGTCCGTGAGTCAATAAAGATAAATAAATGAAGATTAGGCTGGGATGTGGGATGTGCAAGACCAAAAAAGAAACAAGAAAGGTAGAAAAGAGGACAAAGATAGAGGTCAATTTCTAGTTTTCTCGCTTAGGAATTATATAAATAGTAGTATGTAATTAAGACATAGAAATGTACCCAAGTGCGTGATTTTGTGTCTACAATAACAAGAGTGAAGATATGCTTCCTCATATCCATGATGTTCTATAGTTTACAAGGTTTATTACTTCATGGGATTATAAGGATGCTTATCTCATGGGATTCTAAACTTGTAATGAAATCGGCAATGTTCGGTGAGAGGCTCCCTTAATGGAATAATACTAAACTCAGCCATATCAGCCATGTATTCTCTCTCTACTTGTATAAAAAAGGATAACGATACAAATGGGATTGAATTTCCAATCCTCTCAACTATGGAACTCTAATTTCCCACTCCCCTACAATGGTGAATGAATGAAAATCCAATTCCAATCAATGAATTATGAACCAAGACTCTAACGTGCTTAATTGGAAATGGGAATCCCATTCCAAAACTCCTCTAATGTTTTATAACCTTAAATGAACTTCATTAGACTTGTAATGATGCTCTCCACCTCAATTTTCCAAAAATTAGTTTCAGAAGAAGAAAGACTTGGGTTAACCTTTGTTGGTTGTGGAGCCTGATAGCGACAGGGGTTGTAAGGGGGGCTATGCCCCCTTTGTGAGCTCTGAGAACTGTGTGCCCTGACGGGGATTTGGGGGCAACGACCCCGAAAACCACATTTTATATGTATTTATGCATTATGAAATATGGATAATTGATTATTAGGTCACATATCTAACGAGTGGTTTTCTATGTTTCCCCAAAATGATAAAAACCCTAATATATTTAAAGGGTCGTTATGTATGAGGCTCATTGTATTAGTGGCTGCACTATGAGAGAGAGTTTTTGGATTGAATAATAAGGATTGGTCAAGCTTACGTGGACGTAGCCCATTTTGGGTGAACCACATTAAATCTATGTCTCTGTTTTATTGCATTTTTTTCTTTTACATTTTCTGCATTATTCATTGCATGCTTGTTTATCTGTACAACTGGTATAATCCTAACAACTAGTATCAGAGCATGTTTGAGATTTATTTGTTGGTAGTATACTCACAGAGGGATTTCTGTTTGAGTGGGAGAAGCAACAATGATAGAGGAGAATAAGTTCAGAGTTGAGAAGTTTGATGACCGAAATTACCAGCTATGGAAAATGTAGGTGGAAGATTACCTGTATCAAAAGGATCTATACCTACCATTGAGAGGGGAAGATGCGAAACCCTTAACCATGTCTGATGAGGAGTACGGTAGAGTATGATAGAGTTGATGAAAACCCTAGCTAATTTATATGAAACACCTAGTGCATCCAATAAAGTTTATTTGATGAAAAGATTGTTTAATCTACAAATGCAAGAAGGTGGATCTGTATCTAGCCATCTTAATGATTTCCACACTATTGTAAACCAGTTAGATTTAGTTAATATCCCATTTGATGAGGAGGTTAGAGAATTATTATTCCTATGTTCTTTGTCGAAAAAGCTAGGACAAATTAGTAATGACAATTAATAATACATCATCTACTTCTCTTAAATTTGAAGATGTAGTCAGTGTGATTTTAAATGAGGAAACGCGCAAGAAAAGTACAGGGGAAATTCTTCTTCTGGAAATGTGTTGAATATGGAGAGTAGAGGGAGGAGCAAGGAGAAATCAAAGAGTAAGGCTTGTGGGAGATCTAAATCGAAGATGGGCAAATCCAAATCTAGGAGTAGAGGCATTACTTGCTAGAACTTTGGAAAGAGATGACATGCTAAAAAGGATTGTTGGTTCAAAGAAAACAAAGAAAAACAACTTGAAGGTATTAAAGAGGAAAATCCGGTAGGTAATATTATTCAGGACACTCTTATACTTTCTCTTGATACTAGAGTAGAATCTTGGGTAATAGATTCAGGTGCCTCTTTCCATGCAACCCCGATAAGGGATATTTTAAAGACTTTGTCAAGGGAAATTTTGGACAGTTTATTTGGGCGATGATGAGCCATGCAACATTATCGGAAGGGAAATGTACACCGTAAATTATAGAACAGAAATACATGGATATTGAGAGATGTGAGGCATGTACCTAGCCTTAGGAGAAATCTCATTTTTGCAGGAAAATTAGGTGGTGAAGGTTGCGTAGTCACAAATCACTTGGATGCTTGGAAGGTTTCCAAGAGTGCCCTAGTAGTGGCACAAAGTAAAAAAGTAGGCACTCTTTATTTGTCTACGTGTATATCTAATTATTCTACCATATTGTCTACTTGAGATGAGGATACTTGTGTGTGGCACAATAGATTGGGACATATGAGTGAGAAGGGCATGCAAATTCTACAACAAAAAGGTAATCTTTCAAGCTTGAAGAAATTGGACCTAGAGTTTTTGAGCATTACATTTTGGGAATCGAGAAAGAGTTAGATTTCTCAAGGTAGGGAATACCAAGAAAGAGAAAAAGTTTGAGCTAGTTCATACAAATGTGTGGGGGCTAGCTTAGGTTGCATCTCATGGTGGTTCTCTATACTATGTCAAATTCATAGATGATGCCACAAGGAAGGTATGGATATCTTGCATTAAGCGTACGTCGATGTCTTTGATATGTTTAAGAAATGGAAAGTACTTGCTTTGAGAATGAATGTGGTTTTAAATTGAAATGTTTGAGATTTGACAATGGCGGTGAGTACTTTAACAATAAATTTGATGATTATTATTCCTTGAATGAGATTCATAGAGAGAAAAGCAGATTCTAGGACTTCACAACAAAATGGTGTTAGTGAGAGGATGAATAGAACAATAATGGAGTGTGCATGGTCAATGAGATTGCATGTAGGGATACCTCTTCAGTTTTGGTAGAGGCCGTAGATACTGCTTGTGTACTTAATCAACCATGGGCCTTCGAGTGCACTAGATGGAGGAATTCCCAAAGAATCCTAGACCGGGAAAGAGGTAGACCTTTCATTTTTAAGAGTATTTGGTTCAGAGGCATTTGTGCATGTTAATAAAGAAAACAAGAAGAAATTGGATTCAAAATCCAAACATTGTACATTCATAGGCTATGGCTCCAATGGTGATTATGGATTTCATTTTTGGGATCTAGATGAATCTAAGATAATTAGGAGTCATGATGTTGTTTGGCGTGAAAGTAGAATGTACAAGGATTAGGTACAGGATGATAAAAATCCCAAGGAAGAATTGGTTGAGGATATAGCTCCTAAAAATGAACTCTTGGGTGGAAAATATCCACCTACAAGTACTGAGGTTGACAGTTCTATAGGCCGAGCATGACAACCAATGTTGGCATTGGCACCTCTATTAGAAATTCAAGACAATGAGCAACAAACAAATAATGAGCCCGTGACACCCCCATCTTTGGTAAGAAGGTCACAATGTATTAGTAGACCTCTAGAAATATTTTCCCTATATTGTATTATTTGTTACTAACAGATAGTGGTGAGCTAGAGAGATTTGATGAGGTAATGTAGGTGGAATCCACTAAGAGTGGGAGCGTGGCATGAATGAGGAGATGGACTCCCTAGAGAAGAACCAAACGTGGGATTTGGTCAAATTGTCGGATGGGAAGAGAGTACTACAAAACAAATGGGTCTACCGTGTGAAAGAAGAAGAAGGTGGATGCAAAAGGTACAAAGCAATGATTGTAGTAAAGGGGTATGAACAAAAGAAAGGTATCGATTTTGATGAAAATTTCTCCCCTATTGTAAAGATGTCTTCCATTCATACTATATTAAGTTTAGTTGCTATTGAAGATTTACACTTAGAGAAATTTGATGTCAAGACGAAATTTCTCCATGGTCACTGGAGGAGGAGATTTATATGTAACAACCACTTGGGTATGAGGTGAAGGGTCAAGAAAAATTGGTTTACAGGTTGAAGAAGAGCCTATACGGGCTCAAACAAGCTCCTCGACAATGTTATGTAAGGTTCGATAGTTTTATGCGTGAACATGGTTTTACTAGATGTCACTCGAAACATTGTGTGTACTTTAAAAGGTTGGATAGTGGGAGCTACATTATTCTTCGTAATATGTAGACGATATGCTTGTAGCATGATCTAATATGTAGGAAATTGCAAAACTTAAGGAGAAGATTGCACAAACATTTGTAATGAAGGATTTGGGTGCAACAAAGAAAATCCTTGGTATGCAAATAAAGAGAGACATGAAAAACAAGAAATTGGTGTTGTCTCAAGAGGAATATGTAGAAAAGGTGTTAGAGAAGTTTCGGATGCGATAAGGCGAAACTGGTAGTACACCATTAGTCGGGCATTTTAGATTGAGCAAAGAGCAATGCACGATAAAACAAGAGGAGAAAGATTATATGGCACGGGTTCCTTATTCTTCAAAAGTTGGGAGCCTCATGTATGCCATGGTTTGTACCAAGCCGACATTGCCCAAGTAGTGGGAGTTGTTAGTAGGTATATGGAAAATCCAAGTAAAGCACATTGGAAGGAAGTCTAGTGGATTCTCAGGTACTTGAGAGGGACCAACAACATGCACTTGTGCTTTGGAGGGTCGTATTATACTTTACAGGGTTTTGTGGATTCATATATGGCAAGAGATGTGGATAGTAGGAGGAACACTACTGGATACATGTTTACAGATCGGTGGTGTGGCGGTGAGTTGGATCTCGAAGTTACAGAAAGTAGTTTCCTGTCTACTACAAAGGCGTAATATGTTGCGCGATCGAGGCCGGTAAAGGAAATGTTATGGATGAGAATGTTCATGGAGGAGTTGGGTAAGGAGCAAGGGGATTGAAATTTGCAGCTGATAGTTAAAGCATAATTCACCTAGCAAAAACTTGACCTTCCATTCTAGAACTAAACACATTTAACTAAGATATCACTTCATATGACAGGTGTTGGAGGATGGGCAACCTGCAATTGGTGAAGATTCATATAGATGATAATCCTGCTGATATGTTTACCAAGCCAATGATAAAGGAGAAGTTGGATTTGCATTCAACTTCTATGGGGTCTTTAATATTGAGCTTGAAGTGGAAGAAACAAGCCAAGAAGAAAATTCCAAGTAGGAGTTGCAAAAATCAGTCTCTAAGTGGGAGATTGTTGGTTGTGGAGCCTGATAGCGATGGGGGTTACAAGGGGGACTCGCCCCTCGTACGGGTCTGGGGCTGCGCATCCAAGTGGGGGTTCAGGCCGGTGCCCCCAAAAGCCACATTTTATATGTATTTATGCATTGTGAAATCTGGACTGTTCATTATTAGGTCACAGATCTAACGGGTGGTTTTCTATGTTTCCCCAAAATGATAAAAACCCTAATATCTTTAAAGGGTCATTATGTATGAGGCTCATTGTAATAGTGGTGATCTTTTGTGAGAGAGAGTTTTACTAGACTGAATAATAAGGATTGGTTGTTTCTGGTGGACGTAGCCCATTTTGGGTGAACCACGTTAAATCTGTGTCTCTGTTTTTATTGCATTCTTTTTGTTTTACATTTTCTACATTATTCATTGCATGCTTGTTTATCTGTACAATTGGTATAATCCTAACAACCTTTACATGAAAAATTACCTTTGGAGCCCTATATAAGCAAGTTTATATCAACTCGTTGACTAACTCCGGAACAACTTGATAGCCTCATGATCTATTATTGTAAATACTAGCACAAAAGGCACTCAAGGCTCCTAATTCTTCCTAAATCTGATGCACATCCATTAGGGAAGCCACTACTACAGTTCTAAGACACTCAACCAAGTTAAGGAGTTTAGGTTCCTTCATTTCCAAGAACTCAAAGATCCCAACTCAATGTATTAACAAGAGCACAATCATCTCAAACATGGTCAAAGTGATTCAAGTGTCAACTAGTTGCATTCATCTAGATATCACATGCTAGGTGGATAACTACGTGTGGTTTGATGCTAGTTTATAGTAGTGCCAATGTAGGGAGTGCATATATTTTTATTCAATCCAAATATTAACCTTCTTATAAGGTATTCCATCCATGGTTAGGGTTTGAAATCCATTCAACATATTTTTGATGGTTTTGGGATTATGTGACTCTTAGGGTTTGACAACGAGGCATATATTTCAAGACCACCGAGGGACACAAAAGTTAGAGAACCTCATTCCCAACAGGTTCAAAGATCGTACTTTAGGTCCTTAAGCATATGTAACTAATCATGGAAGATTTGTACAGTTCCCTACCAAAGTATTTTTCAATGATAGTCTCGAAACAAAGCATCTCTAGGTTCATTACTTAGAATTTATCTAGTTTGTTCACCTAGATCTCTCCTATACCATTATGTGTAGTTAAGTACATCTCTCCTAATGTATTTTTGAGCTTATAACATATTGTTATCAATATTTATAATTATTAATGCGTTGTTTTAATATTACACCCTTTTGATGATTAAATAGATTAATTTTATGGGAATGCCAAAGCAATAAAAAAGAATGTTGGTGCTCAAAATAGTTTCACCCCATTTTGCCATTGAAAATCTATCAATTTACGGCCTCTACCATATTTTATCTCCTCATGTCATGCTTGAGAAGTCCCTGCATTCCTTTTGTTGCTGTAATCCATCCATTCATGGGTCGAGGGTCACGTATGGATCCATGGTTGTTTCCTTGTTTCTCTTTTTGTCTGGAAAAGGTCTATATTTGGGTGTAAAACTTGGGCTATCGCGTGTTTTTCATTTTCCAACGCTGGGATTTGTTGTCCTTGTCGTTTTTTCCTACATACTTGAAGAAAATGAATGGATGTAGTTCGAGGAATGTATTTGAGCCTTGTAAAATTTCTAAATTCTATGTCCTTGGAGAAAATTTCATCTCCAGGCTCGAATGGTCATTCTTCTGCATTTTATGTTTGACGGGTGTTTCTCCCAGTCAAATTTACATCCTTGCATCAACAGGAAACGTGGCTTCTTTTGGTTGGCTAGGGGACAACAGACAAATGCTTTAACTTGTTGCTTTTTACCTTTTTTGGCAAAAGGGAAAATTTGGTCCCGTAGCTCCACTCAATTTTGATTGGTTCTTTTGGTGCTTACGTGGCTTCTTCTGATTGAATGGGGCACGACGGGTTTGTTTTTGAACTTGTTTTTTTGGCTACTTTGGCAAAAAGTTTGAACCTGCCCCATGGCCCCACTAGGCTTTGATTAAAGAAAAATTTCAGTGGCAGGGAAAAAGTCTTACTTTGACCCCGCAGAAGGACACATGGCAAGGTTAAAGGTGGAGATGCGGGCCTTCGAGGCAAGTTGGATGTTTTTCCCTTCTGGAAAAATGGAGTAAAATTCTAAAATGGAAGCACGCCCCCGCCAAGTCATTTTTAAGCCTTGAGGTCTTTGAAGTTGCGCCATAACAACACGTGGAGGTCTCCGTCGGGTCTTCTTTCCTTAGAATTTTCAACAACTTCTTAAAGGGCCCGAGACACGTGGTGAGCCCACACTCATTCAAGGTCTCAAATTTTGGGGACCATCTCAAGATGCGCCATTGTGACATGTGGCAATTTGAAAAGTCAAAGGGGTGGGGAAGCGGACCATCGGGGGCAACTTGGATTTTTTCCTCCTAAAGGATTAAGATATCAAAATGGCCTACAAGCCCAATAAGAGAAAGGTCAAGGTTGGCTTTGAAAAGTCAAAGAGGCGGGAGCCGAACCATTGGAGGCAACTTGGATTTTTGCCTCTTGTCACCAAAAGGATTGAAGCATCAAAATGGCCCACAGACCCGACAGAGAATAGTCAAAATTTTGCCTCGGTCAATGGTGGAGGTGCAGACTTTCGGGGAAATTTGGAAAATTTTCCTTTTGTGGAAAAAGAGTTAAAAGTGTAAAATGAAGCGTGGTTCCACTGGGACCCACATCAAAGGCTAGAAGCGGAAGGGTGGAGCTGCGGGGGAAACTTGGAAAATTTTCCTTTTTCCAAAAAGGAGGTGAAATAGTAGAATTTGGTCATGCGGTTCCTCTGGGACCCACTTTAGGACACGTGTCAGGCTCATTTCTCAAAGGCGGAGGTGCAGAGCAAAATGTGAAAATTTTACATTTTTCCAAAAGTTGTAAAAGGAAAAAAGGAACCCACATGCCCATTTTAAAGTGGATCTCCCATGTGGATGGTCCAAATTCAAAATAGAAATCAACGGAAATGTGCATCTATATATGATTTTTCCACCATTTTCACTCCGAACTCCTGGAGATGTGAGTCTTCATGATTTCTCGATATTTCTTGCACACCAAATAGGAAAGGGGAGTAAATTTGATATCTAAGTTTGGTGAGGAAGATCTAGGGATGTCTTTTGCCATTAAGATGAGATCTGACCTCTGGGCTCGATCTGATCTTCCGTTTTTTCTTCCCGAGCACGCAAAGAACCAAATTTGATAGATTAGGGGCGAAAGTGGTTGGCGAGTAGAGGAAAAGTGATCTACTAGAAGAAGGAGTTGAATGTAGGAGATATTTGAAGAGGTTCACCCTTGAGAACCTAATAACTTTTTACAGATCGATTATGGGAATCATGATCGGAATCATGGCGAGCACTGGTGCATTCAATGTTTGGATTTTTTGGGGAAAAAACTTTGTTGCAAAATGTTATAAATGGCATGATTTTTGCCATGAAAAGGGTTGGAGGTTGGAAGGTTGGAGTGTTAGAGGTCAAAACTGATTTTATAAGAAAAAGCTTGATAGAACCTGTCTTTCTGAGAAACTATCTGAAGAAACCTGTTTATCTCTTTTGTGTTAAATTTGATCATGTCAAGGTGGTTGTGAGTGTACAACCATTGAAAATCTCTGAGATTGTTCGAGAAACTTTCCCTTGTTGATAAATTTAATCAAACTTGAGTTAATTTGTGTTATTTTTGGGCAAAATTTGTGTTTGCTTCATTTCTAAATGTCTACAAGTAGTTTTTCTTGTTCCCATTGCATTCTTACATTGAAATATGTGTGAATCACACAAGATCTTATCCTTGTGATAGTTTGGTGGCATTTGTAATTTAATTTATCTGAAAAATCCTTCATTTGATAGAGAAGTAAACAAATTTAAAATCACCGTGACTCTAGCATGATTATAAGATTGTTTTTAGCCTTTGAGGGTATCTTAGGTGGATGAAATAGAGATTGATAATGTTCAGTTAAGTTTCCCAATTTGAGCCTTCATTTTGGATCCTTGAAGTTTGTGTCAAAAGTGTTGATTCGGGCCTCCATTGGAGCACATATTATGGTTAAAGGGACATCCTAGCTACTTTGAATCATTATGCCGTTCGAGCTCTCCATTTTTTGTAAAAATTCTCAAAGACTTGGTATAATGAACTTTATCCTGCTTTACCTCCCACCAAAATCATTCAAAAACAATTAATACTACCCATACCACCCCTTTTTTTCCTGTGTGTATATAGATGCACAATTTCTATTACCAAAACATGTAGAAACACTCAGGTTTTCATTGTCTTTAGTGTCTTGAACCTTGCTTAGAATATATCTCCATTATCTAGAGTGACAACTCGTGAGAGTTAGGTTTTGTTGTATTAATCATATTTTCTTCAACGTCTTCTTAAATATTTCACAGGGAAGGAAATCCCCATCTCCCCCATAAACAACAGGCTACAAAAGGGTCCTCTCACCTTGGTTGAAAGACACAACTATAAAGTAGTGAGGATTGATCAAATCCTCTTCAGGGTGCTATCCATTTCTCCACAATTTGAGTGACAAAGGGCCAGTTAGATCCCATCCTTGGCTACAAAATGACTCACTATGATCTATCTGTCTCTAAGCTTCTGCCAAACCTGTGATGCTACTCAGACTTTGAAGGAGAATCAATTTGGGTACCAACACCTTACTGCACCGCTACTCTGGGGACATAGTGATTGCAGTTCATATTCAGACCCTAGTAAACACTTCTTGTATGCTCAAAGTGCTAATACATCTTTTTAGGCATCATCCTATGTTTAGGCCTGTAAGAAGTTTCAAAGTTACAAATGCTATGTGCAATATTTCCATTTTCTACAGTTATTGCACTAAGTTTCATTGATAAATCTGGGTAAAGAAAGTCAGATCTTTCCATTTCCAATTGCTAGTATTGACAGACATTTGACATATCATATTTTAGTGCATTTGCACAACTAAGGTGGAAATCCTTAGTGGCGACTCCCTGTTGATCTGATTCTTGATGAGTACCAGTGTCTTAACCTCTGTCAAGTGAGTTTTGTTACTAATCTTTGCAAAGATGGAAGGAAGAAGATCTTTCTTTGCTAGAGATCCTGCTAGGACACTATTTCCAGAGCTAGGAAAAACAAAGTCAGAAGGAAGAAAATCCGGAGAGTTGTTGGAGATCAGCAGACAAGAAAAGGGATCTCCATTGATGAAAGTGATCGACCTATCATTGAAGACTGCTATTCAAGTGATTCTAAATTAGGTAGTATTTTTGTGGAATTAAATTCTCCATCTGGAGAGGGGCCTTCATTTGATTTTGAAAAGTTTGCTTCTCATTCTGCTCTTGTCTTTTCAAAAGTTGATAGGGATTTCCAAGAAACAAGGCCTTTAGGGGATATCCATTTTGGAAGTTATACTCCTGTGTTTCAAAGACCCTCTGCCCCTTATCAATTTGTCTCCCCTCCAGGGTCACCTCCTCAAACAACATGGCCTTGCCCCCACCTGACCTCCTTTTGTTGTAAACACCTTTGGTCCTATAAATTTTATAGGGATAGCTGGTTATCCAAATGCAGTTCCCCAGGATGTAAGAAATAGATTACCAAAGTTCCAAGGAAACAACACTATAACTGGTGATCAACATTTAAAGCTTTTTATCAATATGATGGATGATTTATATTAAGTTGTTTATCCATACTCTGGAAGAGGATGCAAGAGGATTGGTATAAAGTTTGCAGATAATTCCATTGATTCTTGGACAAAGATGAACAATGCATTCAGATTGCAATATGGTGATAGAATCCGAGCCTAGGTTTCTTCTATCAGAATTTGAAAAAATCAAGAAGAACCCTAATGAGTCAGTACATGATTTCAACACAAGGTTTAATAAGACCTTGAGGAGATTTACTATTAGCTTAAGGCCATGTGATGAATCATGTTTGATCAAATATTCAAATGCATTTGATAAAAAAGCTGCTTACTACTTGAGGGACAAAAACCCTACTAATTTGAGGCAGACTTTCACTATGGCTCTGCAAATTGAAAACAACATCAAAGCAATTGGGAAGCCTCCAAAAAGGGAGGGTGTAAAACTAATTAACCTAGAAAAGCCCCAGATAAGTAAGGTGCTTGATTTGGAGGAAGTTGTGAAAACTTTGGCACAGGGTTTTGTCAAAAAATATCATACAAATTAGCCCGGGTAGAGAAGGGAATGGGCGAGTTCACAAGGTTAACACAAACAACAAGGCCAATATAGGTTTACAAATCACCAAATATCGATGAAAGTGGTAAGGGACCTGTCGGATTTGGAAATAGACAGTCCCAAGCCGGGAAAACAAAATGCTACTGATGCTTTGGTTGTCGAGTTCTTTGTTGTGGAGGAAACAAATGGCATTGATTGGTATGACAGATGTTTCATGCCCCATGCTCTATGTGAGGAAGATCAAGAAGAAGAAGAAGTTGATGATGATAATGATGATGATGTCTGCATGGTGGGTTGCTCCACAAGCTTACAACAAGGGGCAACTTCAACTAAGGTAATAAGTGCTAGGACTATTGCTGAATTTTGGGATTACATCCACCGGGTACCTATTCTTCCTCCCTCTCATACTTTAGAAGTAGATGTTGTACAAGATTTTGAACTACCCAATAATGACTTTGAATATTTAAGAGCTTTAATGATAAAGAAGTATGATGGAGGAATCCCATCTGAGGAGGACATGAAGTAGTTATTGATGAATGTTGTTGTGGCTCAAGAAAAGGAACATAACACAAGAAGCAGGGTTGTCAAAGGGACAGGGCCTTAGGCTAAGCCAAAAACTCCATTGCTTTCAAATATTCCTAAAGAGGATCCTAAGAAAGATGCATCTCCCAAAGGCCTTGCTGCCCCAAACAAAACTCATACCCCTCCTCATGCCCAAGCTATCAAAATTCTTGTGCCATCTAACGAGTGTGTCACCTTCCTTCCAATGTTTCCTTGCCAAAGTCTTGCCCCTTATGATATTGCCCAAGTCTTGAGTCAAGATCAAGATCTCAGTTCCAATTGTTGAGTTTCTTAGGATTCCTGAGCACAAGAAGAGGGATTTTGAATATTTGGGGCTGAAAGAGGAGAAGACTACCTTGGGTAGAAATATAAACATTGTGGAAACTCCCCCAGTCATTGAAGAGTTAGAAACACCACTAGTGCCAGAGGAACTAGGTGAACCACGTGAGGTTTATTTGGGGACATCCTTAGTGAACTCTCAACTAAATGTGGATCCATTCTTCACCACTCTAATCATTAAGGAAAAGAGCCGCACAAATGCATGTTTGACTCGGGGCATCATACAATGTCATGCCTTTGGAAGTCATGAATGAGATTAATATTAAGGTAACAACAACATATGGGAAGTGTACTGCTATGGACTCCAGAGAGGTGCCAGTGGTGGGATGTGTGAAAGGTCTGGTGGTACAACTTGCAACCTATCCAGGAAGGGACCTGAAGCTTGATGTAGTTATTGTTGACTACCCAGCCAAGTGGGGTATGTTGTTGTCTAGAAAATGGGCTACAAGTGTTGGTGGGAGTGTTCAAATGGATATGTCCTATGCCACCATCCTAATTGAGGGCATCCTTGTCAAGTTGTATGGGGAAAATAAGATGTTGCACCTTATTGAGGATCCCAACAATGCATCTTATGAGGTATTGTACACAAGTGTTGATGCTGATAACTTCATAGGATATGCTGATGGAAAAGAGCACAAAATTGAAGAATGCAAGTATATTGAAAGGGTAGGATCTCCTTGGAATTTATTATTTGATGGATCTTGCTCCAAGTTTGGAAATGGTGCTTGGTGTTGTTCTGATCTCTCCAGGCCAGGAAAAGTTTGTCTTTTCCTTCAAACTCAACTTTGAGTGTACTAATAACATTGTTGAGTATGAGGCATTGTTATTAGGTATGAGGATTTCTTGAAATATGGTGTTAAAGACATCATTGTCAAAGGAGATTCAAAATTAATTGTCAAGCAAGTCAGAAAACTATATGCCACAAAAATTAGCGAATGAAACAATACAAGCATGCAGTTTGGGATTTCATTGAGATGTTTGATTCATTCAACATTGTGCATCATGATAGGAGGTTCAATGATTTGGAAGACAAGCTTGCTGTGTTGGGATCTCGGTTTGATAATTGTGTAATGTCCCCATATTGTGAATATGATGTTGAAGTATTGACAAGGCCATCTATCCCTGACAACATTAAGCATTGGAAGGTTTTGATGATGATGCTCAGTCAAAAGATTTCGTAGAATAAAGGAGATCTTGAAAAATGTATTGATTGGGAGCCAATGGTGTGTATAGCAGAAGGAAAAGAAACCTTGTTTGGAAAAGGCATTATCTAACTGAAGACTAATACCATTCCTAGAGGGTTGGTTGCTCTTGAATCCAACTTTGATAATGCTGATCGCATTATTAATAGATGCATGGCAACCTCAAGGGATATTGAGGAGCATGACCTTGGCACAAAGGAGAAACCAAGGAAGATCTGGTTAGGAAGCAATCTCAGTAAGGAGGAAAAACAATCCTATGTCCAATTGCTGAAAAAGTATCAAGATTGCATGGCTTGGACTTATTCTAAACTAAAGGCATATAGAGAGGATCTGTTTCAACATGAGATTCCCTTGGAATCTAATGCAAAACCATTCAGTAGAAATAGAGACCAATCAATCCGCTCCTATCTCTCAAAATGCAAGAAGAACTGAAGAAACTAAGAGATGGAGGGATTATTCAGCCCACAAGATTTTCTTCTGGGTTGCAAATCTAATACCATCGAGAAGAAGAATGGTGACATCAGGCTGTGTGTGGATTTTAGAAATTTGAATAGAGCATCAATGAAGGATAATTATCCTTTACCAAACATGGAAAACATTTTGCAGCTAGTGACTGGTTCTGAGTTACTTTCTACCTTGGATGGTTTCTCTGGTTATAACCAAGTTGTGGTGAAGGAATAAAAAAGAACTAAAACAACCTTTACCACTCCTTGGGGGACTTATGTGTATGTCAGGATGCCCTTTGGTCTGATGAATGCTAGAGTAACCTTTCAAAGAGCAATGGATGTTGCTTTTTCTGGTTACATCAATGATTTTATTGCTGTTTACCAAGATGATGTGATTGTGTTCTCTAGAAAGTGAGGTGATCACTTGCTGCACTTGGAAAAATGTTTGATAAGATGTAGAGAGTATGGTATTTCACTCAATCCAAAGAAGTGCCATTTTGGAGTACAGAAGGCAAAATTGCTTGGTCACATTGTGTCACAAGAAGGGGTGATGATTGATCTAGAAAGGGTAGAGGCCATCAACAAGGTCCCAATTCCAAGAACCAAGAAAGGAATTTAGTATTTCTTTGGGTAGATAAACTTTATCAAGAGATTCATATCAAACTTTGTTGAGTTGACCATTCCAATCACTAGACATGTTGAAGAAGGACCAAGCCATCAAATGGGAGGAGGATGCCATTCAAGCTTTCAATGGGATCAAGGAGGCATTAAAGCATGCCCCTGTTTTAGCAGCTCTAGATTATAAGAAGCCTTTCCAACTGTTTTCCTTTGCTTCAAAAAACACTATTGCATCTGTCATGTTGTAGAAGGATGATGAAGGGGCTGAGAGGCCAATTGCCTTTTTCAGTAAGGCGTTACAGGGGGATGAGCTGAAATACAATATTATGGAGAAATAGACATTTGCCTTGGTGAAAGCAACAAAGGTTTTCAGGTCTTATATTCTGAGTTCCAAAATTGTTGCTTATGTTCCCAACACCATTGTCAAGGAGATCTTATAAGAGATGGAGGTCTAAAGAAAAAGATGCGAGATGGGTGAACAAACTGTATGAATATGACATGGACATCTAAACCACGAAGTTGGTGAGGGGTTTGGCCTTGGCTAAGCTTATGGCTGAGAGCAACTTGCAAACTATTGAGGTAATTGAGGTAGAAGAAGGAAGGGTAGATGTTTTTGAAAAAATGATCGGTTTTGAGTGGTACAAGGATGTGATTTTTATCTCAAACATTTATACTTGCCCTAAGTATTTGAGTAAGAACCATAAAAGGGCCCTTAAGTTGGTTTCCCGAAATATTTCATTACTAATTATGGGTTAACTTGGAAGAACTCTGAGGGAGTCCTCTTAAGGTGTATCATTGAAGATGAAGCCCCCAAGATAATTGCTGATCTCCATGGAGGATTTTGTGGGGGCCAAATCTCTTCAAGGATGCAACTCTTTTTGGTTAGAAGATGTGAGAGTCTCTTCTCTGAAGACTCAAAGCTTTAGGCTCTCTACCTTTGCAACATGTATCAATAGAAACCCCACTCAAGCAATGGGGAATGGATTTCATTGGTGAGATTTCGACCCTTCAAGTGCTGCCATAAGTGGATTCTTGTAGCCACCGATTACTTCACCAAATGGGTGGAGGTAATCCCCACCAAGAGAGCAACACACTAAATTGTCATGGACTTCATGCTAAACCATATCATCTGCAGGTTTGGGGTGTCAATCAAAATTGTTGCTTGACAATGCCACAAGCTTCATAGCTAAACCCTTAGTGGCAATGTGTAGAGAATATGGGATAAATTTGACATATGCCTCTAATTATAATCCCCAATGAAATGGACAAGTTGAGTCCAAGAATAAAATTTTTCTCAAGATTATCGAAGAACCTTGGAGCCGAATAAGAGAAAATGGGGTGAGCAAATTGAAATTTTCCGTCTTGGCTAGTGAATTACTTTTAAAAGAGTAACTAGATAGAGTCCATTTGAGTTGGTATATGGAACTCATGCCTTGCTACCCCTACATATGCAATTATCCTCATATCAGTTCATGCAACAACTGGAAGATCAAGAAGTAAGTCCATATGATGCCCGCATTAACCAGATTGTTGAACTTGATGAAGAAAGGAGGGCATCCCACCAAAGGCATGTAAGGTTCAAAGAAAAGTTGAAGAAGTTGTTCGACAAGAAGGTCACTCCCAGAGCTTTCAATGTTGGAGATCTCGTGCTGCTATGGGATAACAGACATGAAGATAAGGGAAAGCATGGCAAATTTGACGCATTATGGATGGTCCCTTACTCCATTGATATTAGAATTGGTGAACATACCTTCTTCCTAAAGGACTTAGATGGGGAACTGCTCGAACTACCTATTGATGGCAAGCATTTGAAGCATTTATTGGATTGATTCCCCATAATCAAGTTGAGAATCATCTGTACAGTGTATAATTTGTTGGTTTATTTCTTGTCTTTTGTGTTTTTGCTCGCTCGGTCCCCGTGACCTATTTTTACTGGTTTCTCTGTTCGTTTTTGGGAGATGGCTTGGTTTCTCTACTCTGCAAGCTGACTCCTTTGCCCAATGGATATTTTTGGCACTTGGTCTACCTTTGTTCTTGTGGCACTCGCAGGGAGTGCCCATCCCCGAGTCGAGCCAATGTTGGTGCTCAAAATAGTTTCGCCCGTTTTTCCATTGAAAATCTATCAATTTACGACCTCTGCCATATTTTATCTCCTCATGTCGTGCCTGAGAAGTCCCTGCATTCCTTTTGTTTCCGTAATCAATCCGTTCATGGGTTGAGGGTCACGTATGGATCCATGGTTGTTTCCTTGTTTCTCTATTTGTCTGGAAAAGGTCTGTATTTGGGTGTAAAACTCGAGTTGTCCCATGTTTTCCATTTTCCACAGCTAAGATTTGCTTGTCCTTGTCATTTTTCCCTAAATACTTGAGGAAAAATGAATGGATGTAGTTCGGAGGAATGTATTTGAGCCTTGTAACATTTCTAAATTCTCTGTCCTTGGAGAAAATTTCATCTCTAGGCTCAAATGGTCATTCTTATGCATTTTACGGTTTGACGGGCATTTCTCCCAGTCAAATTTACATCCTTGCATCAACAGAAATGTGGCTTCTTTTGGTTGGCTAGGGGATGACGGAAAATGCTTTAACTTGTCGCTTTTTGCCTTTTTGGCAAAAGGGCAAATTTGGTCCCGTAGCTCCGCTCAATTCTAGATTGGTTCTTTTAGTGCTTACGTGGATTCTTCTGATTGAATGGGGCGTGACGAGTTTGTTTTTGAACTTGTTCTTTTTGGCTACTTTGGAAAAAGTTTGAACCCACCCCGTGGCCCCCAGGCTTTGATTAAAGAAAAATTACAGTGGCAGGGCAAAAGTCTTACTTTGACCTGCAGAAGGACACATGGCAAGGTTAAAGGCGAGAGATGCAGGCCTTTCGGAGGCAAGTTGGATGTTTTTCCCTTTTGGAAAAATGGAGTAAAATTCTAAAATGGAAGCGCGCCCCTACCGAGTCATTTTGAAGCCTTGAGGTCTTTGAAGTTGCGCCATAATGACATGTGGAGGTCTCCACTGGGTCTTCTTTCCTTAGACTTTTCAGCAACTTCTTAAAGGGCCCGAGACACATGGTGAGCCCGCACTCATTCAAGGTCTCAACTTTTGGGGACCATCTCAAGATGTGCCATTATGACACGTGGCAGTTTGAAAAGTCAAAAGGTGGGGAAGTGGACCATCGGGGGCAACTTGGATTTTTTCCTCTTAAAGGATTAAAATATCAAAATGGCCCGCAAGCCCGATAAGAGAAAGGTCAAGGTTGGCTTTGAAAAGTCAAAGGGGCGGGAGGTGGACCATCGAGAGGTAACTTGGATTTTTACCTCTTGTCACCAAAAGGATTAAGCATCAAAATGGCCCACAGACCCGACAGAGAATAGTCAAAATTTTGCCTTGGTCAATGGTGGAGGTGCGGACTTTCGGGGGAAATTTGGAAAATTTTCCTTTTGTGGAGAAAAGAGTTAAAAGTGTAAAATGAAGCGTGGTTCCGTTGGGACCCACATCGAGGCTAGAAGTGGAAGGGCAAAGTCATGGGAAACTCGAAAATTTTCCTTTTTCCAAAAAGGAGGTGTGGAGCAAAATGTGAAAATTTTACATTTTTCCAAAAGTTGTAAAAGGAAAAAAGGAACCCGTAGGCCCGTTTTAAAGTGGATCTCCCATGTGGACGGTCCAAATTCAAAATAGAAATCAATGACAACTGTGCATCTATATCTGATTTTTTCGCCATTTTCACTCTAGAGCTCCTGGAGATGCGAGTCTTCATGATTTCTCGATATTTCTTACATGCCAAACAAGAAAGGGGAGTAAATTTGATATCTAAGTTTGGTGAGGAAGATCTAGGGATGTATTTTGCCATTAAGATGAGATCTGACCTCTGGGCTCGATCTGATCTTTTGTTTTTTCTTCCCGAGCACACAAAGAACCAGATTTGACAGATTAGGGGTGGAAGTGGTTGGCAAGTAGAGGGAAAAGTGATCTACTAGAAGAAGGAGTTGAATGTAAGAGATATTCGAAGAGATTCACCCCTTGAGCACTGAAAATTTTTACAGATCTGATTCTGGGAATCGTGATCGGAATCATGGCGAGCACTGGTGCATTCAATGTTTGGATTTTTTGGGGAAAAAACTCTGTTGCAAAATGTTATAAATGACATGATTTTTTCTGTGAAAAGGGTTGGAGGTTGGAAGGTTGGAGTGTTAGAGGTCAGAACTGATTTTCTAAGAAAAACTTGATAGAACCCGTCTTTTTGAGAAACTATCTGAAGAAACTTGTTTATCTCTTTTGTGTTAAATTTGATCATGTCAAGGTGGTTGCATGAGTGTACAACCATTGACAAGCTCTGAGATTGTTTGAGAAAATTTCCCTATTGATAAATTTAATCAAACTTGAGTTAATCTGTGTTATTTTTGGGAAAAATTTGTGTTTGCTTCATTTCTGAATGTCTGCAAGTAGTTTTTCTTGTTCCCATTGCATTCTTACATTGAAATCTATGTGAATCACACAAGATCTTATCCTTGTGATAGTTTGGTGGCATTTGTAATTTCATTTATCAGAAGAGCTTTCATTTGATAGTGAAATAAAAAAAATTAAAATCACTTTGTGACTCCTAGCATGACTATAAGATTGTTTGTTAGCCTTTGAGGGTATTGTTGTATATATCTCCCTCCCCGGGTAAATATAGACAAACGGAAGAATATGGAAATCAAAGAAACTCAAAACCCGACATTTATTTTACGCCGCAAGTCGCGCCCAAGGTGCAGGTTGGAGGTGCAAAGCACAAAGTGTCGACATGGAAAAATTTGCACCCAAGGCGCAGGTTGGAGGTACAAAGCACAAAGTGTTGACATGGAAAAATTCACGCCCAAGGTGCAGGTTGGAGGTGCAAAGCACAAAGTGTCGACATGGAAAATTCGCGCCCAAGGCGCAGGTTGAGGCGCAAAACACAAAATGTCAATACCACATTTTCAGCACCTATGGTGCACTTAAGAGTATGTTGACATGAGAATGGATGCACCGAGGTGCATCTTCATGAGGCACAACATTTTGAGCATTGACACCCCGACAGAAAGCAAACCCTGACACTGGATATTCAAATGGCGATAACTTTTCACAGGGAGCTCGGATTCACGCAAGGTTCGAATTTTCAGAAAGCTTACGAGGTCCTCTATCCAAATACAAATGGATATCTTTAATTGGGTGAGAACAAGTTCTTCAAAAATGCAAAATATAATTCGCCATTTTTGGGTTTGCTAGGGTTCTCACCTACCGCCATAATGAGATGGATTAAATACAACCTTGAGGTGGTTGGGGTAGATTTGGAATTCCTCTCTCTTCCCTCTCTCATTATTCCTATAAATTGTAAGGAGGGGATTCTTTCTAAACATTGGACATTCTTGTTTTTCCCCTCCCTTCTTCTCTTTGGCAGGTGAATTTGTGGAGTTCAAACCTCTCATCTAAAAGCGTAATGCAACTTTACCTCTTGGCATTTTGTAGTGTATTGTATCAATCTTTGGAGCAAATAATACATTTTTGTGGATGATTCTCAACCCTCTCTGTGTTCAATTGCATCCTCCCCGATCTTTCACCGCAAATCTGATTATCTCATGCATGATCTTGCATTGCATTTTAATGGTTTGTGTTTATTGGCAAGACAGTGTTTCTTTATTCCTCAGTGCACCACCTTTTTTAGTTTAGGTTTATTTTTTATGCATCTTCTTACCCTGTCTCCTTGGCAAGTTAGATTAGGTTTTTGAGTAAACCCTCTGCATTTTTATGTGTGCATCTGAACAGAGGAATAGGAACCGGCCTTCATCCGGAGAGCTTTCCCGATTCACAAGGTCCCACACTTGGGAAAAGCTCCATGTTATGCAATCGCACTGAGAGTCTCAACCCATCGAGTTACAGACATTTAGGGGTGCTGTGATTTGCCATCAACAGGTATATTAGGCGTGATGAAATAGAGATTGATTGTAGTGCCCACTTCCCTTTGACACTTTTAATATTCATCATGATACTGCTGACTATATTATGAACATTATTATAATTTTGATTTAGTATGGTGTTAGATGTCAAATCATGGATTATTGTTGACTTTGATTCATATATGATGCATGATGATTGTTGAATTTGATTCATATATATATTTATGGATGTTGTTAGGACATGTGATATTTGAATATATTGAGGAGACCGAGAAAATTGAAATTAAAATTGATGATTATATAGTTCTTGATGAAATTATAAGTGATATTGTTGATTGTCCGGATGTTGTTGTGATTCATATATATATATATTGATGATTTTGAAATTATATTATATTCATTTGGATGTTCTGATATGGCCATGAGGCCGAAGGAGGTATTTGTGTTTTGTAGGTTAAAATATCACAAAAGCATCGGGGATTGGAGACCAACTACATTGGAATTCTAGATGAATTCAACAAGGTCACCATGGAAACTAGTATTTACTTATGTGTGTTTGTGTGTGTTAGGGATTCCCATGGGGGATCACCTTTAATTGTGACCAAGGGTTTTTATGTATTCCTTTTATTTTCTAGTCCCTTTTGTTTATGTTTGCATGTGTTTATTTTGTGGTGCTTTTACCCCTTTCATTAGTTATTATATGGTGTGTAAATTTTGTGAGTAATCATATTGTTAAAATAAATAAATAAAATATGTCATAAGAAAGTAATTAACGAGTTGTTGGCCATGATTCAAAGTGTTACAAGTAATGTGTAAGTATTGTAAGAGATGTGTAAGTGATGTGTAAGTTAACTTTTGAGTGTGAAACACTCCACCTTCTTGGAAATTCCAAATTGTCATTGAAAGCTGATTTTGGAGGCTTGTGGGACAAGTTAAACTTGTCCCATACCTCTTAAATTTATTTACCAACCATACCTATGGTTGGAGAGTTAAATTTAGCCCTTATTTATTAATTTTTGTAAGTCAAGTTGAATGTTTTTATTGCACTTTTCTTACATGATTTAATTTCAGTCCTTTGGGGTGTGGGTTGGATTTGAGTATGTTAGTAAACCTGTCATATTATTCACCAATCTATTTATTGTGCATTGGAGAATGAAGTTGAATTTTTGGGTTGGGGTTGACGATGTGTGATGTGACATCCTACATGGATCCACCTCATCCTCTTCCCTTCCCTCTTCTATAAAATTTAAATTCCTTGCCTCGTTTTCGGTTGCTTCACTTTGGAGACTTGATTCTTGGGTGAATTATTTTGCTGTTTTGGAGCTCTTACTTTGAATTTTTTTGGGAGATTGTTGCATGCTTATGCTTGGCTGATTTGAGATTGCTTGCATTGAGATAAAGCTTGCTATTTTGGAATTTGGAACAACTCCATCATGGAGAGGTAGGAGCTTGACTCTCGAAATGCTCTTCTTATATGAATGTAAATGTTAATGTGTGAATGTTTTGGCATGTTTGTGGGCTATTGGGTAGATGGCCTAGGAATGGTGTAGGAGAAGACTATGGGGTATAATTTTGGGAGGCACTAGTGTGTTTTAGGGAGGCATAAGGGTGGAGGGAGTTGGGATTTGGGTTCCACCTTATAAAGAGATAACTTTCATTTCTTTACTCGTTATGGGGTGAAATAAGAGGTTGGGGAGGCATAAGGAAATGTGAGGAATAAGGGGTACTTTGGGGAGGCATAAAGAATGTCAGGGTTGTGATATACTTTATTTTGATGGTTTTTATTTCAGGTGGTGATACCCATTTCCCCTTTTGGGAGGCATAAGAAGCATACCCCATAGTTTCTTGCTCGTTTGGCTTGTTTGATGAAGCCTTAGTATTGTTTGTCATGTTTTAATGTAGTTGCAAACTACATTATGTTTTGGACTGTATTTTATTGTGGAAATGCTACTTGCATGTTTTGTGGAAGCCTATTATTGCCATGAGTTGTATCACATCTTTTCTTGCACCAGCGTGGTTGGGGCTATGGGGCCAATGAAGAAGGATGGCTTCTCCTTTTCATTGGATGTCTTGGTTGGGTGGAGAGCATTGTCTTTCCCCTACTCTTGTTGTGATCAAAATTTGGAAGAATGAAAAATACGCATGCTACTATTTTGGAGCAAGGACGCATCTTTGTTGTTCAAATTTTTCCCACCACCCCACGACCCATAGCCAATCAGGAGCTGCCACGTGGCATCACTATGTGTCGGCAGAGGCGCGGGTGGATTCTATCCTTTTTCCCTTCCAGGAGTTAAAATAATCTTCTCACGGCCACCTCGCCTTCCCCACATTGGCTTGGAGACACCATGTGTCCTTTTCGGACTTGCGGGAGTGTGGGCGCAAAGTTGGCTTTTCGCCCCGCGCGGGAAGAATTTTCAAAATGTCTCCCGCCGCCCCGCTCTCCCCATGCTGACTTAGGAGGCGCCACTTGTCCCTTGTGGACTTGCAGACCAAGGCGCAAACTTGGTTTTTTTCCCTCACGTGGAAATTTTCAAAAGTCTCCCCACGGTCCATCAACCCACCCTTGGGGCAAATTTTCACCCCTAGGCCCGCAGGCCCGCTCTTGGGGAAAATTTTCACCCCAAGGCTGCCGCTGCCCATAACTTTAAAAATATGAGGAGTTAGGAGGACTTATTTATATCACTAGAAAGGTGAGGAAATTTCCTATACAATAAGAATGATTTAGGGAAATTTTGAATTTGTTAATTTTGAGAAAATTAGTTGAACCTTTAAGCGTGTTAGAGAGTGTGTATGGTGAGGAATTACCCTTTGAAACTATTTGAACCTTCTAACTCTAAATTTTGGACCTTGTGACCTCTAATTTTTGTTAACAAAAGAGAAGTACATTTTAGTGGATTAAAATTGATCTAGAACTTGTTAATGATAACTATTGTCTTGTAACTTGGTTGTAGACTCCTTTAAACAAAAAAAAATTATTCCATAATTTTCCTAACTAATCCTAGGTTGTTCTTGGGTCTCAAGTGGGTTGTTTTTAGCGGGCATCACACTTGGTATCAGAGCCATGGGTTCAAAGCTTGGACCCTTGGGCACACTAGAAAACTTGAGACATGAACTGTAAACCTAGCACACTTTTGAATCTAAGAAAACAAACTTGTTTGAAAATTGAAAAAAAAATGTGTATGAAGAAATATTACATTACTCTGTTCATTTGAACTACCAAAATTAAAATAATAATAAAATAATAAGTTGTTTGAATTGTTGTACTCACTCAATGGCATTTTGTCTAGAACCCGAGTAACTAAGAATGTTAAATTAAATTGATTTTTGTGAACTTCTAGTGTAGTGGAAACTTGGTTCTCCTTTGAAAATGTGTTGTTTTACAAGTCCTAAATCTTGATTTAATTGTATGATGCATTAAGCCCTTTTAAGACCCTTCCTTATTGGAGTGGTTGGAATGATAAATTGTATGGTGTGATTCTTGTGGTTGGACAATAGTGATTGTGATATGGGGTCGAGAAGAGTTAATTAAAAGTTGTTTAGAGCTTCCTTCCTTCAGTGGTTAGGAAAGATGGTCTGGTTGTCAAGTTTTCCATTTTGTTACCTGCATGGGAGAGTGGACATTAAGTTTGAGTGTTGTTTTGGACCCAATATCCTTGGAACCGACCTTGAGGCAGTACCCCTATTGGTAGCCATGAAGGGCTGTGGAGTGAATGTGGTGTTAAATTTTATGTTTTACATTCGTAATCTTGTGTTATTTTATCAAGGACCAACATCTTATTTTATGATTGGATTGAGAAGCTCTGAGGCTCTTTTAGTTATTTATATTTTGTGAGAATTTTCAAACTTTGCAATGTGACTACTTAGCCACTTTCCTTGATTGTAGACATTTCTTGGATTTTATTTTGATTGGTGACTCGAGAGCTCATTATGTTGTTGGCTATTTAGCTAAACATTACGTGGTTCCTTCTTGCATGATGATGAGTTGGTTCTATGCTTCTTGTATTGTGACATTTCATCGTATGGGGGTACACCCTTGGTGTCTTGAATGTCTTCTTAGGTTCTTAAAGTTATGCCTTGGTTTTAGATGCACAGAACCTTGAGTGTATCTAGGATCTTAGAGTGACCTTTTCATTACTTGACCTTGTTGGGAAGTGAGTTTGTTGTGTTGTGTGATTCTAATTGGTAGCTTTGTTAGCGGTGGTGGTGATTCTCTTACAATCCAGTAAGAGCTTGAACCTCGTTAGAGTAGAGGTGTTTAACTGTAGGATGATGAATTATGTTAGGATTGGGTTGCTTTTCGCTGGCTCTGGATGTTAGTGGAAAAGTATGTGTCTAGTAGTGGCTTCTTTTCGATGACATGCTAAGTTTTATCAAGATTTTCTTATTTCATTATATAAAGTAGTGACTTGAGGGTTGTATGCATCTTGGTAATTATGGTTAAAATTAATCCCATTCGAGTATTGTGTGTTTAAATTAAGTGTGTTTGTTTTCCCTCTTGACCTATAAATAAGTCTACCCTTTCCTTAACTTTTTTTTTTAGAATTCTATGAATAATACTCTATGACCTATTAATTTTGGATTATGTGGAGACACTTATGGATGCTTTGAGTCTTTTGGACCATGACATTGGTGATGATAGTGTAATTAGACCTTGATAATTTAATCTCGGTGGTATTTTATAATGTGATTCTCTTGCGAAACTATAACTCTTGGTCATAAAGCCATGTTGAATAAGATGGTGATTGTCTGCTTACATTTGACGCTTCTAATGAGTATGTGGTGTTCTTATAGTTAAAATATTTCCTTGTCATTTTGATTGCTTGGTTGGTGGTATCCTGTGGTAATATGGGTGTAGATTTGAAAACTTTCCTTGTCTTATCAAGTGAGTAAAATGTTTTCGCAAAACAACAAACAATGTTAAACCCTAGTAGATCAATAAAAGTAATTATGCTTCCTTAATGGGTCTTCCTCGTAACTTCTTTTGAGAACTTGTAGAAACCCATTAGGAATGTTTTATGATACTTGTAATTAGTGGAAAAATCTAGAAATATTGTTGTGATCCATGTTGGTTGAATGTTTCATAGTTCTTACCAAATTAATAATGTGCTTTCTATGTTGAACGTCCCTGTATCCTTAGAATTAAAAATTTGATGTGTTGAATTACCTCTCTCTCCCATAAAAGTAATAGTGTGATATGTTTACTGCTCCTTCCGATTAATTTTTTTAATTGACAAATTGACTTACCTAAACATCACAAAACCGTAATTAAGGAGATTTGGCCTTGAAGCTTAACAAATAAACAGGGGACATAGAAGAGAAAATGGCCCTTGCTTTAACCTTGGTAGATTAATAGAAGGAATAAAAACCATGTAGAAGAATAGAAAAGGAAAAACTTTGTCCATCTACCTCCTCGGAGTAGAATAAATATTTTGTTTGTCCGCCTATACGAGAATGACGAGATATCATGGCCACCTTAGTGGTGGTGATCCGTAGTGCCCCTTTGGGACACCGAACAAAATGGATCAAGAAGACGGTAATTTTTTTAAAATAAATAAATACTAACAATACATATCGATTTCCGTTATTAATTATTCTACACTATTTCAGTTTTCCTAATTAATTAACCAGAGTCAAATTTCATTTTTAATTATTTATTTCTACTAAGTGTTTTCTAGGGTCACTAAAGGAGGTCTATACACCCCTCATTAATTTTATTTAATTTTCCCTTCTTTAAGTTTAATTGCCCCCACATCCCCTTTAATTTATTTTCCCAAACCCATTTAAAATTCCCGTGACTTAAGAGTGAACAAGGTTATTTGTGAGCCCTTGGATCAAATCTGATCTTGACCCTCGGTTTTGAAAAATGCCCTAAAGTTTCCATAACCATCTCTAACTTTTCTTTTCCATCTATTTTCTTTTCCATTCCTTCATTTTGAAATATGCAGGTTTTGGGAGAAGCCATGAATGTTCAAGAAGAGATCTCAAGTTTCCCTTGTATTTTATTCTTGGTTTTGTTTATTTATATTTCGGAGTTAAGATGGAGGAGATTCTCCTCAAAGATTGTTTCATTCTAGCAGAGATTTTGGGAGAACTCAGGGTTTTAATCTCTGTTTGTTCTTCTTTTATTTAGTTCATTTTCTTCTACTAGGTGAAAATCTAGTCGAGGTGTAAAAATATACCATTTGTAAATACAGTAAATGATATATGTAAACATGTAAGAGAAAACCAAGATGGATTTCTTGGAAGAAGAACTTAGATCTTTTTTTTTTTTTAAAAATTGCCTTTATTGCAGATGAAGTCGTGGTTTAGAGGGTAGAGGGCGGCGGTTTTGTGTTGGAGGGTCATCGTGTGAAGTGTGGCGATGGGGAAGGCCGCACGGGGCGAGGTCGGGGAGATACAACAGGGGTGGCGCGTGGAGAGGGGGCACAGGGGTACCGACGGTGAGACAGGGGATAACAATGGCGGTGGAGGGTGTCATGGGGTCGAGTTTGGGACAAAGCGAGGGGAACAGGCCGTAAGGAATGGGGGAGGGGGTTCGGCCCTCCCCGATGCATATTTGTTTTTGTTTATAATTTTTGTTTTGTTTTAAATTTATTTATATATTAATTAAAACATGTTTAAATATAATAAGGTTATATATATATATATATATATATATATATATATCTAAATAAAAAAATACCTATAGTAATATAACAACAAAACTATGGCTATCCTTAATATAGTACAAATTACATTTGAAAATAACACTAAATTAAATGAATTCTGAATATAATTATCTTTGTGCACAATGGTAAAAAAAAGAATATTTCAGCTTATAAAATAACAGATTTAAATTTGTCAACTTAGTGAAGTAAGAGTCTTAAATGTTTTCAATAACTATTTGGGTTAAATATTTTACCTATTTTATATTAAAAGGAATGTAACCAAGTAGTTTCAAATAAAACAAGAGACTTATTTCTAAAAGAAAATTTTCAAAGAAGATTACTTATTCAATATGATTGCTTAATAAGAACAAATCATTAAAACTTCACATGAGAAGAAAACAAGGCTAGTCTTATTTCAAGCATTAATATTACAAACAAAACAATACAAGAGGGGATACTTTCTTTTCAAATGCAATGCTAAAAGTTTATTTCAGATTTTTAAACAAATGAGACTCTCAAAAAGTAAGATGATTTCTTTTGTAATAACACCTTTCCAATAAATAATCTTTCTTTATCAAAATGATATTAAAAAACAAAGCATGTTGAAGGAATATAAATATTTTACAAGACCTCTTTTGCAAAATACCTCAATACATCATATTTCAAAATCATGCTAAAATACATAAGAAACAACCAAAGAGCTCCTTCCTAAGATTGAAAGAAAACTTTCAAATAAAAATAGAATACCCATCATACAAGTGGATTTTCAATTTACAGGATGAGATCCTTTACAAGTCCAAAGATCTTCCCACATAGCCATACTGTTAGGGGTTACAATGCAAGTAATGTTTCACAAAGAAATGAGAGGACAAAGAGAGACCAAGAGGTCACTACTCCAACCAACATCCAACTTTGAGATCCAACTTCATATGCCTTCAAGGAATCCATACAAGGAGAAGAAACTTGTTTTACCACCCAACCATAGGCATCATTACATGCCTTCCCAAGGTTGGGATGCATGCTAGCCTCCCCCAAGCCCATGGGAAAGAGGACTACCATCCACAACTTTGCACAAGAGTGAGGGTGAACAAACATTACATCCACACAAAAACAAGGCAAGGACTAAAACAAGACTCCAAATATTACAAGATGAACAAGAGGAGAAACCATGTTCTACCTCTAAAATGGGGAAGAGAAAAAAGTTATCCAAAAGTTGTAACCATCATTAGTTGCACAAAAACAAGAACTTCATACCCTCCTTATTTCTCCAAGTTCATTCAAGCCCTCCTTATTCCTCCACCCTTTCACCAATCCTTCTTGGAAGGATTTTCAAACCCCAAAGGGTTTCCTCACCAATAATTGGGAAGGAAGTTCAAGCCAAATGACAAACCTTCCTCACCTCAAACCATTTCAAGGGAGTAACTAAATCCTACAAGGGGTTCCCATCAAGCCTATAAGGATTGAGAGGGAAAATTCCCTCTCTTTCCCCACAAACTCTAAAACTCCATCATGCCATATGATGGAGGAAGCAAAATCAAATAAACAACAAAAATAATCTTCATATAACAACAAACCTTTCCAAGTAAACAACTAATATCTAGCATGTTATAACAAATACAATGAAGCTCAAGAAGCCTACCTCAAAGAAAAACTCTCCAAAACCAATATTTTCCACTTCTTGACTCAAGCAAACTCTAGCTCCCAATCTACAAGCCTCAAAGCAAAAGCTCCAAAAAAAGGTTCTCTTCTTTTCCCATGAGGGAGAATTTGAAGAGGAGCAAGCAAAAATCCCCACAAATGAGGGGGTGACATGTGTCACCTCTCTCTTTCCTCAAGGTCAAAGATGCCAAAGATAAAAGAGAAAGGATAAAATGGCTTTTAGCCCTCTTCTCCCAAATTACTCAAAATCATAACAAAACAATCTTGTGTAACTTTTAACAAAGCACACTAATCCATACCCCTTACATGGATGTGACCAAAGGGGAGGCAAAAAGGAGAGGAAACTCCTCTAAGCCTTGAAATAAGCCCCTACGTATTAGGTAGGGTCCAAGGGCCCATTTTCATGCTAAGGGAACTCCCAAACTAAAAAGGGGTCCCTAAAAATGCCTAAAATAACCCAATTTCGGGTTTGAAAAATTTGGCACAAGGTTAGAGGGTGTGGGGCCCACCCAAGGGTTCACATGTGACCCTAAACCCTTTTGATTAAGTACATCATTAAACAAATTCAAAACTTAATGCAAGTGGGGTCATTAATTCTCCAAAACAAGTTTACAACACAAACTAAACACCCTAAGCAAAATTGATAATATAAGACATTACATTACAAATAAGGGTCACCCATGGTGCCCAAAATAATAATTCTAATGCTAAGGCCTCAAGCAATAAACACGGCTAGGACTTAGCCCCGTGGGCTGCTTGTGTAAAGTTGCGTAGCTGGCCTGAATCCCACGTTCTCCTATGACCTGTCACCTGCACACTCATTGCACACATTAAACGCACCTATCTGATAAAATGTGAATTAACTACTAAATAAGATATCAATGAATTCTAACTAACATATCATCTCTCTGGAATCAGAAATGCGACAACGTACACAATTATACACAATTCACCATAGGTTAGACATAATAATAAAGTGACATGTATCCATAGAATCCCAACATGCAACAAACTGAGTATCCATCAATATAATTGCGTTCCAAAACAACATCACATCAATTAGTATCCATGACATCATAAGATAATGCGACAACATAATAATCAAGCTAAATTGGTGCTATACGCCTAAATCTCCATATATGTCTAATAAGATCAAATCTCCTAATGTAATGTCCAAAATATATCAAATCTCTGTCAAAACATGTCTATGAGCAATGAGCAACAAGTAACTGAGCTATAAAAAAAAATGTGGGCACTACATGATCCTTAAAACGCAAACATGTGATATCGAATAAAAAGGAATGTTTTAAATAAGAAAATTTGTAAAGGAATGTGCTAAAAAAATGAAACTACAACTTTTGAATTAATTAGTTGAGTTATAAAATAAGTAAGATTTATGTGTATTGAGTGCAATGTATAGTTGAACTTGTAGTTCTATCACCTACCTGAAATTGTGAAACACCTGGTGGATAGTAATGTGTTCTAGTTGCTTAGTACTTCTTGTTCATAGATGTATGTTCCTTTCTTGTGGGAGTTTTGGGTCATCATACCCTTATCATCCCATAGCTTGATGAATGTGAGTTGTGGTCCTTTTGGATTGAGACTTATCTATTGTTTGAGAAGCAACCTCCTTGCATGTTGTCTTGTCCTTGGAGACCTAAGTTATTGTAATTTTAAGGAAACATATGTTAAGGATATAAAATAACTTTGGGAAGTCTTCTTTTCTTCATATTTTCTTGGGTCACCTTGTTGTTGTTGCCCCTTTTCCATTAGGATGGAAAGTGCAAGATGATGTTATTCACTTTTGATACGATGCACCCTTGGATTGTAATTGGACCTGTGTTACTTGTTCTTCTCCCTAGCGACCTTGAGTGGTCCTTGGTGTTTCTTGTGCTCTCTTTATGGTTATTCCGAGCTTGAGTAGGAAATAAGATAAATAAATCCCATTGTGCTATAATGTATGGTACTTATATTGATATGTTAGTTCTAGGGGGATATACACACACACACACACACACACACACAAAATGGTTGACTTCTTTAGATTTGGTTGGTATGGTGTGTTCGATTCTTAAAACAAAAGTGTAAAAATTAGACTATAGGAAAACTTGTGGTCTTGACTTCGCTTTTATTACCATGAAAAGTTAATTGTACCCTCTCGAGTTATAGAAGTGCTTTCCTGGAATAGTTCCTTGATTTTAAATGTTTTTCTGATTTAGGTGTCCTTGTTAATTCACCTCATCTTGTGTGATCCTCAAATTGTGGGACCTTGAGTAGACTTGTTCCTTGTGCAAATTTGGTCATAGTTGATTTTTGCTAGCCTTGTCTAGACAACGAACCTTGAAATCATGGCTTAAACTTAGTAGAAACCTTAACTTTTATTAATGTAGTATGTTGTATTCCTTGGGAAACTATGTGGTCATTCTCAAACTCATGGAATTCTCCTTATTATTCCTCTACTTGGTGGTTACTCTTAAGACTCTTTTGAACTCTTCATGTTATATTGTTGTGTGGTATCTTGGTTGATAGCGTAAATTTACTCTCTAGATTTAAATGTTCGTAGCCTTGCATGCAGAAATTTTAGAACTCATCCCTTACAATCTCCCTTATTCTTGCTGAATTGCATTTGACCAAACTTGGGTTCTATAGACGCACACTTGTTTGAAGCAAGCAATCCCATAATGGAGTCATCCTTTTCTATTGCATTTGTTCCTATCTCCCTTCCAGGTGACTTCTAGGAGGAAGTCGAGTCTAAGGGGAGGGGATGTAGTGCCCACTTCCCTTCGACACTTTTGATATTGATCATGATAATCTGCTTGACTATATTATGATCATGATAGTTTTGATTTAGTATGGTGTTAGATGTTAGATCATGAATTATTGTTGACTCTGATTCATATATGATGCATGATGATTGTTAGAGACATTTTATATAGATGTTGACATGCTATTGGACATGCTTATATATATATTTATGGATGTTGTTAAGACATGTGATATTTTGATATATTGAGTAGACCAAGAAAAATAAATTTAAAATTGATGATTATATAGTTGCTAATGAAATTGTAAGTGATATTGTTGATTGTCTGGATGTTGTTGTGATTCATATATATATATATATATATATATATATATATATTGATGATTTATTATATTATATTCATTTGGATGTTCTGATATGGCCATAGGCCCAAGGAGGTATTTGTGTTTTACAGGTTAAAATATCACAACAAACATTGGGGGATTGAAGACCAACCACATTGGAATTCTAGATGAATTCAACAAGGTCACCATGGAAACTAGTATTTGCTTAAGTTGTGTTTTTGTGTGTTAGGGATTCCCATGGGGGATCACCTTTAATTGTGACCAAGGGTTTTATGTATTCCTTTTATTTTCGGTCCCTTTTGTTTATGTTTACATGTGTTTATTTCGTGATGCTTTTACCCCTTTCATTATTTATTAAATGTTGTGTTAATGTTGTGAGTAATCATATTGTTAAAATAAATAAATCAAATATGTCATAAGAAAGTAATTAATAGAGTTGTTGGCCATGATTCAAAGTGTTACAAGTAATATGTAAGTAGTGTATAAGTAATGTGTAAGTATTGTAAAAGATGTGTAAGTAATGTGTAAGTTAACTTTTGAGTGTGAAACACTCCACCTTCTTGGAAATTCGAAATTATCCTTGGAGGCTGATTTTGGAGGCTTGTGGGACAAGTTAAACTTGTCCCATACCTCTTAAATTTATTTACCAACCATACCTATGGTTGGAGAGTTAAATTTAGCCCTTATTTATTAATTTTTGTAAGTCAAGTTGAATGTTTTTATTGCACTTTTCTTACATGATTTAATTTCAGTCCTTTGGGGTGTGGGTTGGATTTGAGTATGTTAGTAAACTATCATATTATTCACCCACCTATTTTTTGTGCATTGGAGAATGAAGTTGAATTTTGGGGTTGGGGTTGAGGATGTGTGATGTGACATCCTACATGGATCTACCTCATCCTCTTCCCTTCCCTCTTCTATAAAATTTAAATTCCTTGCCTCGTTTTCGGTTGCTTCACTTTGAGACTTGATTCTTGGGTGAATTCTTTTGCTGTTTTTGGAGCTCTTGATTTGAAAAAGTTTTGGGATATTGTTGCATGCTTGTGCTTGGCTGATTTTGGATTGCTTACATTGAGATAAAACTTGTTGTTTTGGAACTTGGAACAACTCCATCATGGAGAGGTAGGAGCTTGGCTCTTGAAATGCTCTTCTTGTATGAATGTAAATGTTAATGTGTGAATGTTTTGGCATGTTTGTAGGTGGCATTGGGTAAATGGAGAAGACTATGGGGTTTAATTGTGGGAGGCATAATTGTGTTTTAGGGAGGTGTAAGGGTGGAGGGAGTTGGGATTTGGGTTCCACCTTATAAAGAAATAACTTGCATTTCTTTACTTGTTATGGGGTGCAATAAGAGGTTAGGGAGGCATAAGGAAATGTGAGGAATAAGGGGTACTTTGGGAGGCATAAGGAAGGTCAAGGTTGTGATATAATTTATTTTGACGGTTTTTATTTTAGGTGGTGATACCCATTTCCCCTTTTGCGAGGCATAAGAAGCATCCCCATAGTTTCTTGCTCCTTTGGTTTGTTTGATGAAGCCTTAGTATTGTTTGTCATGTTTTAATGTAGTTACAAACTACATTATGTTTTGGACTGTGTTTTATTGTGGAAATTTTGCTTGCGTGTTTTGTGGAAGCTTATTGTTGCCATGAGTTGGATCACATCTTTTATTGCACTATAGTTAGGGCTCGGGGCCAATGAAGAAGGATGGCTTCTCCTTTTCATTGGATGTCTTGGTTGGGTGGAGAGCCTTGTCTTTCTCCTACTCTTGTTGTGATCAAAATTTGGAAGAATGAAAAATACACATGCTTATTGTTATGGAGCAAGGACACATCTTCTTGTTGTTCAAATTTTCCCCACCGCCCCACCGACCCACCGACCCACAACCAATCAAGAGCTGCCACATGGCATCATGAGGCGTCGGCGGAGGCGCAGGTGGATGTGATCCTTTTTTCCCTTTGGGGTGTTAAACTAATCTTCTCCCTGCCGCCTCGCCTTCCCCGCATTGGCTTGGAGATGCAACATGTCCCTTGCAAACTTGCAGGAGCGCGGGTGCAAAGTTGGCTTTTCACCCCGCGAGGAAGAATTTTCAAAATGCCTCCCACCGCCCCGCTCTCCCCGCGATGACTTAGGAGGTGCCACGTGTCCCTTGTGTACTTACAGACCTATAGGTGCATAGGTGTAAAGTTGGTTTTTTTCCCACGTGTGGGAAATTTTCTAAATGTCTCCCCGTTGTCCGCCGACCCGCCCTTGCTGCAAATTTTCACCTCTGGGCCCGTAGGCCCGCTCTTGGGCAAAATTTTCACCCCAAGGCCCGCCGGCCCATAACTCGAAAAATATGAGGAGTTAGGACTTCTTTATATCACTGGAAAGGTGAGGAAATTTCCTATCCAATGGGAATGATTTAGGGAAAATTTGAATGCATTAATTTGAGGAAAATCAATTGAACCTTTAAGCTTTGTTAGAGAGTGGGTATGGTGAGGAATCACCCTTTGAAACTAATTAAACCTTCTAACCCTAAATTTTGGACCTTGTGACCTCTAATTTTTGTTAACAAAAGAGAAGTACATTCTAGTGGATTAGAATTGATCTAGAACTTGTTAATGATAAATCTTTGTCTTTTAAATTGGTTGTAGACTCCTGTAAACAAAAAAAATTATTGCATAATTTTCCTAACTAATCCTAGGTAGTTCTTGGGTCTCAAGTGGGTTGTTTTTAGTGGTCATCACACTTGGTATCGAGCCATAGGTTCAAAGCTTGGAACCTTGGGCACACTAGAAAACTTGAGACATGAACCGTAAGCCTAGCACACTTTTGAATCTAAGAAAAAAACTTGTTTGAAAATTGAAAAAAAATGCGTATGAAGAAATATTACGTTACTCTGTTCATTTGAACTACCAAAATTAAAATAATAATAAAATAATAAGTTATTTGAATTCTTTGTACTCGCTCAAAGTGGCATTTTGTCTCGAACCCGGGTAACTAAGAATGTTAAATTAAATTGATTTTTGTGAACTTCTAGTGCAGTGGAAACTTGGTTCTCCTTTGAAAATGTGTTGTTTTACAAGTCCTAAATCTTGATTTAATTATATGATGCGTTAAGCCCTTTTAAGACCCTTCCTTATTGGAGTGGTTGGAATGATAAATTGTATGGTGTGATTCTTGTGGTTGGACAATAGTGATTGTGATCTAGGGTCGAGAAGAGTTAATTAAAAGTTGTTTAGAGCTTCCTTCCTTTAGTGGTTAGGAAAGATGGTCTGGTTGTCAGTTTTTCCATTTTGTTACCCGTATGGGAGAGTGGACATTAAGTTTGAGTGTCATTTTGGACCCAATCTGTGTATGTGTCCTTGGAACTGACCTTGAGGCAGAGTACCCCTATTGGCAGCCATGAAGGGCTACGGAGTGAATGTGGTGTTAACTTTTATGTTTTACATTCGTAATCTTGTGTTATTTTATCAAGGACCAACATCTTATTTTATGATTGGATTGAGAAGCTTTGAGGCTCTTTTAGTTATTTATATTTTTGCGAGAATTTTCAGACTTTGCAATGTGGCTACTTAGCCACTTTCCTTGATTGTAGACATTTCTTGGATTTTATTTTGATTGGTGACTCGAGCTCATTATGTGGTTGGCTATTTAGCTAAATGTTACGTGGTTCCTTCTTACATGATGATTAGTTGGTTCTATGCTTCTTGTATTGTGGTGTTTCATAGTATTGGGGTACACCCTTGGTGTCTTGAATGTCTTCTTAGGTACTTAAAGTTATGCCTTGGTCTTAGATGCAGGGAACCTTGAGTGTATCTAGGATCTTAGAGTGACATTTTCATTACTCGACCTTATTGGGAAGATAGTTCATTGTGTTGTGCGATTCAAATTGGCAGCCTGTTAGCGGTGGTGGTGATTCTCTTACAATCTAGTAAGAGCTTGAACCTCATTAGAGTAGAGGTGTTTAATTGTGGGCTGATGAATTATGTTAGGATTGGGTTACTTTTGGCTGGCTCTGGATGTTAGTGGAAAAGTGTGTGTCTGGTAGTGGCTTCTTTTCGATGGCATGCTAAGTTTTATTAGGATTTTCTTATTTCATTATATAAAGTAGTGACTTGAGGGTTGTATGCATCTTGGTAATTATGGTTAGAATTAATCCCATTCGAGTATTGTGTGTGTAAATTAAGTGTGTTTGTTTTCCCTCTTGACCTATAAATAAGTCTACCCTTTCCTTAACTTTTTTTAGTTACTATGAATAATACTCTATGACCTATTAATTTTGGATTACGTGGAGACACTTATGGATGCTTTGAGTCTTTTGGACCATGACATTGGTGATGATAGTGTAATTAGACCTTGATAATTTAATCTTGGTGGTATTTTATAATGTGATTATCTCACGAAACTATAACTCTTGGTTGTAAACCCAAGTTGAATAAGATGGTTGATTGTCTACTTACATTTGACGCTTCTAATGAGTATGTGGTGTTCTTATAGTCAAAATATTTCCTTGTCATTTTGATTGCTTGGTTGGTGGTATCTTGTGGTAATATGGGTGTAGATTTGAAAACTTTCCTTGTCTTATCAGGTGAGTAAAACGTTTTCCCAAACAACAAATAATGTTAAACCCTAGTAGATCAAGAAAAGTAATTATGCTTCCTTAATGGGTCTTCCTCGTAACTTCTTTTGAGAACTTATAGAAACCCACTAGGAATGTTGTATGATACTTATAATTAGTAGAAAAATCTGGAAGTATTGTTGCGATCCTTGTTGGTTGAATGTTTCCTAGTTCTTACCAAATTAATAATGTGCTTTCTATGTTGAACATCTTGTGTATCCTTAGAATTAAAAATTTGATGTGTTAAATTACCTCTCTCTCCCATAAAAGTAATAGTGTGATATGTTTACCGTTCCTTCTCATTAATTTTTTAATTGACAAATTGACTCACCCAAACATCATAAAACTAAAATTGAGGAGATTTGGCCTTGAAGCTTAACAAATAAACAGAACATAGAAAGAGAAAATGGTCGTTGCTTTAACCTTGGTAGATAAATAGAAGGAATAAAAACCATGTAGAAGAATAGAAAAGGTAATTTTTTTTCCATCTACCTCCCCTAGGAATAGAATAAATATTTTGTTTGTCTGCTTTACATGAGAATGATGAGATATCATGGCCACCTTAGTGGTGATCCTTATAACTCAAACATGTGAAATCGGAATAAAAAGGAATGTTTTAATTAAGAAAATTCGTAAAGGAATGTGCTAAACAAAAAATGAAACTAAAACTTTTGAATTAATTAGTTGAGTTATAAAACAAGTAAGATTTATGTAATGAGTGCAATGAATAGTTGAACTCGTAGTTCATCGCCTTCCCGAAATTGTGAAACACACTAGTGGATAGTAATGTGTTCTAGTTGCTTAGTACTTCTTGTTCATAGATGTATGTACCTTTCTTGTGGGAGTTTTGGGTCATCATACCCTTATCGTCCCGTAGCTTGACGAATGAGCGTTGTGGTCCTTTTGGATTGAGACTTATCTGCATCGTTTGAGAAGCAACCTCCTTGCGTGTTGTCTTGTCCTTGGAGACCTAAGTTATTGTAATTTTAAGGAAACATATGTTAACGATATAAAATAAATTTGGGAAGTCTTCTTTTCTTCATATTTTCTTGGGTCACCTTGTTGTTGTTGCCCCTTTTCCATTAGGATGGAAAGTGCAAGATGATGTTATTCAATTTTGATACGATGCACCCTTAGATTGTAATTAGAACCCGTGTTACTTGTTTTTCTCCTAACGACCTTGAGTGGTCCTTGGTGTTTCTTGTGATCTCTTTATGGTTATTTTGAGCTTGAGTAGGAAATAAGATAAATAAATCCCATTGTGCTATAATGTATGGTACTTGTATTGATATGTTAGTTCCTTAGGAATATATATATATATATATATATATATATATATATATATATATATATATATATATATATATTTATTTGCTAAATGGTTAACTTCTTTAGATTGGGTTGGTATGGTGTGTTCGATTCTTAAAACAAAAGTGTAAAAATTAGACTATAGGAAAACTTGTGGTCTTGACTTCGCTTTTATTACCATGAAAAGTTAATTGTACCCTCTTGAGTTATAGAAGTTTTTTCCTGGAATAGTTCCTTGATTTTAAATGTTTTTCTGATTTAGGTGTCCTTGTTGATTCACCTCATCCTCGTGATTCTCAAATTGTGGGACCTTGAGTAGACTTGTTCCTTGTGCAAATTTGGTCATTGTTGATTTTTTAGCCTTGTCAGACAACAAACCTTGAAATCATGGCTTAAACTTAGTAGAAACCTTAAATTTTATTAATGTAGTATGTTGTATTCCTTGGGAAAATATGTGGTCGTTCTCAACTCATGGAATTATCCTTATTATTCCTCTACTTGGTGGTTACTCTTAAGACTCTTTTGAACTCTTCATGTTATATTGTTATGTGTGGTATCTTGGTTGATAGCGTAAATTTAATCTCTATATTTAAATGTTCCTAGCCTTGCATGCGAAAGTTTAGAACTCATCCCTTGCAATCTTCCTTATTCTTGATGAATTGCTTTGGACCAAACATAGGTTCTATAGATCCACACTTTGGTTTGAAGCAAGAAATCCCATAATGGAGTGATCGTTTTCTATTACATTTGTTCCTATCTCCTTTCCGGTGACTTCCGGAGGAAGTCGAGTCTAAGGAAGGGAGGTGTAGTGCCCACTTCCCTTCGACACTTTTGATATTGATCATGATACTGCTAACTATATTATGGACATTATTATAGTTTTGATTTAGTATGGTGTTAGATGTCAGATCATGGATTATTGTTGACTCTGATTCATATATGATGCATGATGATTGTTAGAGACATTTTATATAGATGTTGACATGCTATTGGACATGGTTATATATATATATTTATGGATGTTGTTAGGACATGTGGTATTTGGATATATTGAGTAGATTGAGAAAATTGAATTTAAAATTGATGATTATATAGTTGCTGATGAAATTATAAGTAATATTGTTGATTGTCTGGATGTTGATGTGATTCATATATATATATATATATATATATATGATTTTGAAATTATATTATATTTATTTGGATGTTTTGATATGGCCATGAGGCCGAAAGAGGTATTTGTGTTTTGTAGGTTAAAATATCACAACAAGCATTGGGGGATTGGAGACCAACCACATTGGAATTCTAGATGAATTCAACAAGGTCACCATGGAAACTAGTATTTGCTTGTGTGTGTTTGTGTGTGTTAGGGATTCCCATGGGGATCACCTTTAATTGTGACCAAGGGGTTTTATGTATTCCTTTTATTATTTGGTCCCTTTTGTTTATGTTTGCATGTGTTTATTTTGTGGTGCCTTTACCCCTTTCATTAGTTATTATATGGTGTGTAAATTTTGTGAGTAATCATATTGTTAAAATAAATAAATCATATATGTCATAAGAAAGTAATTAATAGAGTTGCTGGCCATGATTCAAAGTGTTACAAGTAATATGTAAGTAATGTGTAAGAATTGTAAGAGATGTGTAAGTTAACTTTTGAGTGTAAAACACTCCACCTTCTTGGAAATTCGAAATTGTCCTTGGAAGCTGATTTTGGAGGCTTATGGGACAAGTTAAACTTGTCCCATACATCTTAAATTTATTTACCAACCATACCTATGGTTGGAGAGTTAAATTAGCCCTTATTTATTCATTTTTGTAAGTCAAGTTGAATGATTTTATTGCACTTTTCTTATATGATTTAATTTCAGTCCTTTGGGGTGTGGGTTGGATTTGAGTATGTTAGTAAACTGTCATATTATTCACCCACATATTTATTGTGAATTGAAGAATGAAGTTGAATTTTGGGGTTGGGGTTGAGGATGTGTGATGTGGCATCCTACATGGATCCACCTCATCCTCTTCCCTTCCCTCTTCTATAAAATTTAAATTCCTTGCCTTGTTTTGCGTTGCTTCACTTTGGAGACTTGATTCTTGGGCGAATTCATTTGCTGTTTTGGAGCTCTTACTTTGAAGAAGTTTTGGGAGATTGTTGCATGCTTGTGTGTGGGGATTTGATATTTCTTGCATTGAGATAAAGCTTGCTATTTTGGAACTTGGAACAATTCCATCATGGAGAGGTAAGAACTTGGCTCTTGAAATGCTCTTCTTGTATGAATGTAAATGTTCATGTGTGAATGTTATGGCATGTTTGTGGGCTATTGGGTAGATGGGCAAGGAATGGTGTAGGAAAAGACTATGGGGTTTAATTTTGGGAGGCACAAGTGTGTTTTAGGGAGGTATAAGGGTGGAGGGAGTTGGGATTTGGGTTCCACCTTACAAAGAAATAGCTTACATTTCTTTACTTGGTATGGGGTGAAATAAGAGGTTGGGTAGGCATAAGGAAATGTGAGGAATAAGGGGTACTTTGGGGAGGAATAAGGTCACGGTTGTGATATACTTTATTTTGATGGTTTTATTTCGTGGTGATACCGATTTCCCCTTTTGGGAGGCATAAGAAGCATCCCCCATAGTTTCTTGCTCCTTTTGCTTGTTTGATGAAACCTTAGTATTGTTTGTCATGTTTTAATGTAGTTGCAAACTACATTTTGTTTTGGACTGTGTTTTATTGTGAAAATGCTACTTGTGTGTTTTGTGGAAGCCTATTGTTGCCATGAGTTGGATCACATCTTTTATTGCACTATGGTTGGGGCTCGGGGGCCAATGAAGAAGGATGACTTCTCCTTTTCATTGGATGTCTTGGTTGGGTGGAGAGCATTGCCTTTCCCCTACTCTTATTGTGATCAAAATTTGGAAGAATGAAAAATAGGCATGCTGCTATTCTGAAGCAAGGACACATGCTACTGTTCAAATTTTCTCCACCACCCTGCCGACCCGCAACCAATCAGGAGTTGCCACGTGGCATCACAAGTCATCGACGAAGGCATGGGTAGATGTGATCCTTTTTTCCCTTTGGGGCGTTAAGACAATCTTCTCCCCCAGCACTGCCACGCTTTCCGCATTGGGTTGGAGATGTCACGTGTCCCTTGTGGACTTGTAGGAGGAAGGGCGCAAAGTTGGTTTTTGCCCCGCACTGAAGAATTTTCAAAATGCCTCCTTCATCCCGCTCTCCCCGCGCTAACTTAGGAGGCGCCACTTTTCCCCAGACTTGCAGACCCGCGGGTCTACGGGTGAAAAGTTGGTTTTTTTCCCGCATGCAAGAAATTTTCCAAAAGTCTCCCTATGGCCTCGCCCAACTCGCCCTTGGGGAAAATTTTCACCCTTGGGCCCGCAGGCCCACTCTTGGGGAAAATTTTCACCTTAAGGCCCGCCGGCCCATAACTCGAAAAATATAAGGAGTTAGGAGGACTTCTTTATATCATTGGAAAGGTGAGGAAATTTCCTATCTAATGAGAATGATTTAGGAAATTTTGAATGCATTAATTTTAAGAAAAATCAGTTGAACCTTTAATCCTGTTAGAGAGTGGGTATGGTGAGGAATTACCCTCTGAACCTATTTGAACCTTCTAACTCTAAATTTTGAACCTTGTGACCTATAATATATGTTAACAAAAGAGAAGTACATTCTAGTGGATTAGAATTGATCTGGAACTTGTTAATGACAACTGTTGTCTTGTAACTTGGTTGTAGACTCCTTTAAACAAAAAAATTATTCCATAATTTTCCTAACTAATCCTAGGTTGTTCTTGGGTCTCAAGTGGGTTGTTTTTAGCGGGCATCACATTTGGTATCAAAGCCATAGGTTCAAAGCTTGAACCCTTGGGTACACTAGAAAATTTGAGACATGAACCGTAAACCTAGCACACTTTTGAATCTAAGAAAACAAACTTGTTTGAAAATTGAAAAAAATGCGTATGAAGAAATTACATTACTCTGTTCATTTGAACTACCAAAATTAAAATAATAATAAAATAATAAGTTGTTTGAATTGTTGTACTCGCTCAGTGGGTTTTTTTCTAAACCCGGGTAACTAAGAATGTTAAATTAAATTGATTTTTGTGAACTTCTAGTGTAGTGGAAACTTGGTTCTCCTTTGAAAATGTGTTGTTTTACAAGTCCTAAATCTTGATTTAATTGTATGATGTGTTAAGCCCTTTTAAGACCCTTCCTTATTGGAGTGGTTGGAATGATAAATTGTATGGTGTGATTCTTGTGGTTGGACAATAGTAACTCAAATATGCATATATCATGGTAAACAACACATTCAACACCACATTCAACAATGTGAGAGACTTTGGGTAGTGGGAAGGAATCCTTACCACCTTCACTTTGGGTGTAAAAACTTTGCAAGGTTGCGCACAACTTTGCAAGGAGATTGAAATTGGTAGGACTTGATTGTAGGAATGAGCCGAATTTTGAGCACTTCTCTACTAAACCTTTGGTAAGAGAGGCATTACGAGTTATGGAACACTTGACTATGGAGATAATGCAAAGGATGAATAAATCATTCAGAATTATTTGGTGAGGAGGAACAAGGAGCACATTTTGAGGAAGTAGATGATACATAGGCCGAACTATTTAAGTGCACTTACTTTGAGAAGGAAGAAGGAAATATGGTCTACATAGTGGATGATAAAGTAGAATATTTAGAAATAAATCATTCAATAGGAACACACGAGGTTTTAGACAGTGCAGATAATAATACGCACCTATCATGAACCTATGAAGAACAAGAAAGTGAATATTGTCACGGATGCTAAACCTAAGGAGGCCATAATTGGAGATTATTGGTCTAATTTTGAAGTGGAAAAGATAATTGAGTTACTACATGATTTCTAAGACTTATTTCCTTGGGGCTACCATGAGTTAAAGGGGGTACACGAGTCATTTGGTGGGATAAAGGTTAAGCGAAAGGAAGGAGCGTACTTGGTCGAGAAGAGACCTTACAAGATGAACCCGATCCTTCGTGTAAAAGTTAAAGAAGAAATTGACAAAATGCTGAAATCTGGCATCATTAAGGCCCTAGAAGAATCAGAGTGGGTTAGCCCCATGATAATCAGTACAAAGAAAGATGGCCAAATTAGGATTTGTGTGGATTATAGGGAGCTGAATGCTGCATGCATGATTGATCCTTTTCATATGCCTTTCACTGAGGAAATATTAGATGGCGTTGCAGGGCGTGAAGTTTACTCTTTCACAGATGGATTCTCTGGGTATTATCAGTAAGAATTACACAGAGGATCAAGAGAAGACAACCTTCACCACCGAATGGGAAGCTTTACAAATATAGTGATGCCCTTTGGTTTGAAGAACGCACCGCTACATATTTTCACAAATAGTTTTTCAAGCATTCTAGGATTTTATTCACAAAATATTGTAGGTTTAATTAGATGATTGAACAAAGATATGGGCTTGTTAAGGATCATTGTGAAAACTTACACTTAATGTTTGAAATATGTAGATAGTTAAACATATCTTTAAATATCAAGAAGTGCATGTTTGCTACACCTTTTGGAACTCTTTTAGGGCATATCATATACAAGGAATGTTTGTTAGTAGATCCAAATTAAGGTTGCGCTTATTGTAGGGGTCAAGGAGCCTACCAACGAGTGAGGTGCGCGACTTCTTAGGCCATGCAGGGTATTATAGAAAATTTATCAAAGGATATTCAAATATTTCTATGCCCCTAGAGGAGTTACTAAAGGGAAAAGGGCCATTCTATTTGGGAGAACCACAACAGTGCACATTTGATACATTGAAGGAGAGACTTACTACAACGCCTATTCTACATTTTCCCTCATGGAGCCAACCATTTCACGTACATGTGGATGAATTTGGCATGGCCATTGGTGCAAAGGTTAGCTTGGCCTAGAGAAGGTATTATAGATCATCCTATCTGTTTCTCTAGTAGAAATTTTACTCTTGTAGAACAAAATTATATAACTACGAGCGTAAGGCCTTGTCAATGATATACACACCTTGTAGATGTTCAAAAAGTACTTTCTAGCAACACCTTTTGTATTTTAGAAAGATCACATAGTATTAAAATACTTTTAAATAATCCCATTTTACAGGGGCACATAGGTTGATGGGTTCTCTTATTCCAATAATTTGACTTTATAGTTGTGGTAAAACCAGTAAAAGTAATTATGACTGAACCACTTATCAAGGATTCAATTAGGGGATGATGCAAAAATAATTGAAGATACAATTCTAGATTCATAGTTGTACAAGTTACATTTATCATAGTATCACAACACCCTTAGATTTGCACAAGTGTGTATGCTTGAGCTCACGATGTGACTAGGTAACATGGGCGTTTTCTCCAAGTTGTGGAACTTACTACTTGAGATAGACCTCCAGAGAGAACATTTGTTCTTGCTCCTAAACTACTTGCCACAATTTACTCTAATGCAGGAAAGAATATCTTATACTAATCTAACTTTCAAAGGGACCAGGAGAGAGAGTGTATGAAAACAAAGCCTACACCAAAGCATTGATACACCGAAAAGGATGGAATTAGAATAGTTTCCAATGTGTGAAATGAACGCAAGATGTAGATTAGAGAGGGCGATGGAAATTCTCCACAATATAATGGCAACGTTCATAATGAAATTTCCATGCATGCACAATAGTAATGAATCCTTGCAAGAGCATAAGGTAGGTGCAATACACCTGCAAGTGGAATAAAGAGGCAAGAAGAATGAAATAAACACAGATAGGGGGAGGGAATATACACAAATTTGCATCTACTATTTCATTAACATGCACAGTTCATTTATAAAGCAAGAGAAAGTCCTGATCAACATGCAAGAAGTCCACTATGAAGGCTGCAAAGACATTGGCTTCACAAAAATAAAATAACAGAGTTTTGCTACTCAAAACTATCTCTCCTTTTACAATGAGCCCACACTTCAATTTATAGAGTTTGGAAGAAAGAGGATAGAAATCCTAAAATTTTCCTTCCCATCACTTGCAAGATGTAATAAATGACATGGAATAATGGTATGTTTCTTACAAAAGGCTCCCCATGCCGTCCCTTAACTTGTAGCAGTGAAAGAATGATTTCCTAATGCTCATTTAATGTTCTCCCAACCACCAATAAAATCAACTCTTGTTATGAAATTTCCACGTTTTTAGAAAAATCACCATCATTTCTTCATAAAATTTCAGATTTATTAATCTCTATGCATTGAGCTCGGAGGCATGATTCCAACGGTACTAATTTTACGTGATTCTCGTTGAGAAATGCAAAAGTTGTGGCCTTCTGAGTGTGGGCAGCTATTTTGAGTTTGCCAAGGATTTCTTGCATTTTACGGGAATGAGATTTTAATTTTTGGAGCTGGAGATGTTTATTTTCTTTTCACCCACCAAAACTTATCAAAAATAATAAATCTAATTTTATTTGGTGTAGAGGATGTCGTTCCCTTTCCGAAAAGTCAAATTTTGTGAAAATCAAAGCTCTGGGTCAAAAGTTATGCATGTTTGAACTTTGGGGGTTAGGCATTCCACTTTCCCTTTGCATTGCGGATATTTCACCTATTTTGTGCACACGAGGCCCATGGACTACATGGGCCAATTATCTCCACCATACCCACATGTTGACTAGGCCGAGGGTCGAATACCTTCACCTTTTCCGCATCTCCTATGCATCGCCGATGTCGATTTTTGTATCACAAATGTTTCGGCTCCCTGGGTCACCAAACCCCGCTTTATCCATACATAGTCTCCATGCTTTGCCATTGACTAGGCCAATCAAGACATTGAGTCTTGACTTATCTACACAACACTCCCACGGGTATTTCGATCTTCTTAAGCCTCGTGTTCCTTGGGCCACCGGGCCTCTTTCTTCCGTTTTTTTCCTCAAAAGCCTTCAAATCGCTCATCGATCGACTACTTTAGATTTTTGGGGCTTGACTATCCCAAAAATTTTCCTCTGTCTTTCCTACAATGAACTCAGTTGCAACCAAATTGGCTTTTTAGGCATTTCGAGTACTTTTGTCCTAGTTGTCCCAGAAACCGCGCAGACAAAATCTTCTCGATTTTTCCGCATTTCTTTGTTGCGACTATTTTGAATTTTTGGGCCCACACCTAATTTTATCCCTTCTATCTCACAAATTGTACGAGACATTTTTATATGCTTTTGCCACATTTTTTGGGCTCCTTTATTGATCGGTGACTTCGGTGATGCAGGAACCGGTGGCCCGATTGAACTCGCGGCGCCTAGGATGTCGGGAGCCAACTTAGCCACAATACACTACCTCCTTTACAAATCAAACCCACACTAGGTACGATGAACCTTTGGTTTAATCCGCATCAATTCCATCCACACCCCCATACCCGATTTGCACTAAAATAGGCCTTTGACTTCATTTTTTCAATTTTTGAAATTTTCACTAACTCCTTGGATTTTTCTTTAGATAGGAAAGTTAGAGAAAAGCCAAGGGATCCCTCAAACACTGTTTTTGGGCCTTGAACCATTTCTTATTGCTCAATCCTGAATAAATTGTGTAAGTTATCAAAATTACCTTTGGGGTGAATTTTTGATAACAGTTACCTCGCGTGCCTTCAAAATTGGAGGATATTGATGTCTTTTTATGCACAAGTATGGGCCCGTAAGAATGAAATCCTTAGAGAAGAAACAACTTGCAATTCACACTGCACCTTTCATGTTGATCAGTGGTGACTTATACAAACTAGGACGAGATGAAGTATTGCATCGGTGTGTATTGGAACATGAGTGCATGGATATCATGGAAGAAGCTCATAGCGGTATTGCAGTGGGAATTATGTAGGTGACACCATGACGCAATATTCAAGTCACTCGATTATGGTGGGAGACCCTGTAAAAGGATTGTAAAGAGTATTATAAGACGTGTGATCACTATCAGAGACACCTTGGTAAACCTGGGCAAAGAGATGAAATGCCTTTGAGGCCTATTCTTAGTGAAGAGCCATTTGAAAAATGGGCTATAGACTTTGTGGGTCCTATTTCCCCAGCCGCATGTAGAACAAGATCACGCTACATAATGAATTGGACAAATTATCTTACAAGGTGGGAAGAAGCAACACCTACATAGGATTGTACAATGGCTACACAAACAAGGCTCTTATGGGAAAATATTCTTACTAGGTATGAATGTTCGCTAAGTTTGACAAGCACACACTTCTTGAATGAGACAATCAGGATATTATTGGATGAATTTATGGTCGTGCACCACAAGACTACACCTTATCACCCTCAAGAAAATGGAACTGACTAAGGCTTTCAACAAGATATTGAGCCAAACCTTAACAAAAATTTGTGATGTTGGAAGGAAAGATTGGGATGATAAAGTTTCTTCATACTTTGGGCATATAGAACAACCTACAAAAGGTTGAATAAGGCCACACCATTTCAGTTGGTGTTTGGTGCAAAAGCAGTTCTTCCCATGGAATTCATGTTACCTTCTTTGTGTATTACGTGCATGGGAGGTCTAGCTGATGAGAAAGCATTAGAAGAAAGAATTTAAAATTTAATACAACTAGATGAGAGGCGTGCCATATCATGTTGGAGTTAAAAGAAGGAAAAGGCCAAGTAGAAGGCATGGCATGACATACACATTCGGATAAAAAGCTTGAGGTTGGACATATGGTACTTCTTTATGATTCCAAGTTTCTGTGCCATCCAGGAAAACTTAAGGTGCATTGGTTGGTACCACATGTTATCACACATCCTTGAATAAGGCATTTTTAGTTAGAGGCACTTAATGGAACACGCTATTACTCTAAGTTACTTCAACGAGAGTACGCTGAAACCCTACTATAAATAAGTCTTCTTGGTGTTTATAATAAGGAAATATTACCATTTAATATAGATTTCCCTTTCTATTTTTCTTTTAATAAATTTCCTTCTTTGTCACTATGCTTTGTCAATTTAGTTTGGTGTTTTGTGTAATAAGCATGTTTGCATGCTGGAAGCTAATTACAATCTGAATTATTTTTATGCGTAGAGGACTGCACATACCATTGGTGTGGGGTGGTTGTTATTTTTATTAAAAAATGGGTACACATAAGAACAAATTGTTACATGTGTTATTCAATAATAGAAAGGAGTTGCTAGAAAGAAGATTGATCCTAGAGAAGACCATAGTTGAAAATAAATGAATGAACAATATAACGCGAGGTAAGTTGCGGTCGTGGAAACTACTAGGGGAAGGTGCAATGGTGAGGTACTTCGGCGCATGGGAGCACATAGAAGGAGGTCTGCAGCTAGAAGGTAGGAAGGCACACTAGAAGGTTATAGCTGGGGTGTGAAGGTGTACCACGTGGAAGTTGGGAAAATGGTCAATTAATGAGAGGATTGGTGGTAGGTGAAGGAGTAATAAATGTAATAAATTTTCAAAAATCTATATAAGGACATGATGCGGGTTCATTTTTACCTTTGCGATCACAAGTATTTGAGTGAGCTAGTTGTGACCAAGCCAAACGGAACGTGTTGAGGTGCGGAGAGCTACAAAACCAGACATGGAGAGTGGATTCATGCGCAAAAATGGCTTGTGTCCCCATTGGAAAAGGGTTTGAGTGAAGCAGAAGCATTGAGAAGGAGTTAGGGCTCACGTTTTGAGCTAGGGAATGAGGTTTCAAGCTAGGGCACACATTTTCGAGCTAGGGCATGAGGGATTACTCGACAGAGAAGAAAAGGTGAGATTTTTACCATGACACCAAGAAAGCACCTGTAGTAGGTATGAAGGGGAAGGAAAACATGGAGGTTGAGGTTGAAGATGCTCTCGAGAGGAATTTTTTAGAGATGCAATATCTAGAAGAAGTGATAGTTGAGTGGGATTGGGATTCCCATATCCACAGATGCAAAGTAAGTGATTAAAACCAACACACCACTGACAAAAATGATAGTTAGATGCTTTGTTTGAATAAGAAGACCAACAAGCACATGGTGGATGACATGCTAGTATATGATGATGTTGGGGAGAAGTTTCTTAAGAAGGTAGGGGTATATCAATTGTATGAACTCCCATATTTTGGAAAACTAGAAAGTTTATACCAATGGCTTATGAGAAGAGTCCATGAGGACTTCTTCTATTTTGTTTGGATGGCAGGTAAGGATCACCACACCTTTGATTGCCACATTGATAGGACTGAAGGGCACAGGGAAAAAAATTAGTAGTGATCTAACCAATAAGGCAGCTTGTTATAGCCACAAAAAGGAGTTGGGATACTCTAATGGTTCACGCAAAATGGACATCTATAGATTAAGGAAGTACCTGGTGGCATTGGCAACTACACACATCTACTCACTAAACTGAATGATCAAGAGAGATGGTCGCAGGTAAACACCATGTGGCTACATGTTGCCAAGAAGATGTCATAAGGAGAAGTCTACAATCTAGTAGGCTACATAGCAGAGACATAATTATTGAGGAAGCGCACATAGGTGAAAAGATAATTTTTGGTGCTATCCTCTTATCTCTTGTGTTTGTAGAAATTGGAGTGCCCGATGGGCCAAAGAACAAAATTTGGGAATACCCATGGAGAAGAAGTCCCTCATTGAGAGGTTTGAGAAGTACTTGTGTGAAGGAACAATGAGTGGCCCGTTTAAACAAAGGGTAGAACTATGGTATGATCGACTGCACATGGCATTTGAGGAGGAATGATGCATTCCAAAGGAGTTACCCTCAGTAGTGGGTAAGGTGGTGCAGTTCACGGTGTATCAACATTTTTGCATCACGTGATTTACAATGAAGGATGGGACATGGAGTCCCTAGTGCAAACTTCCCTACGCATTCACAACGTGCATTATTTCTAGGAAGCAATACACAAGTTTACTAATGCACGTCGGTTGAGATTTAATGTGGACAAGGTAGATTGTGACTACCATACTCTTAGAAAAACTTATGTTTATCTAGGTCGATCTGCCTATATTGAGAGGATTATTTATGATGTTATAAACATGAAGCCAGTCAGTTTGGCTATTGGGGACAGTGGAGCCGCATTTTCCTATCTCCAGTTTAAGCCTAGGTTATAAAATAAAAGTATGTAGAGAATGAGTTCATGTTACTAGGGCCGCCTAAAGGGTAAACACATAGTTGAAAATGTGGCAGCTCCAAAGCCTACCTCAACCATAGAGATAGAGGAAGAAGAAGAACACGAGGATAGTGGAGGCTTAGACCATAGAGGCCGGAGGCAGCCCACAGATAGAGTGGAGAGTGAGCACACAGATACTCCCCCCAGGCACTAGGAGAGGAAGAATTGGATGTAGATGTAGTCTATGAGGACCAACGGTTTAAGAAGGTGTTTAGAAGAACCAAGACCCAAGGCACATGAACATCACAACCTTTATGAAGGTCACCTTGACTCTCCCCTTAAAGAAGCACCAAAGAAAAAGAGAAGAAGAAAGTGAAGATTAACAAGGAGGGGGAGGATTCTAAAGAGAGCACGCCTGGTACCCTGGTCCTAGCTCAAGACGAGGTGAAACCCCAAGATTAAGAAATGAGAGATGAAGAGGAAGGGGTGAAAGAGGTAGAAGAAACTATGCAAGAGTAATCCAACACACTAGCTACGACTCAGGTAGGAGAAGGGACAACTCCAGACCTTGGTGCCTAGGTTCCTAAGGGTCCAAGGACAAAGAGAAGTGAAGAATATGTTGTCCCTAGTATGGGCTATGTTAAGGACACAAGAAAAATCATTCGTGCCCAATTTCAAAGTACTGTGGGCCTTAAGGAGTTATATGGGTGAGAGTTGATGGATCTAGATATGGCCACTATGGACATAAGGAAGCATTTATCATGGTCCATGCAGACTCATATGGATGAACCATATTTTGACATGTGCGAGGAATCTCGTGTCTCGCGAAGAGTGAAGAAGGCACCCTAAAGCAGGCACATGACAATAAATCCTACTCTAATGTCTAATGAGCAGGTCAATAATGCCTTGGTCAAGGTATCTGCTAAGGTGGTGTGCAGAAATAAATGTTTAGAAGGCTTCCATAATTTGAGCATTGATGGAAGCTAACAAGGATAAAACTACATAGATAACACATTTCAAGGAAGAGAAGGAAAAATAATGAGAAAATAATGAGGCTATCGTGAGCATGGATGAGGATATTGGTGAGCACATTCTGAAAACAAGGCCTCATCTAGAATCTCAGGTACTAGAAAATTTTCCTTATGCTATGCATTATGTGTGCACTTTGGTTGATTTGGTGTTAGAAGATGGACCAATTCATATTCTTGCACCAAAAGATGCTGAACAAGAAGTACAGAGAGCACATGCCTCTATGCTTAGGAAGATTTCAACTTACGAGGAATTTCTCCAACCTTTAAAGGATGAACTAGAAAAAGTAGACCAAACTTTCAATTTATGTGTGGCACTGCGAAAGATTTAGGGACCAAAACTCTACTTGAAGATAATGAAGTTCTGACAAAGAATGAAAGATGAACACTTGGACGCACAAAATATTGGTGCTTTAAAACAAAAGTGTGAGGCCATCAGAATGTACCTGGATATACATAAAGAGAGGATTGATGAGATTGGGAAGCTCATAGCGCAGAAATATGGACCTCATGGAAGGAATTATGTCAGGTATGGACAATGTTGTTCGAGTACTACCGAAAGAGAAACAAAAGATCACTCAGACTAACTAGATGACATAACCACAAATATTCTAGAAAATACAAGGACTACGCTAAATGACTGGTAGAAATTGGAGGATGAAATAAAAATGAATATACGAGCTAATCCTCCTAGTTGAAGAAGAGGGAGCTGCAGAGTAAAGATTTATTCTTTTCTACAATGATTGTTTAATTCTTTCAATACTTATTCTTTATTATTGGGAACATAAAAAGAATTCCCATTTATGGGATGACAATTTACTTTAGTATGGGGTAATGTTGAGCATAAAAATTTTCTCGAAGGAGAAGAAACACAAAGGATGTGGGTGCAGGAACATGGTGCATTTGAAGGTGTGGGAACATAGGAAAGGAAACATGCACCATAACACTTTGGCTCGGACTTAGCTGTTTTGTTGGATAAGGGATATTTTTTGGAGATAGCATTCAGAGCACACATAGGGATGAAGAATTACGTGAAATGCAATGGTATTTTGGGAACAAGTGGATGATAAGTGTTATGCATGGTTTGAGCTAATAATAGGATTGCTTCTTCCAGTTAACTATAGGACATATATTATTAGAACACTTGCATGTATGCATGCTATTGTAAAGGCACATGGCTATTATCAACATGCAACCTATTTTGAGAAGTGTATAGGTGGTGAAGGGCAAGTCCCCACCTCTATAAATATGTAGTGAACTATGTAGTTTAGGAGGATTTGAATTATTGTAGAGTTATGTTGTTGGATCTGATGTGTGCATGACTTATGGATATACCTTATAATGTAAGAAGCTTCTATGTTTTACAATGTTTAATGCAATGGATAATATTGGCTGGATAATGGTGTTAAACATAACTGAATATGGTTCATGTATGGTTAATCTTATTATAGTTATTGTTTAATTCATGATTCTCTAAGATCTAGATCTGGATTATGCACTTTGTGGAATGTTTATGTTTAATTATGGATTTGAATATGTTTTATCACCATCACACTAACATCCTACATAAGAAACTATAAAGAGGGACCTGGTACCTTTGCATGCTTTAGGTGAGCGCTCATCTCAGGCTAGGTGATGTGCCGCAGTGTGCTTGGGTTTTCTACAAAGTGGATTCTAGGTCGATTTAACAAACACTCTAATGGTGAAATTTGACTTCTTCGATGATTTTGGGAGCTGGTAGGAGTTAAGAGGAAAATGAATAGGCACTAAAAGATATGGGAATCATGCTAGGTACATGTTAGTAAAATCCATTTTTCTACTGTTCTAAGATTTAACAAACACTCTAATGGTGAAATGTTTTATGATTTTGGGAGAATTTCAAGAGGAAAATGAATAGGCTAAAAAGATATGGGAATCCTATACATTTAGTAAAATCCATTTTTCTAAGACTTGAATGTTTTATGAAGAATTTCAATATAATCTAGCTACCCCTTTCGTTCTAGATAAAAATGGCCCAAAATTAGAGAGATGATCAGCCCATGGTGATAGGTCAATATTTGTAAACATTGATAAGTACCTCTCGGGAATGGGTACTATTATAAATAGACTATTTTTTACCTTGGGTATGGATCTCATGAGGATGGGGCTAAATTTTTGACTTGAAAACACCTTCCTAACACCCCAGGTTGTGTTTTTGAGTGAAGAAACTTCTAACATGAAATTTAAACCCTAAACCCTAAACCCTAAGCCCTAAACCATAAACCATAAACTTAAACCCTAAAATTTAAGACCTAAACCCTAAACCGCAAACCATCAAACCTTAACCCTGAGCCCTAAACCATAAACCATAAACCCTTAACCATGAATAGTGAACTCTGAGCCCTAAATCCTAAACCCTAAACCCTCAAGTTGAGCACTAAACCCTAAACACTAAACACTATACCCCTCGAGTTATTAACCCTAAACCCTAAACCCTAAACCTCAAACGTTCAACCCATAGCCCTAATCCCTAAACCCTAAACCCTGAACCATGAGCCCTAAATGTTAAACCATAAACCCTAAACCCTAAACCCTCAACACTAAACCCTAAACCCTAATCCTAAACATTAAATCCTAAACCTTGAACACTAAACCCTAAACCTTAATCCTTGAATTGTGAGCCCTAACCCATAAACCCTAAACCTTGAGGCCTAAAATTTAAATCCTAAACCTTAAACCCTAAATCCTAATCCCTAACCCTAAACCCTAAACCCTAAACCATAAAAGCTAAACAATAAACCCTAATCCTTGAACCTTAATCCTAAAACCTTTAACCCTAAACTTTGAGGCCTAAGCTATGAACCCTAAACTCTAAACCTTAAGCCCTAAGCCCTAAACCTTAAACCCTAAAATATGAAATCTAAACCCTAAACCCTGAATCATAAATCATAAACCCTAAACCCTAAACCCTAAACACTAAACCCTAAAATGTAATTCCCAAAATTTAAGCCCTAAACCCTAAACCATGAACCCCGAACCTCGAGGCCTAAACTTGAAACACTCAACCCTAAGCCCTAATCCATAAGCCTTAAACCCTAAACCCTAAACCCTAAACCTTGAACCCTAAACACTAAACCTTAAACCCTAAACCCTAAACCTTGAACCTTAAATCCTAAAGCATAAACCTAAACCCTAAATTATAAACCTTGAACCCTAAACATTAAGCCCTCGATCCCTAAACCCCAAACACTAAAAATTGAGCCTAGAGTATTGATCCCTAAAACTAAACACTAAACCCTTGACTCGTAACTGAACATCGAACCCTTAACCATAAACCATAAATCCTAATCCCTAAACCCCTAAATATCGACTAGGTTTATTGATTAGGTTTAAGGCTAAGGTTTTAGGGTTTATGGGTCGTGGTCTAGGCTCGTGGTTTAAGGTTTAGGGTTTAGGGCTCGTGGATTAACATTTAAGTTTTAAGGTTTACGGTTTAGGATTTAGGGTTTAGGTTTTAGGGTTTACGATTTAGGGTTTATGGCTTAGGATTTAGGGTTTAGGTTTTAAGGCCAAGGGTTTAGGGTATAAGGCTTAGGGTTCGTGGTATAAGGCTCAAGGTTTAGGGTATAAGGCTTATGGTTTAGGGTTTAGGGATTAGGTGTGTGTAGAAATCATGGCCTAGGAAGCTCTTATGTAAGATGTACTTGAGAGTGAGTAATAACTAGATGTAGTATTGTAGATAGATGTTTGGATGAAAAATGAACTTCCCCTCCTATGCATGTATGCATAAAATGTAGTCCCTTATCCCTTGAATGAAGTTATATGGATTCCTTGATGCTCTTAGATGTCTTTGGATGCAACCTCGTAGTGATAGTAGATTCTTAGAGCTTGATACGTCATTATGATTACATAGCTTTGTATTTATATGATTCCCTTGGTTGAGTTTCTTAATTGACAACTAAAAGGCTGAACCATAAGAAAACAAGATGCCTAAAAGATAAAAGAGACACAAAAGAGGTGAGAAATACACAAAGAGGTTAGGGGCACCCGAGGGGATGAGGGCCTGAGCAATTTCATCCTAGGCTGGCACCGGTGTCTAGAGTCAATAAAGATAAATCAACGAAAATCAAACTAGGCTACAGGGGTGTGCAAGATCAAAGAGCAAACAAGAAAGGTAGAAAAGAAGCCAAATATAGATGTCAATTTCTAGTTTTTTTGCTTAGGAATCATATGAATAGTAGTATGTGATTAGGACCTAGAACTCGTACCTTAGTACATGATTTTGTGTCTATATTTTCATGTACTTTATGTTTTTGAGTGAATACTTGATAACATAAAGTAGATAAGAGATGTGTACATGATAACCATGTAGATCGATGGAGAGAGAATGCTCAAGAGACAAGAAAAATCATGGAGTGATTAAAAATGAAGCATGGAGGCTAAGAAAGAGGAAGTGACCCTAGGGGTGAGGTGTATGAGTTTGTACCGTGTTGTAGACTTTGTTGTTGTTATTGATTGATGTGGGGCTACTTCTTGTTACGTATTAAGGACAAACCTGCAAAAGAAGAGTGAAAGAGTATTCAAATTCATCTCATTATGAAAACTCTGTGAAGCATGGAAAAATATGCAAAATATAAAAAAGTAGTAAAAAGAAAGTGTACACCGATTCATGATGAGTGAAAAGGATAAAAAGTGTCATAAACTATTATAGAAGAGTGAGTTTTTTGGGTGGTATCATGCCAAGAGTGAGTTATTTAGGTGATCTCATGCCAAAAATGATTTTTTTGGGTGATCTCATGCCACAATAGAAGAATTTTTGGGAGAAAGGTATAATGTTATTATCCATCCTTGACTGCTTATCGAAATGTATACACCACTATAAATGTTGTGATCTTGATTTGTTCTGTGTTTGATCCAAGTTGAAAAAGGAGATAGAATGCATTTTGATTATTGGAAGACCATGCCTATATTGTGAAGGCTACTCTATGAACTATTAAAAATGTTTTGATATGATAAAGTGACTTTGACTTTCCCTGGTCATAAGCACCTAGAAAATGTTAGAGCACCTAGGCACTAGCTCCTATATCTAGGCACTAGCATCTGTGCTGAACTGAGCACCCAAGTCATATTTTGGGCCATTTTTAAAACTGTATACTATTTTTTTCTTTTACAATATAGGCTTGTAATAAAGCTCGACATGTCAGATGCGGTGAATGATTCCTCCAATGTATGCCCCCTCGTTTTGGGTGCATATGAAATCACTAGGAGGATGTGGCCCAAAGGAGAGGACCCAAACTAATATGAACCGATACCTGCCAGGTTAGAGGGGATGTTATTGGTAGAAACCAAAGGAACATAAAAAAGTGGCTTGAAACATGTGTTAGTGCAATCAAGACAAAATACACACATAGAAGAAAAAGTGTAATATGACAAGCAAAAATATAATGTAGACTCATGCGAAAAGTGGGTTGAAAACATGGGACATCACTCACAACGTCGCAAGACAATCGGGGTCGAAGCGCCAAAAACATATAAGAAATCAATATATAAGACATAGGGCATAGCCCACAAGTAATGACACACAATGGAAAATAATGGAAACCATAGGAAGAAAAAAATTAGACAACGATGGTTTAAAATAGTTCGTGCAAAGAAAATCCTGCACATAAAGCATCCATTAGCATGTTAGAAAGATAAAAAGTATGTCAAAGCATTTATGGTCTAATATATAGTAGTGTGCTAGTAAGAATATGAAATACTAAATAAAGAAAAAATAACACCCGTGATTTGTAAGAGTAGAAAAGTAGATTCCCTCGAGCCTTGGTGGGACTGGTAAGAGGTATAGTGCCAAACATCCATGTTGTGCATAAAGTATGCATTCACAACTAGTTAACAAGTTAACACGCATGTGTATATAGAAATATAATTATATGTGAAGTATTTGTCTAACATGTGAAACAAAGTGTACATGTAAGTATAAGCAAAGAAGACTAAGTGCAACGAATATATGCAATATGTTGTGAATGAGTGGAATGGAATGATATCCAATGTGAATGTGATAGGAGAAATGCACCCCAAATGTATGTGGATGAATATGAGATGAGGTTAATTCATAAAATACCCCTCGACAATAAAGAATGAACCATAGAAAAAGAGTGCATCATCAGGAAATGGTTTGAAAATTTGTACTAGATAGATAAATCAATGAAGCACAGAGCATACAGAGTATGAATGTGGCAAAGTTCATTTTATATTGAGAGCCTTAGCAGATTGAGTATGAACCATGGAACTAAAGTGTGTCATAGGGTTGTATGATGCATGAAAATTGAAATGCTAGAATGATGCGGCATGAAGCACGGAGCGTGAAATCTATAGTGTGTTAGGTTCATGGATGTAGTATGCTATCGACATTCAAGTGTGAACCTTAGCACGAGAGTGCATCATAGGGTAATGAAGATAAAATTTGTGTGTATCAATGCGTGTCTAATGAATGAGAAAGACTAGATATGAATCACGAAACATGATAATAAAAATGAAAGACACTTGATAATGCTATAGGGGGAGTAAGCATGATGCCCCCAAGTGTATGATGTGAAGAAGAATCAAGTGACATCATTTAAGAGATCATCATTTTCATGGTCGAAGTCAAATGGAGATGCGTTAGAGACCTGGTAAGCTATAGTATGAGGTTGATCATGTAAGGAGCCATTGCGACGTAGATTGTACATTTCCATTGTGTATTCTTCATCAGTGAAAGGTGGTAATGGAAAACCATGTGCATACCATTGAGTAATATTTTGTGAATATGTGAGAAATGAATCATTGAAAATAAAAACAAGACTAAAAGGTATGGGGAATGAAATGTCAATATGATTAGGATCCAAAGTGCCACCAATATAGTCAACCCAAGACTACCCGAGTGTAAGTGGAGAAGTGCGTGTAACAAATATTGATAAATGGAAGACGTGGAGACCATAAGAATCAGAATGTGAATATATCCATGATAAAGACAAGGAGAATGAAATGGAGGAGATTGGAAAGTGTGAATCCAATCTGAGCCAATCCATCATATGTGCAAACAATGTCAGAGCAAGTGGGATCGAATGGAATGTGTTGTCAATAATAGTTATTCATGAAAAGAGTGCATGTGAAAGGAGGAAGCACATATGCAAGTTGCTCATGAGAAGATGAGGAAGGTGACATGACGTCCAATGTATGGACATACCCCCAAAAAGTACCATAACATTAGTAGGAGGGGGTGAGGGTGAAGTAGATGGGATGGTGTCCAATGCACAAACAGCCTCCTTCTAGTGGAGGTAAGTTGGCAGATGGTCAATGAGTTATTGATCACCAATGAGATGCATATCGAGGAGAAGTTGGAGTAGGTAACATAGTGGTTAGATATAGGAGATAATATTTGAATGGGTCATGATCAATGATGGTTTTATATTTAAATCCCTCATGTAAGAATTTAACGCACCAGTGAACTATAGAAGGAACTTCTGCATGGCATGAAGCCATGGCCTACCAAGTAAGAAATTATATTGAACTGGGATATTGATAACAAAAATATAGTAGGAATAGTTTTTGGCCCAACTGTGAGTGGTAAAGTGATAGTGCCTATGCTAAATACACACAAAATAATCACACACACGAAGAGTGTTAGGAAATAAGGGATAAAATATGTGGAATAATCCCTCACGTAATCGCAGCAATGCTTGAAAATAATATGTAAAAAATATTACAGATCTCAAATAAAAGTGCAAAATAAAATAACACAACACAAAGAGACAATATTTAACGTGGTTCACCCAATTTGGGCTACATCCACCAAGAATCATTTGCTCATATTTTATTACAAGCCACTGATTTCTCAATACAATACCCAGATCTAGTTTGGATCTATGCTCAACAAACTCTATAGAATTCACACCTGAATTCAAAACACATCTACAATGTTACATTAACCCTACCATATGCACAAAACCACATAAGTAGACAACTACTTAAGTAGTTTTACAAAACCATGGGTATCAAAACCATGGGCCAAAACTGTCCCATAAACCTATGGGTCAAAAATCCCGCCCATATGAGAAAAGCACGTTTCCCGTATATCGGGCACGTTTTAAGGCCAATTTTTTTTTCTCGGGTGCGCGCCCCGAACCCCAGCGAGACAACTGTGGAAAGTGTACAATACTCTTAGTGTACAGTCTTCAACACTTTCTCACATGAAAACATGCTCCACAACCTAACAAAGAGAAATGGATGTGGGATTAACAAAAGCATAGGAAAGACTGATGTTCTGAAGGAGTGATAGAGTATAAATATTGAGCTCAAATCCATTATTGATTATTGTCCGCTTGATACCCATGTTATAAATGTGATTTGGTATATATAGGGGAGGATCATTGTCATAAACAGAAATATTGTCAGCTATATCAAATGGAAAAGTAATTTGTTGAGAAAATGCATCTACAAATGACTAATATACTACATTTAGATGAGTAGTAGAAGGAATGTGAGTATTATCTAAGAGAGAAATGATTTTATCTCTACAATCAGGATTGGCTAGCAAGAAATCATGAATGGAGATATCCATGATGAGAGAATCCTAGGAAAATGAAAGAAGTGATAATATGAGGACCCAAGAGTGTTCGAATGAGATGGGTTCACCAAATGATTTAAAAAATATCTAGTTTATTCTAAACCCTAAGATATTTCAGAGTCACATATGATAAATAAATGCTATTGAAAAAATTTGACACAAGCAATAAGTGAATGAAAATTAAAACCCTAAGTGTAAGAGAGGGAATAGAGGAATTAGCAATTTTTCACTCAATCCTAAAATTTTATGTACTTGGAAGATTAATGAATAGGAGGAGATGGTCACAACCAACCTTAGAAAATTCTAAAATTGTCGGATGATCTTAGAATAGGGTGTTTGGAATGGGGCAAGAGTGCCTAAGTTCTAGAGACATTTGATGGGTGTACTAGGCCTAATAATAAAAAGATGCAAATGGGGAGTTAGACTGACCCCGATGGTCACTGATAGAGTGAACTTAAATCGAGCATTGCACTACATCTCAGACTCCATGTAGTTCTTGTGCGTGTGTGTAGAAATCATGCCCTAGGAAGCTCTTGTGCAAGATACACTTGATAACAAGAAATAACTAGATGTAGCAATGTAGATAGATGTGTGGATGGAAAAATGAACTTCCCCTCCTATGCATGTATGCAGAAAATGTAGTCCCTAGTCCCTTGAGGGAAGCTAGATGGATGCCTTGATGTTCTTAGATGCCTTTGGATGCAACCTTAGGTAGTGCTAGAAGATGCTTAAAGCTTGGTCATTCATTATGATCACATATATTTGTATTTATATGATTCCTTGGTTTATTTTTTTAATTGAAAACTAAAAGGTCAACCCATAAGAAAATAAGACGCCCAAAAGATAAAAGAGGCCCAATAGGGGTGTGCAAGATACAAAGAGGTTGGGGGCACCCAGAGGGGATGACAATGCCTAGGCGTTCACATCATGGCTAGGTGTTAGTGTCCAGATTAAATAAATATAAATAAATGAAGATCAGATTGGGATGTGGGGTGTGCAAGACCAAAAAGGTAAAAAGAAAGGTAGAAAAGAGAACAAAGATAGATGCCAATTTCTAGTTTTCTCTCTTATGAATGATATGAATAGGACCTTGAAATGTACCCAAATGCGTGATTTTGTGTCTACAATAACAAGAGTGAAGCCATGCTTCCTCATATCTATAATGTTCTATAGTTTACAAGGTTTATTACTTCATGTGATTATAAGGATGCCAATCTCATGAGATTCTAAACTTGTAATGAACTTTGCAATGTTCAAAGTGAGAGGATGCCCTCATGGAATAATACTAAACTCAGCCATATCGGTCATGTATTCTCTCTCTAATCCTATAAAAAGGAATACAAATGGGATTACATTTTCAATCCTCTCAACTATGGAACTCTAATTTCCCACTCCCGTACAATGGTGAGTGCATGAAAATCCATTTCCAATTAATGAATTATGAACCAAGACTCTAAATTTCCTTAATTGGGAATTGGAATCCCATTCCAAAACTCCTCTAATGTTTTATGACCATAATGAATTTCATTAAACTTGTAATGAAGAAAAACCCGGGTTGACCTTTACATGCATAATCACCTATGGATCCCTATATAAGCAAGTTTCTATCAACTCATTGACTAACCTAGAATAACTCCGACAATCTCACGATCTATTATTGAAAATACTAGAACAAAAGGCACCCAAGGCTCCCTAATTATTCCTAAATCTAATGCACATCCATTGGGGAAACGACTACTACAATTTTGAAGCACTCAACCAAGTGTAGGAGTTTAGGTTCCTTCATTTCCAAGAACTCAAAGATCCCAACTCAATGTCTTAACAAAAGCATAATCATCTCAAACATAGTCAAAGTGATTCAAGCTATCAACTAACTACATTAATCTATATATCACATGCTATGTGGAGAACTACGCGTGGTTTGATTCCACTTTAGATTAGTACCAATGTAGGGAGTGCATAGATTTTTGTTCAACACAAATATTAATCTTCTTGTAAGGTATTCCATCCATGTTTAGGGTTTGAAATACATTCAACGGATTTTAGATGGTTTTGGGATTGTGTGACTCTTAAGGTTTGACAACAAGGCATATTTAAAGACCAATGAGGGACACAACAAGTTAGAGAACCTCATTCTCACCAATTCAAAGATCGTATTGTAGGTCCTTAAGCATATGTAACTCGATCATGGAAGATTTCTACAGCCCCATACCAAAGTAATTTTTAGTGATAGTCTTAAGAACAAAGCATCTCTAGGTTCATTACTCCGAATTTATCCAATTTGTGCACCTAGATCTCCCCCGTACTCATTATGTGTGGCTAAGTGCATCTCTCTTAATGTATTTTTGAGCTTATAGCATATCGTTATCAATATTTACAAGCATTAATGCATTGTTCTAATATTACACTCATGATTAATGTTAAAAGTAAATTAATTAGAATAAACCCCGTGTGACAAATATTACATTCATTTTTATTGTTGTGCATTCCCATAAAATTAATCTATTTAATCATCAAAAGGGTGTAAACAATCGGTATGAACTATAATTAATAAATAAACATATCAATTTGATGTAATTGTATCGATGTAATGGATTGATTCCATCCCCTACGCAAAGGGTGTATGATGTAAACATTTCATGTTTGGATATTTATGAAGTGGAACCTTCTACGAAGAGTTTGATTTCTTATATTAATTCAAGGATGAATGCTAAATTTATATTTGACATTTGATTTGTAAACAATTATCACTTGTTTTGTTGGCCATAGGCCTTGTTATTTTGAATGAAGAAATTTCTATTAGGAGGTGCCTATTTCATTGGATTAATGACAACCTATTAATATGATGCTTAGTTAGAAGAATCAATGTTGAAATTTATAAATGAGTTCATTTCATTATTTGGTCTTAGTTACCCTACATTGGTCTTGTAAATTATTTTCAGAGCACTATACTTGCTTTATTTATCTCTAACATTATTAAATTCAAATATTTTGTTGAAGTTATGTGATAAAAATCACATTTAGGTGATTTATGTTTTATCTTAAGACTATACTTATATAATCCTTGTAATAGTTCACCTAGTTAGAACTAGTAATCGTACGTGAAATGTAATATGGAAACGCCAAAGGAGATCTTTTGAAAGATTCATATTGGAAGGAGAGAAACATTGGGAGAGGAAGATAGGTGAAGCTAAAGGGGTTAGAGGGTGGATAAGTGCGGAGGCAGTGAAAATAGAAATTAGAAACAATGTGAAACCGAAACGTTGAACAAAATGGCAACGTATATGGAAATCCTTTGAAGGAGACCAGGGGCTATATATATGAATGTAAGGAGTGGTATAAAAATATTGTTAAAGTGAAAGTGTGTTTGTAGTTTTATTTGTTGGATTTATATACATAAAGATGTGGAGTGTAGGTAGCATCGAGAGGTGGCAATGTCATGTGGAGTTCTCCCCATCAACGATTGTGATGACATCGTTATTCAACTATCAAGGAAAAAAGTGATAGGTGTGGGTCATGGATTGTGATTGAATGAGGGAAATCAATCGCCTGCATGGGCCAAACCTTTTCCATGGAAGAGATTATTCATGTCCATATAAATCGATCTACTCTCTATATTTTTCCACCATCAGTCCCATGTTGCGAAATGTAGAAGTTTTTTTTTTGTTTACGGAGTGGATTTGTTAAAGGGGTTGGTCTCCCTATTTGTTGTGGAGGTTAGATTCATATTTATATCAAAACTAACATCCAAGAAAATAAATCTAATGTTGTGTTCCCTAGAGGTGCCCATTTTCAACAACTGGCTCCAAGTTGGGGATGATTTGAATCACTACAATCTCAGTGACCTTCGCCAAGAAATACGGCAAAAAATTCCCGCCGAAGATGGGACAAAGGAATCTAGTGGTGGTTTCATTTTTCATTAATTATAGGAAAGAGCTTCATATTTTGGTGGGGGATAGAGCTGTGAATGAGCATGACAAAGCCACATCTTTTCGAACAAATATTGTTTTTAAAATATAATATTTTCTATGGAAAGTCTCATCTTCAGGAGAGAGGGGTGTGTGACTTCATAGAAAAGTACTCGTAATGATGTCATTATAAAAATGATTTATGTCCATTGATTTTTAAACATGGATAAATTACCTCCCTCCCTTATCCTCTTAGGTTATCGACCACATGTTTTATACCGTTGTTGCCAACTTTGTGGTCTTGTTGAGGTGGAGGACTGATAACACAACACACTTTTAAAAGAAAATAGTATGACTAACTAAGAAAGGCCAACATTATTGCCACCTATAGTCAATCTCTAAGTTTAGGAATGATTCATCAATGATAAAATTTTAAAATCATGCTATGAATGTAAACTAAATGAAATTAAACATTAATCTACAAAGCATCCTTACTATGTATGAATTGTTAAACTAACATAGACCTAAATAGATCTAAGAGGGAAATCAAATTGGGATTGTTTCTACTCCAAGAAAGGTGAAATGGTCTATCCAAATGACAACAATATCATATTAGATACCAATCTACAAATCCCATTTAAGACTTTAGGTAATGATTAAATTTGGCTATAAATCATATTTCTTATATGAGACACAAATCAAAGCATGGTGTAAAGTTTAAACGTATGTGGTGAGTTCTTTTGTAGTTTTCTATTTGAGGAAAACTAGCATTTTGGTGCATGTGGGACTAAAAGCAAAAATTAGATTAAGGATTGATAATCATGATTAAGCTACGATAATCAAAATTAGTGAATTAACAAGTAATTAATATGTGAGGATCCTTAATCAACCGCTTAAGATCAATTAGGAGGCTAGGATACAATTTTGAATCTTGCTAACATGTTATGGAGGGAAGTAGGGTGATTTTGAATAGTTGGAAGAGGGGTTTGAGCCAATAATAGGGTATATTGTCTAAAATAAGGGTGAAATAGGCTTAATTAGCTAATAATCACTAATTGTTTGTTTGGAAGAGGATTTTGAATTACAATTCATCATAAAGTGGCATACTTGAATGGAAAGGGGTTAGGTAATTAAAAAAGTGCTGTTAATTAACCAAAATGATAAAAATGTTAGTTAATTAGTGAAAATCACTAATTATAATGGAATTGGTAAGAATGAGAGTGATTTGTGTGTGTTTGGCAATAAGATTGCAAAAGCGGAATTTAGGTGTCTACATTTTCCCTTGTTTGAGGTGAAGTAAGTAACTTCACTTCAAATATAGTAGACAAGCATAAGCAAGTAAATTTTTGAAGAAAAATTAGTAGGATGAAGGATGCCCCCTCGAGTGTCAATGGGGTGATAAAAGAAATCAATCGATGATAAAAATATGATCAAAACATATAGAAGAAGTAAGGATAGGGATAAACATTGTTTTATTCTTCGCCTTGTGTGTTGTGGAAGAAAAAAATTAGCAGCTTATAACAAATGATAATTGAGAATATAGGACCAACCCAATATTTGCATCCAATCTTTCAATAAGCAACTTTTTGTATCATTTTCCCCTATGATCTACATCATCGACCTTTATTAAAATAAACAAAAGTGTAAGATAACATGAAAGCTAAATTACTAACATTTGTTCATTGCTAAAAATACGTAACTCCATGCAACATACATAATGCAATGCAATACAAGAAAGTAAAACGATGCTTAAATCCATGCAACATACATAATGTAATGCAATACGAGAAAGTAAACCAACTAACCTAACATAGAAACAAGTACAATCACACATAAACAAACAACGTTCAAGACAATTGCACCAATGTTTTTATTATCAAGCTTTAGTTCCCGAATGTTCGTGTTGTAACGACAAGGGTTAAAAATGGTGCCCCAAGAAAGGATACATGTGAGGGGAATAACAGAGGACACAAGTAGTCCCATGGAAAGCATTCATGCACTATGACACGCTTTTGGAAACTTACATTGCACAGGGAGTACCAACATAGTAAGTAAACCAGTTTTGTTAATGGAGGTAGATCACGATGATCCGCAAGTCGCTGAGACAAGAAAAAAAAAACCTATGAAATATGTTTTTGTAGGAAAAATTTTAATGTTCGAGGACAATGCATTTGATACATGCTTTAGCTGCGTGCATGTAGTTTACTATTTTTTGATTTTTTTGAGTTTTTGAATTTTTTTGGATTTTAATGATATCATCAATTTTGTATTTAGGGTTTTTTATTGTTTTACCATTTTTTTTGGGTTTTTTGAAACATATTTGAATGTTTTTTTATTGTTTTAGAATTTTTATGAAGCTATTTACATGAAAAAAAAAATGTGGATACCCTAGTGACAGATGGGATTTACAAGGGCAGAATGCCATGCGTATGCACAAGAAAGTGAAGATGCGAAATTACCCCCAACGTTAGATGGGAATATTCAAAAGAAAACTCTTCACGTGCAGAGGTAGGATCATGGAAAATTTAAATAGGTTCAACATGATGGTGATCATAATCCAATGACATGCTAGGAAGGAGCAAGGATGCCCCCAACGTAAGCTGGCCAAGAAGCACATGATAAAAAGAAGTGGAAGATTGTTTTGAGAAAGGGGAAAAAGGTGCCTGCAAACATGGAAAAAATTCAATATTATACACATGGATGTTTTGAACGAAGTAGAAGAACAACGTGAATGTTGTGAATGTAGCTTAGAAGCCTCGTAATGAAGAAGCGATTAGCCAAAGACACGAATCATGAGACAAGATATGGACTAGAGTAAGAGTCTAAACAAGGTCCAAAAAAAGACACTTGGTAACATACTAATCTTGTTTTCTCATAGAGATCCAATGTGTGCACATGGAAATTTATTACCTCTTGAAGGGAAGATTTGATAGACAACAAGTGAAGACACCCTAGCCAATGTGTAGGAATGTTTATATTTCGAGATGATTTTTTTGTGAATGGAATGTGGAAGGAGAGTCGTACATTGCTCCACTACCAGCAAGGAATCCATAGCCTTGATGGAGACACATTTGATTCTAATTGCAACATTGATCTACCGCGCTGATCGACATCCATAGCCCCGATAGAGATTATTGGAAATACCCCAAGAGAGAGTTATATATCAATTTGCTTTTGCTTTTAGCTTTTGATTTTTTATTTGATTGATTTTGTTTTACTTTCTGAAAACTTATTTTAGCTCTTTTGTTTGAAAAGGGGTTAAGAACCACCGATGACTTGATTGAAGGATGTAGAATTGATTGTGATAACGAGATTGTCTAGTGTCAACAAATATGTCCAAAAGTTCTTTGTAGAATAAGTTTATTCTATGTATATTGCGATACGATCTTTATAAGGTCAGTCATTCTTTAATTTACCAAGGTGATAAAATACCAAGGCCAAATGGATACCATAGAGATAAATGTCACAAAATGCATACGAATTGGCTAACTAAAATATCATCGAAGGGATGAAAATTTTAGGAAGACTTGCAAAAGAAGAGTAATAAAGGGAAGAAAGAACATCCATGTGTATGCAATACCTGATTGCAATGTTTTTTTTACCTTTTGATTTTTTGAAATGTTTTCTCATTTTTGTAGGTTTTATTTTTTGAAAGGTGGGGCTGACAATGTCATTCAGCGTGATAAGATCCAATAACCATGTTAGTGATTTCCTTGATAAGGAAGACTAGGCGTGTTTGCTTATCAAGAGTCCTATTATCACCAATCTCAATGATCATGGTGAGATCATACTCAATAGATGACTATGTGTTATCTTAAAATGTGGATTTTGTGTGTGGGAGATTGAATTCCCTATCTAGAGGTTCTCCACTTTGCACCATACTTGATGGGTGTGTTGATGTTTATTTTTGAATCGTGGTTGATTCTGAACTTTAAGATCATTTAAATTGTTGTGAGATTTGGAGCTCTTGGAAGTTTTGATCTTAGTCTGATGAAGAAACTATTTGGGTTACTTGTAATATATTAATTGAATTGTCTGATCCCAAGAAGTGGGAGAAGAAAGTGGATGAATAGAATTTATGTGAGAAATGATGGTGGTCTTGCCATAATCATTGATAGAAGAACAATACGATGGGCACAAAAGGATAAGGTCCAAGATTTGAAGTGGATGGGTTACCAGAGGTGTCCCATAAACTAAAGATAAAGGGCTACCCGGATGTGGCCCTAAGATCGAAGATGATGAGATACTAGGATGTGGCCCAAGAATTGAATATGGGGGATTTATAGGATGTGCCCCCAGTATAGACGAAGAGGGGCTACCCGGAGGTGAGCCACCTATAAAAGAAAATGGGTTACTAGTAGGCGAGCCACATAAATATGATGAAGGGATTCTTGGAGGTGGCCCAAGGATAGAAGAGGATGGGCTACCAGGAGGTGTCCCATAGATTGAAGATGAAGGACTACCTGGAGGTGTCCCATATGTAGAAGATGATGAGATACTAGGACATGGCCCAATAATAGATGAAGATGGGATATCAGGAGGTGAGCCACATATAGATGATATGAGGCTAGTTGGAGGGGGGGCCCACATGTAGAAGAAGATGATGGGCTACTGTGTAGTGATGCAAGGAGAGATTATGATGGAGGAATCATGATAGATAAATAATGATTAGGTAATGAGAAGATATGTCATGGATTAAAGCTAGAACTAGAAATTTCTTCACACAATGAAGAATGTGAAGACGAAAGAATAAGAGGAGGATCAATTTTGATGATCCTAGGGTCTTCCTCTATGGTCTAAAAAACTAAATCAACCTCATCCCCACAATAAAAGAACATATTGAGGTCTAAAGGGAATAATTGTGTGTGATACTCTAGGGAATATTATCATGTGACCCCCGATTTCGTGATCGCTTCTTCATTCGAAATGAATTGATTGGAATGGGTATTTGTCCTTTGATCATGGGAGGTTGACTAGAAGAAATGGGTCCAAATGGTGTGAAATATTGAGATGATGACGACTCAAAAGATGAAGTAGATTTGGATCTAGATGTATCATGCAAATAGAAGAAATTTTAGATGTTGAAATAATTGGTATTGGTTTGCATATAAGATGACATATCATGGGTAGAGAAATAGGATTAGTCATCTAGTCAGGGTATTACGATGTAGGATTTGACTTAGATGATCATGACGTAAGTGTTGACGTAGAAGAATTTGACATAATTGTAAAATTTGATGATTGTGACATGGGAGTTGAATTAGAAGGATTTGGATTCACCTAGATCTTCAACAGAGGAAGAGGTTGTCGAGGCGGCCAGTAAGGGAGGTCCTGAAAAGAAAGGGAGGACCCCGACTCAAGAGCCAAATTAAATGTTTTATTGATGGATCCTAGAGCAATACACATATTTAAAGGAGGAATATTCCATTTAGTTGACGATAAGGAGAGTCTTGTGAAGAAAGTTAGACTGTGACTGCGAAGAAAGTTAGGACTACGACTTAAGAGTCAAATGAAGTGAATAACTTTGATGAGAATTTTTAGAAGACCAAGGTGAATCCGAAGAATTAGAAGAATAGTTTGGATTGAAATCAGATGAAGAGTGGGGGAACTCAATAATAATTTGGATCAAGTATCCAAACACTACCACTAGCTATGAGATGAAGGTTGGGAATAGGGAACCCGATGGGTTCTCTAGCGCAAATAACCAAATGATGATTAGCCATGAAGGCCATCCTTTGATGGGAACACCAAACTTTGATTCTTAGTGTCATATGTATAAGGACCCTCATGATATTTGGTCATTTTTGGCATTTTTGGGATACAAATCCCTAGACTTAGATAGTATGATTGAACTTCATCAATTGGAAGGAAATCCTATGTTGATTTGGGCAACACAATGACAACCAGCTAGACATTTTGACATAATTTTGACAATCCAACAAGGTTTGGACAAAAAATTTGGAAGCATAACTGTCAAAGATGATAGAACATATTTTTGTAAAGGGATTGGTCTCTAATGTTTGACACCATGTCCTTGTGACAAGACGTAAAAATGAACAAATTTTTTCCAATCCCTATACAATTTTTTTCAATGTAACGACTCTAAGTCGTCACAAAGAATGACGACACGAATCCAATGAGTCTATATAAACTCAAGGACCAAAGAATAAAGAATGATCTACCCTAGCAAGGTAATACACAAAAAGAGATATATAAGACACTACAATGAAGTATAATATTCAAATCCACTCCCACCAAAAAGTTTACTCCCTATGATGTCTTTCGAGATAGGTTAAAAAAATAGTGAAAATACAATATAACCAATTAGGTAAAGTTTGAAACAAACAATACCTAAATGCTAAGAGAGTGTTGATGTGATCCTCTAACAAGGTATACTTAAAAGTAGTTTCTAGACACTAGCAAAGTCTAAGTCTTATAAAATGGAAGATACAAATGTGAGCAACGTAACAATGTTATTTGGACACGTTAATCAAAATTTTCAAGAAAGTAAGATTTTAGTATCAAAATGGTGTTATAACGATGCTAACAAAGTAACCTCAACACTCAAAAAACTCAAGACAAGGCTAGGATGTAAAAAATATGCCTAAGTATATCAAGGAATTATTATGTGTGTGAGCAATGTAACAATACAATGTAGAGATTTAGGCCAAGTTTCACAATGGAAACAAGACGTAAATATCATAATCAGTATGGATATATTACTGACATCAGAATAACTCTAAAGAAGACAATAATGATATCACCTAACTACAAATGATGATGATGAGTCTCAATATGGGTTTTGAGACAAGAGGGCCTACTAGATCATGAGCATGTACCATTTACACTTTCAACACTTGCATTCTGACATTGCAACTTAGTCATGCAAGTAGACTACAAAAGTGGTGGACATGATAAAATCTAGTGGTATCTATTTACATTGTTTTCTTTTGTCTTAAAATTATCAACAATAATAAAAGGTGTAAACCAAGTGGTGGTGAAAAATACTTGGTGTAGCTTTGGAAAAGTTTCTCCTTATCTTAGACAAGTGAAAAACTAAGACAAAGTAACACTAAATAGATTTTGTGATGAAATATCACGTAACTTCAAATTTAAGAGTTTCTTTCCCTTGTTCGAAAAAAAAGAGTTTGAATCTAACAAAGTTGTCACTTTGTGAGAGCTCTATAGAATACGATGTCAAAAAAATGTCTCCAAGCCAAAAAGCTTCCTAGGTGGTTCTCTCTCTATATGTCATAAGTTCACTTTTTCGAGCTTGGTTTGCCAAGGAGTTACCCTTGGAGTATCCCAACTTTACTTTACCCCCTTCAATATAATGAGCATAAAAATGCATTCAGTTGTATTTTCATTGGGGTTGAAATGGAAATAAATTTGACTCTACTCTCACCAAGGCGTACTAATCAATTGGGTAGTTTGGAGAAATTTCCCATGTCGTTCACAAGGTTCCCTCTTGTGTGAACTAATTTGGGGTTCCTAGGATCACCCCCATTGTTGTAGCTTAAGGATTATGTCAAAGGGGTTATGTCCTAGTTTAACATGGATGAGCCATAACTCTTAACTCGAAAACTCGCAATACATTATTTTGAATGGTGTATTGATGTATTTTTAATCTTTTAGATTAAGCAATTTGGTTTAGACCACTGTTCAAAACCTACAACACACGTGAATGTTAAAATTTGGTTTGAAGAGAGCCCTCCTTTATTTGACAAGCATTAGGTCCTTCACACAAATGGTTAGTAGTTTAAAAAGATATACAATATTATAGAAAGAGGATTAAGTGTTGCTTTTGGTTCTCAAGATCACACTAGGTGCAAGAGAAGAGCATACACAACAAGTAACCCAACTAGATGAAAATATTGTAAATCAACTAACTACCATAAAACTTTGCAAATCAAGGTTTATTCCCAATTAATCCAAGTGCTTCTTAATGAAAGACTAAAATTACTTTTGGTTCCCAAGATCACACTAGGTGCAAGGGAAGAACATACACAAATTTTAGCCTTGATTATTTATCAAGTGAAAAAGCTCTTAAACTAAAAGATCAAGTACATGCCAAAATGAAATTTTATTCCCTTAAGCATAACAATGAATGATGATTTTTCCTACTTACTCTAAATTATCAAAAAGTGGTTTATAGGTGCTTTTGATTCTCAAGATCACACAAAATGGAAGAGAAGAGCATACACAACCCTATTTCCAACCCATACAAAGCATGAAAGAAAAATCATTCATCAAACCTTAATCTAATTTTATAAAAATCTCTTATCAAACCCTAAAGCAATTTTGTTAGAAATCTTGCTCTAAAATTAGAAAATTGATAGTAACAACAACTAAAAACCCCTAAAAATGATAGAAACACTAAAAACCAAAGATTGAAATTTTGAACTTTGAAGCAATTTTACCTGAGTGCACCATCGCACCTCTTTATGTACACACGCGCCTTTAGAACATGGGTGAAGACCTTGAAGCGTAGGCTCATACATTAATGCACAAGCGCATCTTTGTCAAGTTTTAGATAGTCAGCTATGCACAAGTGCCCCTAGAGAGGTGTGGGTGCAGACTTTAATGCACATGCGTAAATCTTACATAGAGGAAAAAATCTAGTGATGCACAGGTGCCCCAAAGGATGCATAGGCACAAAATTTGATGGATAGGTGCCCCAAGAGAGAAAAGACATGGAATTTGATGCACATGTGCCCCCTTTGAAGCACAAGTGCAAGCCTCCTCAGAGTGGTCAAAATATGACTTTTGACAAGGATTTTTGAAAAAGATCAAAACTTTGCATTTTTGAGGGAATTTCGACAACACTTCACCTCCTTTTATCCTGCAAATAACATGAAAACAAAACTTATATTACTAATCTAGTTGAAACAACTATCTAGCTTGAAAAATTGATCTACAAAACTTTGAAAATTACTCTAAAAACTTGAAATTAATCTAAAAGCTTGAGAAACTAATCTAAAAGCTTGAAAGTAATCTAGAAAGCTTGAAACTAAACTAGAAAACTTGAAACTAATCTAGAAAACTTGAAACTAATCTAGAAAGCTTGAAATGAAAAACTTTGAAACTAAGTTAAAAAGATTTAAAAATGAATGCAATGGGGTAAATGTCCCACCAAGCATGCCAAATGATAACACCCCAAAATTTTAAAAGCAAATAGTATGACTAACTAGGAAAGGCTAACACCATTGCCACCTATAGTCAAGCTCTAAGTCTAGGAATGATTCATCAATGATCAAAGCTTAAAATCATGCTATGAATGTAAACTAAATGGAATTAAACATTAATCTACAAAGCATCCTTACTATGTATTGAATTGCTAAACTAACAAAGACCTAAATAGATCTAAGAGGGAAATCAAATTGGGATTGTTACTCAAAAGGATAATCTAACTTGCCAAGTTATGAGACAGTGGGGTAAGAAGATGCATAAAAATAAACCTAAACTAACAAAGGTGATGCACATGGAGCTTTTCCCAGGAATGAAGAAACACCCTATCTTGCCAATAAACACAAAACCATTAAAATGCAATGCAAGATCATGCATAAAAATAAACCTATAACTAAATTTGTAGTGAAAGATCAAGAGGATGCAAATGAACATAGAGAGGGTTGAGAATCATCCACAGACATGCATTATTTTCTCCAAAGATTGATACAATACACTACAAAATGCCAAGAGGCAAAGTTGCATTACAATTTTAGATGAGAGGTTTGAACTCCACAAATTCACCTGCCAAAGAGAAGAAGGGAGGGGCAAAACAAGAATGTCCAACCTTTAGAAAGAAGCCCCTCCTTACAATTTATAGGAAGAATGAGAGAGAAAAGAGAGAGGAATTCCAAATCTACCCCAACCACCTCCAGTTGCATTTAATTCATCTCATTATGGCGGTAGGTGAGAACCTTAGCAAACCCAAAAAATGGCGAATTGTATTTTGCATTTTTGAAGAACTTTTTCTCACCCAATTAAAGATATCTAGTCATAGTTGGATAGAGGACCTCGTAAGCTTTCCAAAAAGTCCAACCTTGTGTGAATCCGAGCTCCCTGTGAAAAGTTATGGCCATTTGAATATCTGCGCCAGGGTTTGCTTTCTCACGTTTGGGGTGTCAACGCTCAAAATGTTGCGCCTCCTGAAGATGCACCTCGCATAACTATCCTCCTCATGTCAACATACTCTTAAGTGCACCATAGGCATTGAAAATGTGGTGTTGATGTTTTGTGTCTTGTGCACCCCAACCCGCACTGCTGCAACCTGGCGCGAATTTTCGCATGTCGACACCTTCGACGTGTGCGCCCTTCAACTCGCGCTTGGGCGAATTTTTCACATGTCGACACCTTCTAATGTGTGCCCCCAACCTCGCTGCCAGGGTGAAATTTTTTGCATGTCGACACCTTCTGATGTGCACCCCAACTCGCGCCAGGCACAAATTTTTGCATGTCGACACCTTCTGATGTGCGCCCCAACCTGCACTAGGGCACAAATTTTCACATGTCGACACCTTCTGATGTGTGCCCCCAACTTGTGCCAGGGCATGAATTTTCACATGTCGACACCTTCTGATGTGCACCTCAACCTCGAACCAGGGCACATTTTTTTCGCATGTCGACACCTTTGTGCCCCCAACTCTCGCGCATGGGCGCGAATTTTCGCATGTCGACACCTTCTGATGTGTGCCCCAACTTGCGCCAGGTGTGAATTTTCACATGTCGACACCTTCTGATGTGCGCTAGAGGCACTTGGTGATGACATAATAAATGTCAGGTTTTTAACCATGCAATGCACTTTCAAAACCCGAAATGAAGGATTTTGATTTTCCTTGATTTCCATATTCTTCGCTTTGTCTATATTTACCCGGGGGGAGATATATACAACAATTTGGTGACTCAACGGGATCACCTACCTACTAGGTAGAAGATCAGTGGCCTTTTAGCAATCCATTGGGCATGGAGTCATAAGCAATAACCTGAAACCAACTTGATCTCTGATCCCGAGCCTGATACCGCAACTCCTTCTTCGAGAGCACGCTGAACTGTAGAAATTCAACTCGAGAGAAACAAAACCTGTGCCAAAGCACTTAGGGAAATTGAAACCTAACTACAACAAGACAATGTGCATCCACACTTAGAGGAATTAAAATCTAGGCTAATATTTACAAGGGTAAACCTTTTCCTTTTAGTAGCAATGTTTAAGATAGATTCCGTTAACCGAATCGGAAGTTCTTCTCCATCCAATGTAGACAATTGGAAGGCATTACTACTTTTACATCCCGTGACCATGTAGGGGCCACTCCAAATGGCATCAAACTTGGAATGCCTTCCTGGTTTTGCCCGATCTGCATCCCATTTCAGAACTAGGTCCCCTTCCTGGAAGGTCTTTGCTCTTGCCTTCTTATCAAACCATCTTTTTACTAAGGCCTGATCCTTCTCAATCATCTGAACTACATGTTCTCTTATTTCTTCCAATTCCATCAACTCTGCATACCTAGCCTCCATTGGTTCAAACTCAGATAACTCCAACTGCTTCATGAGCTCCAATGCAGGCAATTCTAATGATATAGGCAATACTACCTCTTTCCCATAGACCAACTTGTAGGAGAACTACCTGTAGACCTCTTTGGTGTTATCCTCGTCACCCATAATACTGATTTTAGCTTGGTATGCCATGTTCTTTGGTTTTCATCTAGAGTCCTTCTGATGATCCTTAGAAATTCTTGTTCGTGGACTCTGCTTGTCCATTACCCCGTGGGTAATAATTTGAAGAGGTGCTCAAATAGATTCCATTCTTGACAGCCCATTCTGTAATCTTGGAACCTATGAATGCCAATGCATTGTTTGATATGATAGTGGCCGGCACACCGAACCTGGTCACTATTCCTTCATAAAAGTCTAGTATGTTAGACTCATTTGCTTCTTTGAGCGCTACTGCTTCGGTCCACTTGGTGAAATAGTCCGTTGCCGTGAGAATCCACTTGTGGCCTTGGCTTGAGTTTGGGTTGATGACCCCGATGAAGTCCAATCCCCATTGCATAAATGGTTGGTCAACCAAAATTGGGTGCAATGGAAGCACTGCTAGTCTTTCTTTTCCCGTGAAGAGTGCACATTTCTTGCACTTTCTTATCCATGTATAGCAGTCACTGAACACTGTGGGCCAATAATACCCTACCTTCATTATCTTGAGAGTCATTACTCATGGGGAAAATGTCCTCCGGAATCTCCATCATGAAAATCTCGTAACACCCTCTCAATTTGACCTGTCCCAATGCACCTCAATAGAACTCCATTGATGTCTTTTTAAACAAAACACCATCAACAAGCACATATGGAATGGCTTGTAATCTAAAGTATCTCCTTTTTTCTTTGCTCATTTCTGGAGGGCATAGGCCTACCTGTAGGAAGTGTATCATATTCTGAGTCCAACAAGGAGTGGGCACATCATCATTTTCTTGTTCTTGACCATCCTGTAATACCAAGATAGTCTCTTTTTCATCACCTACTTCAACTTGCTGACTTGAAGCTAGTTGTTCACATAATCCCTTTCCACGGACTAGTTTAGTGACCTTAATTTCGATGTCATATTCCATGACACGAGTGATCCATCCCGCACGTTTCTCATTCAGATCCTTGTTTAGAAGGAAGTCCTTGACTCCCGCATGAGAGACCAATAATTGGATCTTGTTGTTTGAGACTAGGTGCTTGAATTTCTTTAAGCTCCTGATCACTGCAAGGACATGCTTTTCAATGAAAGAGTACCTAGTTTCGTATTCCTCCAAGCCTTGACTGAAGAAAGCAACTAGTTGTTCTAATCCTTCTTTGTTTTGCTGTACCAAGATTGCAAAAATTGTGTCTCCACCACCGAAGGCATATAACATGAAGTCCTTGGAGAAGTCTGGATTGACGAGAGTCGAGCTTGAGATATAGCCTCTTTTATTGCCTCAAAACTTGCCTTGCCTTTAGATGTCCACTTAAATGCCATGCTCTTCTTCAACATCAACGTTATTGGCTTTACGAGAGCTGCAAAGTTTGGAACAAACCTGCGGACAAAATTGATCCTTCCTAAGAAGCTTTGAAGAGCCTTCTTATGACTTGGCAATGGCAACGCTCGAATTGCTTCAACTCTTTCTGGGTCAATCGTCAACCCTCCTTTTTAAAACAATATGGCCTAGAAGTTTTCCTTCGTGAGCCAAGAATATGCATTTTTTGGGATTCAATGATACCCCAAATCTTCTACACCTCTGAAATACCTGCCTCAAATGAAAGAGGTGATCCGCTGCATTTTTTGAGAATACAGTGATGTCATCAAGATATATCAGAACTATTTTATTGATCAACCCTTCAATGCCATATCCATTGCCCTTTGAAAGTGGCTCCAAAGCATTTGATAGCCCAAATGGCATCTTCAGTAGGCATAGGTGCCCCATTTGGTGGTGAAAGCCATCTTGAACTGGTCATCTTCTTTCACCATTATCTGATTATACCCCGAGTAGCCATCTAGAGAGAGAGAATCTCTCCAACCGGATACCACTTGCAATATTTGTTCCATCAAGGAAGTGGGTAATGGTCTTTGAGAGATGCCCCGCTGAGGTCTCGAAGTCCACACACAACCTAATTTCTCCGCTCTTCTTCCTGACTGGAACCAAGTTTGCAACCCAACTTGAGTGCTTGATCGGAATATAATGCTTGCCTCTATTAGCTTGTTTAGCTCTTTCTTCATTAGAGGCTCAATGTGAGGGTTGACTGGTCTCGCTTCTTCTCTACCGATGGGCTTAGCATCCGATCCAATTCTATGGTATGTTGTGCCAACTTCGATTGAATCCTCTCAAGTCTTCATAGCTCCAAGTGAAGACATCTGGAAATTCTTGGCAAAGCTGTATGAAATCTGATTTCTCCTGCTCAATGGCCACTTTACCAATTTGAAGTGTTTTGCCTTCCCCAACCAGAATTGGCTCTGAATCTTCTCTCTTGACCAGTATGTTAGCCTTTTCCTTACGGAATCGGGTCGTTAGGGTCAAGATAGACTCCAATGTTACTAAACCCTTAGGAAGCTTGTTTGTCCGCAGCCTGCACTACTTGATCCCCGTACATCGCTGCTCTAGTCTGTCCCCGATTCCTAGCCGAGAATTCAGCCTCTTCTTGTAAAAAATTGATGATCTGTTGATCGTTCTCAAACACCTGCCAGCTTGTGTTATTATCTGGAATTGCTGGCCTCACAATCACATGCATATGTGGTTGTGTTTTTTCCTTCTGATGTTGTCAACCACATCAAACGTTGCTCCAACTCATGCCGCGAGCCTATCTCGTGGCTTCATTTTTCTTCCCGGGTATGGACACGATGTCAAAGCTTCAAATCCTCAACGAGGTCCCATACCCTGTTCTTGTAGTTCCTCAGCAGGTCATTCTTTGTAGCATGTTGTCCCCTGACTTGGTTGATGATTAGCTCACTATCTCCAAACACCTGCAAGTTCTTTATGCCCTTTTTCCTGCCCAATGAAGTCCATGAATCAAGGCCTCATATTCAACTGTGTTGTTTGAACAGAAAACTGAAATGGAAAGTCAATAATATTTGATGCCTTGAGGTGAAACAAGCATAACTCCTCCTCCTGCACCTTGCCTACTCCTTGATCCATCAAAAATAACTACCATACCTCATTGTCATCCTTATGGTCTAGTTTGGTGATGCTAGAATAGGTCAGGTTTTCTCATGTATGCAATAGACTCCTAGCTCGATTCTTCTACTTCTTGGTAGGGATCAAAAGCATGTACCTTGCTTGCCCATTCATCAAGAGTCAAATCTGGATGCTTCCAACTTTGGTGTCACTTCATCTCGTGCTTGATAATCTTCTTGATCAAATGTCAATAATGGCATTGATTTGGCTTGGAGTATGAGGCTCAATATGAAAGTTTGCAATTGGTTCGATCTGATTGTGACCTTAGTACCATATCTTGTTTCAACAACATGTGTGACCAAATCAAAGCAGATAAGTAGCCTCCAATTCTAGCTATGAAATCCCTCGATAAGCATAGGGCAAAGAGTGGTGGCAAATCTATCACTGACACATCTTACAAAATGGTAACGTTGGGGCATGCATGCAAGGTAAGATTCAAACCTTTAATCACTCCCACCATCAAGCTACTCGCTGTCCCATCCAATTTCACTACCCCCTTTGATATGACTTCATATTGAGACCCAAATGATCAGCTATTTGCTTGGGCATGACAGAACTACTTGCCCTAGAATCAATCATGCAATTGTGTACTAGTTTATCCCCAATGATTAATGAAACATAGAATGGAGGGGGTTTCAAAACTTTACCTTGTTGTCCTCCATGATTCCCTTCAGCCGAGCAACATTTGTGAGGACATTCTCTTGCATATGGACCTGCTAGGTTCAAGTTGACCAATTCTTCATGGCAGCTTGTAGAAGATCTCTTTGGCCTGGGATGGATAAAGATTCCCACATTGATATATTCACATTTGTCTTCTTCATTTGATCAATGATGCTAAATGGGGATGAAAGATCTCTTTGTTGTCCTTTAGCCTGCACATTCCTTTCTTGCACATGGGCAGCAACAACTGGCATTTGAGTTGGCTTAGAAGGTGGTTTGGGCTGTCCTTGCGTGTTTGGAACTATATTTTGCTTACCAACACCTTGTGGAGTGATGGAAGGTTATAGATCACTTGGAGCCAATGACTGCCCTTCACCAATATTCCTCTTCTTTGATCTTGTGTTAGCTACTACACTCTGAGAAATTGTTTGATTCATGCCACAAAAATCCTCAGCTTGCCAATTCACAAGTGCGGTATCATTTGGAGTTGTGTTTTGCTGAGATGTCCCTTGTTGCTGATTTGTTTCTTGACTCACTTCACCCTCTACGCCAGTAGTTGTCACCATCAAGGCTTGGTTCAAAGCACCATTAAGCACATAGATTGGTCGTGAGGTTCATTGCATGGGAAACACCAATCATACTCTTGAGCTATGTTGTTTTGCACTGGCACTAATGCTTTAGAAGCAGATGCAACATTGGGGTTATAGGGCTGAAATGGTCTATTAGTGGGAGGCCTTACTTGGCTTTGATTTGCAGCTGATTGGGTGGCCTATTGGGCTGGTATGGTGGCCTATTAGGTTGAGCTTGAGGCTGATAAGAAGGTCTAAAGCTTTGGGCTTGCTGCCTCTTGAGTGTAACCAACTCATTTCCCAAATTTTGTAATTGTTTCATGACCTCTTGGAGTTCATTTGAAGCACTAGAGGATGAAGTAGAAGTTTCATTTGAACTTTGATTTCTAGGAGTGGGAATAGGAGCCAAAGTGGGTGCTTGACTAGTGCTTGGATTTTCTAAGTTTGGATACAAGGGCATGGGAGGCCTAGGAGCCAGCTTACCAGCTTGAATAAGACAGTTTTCAGCCCTAATGGCAATGCTATAAGCAAGCAGGTAAGGTTGTGCCTCCCATAGATTGAATTAACATAGAAATATCAGAATTCAAAGCCTTAAGATAATATAGAAAAGCACCTTCAGCTGTTGGCCTAACGGCCACTAGAATCCTATCCCAAGACCTTTGAAATCTGAAGTTGAAGTCAGTCAACTGCTCATTGGGAGCTCTCTTGATAGTTGTCAATTGTTCTAGTAGAGACAAATTGTCTCCCTTTTCTCCAAACTGCTCATGGAGAACTATGCATAACTGATTCCAATTTTGGATAGAACCAGCTCCAAGGCTCCTAAACCATTGCAATGCCTTCCCTTTGAATGAAGATGCCAACAATTGACAAAGAACATCCATTTCATTTATCTCATGGATTGCACAAACGTTAGCAATGTCTTTGACATGATCACCAGGAGTGGTATGATTTTCTCCAGTGAAAAAATGGAATGTTCTTCAATGCTGCAATTGGAACTGATTCTATGCATTGAGGGCAAGTGGGCTGCTACCAATGAAGTTGACAAAAGGGTTTTGTTGCACCATTCTGATTGGCCTGAGAACCCTTGTTGATTGGATGAAAGGTCTACCAGGTGGAGGGGTTGATAAAGTCCTGTTAGGTGGAGATGGTGATCTTTGTGGTCTTCTTCCTCTCCTTCCTCTACCTGGTGATAGCTGCAAGTAGACAAATAACCCTTCTTCTCGAGTATCGACTGGTTCAAATTCTCTTCTCATGTACCTGGGCAACCTGTGCTGCTATACCACTGAATTCTATCCCTTCGGAGTCACCAGATGTGTTGGGGAACGAGCCTCAAAAGGCTGGATTTTGCCAAGTTACACACCAACCTCGACAAAAAATAAACTCAAAATTTTGAAAGACCTATATATTTGAGATTTTGGGGTTTGGAATTTGATTTGGAATGACAAAAGTCCTTACAAAACTCCAAAATGCTGCACTTCTTCCGACATGCTCAAATCCAAAACTCCAAATTCAAAAAACTCTGAAAATTTGAAAATCAAAATTTCAAAAACTAAAGATACCCTTTTGAAGATTACCCCCAGATCTATCAGGTGGTGAAATTTTGACTTGTTTTGAGCAAGTTAAGCCCTTGAAAATCAATTTTAGAGTTCAACCTGAAGGTGAAAAATATGAAATTGGAGAACTTGTAATTTCTAAGTCCAAATTTCTTGAAAATTCCTTCAAATCTTGTGGAATGACCTCTTGGTCCCACCGGCATGCCAAAACTATTGATGGTGAATCACAACACCCCTGAATGTCTGCAACTCGATGGGTTGAGACTCTCAAAGGACATTGCATAACATGGAGCTTTTCCCAAGTGTGGACCTCGTGAATCGGGAAAGCTCTCCTGATGAAGGCCGGTTCCTATTCCTCTCTGTTTCGATGCACACATAAAATGCAGAGGGTTTACTCAAAACCTAATCTAACTTGCCAAGGAGACAGGTAAGAAGATGCATAAAAATAAACCTAAACTAACAAAGGTGATGCACCGAGGAATGAAGAAACACCTGTCTTGCCAATAAACACAAACCATTAAAATGCAATGCAAGATCATGCACAAATAACCAATTTGCAGTGAAAGATCAAGAGGATGCAAATGAACATAGAGAGGGTTGAGAATCATCCACAGACATGCATTATTTGCTCCAAAGATTGATACAATACACTACAAAATGCCAAGAGGCAAAGTTGCATTACGGTTTTAAATGGGAGGTTTGAACTCCACAAATTCACCTGCCAAAGAGAAGAAGGGAGGGGCAAAACAAGAATGTCCAACCTTTAGAAAGAAGCCCCTCCTTACAATTTATAGGAAGAATGAGAGAGAAAAGAGAGAGGAATTCCAAATCTACCCCAACCACCTCCAAGTTGCATTTAATTCATCTCATTATGGCGGTAGGTGAGAACCTTAGCAAACCCAAAAATGGCGAATTGTATTTTGCATTTTTGAAGAACTTGTTCTCACCTAATTAAAGATATCCAATCAGTAGTTGGACATAGAGGACCTCGTAAGCTTTCCAAAAGTCCAACCTTGCGTGAATCCGAGCTCCTTGTGAAAAGTTATGGCCATTTGAATATCTGCGCCAGGGTTTGCTTTCTGTCGGGTTCGGGTGTCAACGCTCAAAATGTTGTGCCTCCTGAAGATGCACCTCGGCACAACTATCCTCATGTCAACATACTCTTAAGTGTGCCATAGGCGCTGAAAATGTGGTGTTGACGTTTTGTGCACGGTGCGCCCTAACCTCGCGCCAGTGGGCGCTGAATTTTTCACATGTCGACACCTTCTGATGTGCGCCCCCAACCTGCGCCAGGGCGCAAATTTTCACATGTCGACACCTTCTGATGTGCACCCCCAACCTGTGCCAGGGTGCGAATTTTTCGCATGTCGACACCTTCTGATGTGTGCCCCCAACCTGCGCCAGGGCGTAAATTTTCGCATGTCGACACCTTCTGATGTGCGCCCCAACCTGCACTAGGGCACGAATTTTCACATGTCGACACTTCTCGATGTGCGCCCCAACCTCGCGCTTGAGGCACGAATTTTTGCATGTCAACACCTTCTGATGTGCGCTAGAGGCGCTTGGTGATGCAATAAATGTCGGGTTTTCGACCATGCAATGCACTTTCAAAACCCGAAATGAAGGATTTTGATTTTCCTTGATTTCCATATTCTTCTACTCTTGACTATATTCTTAAATCCATCAAATTTTTGGGGTAAAATAGGATTAATTAAATAATAATCACTAATTTTGTCCTGTTTGGAAGAGGATTTTGACTTATGATTCGTCATAAAGTGAAAAATTGAATGTGAAAGGGTTAAGTAATCAACAAAGCGTTGTTAATTAACCAAAATGGTAAGAAACGTTAGTTAATCAACAGAAATTACTAATTTTAATGGAATTGGTAAGAATGAGAGTAATTTGTGTGCATTTGGAAATAAGATTGCAAAAGTATAATTTAGGTGTCTACAAGGACGAATGAAAACTTTCCATAGAACATTTACGGATGTGACGATACGACCTATCAGAATGAAATGGTTTCCCTCCCCTTTATATTATTTGGAGAAGGTCGTGTATATCCCCGAACAAACATACACAATTTTCATGAGGAAGTTTGAATTTATCTAAAATTTGGTAGATTAAATGATAGAAGAGAAGTTGAAGGAAGCGTTTCTAAGAGAGGTGTTTTGAATGTCTCTTTAAGGAAGATAAAATAAACTCTGAGTATGACAACAATAAAGTAAGGTTTGTGCCTCAAGACGAAGCTTCGTGCATAGCACACCTAGTGGGCATAAAATTCTGGAATACACATGTCATATGAACAAACAACCTCTCCATTGTAATGACATCAGCTACAGAAGAAAATGCCACTCTTACTTTAGAATAATTAATAAAGGGATTTTTCTCTAGTTCCTGTTGGCAAGTAATTTCTTTATAACATCACTAACAGAACTTTCCTATTCTTTTGATTTCAGAAGAAGTGATACACGTAATCAACAAGAAATCCTTTTGGAGGAAAACCAACGACATAAGACCAAAACTATTCGTAAATAGAATTATCATTCCTTGTTCCCGAAAAATATATGCTTATAATCATTATCGATTGTACAATTGAATATTTTCATCTCACAAACCATCTTCTACGAAAGAGACGCCCGATACAAAGGAAGATATTTTGGTGGAGGCATTTGGGCACACCTACACCACACAGCATCTAAGGAGGTATACAAAGAAAGGTATGGGTGCAACGCAAATACCATGATGGACAAGCTCGATCCACATCACACCATCAAACATCGCCTAGGTAACCACAAAGCATTGGATTGCATTGGATTATTATTATTTTAATGTATTTTTTTCATATAAAATATAACAAATATTGTAAAGAGGGCTATGGAAAATAATTCAAAATATATTTAAAAATAGTTTAAATGTGAATCATAAATCAAATTAAAATATATTTAAACTGGTTTATTGGATATATAAAACCAAATCAAGATACACATATTTACTTTAGTTTATAGGAACCCTAAAATCAAATCAAAATATTTTAAAATTAACTCTCCAAGATATGTTTGAAATAGTGGACAAATCCCTAGAAAAGAAGAAATACATGCATTTACTATGTATTAACCACCCACTTCAAAACCATTGAGTTTGTTTGATACATGAAGGAAGAAACATTTTTTAGAAGAATTCTCTCCAATCAACGGAAATTGGATTACGTTTGTGATGATTTTTTTCAGTAAAGATATTTCTACATGCAGGGGTTTCCATCACTCCGCAATACAACCCACCATCTTATCGTTTGTGTTTCCTTGTAAATGCATCTTCTTCTTCTTCTCCATTTGATCGCAAGATTTGTCCTTCTTTTTCCCCACTTCTATGACATCCGAGGTTTCCACGTGGTCGCCTAGGTGGATCTCATCCGTTATTCCCAAAACGAGATATTTTAAAAATAACCCAATGTTATGGTAAGTATAAAGTTCAACTCTTTCTCACCATGATTGGTTTATAGTCACGCATCATGAGGAAAATAACCTCACACGGTCTTCACTAGTGCCGTGCACCACAACTCGTATACAAAGGAAATTGGTAGATTGCACCGATTTCGATGAGCGGTGGAGGGCGGACATCACTCGTGGTGCCCTTGTTGTGGAGGGGCACAAGCAATATCTCGTAAGGAGTTTTAGACTTAATAGTTCAAAAATGTGTATCCTGTCAATGCCTTTATGGTCGACATGAATGAAAAATCTGTCCCATTAATTTTTAGATGAGTTGTTGGAAGGATGGTACGTGGACCTATTTCCACCCTTGGATTTTCAAAACATGTACCGGGAATTCTCTCCTCCATTGATTTCCTACAATTTTTAGTTTCAACAAGCCTCCGCCCAACTGTATACGCCTTAGGTGTAAAAATAAACTTCCACACCATATTAATGTATGAGGTTTTGCAAGCCACATTGATTTGTAGCACGGTGTTCCCTAGAAGTAGAAGAAATAAATTTTAGGAAGTTATAAATAGGGAGACATGTTTGGAACACGAATATCTTTATGTTTGCAATAAGAAAAGTCATGCATCCCTCTTGTACGTGCGAGAGCCAACGTGGTAAATTTTGTAACCTACAACATGGTTATGCCCTTAACAATTTCTATGTTTTACGATTAATTTTTTTATTTTAACTTCCATTGGATTAGCTCCAAGTTGGAGAAGAAGACCTATAAAACAAAAACAATGCAATACAAAGAGTTTGTTTGAAGGAGGTGAATATGGAGGACCCTGATATTGACAGAATTGGTGCAGAGGTGGTGGAAAGCTTTGATAAGGTGATCACTGATATTTTTTCATGTATGTCAATGAGATACCTGGATAAGATGGCCACGGTTCTGAAGAGATGGCACAAGCTATTTTTTCACCCGTCTTTCGCCCCTAACAACCACAAAAAGAGTCATATTGAATCAATTTATGTGGTTCATGAGCAACCGGAATTGTAGCAACAGATACGACATAAATTTCATTTCGTCTGCCATAGTCCCAATACGGGTAATCTTTCACATACCCATTCCCATCTTTCATGAAATTTCAGTTCCTCTATGGAAGACATGGATGAAAAAGCACTGTCCCACTTAATTTTTACGAGTTTTCGAAAGGACTATACACGGATTTGTTTCCACCCTTAGATTTTTAACGCATGTACCTGAGCATGCTCTTCTTCGTTGATTTCTTGCAATTTGTCAGTTTCAGCAAGCCTCCACAGAACCATAGGCCTAATAAATATTTATCATGGTTGGCTAAACAAAAACTCTGCATCTTTAGTTTGTTGAGGACTATGTGTAATGAATTAATTTTTGTAACGTCTCTATAACTGTATTCTTTCTAAGAGATCTATGTGTCTTTTTATTTCGAAGGAATATTTTTTCACCCACATAAACATAATTACTGTTTGTGTTAAAAGTGAAATGGTGGGTCAAAGGGCTTCATAGGCGAGACTTTATTTCTTGCATAAAAATTATAAGTAATGTCTCTTTGACTATTTTCTTTCTAGGATATCTATAAATATTTTCCTTCCAAACAACAAGTCAGAGGGTTTCACATGTCGAGACTTCCTTTTAGTATGAAAATTTCTAACTCCTAAAATTTTAAGTCAAGATAGTTGAGGGGATCCTTGATCATTCCAAGTGCCATAATCTTCTGAAATAGAACCGTGGAAAAATTTGAAAGTTTGGTTAATGTTTTCTATAATACGTCCTTGCCTGAACACCTTGAATTGGCCACGCAGAAGAATCTAGTTTCCTTGAGACTATTGGATATAAGAAAAGGTTAATAGAAACTTTCAAAACTCTATGCTTTGATACTCCTAGATTGTGACAAGTGTTATAATCCATTTCGTATGGAATCTTATGGATAGAACAAAAATACGTGGTAAGAATGGGAAGTTGACAGAATATACTTATCATGATTGCACCATGTGGGTCATTGGATGCGAGTAAGCAATGAAATTCAGACACACATTCATATTTTGCACTTTTGTAGAGTCATCATTCAAGGTTATTAAAAAAGTATGGTGTTGCTAGATTTTACCATGTGTCACTATATAATGCATGTGAAAAATTAACTTTAAAGACGCTCCTAGATCATTCCACAAGTCTTAATCCCATTCTCCCTCTTTCTATAGAATTTTTCTTAACCTTATATGGAGATTAGATCTTCTGTGCCTTGATTATGTGAATGAGTGACATTTTTCCTCATTCAAAAATCTATTTAAGGTATTGGGATGGGGTATATCGATAGATTCATTGGCAGAGCTAAGTCACGACATGTTTGCCAATAAAATAAGGTAATTCCATATTTACACAAAGATTTGTTTAGGCAAGTTGCATTCATGGTTTATGTGACATTTAAAAAAAAAATTCTTGGTTTGAATTTTGAAAAAATCAATACTATTTATTTTAGTTGAGAATTTTTGACCATGATTTCATTATCATGTGGGGAATCTCTTCTAGAATCCTTTTATTTTTCCCCATTATCTAGAAAATGATTCATACATGCTGGTATTTGGACCCCATTACCCATAATTGCATTTATCCTCGAATGGTTTGATGGTCACCCATACCGCATATGGTAATCCCAAAATCCCCTTAAAATCAATCAATGAGTTCGAATGAGTTGATTCGATGAGATGTTGCAATGAATGAGATTCTAAGGGAATGATTGTAGGTTAGAGATTTACAAGTGGAGGGATGAGATGTTGAAATTAAAAATCAAATTGTTATTCTAAATTAGGCCCAACAACATGCTCCTTTGAATGTTTCCACAAACCATTTTCATATTATTTTAAAATCTCCTTTTTATCAAGATTGATTGCAATCCATTTTGTGACTTTTGTTCTGATCTAATATAAGTTAGATGTAATTTTCCATCTTTTGTTGATTTTTTCTCTCGTAGTTTTGAGGCCATGTTTAAAACTCTCTCCTTTTTATCAAGAATTCCTAACTAAGTGCTTTGGAAGTTCCTAACTAAGTGCTTTGAAGTTGAGTTTTGTAATAAAACAGGTCATAATCAGTCGAAAGAACAAATTATGAAGTGGTCAACATGTTTTTGAAAGCATTGGTTTCAATACAGATCAGTTTCGGAACTTTCAGACTTAGTTCCAGAACTCCATTACGCAGTTACAAGCTCTACCACTTAGTTCTGAAACTTTTGGACTTAGTTCCAGAACTCCATCACTTAGTTCCGGAACTTTCAGACTTAGTTCTGAACTCCTACATGTAGCTCCGAATCCTCACAATTAGATCTGGAATGATTTCCTTTAGTTCCGAACTTCTCTAAAGTTTCGGAACCAATGAGAATTTATTTATTCCAACAACATCCGGTGATTTATCAATCAATGATCCTTTCAATCAGGAGCATATTGGAAGATTTTCGATTCTTCATATTCACAGATCCAGGGATAACTATCATACAACAGTATGTCTAGCCATGATCCAATTCAACATCTATTTTGGGCATGATTCGGTTCTATCTGAATCGGTAGGAAAGCTATGGCTATAAATACACCTGTGGAAGAAGTATATATATGCAGACCTATAGATATATATATATATATATATATATATATATATATATATAAAAAGACAGAGAGATAAGAAGAGACAATACATTTTTGTAATGCAAAACATTTTATCAATAAAATAGCCATTCCTGTTTTGAGAGTATATTAAGTTGTCAAATCTTGTTTCAAGGTGGAGCAAGGGCCCACTCTTCCAAGAACCAGGATCTTCATTTTATTGGTATTTATATTTCCAAAATAGTATAGATCTATTAATTTTGTAAATGCTTTTGATTACTCAAGTTGAAATCTGTTGTATACTTGTTCCTACAGTGTTCTAGATTAGATTCTTCTTTCTTTGCAATCAACTTTCAGCATTCTCAAATTGTGTGTTTATTTCCAAAGCAAGTGTGTTTATTTCTGTAATGTGTGTTTACTTACAACAATCTATTCTATTTTGCAAATGTGTGTTTATTTCCAACAATCTATTTTTGCAGAGAGTGTTTACTTCCAAAGCAAGTTCTCATAGTTTGATTTCAATAAGGTTTTAGCCAAGGAATCCTCAAGACATTGAGAAAATCCCCCAGAAAATATAAAAAGAAAAAAATACCTACCATCAATTACTAGATCACTAAGATTTCTTGTTGCATATAGCTTCAGACACCACCCCTGGTTTGAATATGACATCAACAAAGAGTTGATTAAATGAAGGGAATAACGACACCCATCATTTTTGGTACCATTTCTGGGACCAATAGTTATAATTGTCTAATTAGGTGTCAACAAGAGCATCCATCATACATCTAGTAATTGTAGGATCTTCCCTATGTCATCATAAAATTTATGAGTAGACCAAGAGACTCCAAGGGTCGATTCCTCCCAAAAATATCTTGAACAAGAATCATCATCAAATAAGGAAGTTGATCAAGAATTAGAAGCACCATTGTCCTTTTAGGCACGAAGTAAATTTCCACCTTTAGAATTCTTAGATCAATCACTAGAAGGAAGTAGAACCTTTAGAAAAAAGATCATATTCCAAGACCCATTTAGAGAAAGTTTTGATTCACAATTGAGTAGTCAACCTCCTACTCCTGACTTTTCACCTTCCCCAAAAAAATCATTACATACCATATTGATTGGGAAAAAAGTCTAGAAGGTACTATAGAAATGGCACAAGAAGTGAAAGAGAACCTGATAGGACCTTCACTTATCCAATTCAATTGGATGATGATGATACACCTATGAAAAATATTTCACCTACACATTTACCCACGTTTAGAGGGATGTCATCTGAAGACCCTGACCAATTTCTATTTGAATTTAAAGTATTGTGTCAAACTTATGATTACAAAATAGATAATCGAAACTCAAGTTGTTTCCATCTACCTTGAAGGATGCAGTAATGAGGTGGTTTATGGGATTAACATCTAATTCTATTACCACTTGGGCACAAATGGAAGTTTCCTTCCTAGACAAGTATCAAGATTACTATAGAGGGAGGAATAGGAAGGAAGAATTTTTCAAAATCAAGCAAGAGGAGGATGAGAATATGGAAGATTATTTAGACATATTCCTTTTTGTGAGAAAAATGTGGATTTGTATTACAAGAAGAGTTAAGAAAACCATTTTTCTTAAAGGTCTGGATGATGAATCAAGAGAGGCACTTGATCTGATAGGAGGTGGAAATATTGATCAAATAAGAATGAATGATATTAAAGACATTTGTAGAAGCTATTCACGAACAAGGGGTGGACCTAGAAAAGGAAAAACAGTTAAAAATTTAAACCCAGATATGAACAAACTGATGGATGAATTGGAAAATTTCAAAATAGACATTTTAGTTCAATTAACTTCCACCATGGATGGATTGCAAGCTAAAGAAAATGCTAAAACTGAACCATTAGCTATGTATTGTCCTAGATGTAGGAAGAAGCATGCAATAAGATATTGTCCCCTGGATAAGATAGAAATGTGTCTTATCTGTGAATCTAGGGACCATGAGAGTGATGCATGTTCTCTTCTTCCATTTATTAAAAATCAGCTTAAACAAAGCAACATTCCATCCACATCAGAAGAAGTAAATTTTTTCCAAAGACAACCTAGCCAAGGGTAGTTCATGCCCAAGTCAGTTCCTAACCCTAGATGATGCCATGGGCAGCTCGATAATGCCAAAAATTGGGGACAACCACCTTGGGCACCTCAACCAACATGGAATCCTTAGGATTGGTCAGGTCAATCTTGGTATGCCCAAGGACACCAACAACCATGGTCTGGTCAAGGAAACCCGAATGTTTGGTCACAACCTAGGTGGAGCCCTAATAATTATGTTCAAGGGAGGACATATCCCAATCAAAATCAATAAGCCATAATGGGTTCCCAACACAAAATTCACAAAATGAAAATGTGGTCCAAACCCAAATACCAAAGACAACCAAGAGAAAAACCCAAGAAAAAAACAAACAACTCCTGTCTACGGAATAGAACCAAAAAATTTAGTTGATCTTGAATGCCATGGATTGTAAGGATATTCAAACTAGATCTGAAAAGTAATCAACAATCCACCTATTATAATCACTAAGATGACAAAATAAATTGAAACCCCTAGTATGGTTGTTCCCAAGAAGGATGAAAAAGAAAAGGATAAGGAGCTAGATAACAACTCTACTGAGACTCCATTTCTAGAGAGATTTAAGGAAGCCATAGAAACTAAGGAATCTGAGTTGGTACAGAAATAAGGAGATTGAATATTGAAATACCATTGTTACAAGCAATTAAGGACATTCTAGAATTGAAAAAATTAATCAAAATGCTATGTTTAAAAAGACCTGGAAGGAAGAAGCAGTACCCCAAGACTATTAAAGTAGATGGGAAACTTGTTGATTTATTAGCAGGAAAACTTTTGCTTCCCAAATACGGAGATCCTGAAGTCCTGTTATTTCTGTCTCTATAGGGAATAAAGATATACATAATGTTTTGGTTGATTTGGGAGTGGCTATAAATGTGATGACAATGGAAACTTTGAAAACATTACCATTAATAGGTATACAACCTACTAACACCATATTACAGATGGCGATCGATCAATCTGTAGAAAACCAAAGGAGTTATTGAAGATGTAGTAGTTATGGTGGAGTCATGGGAATATCCAGTTGATTTCCTTATATTGCAGCCAAAAGGTAAAACACTTGGTTATCCCATTATTTTGGGCAAGACCATGGTTAGCTACAATTGTTACTTTAATTGATTATAGATCAGGTGATATGACTATCTCAAATGGTAAGAATTCTAAGAAAATATCCTTATATCCTTCTACACAACCTTCTATTGATTATCAAGAACAATTGTGGGTTGATACTCCTGATACTAATAAGAAAAACCTGTTTTTTTTGGCCATGATCACGTTACAGGATCACATACGCGAGGTAGAAGATATGATTAAACAACCATTGAATGAACACCGATTATCCTTGAGAAATCGGGAATAGTTCTAGAACCTATGACCTTAGTTCCGAACCTGCAGACTCTGTCCCGAAATCATCAGATTTAGTTCCAAAACCATCACATTTAGTTCCGGAACCACACAACAACAAACAAAATTCCTCGTGATCGTACATAATTTCACTTCGAGGAATGAGATTTATCTTGGGGGAGGAAGAATCGGTAGCTTCAGTTTCTAAGATATCAGGAAATGGTGAAGAATTTCTGAAAGCAACAATGATGAGGAGTTCGACCTACAACAAGATAAGTATCATAACCCTTCCTACTATCCTTTTTCCAATATTCTATCTCAAGGAACTTTTGGAGATGTTGCTACATATCATATGTTGTTGCCACATGCATGTCCACTAAATACCTTAATGGAACCCTTTCAACAAATCAGTTCATCACACATTGGAACCAAACATGTGGAGATTGAGTGGGTAAGATTTTGAACATAAACAATTGGTTGAAAAATGATGAAGAAGCTAAATTGTTTGATGTTTTGAAAAATCATACTAGAGATTTTTCTTGGGACTACAAAGATATGAAAGGAATCCATCCAAGTATTTTCACACATCACATCTATACTGAAAACATTAGACCAGTTAGGCAACCTCAAAGAAGGATTAATCCAACCTTAAGAGATATAGTCAAACAAGAAATTGAAAAACTATTACAAGTAGGTTTTATCTACCCTATCTCAGATAGTCAGTGGGTGTCTCCTCTTGTAATTGTTCCTAAAAAGAATGGAAAATGGAGAATTTTTGTTGACTATAGGGAACTAAACAAAGCCACACTGAGAGATTATTTTCCCTACCATTCATAGATCAAGTCCTAGACAACCTTGCAGGTAAGCAATACTTTTCCTTCCTGGATGGATTTAGTGGATATAATCAAATCAGAGTTGTTGCTGAGGATCAGGAAAAAACTACCTTTACATGTCCATGGGGTACCTTTTCCTATAGGGTATTACCATTTGGATTATGTAATGCTCGACAACTTTCCAAAGAGTCAGTATTAGCAATTTTTGTAGACCTAACAAATGACTGTGTAGAGGTATACATGGATGATTTCACTATACATGGAGACACATTTGATGATGCTTTGAGGAATTTAGACAGAGTATTAACAAGATGTGAGCAACACCATCTGTCTCTTAGTCATGAGAAGTGTTTGATGATGGTTGATGAGGGGATTGTATTGGGACACCACATTTCAAAAAGAGGAATTCAGGTTGACCAAAACAAAATCAAAATTATTTCAAACTTACCTATTCCTCAAACCCCCACAAATATCAAGTCATTTTTAGGGCATGTTGGATACTATAGGTGCTTTATCAAGGATTTTAGTAAAATTTCTGCCCCATGTTTAATTTTCTTACCAAGGACTGTGAATTTCTTTGGGATGAGAGATGTCAGCATGCTTTTGAGGAAATCAAAGAAAAATTAATCACTGCCCCAATATTGAGAGGACCTAATTGGGAAAAACCTTTTCACATTCAAACAGATGCCTCAAATAACTCCATTGGTGTAGTTTTGGGATAGAAAAGATGAAGAAGGAAAGATGTATGCTATTTATTACCTCAATAAAAATCTTACTCCCACTGAAAGAAATTACACTACCACTGAAAAATAATTTCTTGTTGTGATCTATGCAATTAATAAATTCAGACATTATATCACAGGGTATAAAATATTTGTACATACAGATCACTCAACAATTAGGTACTTAATGAAAAACCAATGGTTGGAGGTAGGGTAATTAGATGGTTATTACTTTTACAAGAATTTGATATTACCATAGTAGATACTCCAGGGAAATCTAATGTGGTAGCTGATTTCTTGTCAAGACTGACCACTACTAGGGGGAGCAAGATCCAGTTAAGGACAAATTTCCAGATGAACAATTGTTTGCTATTTCAGCTGATACACCATGGTTTGTTGATATGGAAAATTATCTTACAACAGGGAAGTTTCCTCCTTCTTTCACTAAGAAAAAATAAAAATTTGATCAAAATTAGTGCACAATATAAATGGTTAAATGGAATGTTGTTTAAATGTGGTCCTGATTTGGTTTTACGCAGGTGTGTGAGAGAAGATGAAATATTTGACATACTGAGGGCATGTCATGATGAACCAAGTGGAGGACACTTTTCAGTGAAAAGAACAACTCACAAGATACTTGGCACTGGCTATTATTGGCCATCTCTGTACAAGGATGTGAAGAGATATATCAAGCGGTGTGATCCCTGTCAAAGGATGGGACAACCAACTTTTACCAATGAAATGCCTCTAACCTCAAGTGGTGATTGAACCATTTGAAAGATGGGGGTTGGATTTTTTGGTCCCTTTAGTCCTCCTTCACAAGGAAAGGAGTACATTCTTGTGTGTACTTGATTATGTGACAAAGTGGGCAGAAGTGTAGGATTTAACAAATGCCACTAAAGAAGCAGTTGCTGATTTCCTTTGGCACAAAATTATGGTAAAGTTTGGCACACCAAGAAGTATAGTTTCATATCAGGGGCCACAATTCATGTCTAATATGATCCAAGCCTTCACAATGCATTATCAGATCAATCATAGGAAGTCATCTCCCTATCACCCACAAGCAAATGGACAAGCTGAAGTAACAAATAGAGAATTGGAAAACATCCTTACCAAAATAGTTGAATCAGGTAGAAGAGATTGGGCAAAGAGACTACCTGAAGTTGTCTGGGCCTACAATACAACTTGAAAACTACAACAAGATTTTCACCATATGAGTTAGTCTATGGGAAAAATCCCTTGTTACCTATTGAATTTGAACTACAAACATTGAGGACAACAACTAAAATAGGTATTGAGTTGGATGCAACACAAAAGGAAAGAATTCTTCAACTCAATGAGTTGGATGAGTTAAGGATGGAAGCACTTCAACAGAGATAAAAATAATCCAAGATCAAAGAAAGAAATGACATGACACACATATCAAGAAGAGGAAATTCAAGGTAGGAGATTGGGCATTACTATTTGATTCTAAGTACCAACAATTCAAGGGAAAATTGAGAACCAGATGGTTGGGACCCTATCAGATTGAGAAATATCTTTGACAATGGTTCTATTCAATTACTTCCCATTGATGGCAGCAGAAGGACACTTTTGGTCAATGGACATAGGCTAAAACTTTATAGGAAGCCTCCTACTAAGGATGAATTCTTGAGGCAGATTGAAGTAGATAAAGAATTTGATCATATGGAAGAACCCAGTTCTTCCAAAATGATCAAATAATCAGATGGATAAATCCAGAATAAAGGGAAGAGAATGAAAACCAGTAAATGGCATTCTCTCCCCCAAAAAAAAAAAAAAAAAAAAAGAGGAAATGAAAACTAGTAAATGGCATTCTCTTCCCCCAAAAAAAAATTTCTCAGAGATCAATTAAAAACCAGCAATGGTGGTTGATCTCCTCAAATAAATGGCTAATCCAAAATAAAAGGAATTTCCTTGAAATTCCAGTTGTCTTTTCTAACCATTTTTCTTTTTTGTTTCACTTTTAGGAATGATGAGTCATCATGATGGAGGGATCACATCATCAAAGATGGTAATTATGTCTTTAACTTATTAAAGGTTAGATTAAAAGTTTGCATGTGTGATTGGATTTGATTTAAAAGTGGTATGATGAGTCATCTATTGTACATTATGATTAAAAGAGAGTAATCATGAGGGTGATGTCAGTGGAAAAAAAGTGGCGGCATGTTTATAATGATCTATCATTTGTGTGGAGTAAACAAAGTGAAGAAGTAGTTGCAAAAAAAAAAAACTTCAAGGAGGAAGAAAAGAATTAAAATTGCATTCCAGCTAAGCACAATAGTTCTGCAGCTAAACCCATCCATTCCACAGCTAAGAAAAGAGTTCTGTAGCCAATCCGGGAAGAGAAATAATTTGAAGAAGAATGAATCTGAATCACCCACTTTACCATGGGGATTAAAAAGAAGTCGAAACTTGAGGATGATACCCAACTTCTTACAGATGAAGAAGTGGCAGATATCTTTGAACAAGTAGGATGGTTGGAATTCTTGAAAAAGTTCTCAAAGTATAATGATGAATTGGTAAGAGAATTTATTATAAATTTAGAACAATCCAAAACAAAGGTTAGAAATATTGTAATTCCTTTTTCTGATGAATACAATAAGCAATGTATCTGGTGTTCCAATTGTGCATGTCCCAAATCCTATCAAGGGGACCTTAAAAGAATTAGTTGAAACCCTACTACAAGAGGGGGAAACAAAACCCCAATATATTTACAACACTAAGAAAATCATAAAAGGGGTTAGAAGGGCCAACTTTCCCAAACCCTTTGATAGAGTGGCATTTTGGATAGTCAAGTATTTAACTTGTGATGGTCAATTTGGGTCAGTAGGAAGAGAAGTTCTAAAATGCTCATACATCTTAGATATGGAGCTACAAAACTAGAATACATAGTAAACCTTCTAGGGTTTCTTTTTGACTCCATTCATACAATGGCCCAGAGGTATTCCTGGGGTGTTGGAACAATCAAACATCATGGGTTAGTTCATTTGGTGTGCCAACACCATTTTCTTGCAAAGAAAAATGGAGAAGAAATATGGGAGAAATTTCTTAACAAGTTTAAGCAAAACCTTGATATTATCAGGAGAGTAATATCAACTCCTTTTTCTCCTACAACTAATTTGGAAATTGGTGCCCCTACAGAGAAAAAGAAGGAAATAGGTGGGGAGACCATACCAAAAAGGAGAAGATCTAAAGAAGAATTAAAGCTGCAAAACCTACTAGACCTTTAAAAGAAACTCCTTCCTCTGCAATAGCTACAGAGAGCTAATATCTATCTCTGATAGTGATAATTCACCTAGGCAAGAGAAAGAAGTGAAAATTAGAAGAATCTCTAGGAGGAAACCTATTTCTGAACATACTGAAGCTCCTCAAAGAAGAAGAATTCATAAGAGGTCTAGAGAAATTCCAGAGGAAATGAAAGAACATGACAAGTTGGAAAAAGAAGTCAGATATTTTGGGCAGCATGGCCATGACTCCTCTGACCAAGCCAAACTGAGATGGAAAAAGAAGATGAGAGATTTGAGGAACAGGTTTTTCAAGAGTTGGGTGAACCAACAACATTATCACATGAAGAAGAAGAGTTGGCATTGTGGAGATGGAAAGGGAAATTTCCTTTGGTAGAAGAGGAATGCTTAACCCCAAAGAACTTTTTAGAGAAAGAAGAGAAACAACAAGTTAGACAGGCTCTGTTCTTGTCTAGAGAAGAACTCATTATCAAAGAAAAGGATGAGGAATTGAACTTCCTCAAACTCAAGTTGGAACAGAGAGAGATGCTCATTGGGAACTAACAACTCAGCTTACAGACAGGACTAGGAATTAACAAGAGTTAAATGTAACAAATGATGGAGAAAGAGGAAGAATGTAAAATTTCTAGAAGATAGAGTACTATGTCAATAGTCTCTGCACAGACTGAATTAACTTATTGGCCACTCAAGCAGTTATGGGATGATACTTGCAGGGAACTCAGTGAAATCAAAACATCCAATGAGGATTTGAGAAGCAAGATGGAAGATGAAAAGAAAGCAAGAAAGGAATGGGAAGAAAAGTTTTTACAAAGAAGAGGGAGACAAGTTTAAAAATCTTGTAAAAATACAAATGGTTTGCATAATGAGTGAAAAATTTCTTGCATGCAGGAGACCTTCTCCTACATATAGCGTGTTTCTAGAAGAACAATTCATTCACTGGCAGCTATCAAGAATTGCATGTGGCCTTCCACATGAAATAAAAGATGAATCTGAGTTCATGATAACCTATTCTTTATCCAAGTAGAGAAAGAATCTTCTCTATGAATTCTATCTCTACAATCTTATGCTAGAAAATAACACAGGCTTCATGATCAATTTGTATGTGGGAGAAAGCCAACTTAATGCATTTGTTTATGTTCTTCAAAATCAGATTGCATGGAAGGAAAGGGATTTTGAGCATCTATTGAAAGCTAGCTCATCTAGTCTCTATGAGGACTCATTATGGTAAACCATCTACTTTCATTAAACATTTTAGAACCCATGCCTTTGATAAATGGTTCAAGACACATTATCTTGCCAGTTTATAGAGAAGTATTGATGCCTTTACTTTTTATGAAGTGGAAAATTTTGAGGAGATTTATGATGGATGTTTGAAAATATGGGAGCTTCTTACAGTTTCCTTGAGGAGAAGGGAAGTAATATCTCCCACAAATTTGATCTAGAGTCTGGAAAGAGAAAATCTTTGTGCACACTAATCCCTCATATCAATGAAAAGCACAGAGGCATATGGATGGGAATGAGAACAAGGCCTCCCCTTCTTCTCACTCCCATGTCCCCATGGAAAAATAGAGAACCTCAAGATCCCACTCAATTTGAGGAATGGAAGAGGAAAGTAGAATCAGATCGGGTATAGTGTTTCTGAACTAAAACACTGGATATTCAATTTTAGCCATTTGACCTGAGCAGTCAATTGGAGTGCAAAATACACAATCCAAGGTTTGAAGAGTAAATTTTGTAAGAGGACTTACAAACAAGTAAGTATGGGGGAAATGATGAGGCCAGAATATGTCTCATTAATGTACAATAAATGATCTTATTTTACTCTCCTTTTTATCAAGATTGATTGCATTTTGTGACTTTTGTTTGATCTAATATAAGTTAGGATGTAATTGTCCATCTTTTTGTTGATTATAGTTCTAACATTTAAAAACTCTGTAATTCCTAACTAAGTGCTTTGAAAGTTCAGTTTTGTAATAAAACAGGTCACAATCAGTCAAAAGAACAAAGTATGAAGCGGTCATGTTTTTGAAAGCATTGGTTTCAATACGGATCAGTTCTAGAACTTTCAGACTTAGTTCTGGAACTCCATTACAACAAGCTCTACCACTTAGTTCCAAAACTTTCAGACTTAGTTCCGAACTCCATCACTTAGTTCCGAACTTTTGACTTAGTTCCGGAACTCCTGCATGTAGCTCCAGAATCCTCACAGTTAGATCTGGAATGATTTCCTTTAGTTCTGGAACTTCTCTAAAGTTTTGGAACCGATGAGAATTTATTTATTCCAACAACATCTAGTGATTTATCAATCAATGATCCTTTCAATCAGAGAAGATTGGAAGATTTCGATTCTTCATATTCAGATCTAGGGATAACTATCATACAACAATACATCCAACCATGATCCAATTCAACATCTATTTTGGGCACGATTCGGTTCTATCTAAATCGGTAGGAAAGTTATGGCTATAAATACACCTGTGGAAGAAGTATATATATGCATACCTATAGATATATATATATAGAGATATATACATAAAAAGATAGAGAGATAAGAAGAGACAATACATTTTTGTAATGTAGAACATTTTATCAATAAAATAGCCATTCCTATTTTGAGAGTATATTAAGTTGTCAAATCTTGTTTCAAGGTGGAGCAAGGGCCCACTCTTCCAAGAACCAGGATCTTCATTTTATTGGTATTTATATTTCCAGAGAAAATAGTATAGATCTATTAATTTTGTAAATGCTTTTGATTACTCAAGTTGAAATTTGTTGTATACTTGTTCCTACAGGTGTTCTAGATTAGATTCTTCTTTCTTTGCAATCAACTTTCAACATTCTCAAATTGTGTGTTTATTTCCAAAGCAAGTGTGTTCATTTCTGTAACGTGTGTTTACTTACAACAATCTATTCTATTTTGCAAATGTGTGTTTATTTCCAGCAATCTATTTTTGCAGAGAGTGTTTACTTCCAACAAGTTCTCATAGTTTGATTTCAATAAGGTTTTAGCCAAGGAATCCTCAAGACATTGAGAAAATCCCCCAAAAAATATAAAAAAAAAATAAATAAATACCTATCGTCAATTACTAGATCACTAAGATTTTAAATTGGAATTGTTGCATATAATGTGAGTTGTGAGAGTACATATTATAATCTTAGACACCACCCCAAGAAAAATCAATTTGAATGAAAAATAGATGAATATGACATCAAACAAAGAGTTGATTAAATGAATATCTCTTCCTCCTTATTAATGGTTTCATGGAGCATAATTTTGGACATTAATCAAAGTAAGAATAAGAGTATAATTTCATTTTGCATAACAAGATTCCATTTACATCACTTTTTACTTATTTAACCTGAAATATGTAAATATTGTTTGGATATAAATGAGTACAAGAGACCGGATGATATATTATATTTTAGAACTCTGGATCACACTACTATATAAAGCAAGATTTCTCAAATAGATATTTAATTGGTGTTGAAAGAAAGAGGTACCATTGATAATAAGGATAAATTATTTCTTATTGACACTATTTCATCTACCAAAGACATGTTGAACATCTGCAAAAGTATGTTATTCAATAAAACGACAACTATAATATTTAGGTACTTCCTATGACTTCGTATTCAAATAGATGAAGGAAAATGGTCATATTCTCAATAGGATAAACATCCCAATAAGTCACCAAAAATACTAATGTTTTATCATTAGTACTAATATTTAATGTTATTATAACTCATTTTGTGCATCTCTCACAAACATATCTCCTAATGGATTAATGGCCATCAAGGTAGTAACTTTCGTAAGAAGAATATTAAGTGATGGTTTTTAAATATGGAAAAACACTGCGATAAAAAATGATAAATACGGAAAAAAATTGGTCTTATTAATCTTCCATAGATTGTTGAAAATATGTTAAAGAATACTTGAAAAATAAAAATACCCAAAAATGAAAATCCTTTTAGCTACTTTGAATATAGTATCTTTGGACGTGTTCAAAATTTAAATATTTATGGTATAATATAATTATAAATAACATAAAATTTTTAGATCCCGCATAATAATATTTTACCATTGAAAATAACATAATTGTGTCAACAAATAAACTATTACATAATAATTAACAACTCTCATATCAATAGTGTAAACTCACAAATAATATAATATTATATGAATTAATTAATCCCATACCCATAACTAATAAAAACATAAATTATACACTAACTTAAACTCACAAAAACACTAACACAAACTCACAAATATACTACTTGAAAGTCACAAATATTTCAACTCCATAAAAATTAATTAGTCCAAGAATAACAATTAATAAAAAAATATAGGATGTCTCCTCAAAATATTACCATGGATCCTTCTCAAAACCCCTTCGTGAACCCTAACTCTAGAATTGAACATTTTGATAGCGATGGAGGAGTTTCCCCTATGCACAAAGTGATGTTATGGGGGATGATGGTAGGTTTGAACTTTGGTAAGTGGTGGCGATTGTGTAGGTAGGCTTGGAGTGGATTGCCATGGTTTAGGCCCCTCCAATGTTTTTCCGGTTTTGTTGGTATGACCTTGCATGTTATCGACGAAGGTTCTTCCCCTATGGGAGAGATGGTTGTTTTATGCCGCACCGACCTAGGAGGCGACAGGTGGTGTGAAGCCCTCTTCGGCTTGGTCTATAGTTCCATTACCTTTGACTCGTGGTTGTTGTTATATTCCCTGTGAGACCAAAGATTTCTAACCCCCTTTGAGTGGTATGGAGATAAGTGGTGACAGAACATAAGTCTGTTCTCCTTGCCACTGTTATTCAAAAGGATAATCCCTCTTCCGAGAAGTTCTAAGGGAAAATATGGTGTCAAACTCCTCAAGGAAGTGTTATCTCTCCTTCAGTCACCTTTGGGGCACATGTGATTGAAGTTGAGAATAAATTCATCGAAAGGGCTTGATATGCCGAGTTTAATGAACCATGGTTGGGACTACCACCGCTACACTTGTGAATTTATTCTCAATTTCTACAGATCATGGAAGGTAGAGTGGATATTTATCCATGTGCTAGAGGTTTTTTTATTATGGTTTTTAATCGATTGAAGATAGAGATAGATTTTTTTCTAAGCTTTAGGAACTTCAAAATCATCTTCCGATAATGATATGGTGGTTTCCTTCTTCCAACCCAACTACTAAAACCTTTCATGTCAAGCCGTATGGGTTTGATTTCCTTACCTTCCACTACAATTTTTGGGGGAGGTTATCTTGATTTTGATTGGAAATTCTTTCGGGAAATGTTTGGATATTGATACAAAAACTGAACTATACACTTAAACTACATATGTTCATATATTGGTGGATCTGGATACATTGGTTGATTTATCAACTTCTATGGAACTCGTGGTTTTAGATAGGATATGGTCTTAACATTTGGACTATGAAGGGTTACCCTTCAGATGTAGCCAATGCTTTAGCCTGGGTCACTTAGCCTCAAAATGTAAGAGTGGGAAACACAAGGTGAATGGGAAAGTTTCTGGTGGAAGGATTCTCAACCTAGTATGTTGGTCGTGGAAAGTGTTCTAGATTATTCCTCGTAAGATTCAGAAATCAAGAAGGTGTTATTAATATTACGGTTGGGGATTCCCGATCCTCTTTACACCGAGGGGTTGAAGGATTGGATTTTTTTCAGGTTTGCAAAGGAGCAAGCACTTCCTTCAGACCAACCTCTAGTTTATTTAGAAACACAATCTTGAAGAAGGACTCAAATGGGGGTAAAAATGAAAACTTGGAAATTATACTTCCTATCCATTTAGATGAAAACATGAATCTTAATAGATGTGAGGGGTGGAAACTCGTGAATAGAAAAAGAAAGGAAAGAATATTACTTCTCCCCTTAAGATGAACTTAAGATCCCATGGTTGGGTGCTTCATGGGTAAACCACCCTTATTGTCTAGTTAGGATATTACATAGGGGGTTTAGAGTGAGTTCAATTGTGTTTGATTTGATTTTTGGATTATTCTTTGTCCCTTTGTTTCTCTCTCATAGCCTAGGTGTTTGGGTGTTATTTTTGTTGGTTTTGTTTTTCGTCCGGAACCTTGATTCACTTCTTCTCTCGGTTGTGATTTTTCACATATATTTTGGTTGTACAGGGTTATTGATCCCTTCAAAATCATTATTGTTTCGTTTTGGCCATTATTATTTGTCCTAGCTTCTCTCATTCTACAAAGTTTTTGGTCCCTTCAAAACCAAACCTTTTTACCTTATCTAAAAAACACACAAATATATTACTATTGATAGTCATGACGGTATAAGAAATACACTAACTTAAACTTACGGATACACTAATTTGAATTCACAAATACTTTAATACCATAGAAATTAACTAGTCTAGTAACAATATTTAATATAAACAAAAATACATTATAATATTGGATGGTAATTGACTAGTATCTCTCTGTAGACTAAACAATATATTTCAAAAATTTTCTTAGAAAAGAATGTCATATTATATTTATCTATGTGTACGTCAAGTGAATAATTTTGTTTTGTGGTTGTGACATCAAAGTGACCACATTTTTTTAAAGTTATAAATCTATTGGTTAGTGAAAATAATGACAATCACAAGGTGAAGCATACCTTATCTTATAACCACTACATCACTTGAACACAATAGATTAATTTTATTTTGGTTAACGAAAATAATAATACTTGCAAGGTGGATGGCGTCTTACATTATGAATAATTATATCACTAGCACTAATTAATTTTATGTTAAGCTGAAAATATTAAATTTAGTATGATTGAATTAAGAAAATGTTCCCTTAAATATTTATATTTACTAAAAAAATTGAACAATCACAAATTTATGAAGTAATAAATTAAATTCATGCCATAATAATAAACCATCCATAAAAATCATAATTAGAAATTAGACATACACATTTTATTCATTATATAATAATAATTTATATTCAAACAAAAATAAATAAAATTATATACCAAAATGGTGTCTCGAGTAAAATGTAGGTAGGAAAAACATTTTATTCATTATATAATAATACTTCACGATGGTTTCAAATGGATGTAGGTTCTTGATTATGAAAATACAACATTCCGTTGCAGATTATGTCATCAAATTGGCCACATGTAGGAGGGTTGCTTTCTCAATAAGACTCAAAAAAATTAAAAAAGTGATTTCTTCATGACCTAAAGGTTGGCAACCATTCTCAGTGCATGGGAGGAAGTTCAAAGACTATGAGTGATGAGATCCCCTTCAAAAAGCCGTGTTGAAAGATCCCACGTGTTTGAATTTTCGACTCGACCCAAGATTGTCCTTGCCCTTTCCAGAGCATGATTTTCCTCGCCTTGATTCTCTCAGGTTTGCCTTCCCGGCTCGAGAGGGTCCAAGGAGAGGAAAGTGCATTTTATAGATTCTCCTTTTTCTTTTGGATATGTTTGGCTCCTTTCAGACCTAGGTTTCTTTAGCTCTGCCTTTGTGGTATTTACTTTTCTGTTAGGTCTTTGTTGTGCCTTTTGGGCATTCTGCGCTGCCTTTATGAAATTTTGTGGGACCGTGATTTTTTGGTCGCCCCTTACTATGTAACTCTCTTTATTTTTATTTAATATAAAAGGTAGTTCCAATAGTAAAATAAATAAAATTATTTAGTTGTCATTAGGTAACCCTAAACAATGAAAAAGAGGGTTAAACGAAGCTAATTCCTAATCAACCTTCATAGTAGAAAATTCGACATCCAAATAAATTTGAAAGTATCTTAGAACCGTGGCTCTTTTTAGTATCTTAGAACCGTGACTCTGTTCTTCTTGAAAGCACTCCAAGGTCTCATGGACGTCAATAAAAGTCTTTCATTTATATTTTTCAAATTTGGAGAGATGTAGCATAATAAACAGAGTGAGAAATGGTTGAATGCAAGTGTCCTCTTGGATGGCGGTCCCAAATCATGGAATCTTCCTTCCTTGGCCGATAAAAATAGAAAATGACGCTTTCCCTTGTGATCGAGTCCGGTCACGAATATTCGTGATGCCACGGTGTAACACACTGCGTACACTACCCATATTAGTGGGGAGTGGTTCTTGTTTAACTAATCAATAGACCTACAATCACATTCCATAATTTAATTGTTAAAAAAACACATACAATGCCCAAATACATGTAGGGTCCAAATTGGTTTCCCAAGAAGATGCATCACCTCCAATGGCGGTGACTCATCGTAGGGATTACCTTTTCATTGACACCCATCTCCAAAATAGGAATCTAGGTCCGGGCATCTCTGTGCCTCACGCCAAAAGCCCCATAACAACTAGCCAATGTTTCTCTAACCAACATTAACAATGCTCCGAGGGTTGCGAATCTAAAATGAGAGGGGATTCGAGGAAGCCTTTTCCATGGCTTCAATCAGGGTTGTAAATCACCAATCATTATACAATACTTTTTCTCTGCAGTAGGACTCAATCGAGCAATGGAATCCTTCTCCTCCTCCACTTCTAAATGTTTCCTATCTCGAAAGAAGTCCGGGCTGTTTCACCACCTCTTTCCATCCTTTCGAAAATTCTTTGAGCTTGTAAACAAAAAAATATGGAACTCGAATAGAATTTCCCTACCAATCTTGTATGTAATATCGAAATAATCCCATCACCGATATCAATCTATTGCTCAATATTTCTCCAATCCTTGTATTTATAATACATCACATTATTCCGCCTTCTAATATTTGTGCTATAAACAAGAAATTATCTCGAGATACATGCTTGAAGCTGAGATGTCCAAATCACGAAAGAATAATGCACATGTCGTAATATCTCCATCCTCAACCCCGAGTTTGTCACAAGGTATAATATGCCATGATAGAATACCATCTCATCCTCTAATCTGTAAGTGTTATCCCGTATGTGACCATCCAAAATGTCATAAGTGTGTCGGTTCTTGGAATACTCAACAAGCAAATGAGATCTCTAGTCTATTGACCCCTTAGATAACCAACATAATGATAAACTCAGAGGATCTGAACTTGTAACCCCAATCTCTGTAATTGTCTCATGTGCAACATTGCTGGTCACATCCACATCCATCCTACTCCACATCGATCCACAATAATAAAACTCCTCACCATGCTGGAACTTCCTCTCCATCCCCTTAGTGTAACCACCCTAAGTGCTCCTATAGATAATCCCCTCAAAATCACATTCCTACCCTCGGATTTAAACTTCAGCACCATCGTCGAAAAGTTAATATGAAAATCACCAAGAGAGTGAAGCCACTACACCGCCAAAGACTATGTTGGTCACTCCCATACAAACGATGTGGAGATCATCATGAATCGTATAGTTACCCATCGTGATGCTCACTTGGGGAACCCACCGTGTGCACCTCGTAGACTCTCCATTGGCTACAACCTCGTTGAGGCCCTAAAAATCCTCTCGTCTATAATCCTCACCTCTAAAACAATCGGACATTGATACGGTTGTGGGTTTCCCCCTAGCAATGAGTACCCCAACTCGTTGACCCTACATAACTCCTCTAATCCTAAATGCCTTATACATAAGAGTACTAGAATGATGTGGCTATAATCTCCTAGGAGAAGCCTCCTCCTCATGTCCCGCATCAAAACTATCCAACACAACCCCATCTCCATCATCCATCTCACGAGTCTCTAACTCCTCACATCCTGTCATCCTTTCTCTCCTCGAAGACTTCAATGAATTGGGCCTTCCCTCTACCTCTGCAATCATGTTCTGGAATTGAAGGTGTGTGGCAATTGAAACATAGTTTCTTTCACCTCAACTCATCTCTGTATTCATGGGAAATGATTGGATTTTTAACCACCTCCTACCTTGGTGGAGGCTCCCTCTGCTAACATTGATCTAATCCAGATGGAGATTCCCTTTGCTGAACATGAGGTGGATCCCTCGACTTTGGAGTGGATAACTCCAAGTCCCAAGCTTTCCTAACAACCTCGTGTAAAGAAGAAGGTTCAAATTCCTTCACAAACCCAATGAAAGCATCTATAAAAACCTGCTATGAACAAAGTGAAATCAACCTCATCTCCGTGACATCAGGTACCATGACCGATAATATCTCGAAAATCTACATGTACTGATCCAGGGGACCGGTTTGTCTCAAATGAGTCCACCTCCGAAATACCTATCATGGTCCCTCTTATCAATTTTTCTCACCAGCCTCTACACACGAATTCGCATAAGTAGTAATGTGTATGTGTTCCTATGTAATCAACCCATGATGCCACCAATCATGAATGTCTCCCTCAAGATGCAAGCTTGCAAACTTAATTCCTTCTTCCTCATGCATAGGATTCAAGTCAGAGTATGTCTTCAACTTTTGGACCCAAGATGGTGTAGTACACTTCTTAGAACCATCAAAGTGTGGAATGGAGATCTATCCCAATATCTTCTGTAACTTTGGTACCTATTTCTAATGATATTTCTTGGGTCTACTGCAATCTTCATTTTGCAATATTCTTGGGATGACATGTTGTTATGAAAGCCCTCACTCAAGGTCTGGTTCCTCTCCCAACAAGACTCCTCATCCAAAATATCTACTGGTTGTTGTACCTATGAAACTTCTAGATCCTTCAAGAAAGAAGGTTCGTGAAGCCCCAAAGGCCTGGCAAAAGAATGGGGAGGCCATTTCCCTGAATTTCCACTCTCACCTCTTTGACCCTATTGTCCCATATTGCTATTTTCTCTTCTCATTATGACTGTTGTTATACACAATCCAACAAATGAAGATGATTAAAAATATTCTCTTACCATTTTTAACAATCATAGAACAAATGCTAGCACCTTGAGAGGTACTCTCCTTCTTACACCGAGTTTCTAATGAAGAAATCATGCTTGCCAACACTTGTAATCCCAAAAGAAACATTTGAATTCCTTCTTTTGCTTATGAAATTAGTCACAAATTTTTCAAAATCAGAATTGATAGTTTTGGATGATTGCCACATATTACTAGGATCCCATAACTTATAATGGCCATGAGCCCTTGTATCTGTTAAGTGAGCTAAAAATTTCCGCCATATATCATCCACAAGATGCTCATATACAAATAGTTGGAGAAATGGTCCACGAAACTCCATGATGAAGACTTCATCATCTACCATACAATGCATCTCATGATGGAAATAAATTGGAATAGTCAACAATAAATAAGACACATTAGTGTGCTCTTCATACCTTTCAAGGCCATCAATTTCCTCTGTGTGTTAAAGATAGACATATGTTGAGCTGCCCCAACATTGTTGCTTGAGTGCTTGTTGAAAGTATCTGAAAGATGATCAAAAGTTGCTGGTTTGGAAATTACAGTAGGCTGCAATTTTACACAAGTGTCCATGTGAGGCTCCTCCTCATGTGCCAACACTCCATAGAGTCTTCTTTCATGGGTGTAGAATTCCTTGCATCAATTTCCCTCATCGTTTCCTTGAACTCTTATAAGTGTTGTATTACTTGAGGCACTATCAACCTAGATGCTATAGCTCACATTAGTCCATTCCTCACACTTTTTAGAGTTTCCATTACATCCTCCTTGCTTGCATATACAAATTTCTTCTCTTGAGCTGGAATAATTTCTCTAACAAGCAAATTTTCACTAATGCAATTATTTTTCTCAATGGAAATAATAGCTTTTTCTCTAGAAGCTTCTTCTTCTTCAAATGAGTTCTTTTGTAATTTATGTACCGACATATGATGATCTTGCTTGGGCTTGCTACCAATCTTCATCATGCAATAATATGGAAATGACATATTATCTCTGAAACCCTTACTCAAAGATTGGTATTTCCTCTAATAAGAATCCTCATCAATCACCTCTATTGGGTGCCCTTTATTATTGTTCTCACCTTTTTCCTTATTGTCCCAAGATTTGCTTTGATTCAAATTCTGAGTGAGTTGGCTAAAATAAAAGTTAGTGGCTTCTGTTGTTTCACCATGTTTGTGAACATTTCCTTCATAAAACCCACATTTAGATCTTTCCAAACTACCATATTTAACCCACACAGGGCTTTAGGAACAACAACTCTGATACCACTGTAATATCCCTTATGGGATACTACTTAAAAATGCAAAAAATAGTGAAAATTTGCAGCCAAATAAAATATTGATTTTTGCAGATTTCTACAATAAGGACAACAGACTAAATAAAATTAAAATCTCCCAAAATATCCACTTGAATTACTTTAAAATTTAAAGAGGGCTTGCTAATATTATGAAGGACATAATAAAATTGTTTTTTTGGAATTTTACACAAATTAAAATGCTGCCAGAAAAAGCACAACGTGCCCTAGACAACTGGAAAACTTCAGAGGTTTGTAACTCTCCAAATACAAGAGAAAAAAGTAAGGGTCTTTGGAAATAACATTAACGAGTATAGGAAATGACATTTCGACCTTCGAGATCTGAAGGGGACAAACTGGAAAACCCTCCAAATAAGGCTGCAAGTCACCTCTCTTGGAAAGGGTTTGGAAACGATGGAGGAACCTTCAAAGTGATGCTAAGCCTAGCCCAAATGGCTATTGTAAATCTGATTTGGGACCCCTCGATTATCTTCCTCAAATGACCCCAAAACCACCCGAAATTCATTCCTCTGAAACCTCCGATAATTTCTCTATAACATAGCCTTAAGACGGCTCTAAAATGAAAGACTAGGGTAGATCTCTCACTACCGAAGAATGACATGCTAGCTACGAACGACACACTCACCACCAAAGCTAGGGTCCCTATGGGATTTGACTCCACAAGATTTAGATGTGCAAACATTAGTTACATGTAAAGGGTCAATAAAATGTATGCCAAAAAGTTTTTCTCCTTTCTCTCCCAACTCCTTATATAATTTCCAAGGCAAAAGAGCCCAAATAGACCTAGACGCGTTTCATTCCACAGAGGGGTCAATAAAATAAAAAGAACTTAAGTTACTTTTCCCCTTTAAGTCACCATGGTCCAAAAGTGACCCTCAATGCAAATTTAGAATATTAGAACCACATGGCCCCTTCCAAATAGCTCCCAAAGGTGTCCACATGCCTTTGGGTCGACCACGGTTTGACTCGACTTGCCCTTAGGCCTTTGGCACAGGAAAAGGGGACATTACGCTTACCTTGGTTACTAACACAATAACACCTTGGTCTTTCATGAAGGTTGTTTAGCATAAATGTGTCCTCTCACCTTAAAATCATTTATATTTAGGACGTAGATCCTTAGGTGCTATTAGAATTAAACCAAACCTTGGCTGATTAAGGGGTTAACTTGCGAGTGGAAATTGTACTTAACTCCTAGAAAATGCAATTGTATTTAAAATAAGTTGACTTAAGAGAAGTGTAGAAATAAGAAAAATGGGAGGGGGTGGTCTCGTTACCCCATGTGCTCGATTTCCCTTTGTACCCTAGTAAGTGACCCAAAAAAAAAAAAGGTAGTGGGTCATATTCCTATGATTGATCTCATGGTGGGATTTAAATGACACGAGTGGATGTCTTGGTTGCAACATGTGTTTAGCTTTGTAGTGTATAAGAGCAAAGAAATGGGATGTCTCATGCTAGGATTCACTCCTTGTAGTAGCGAATCCATTAGTGAAAAGTATTGGTTAATTTGTTTACGATTGTTATGAAACAATGCTAATAATGAGACCATAGTGTGATGTAAGAGTAAAGCATATAAGGGTAAAATGATATTCGAGGTTAGGAATAATGTCACTATTGGAGTCCTTATAACTCAATTAAACATTTTCATGTATAAAAAGAATATGAATTGCCTTGGTGACATCAAACTTAAAGAAAATATAAAATTTATATATTCTAAATAAAATTTCTTGTCTTGGAAATATGTTGAATGGTTTCAAAAAGTCATCGAACTATATTAAATATGGTATGGAAATAAAGATACCGTGATCGAAGAATGTTTTGGAAAAGGTACCTTGAATCTAAATCTCCCTTGAATCCTAAGATTTCTTGCTTGACATCACGTCAGATTCACTTTTATAGTAAGGATAAAATTTAAACATTGAATAAACATTTGGGAAGCATAATCTTAACATAAGAATGAGAGAATTAGGAACTTGTATGCAATTTGAAATATGGAAAATACTTATGTAAATTATGGAGATTGTAGTAAGGGTTAAAGAACTAACCTAAATGATCAACTGTAAGTTGAATGTGAAATGAATTTAAGAATCTATAGGTGGAAAAAGGAAAAATTATCCTTGCAAAGTGATGTTCTTGGAATGTTAATCATAACTAAGATGTAATCATGGTAATGATGTGTGTGGGCTTGCCAATCCTTGGGTCCCTTATTCTTGTGGTTGGGTCATTGCTAGCATTCGTTCATTGGGAAAGTGTGGCATGAACATGTATATGGTTTTGTCATGTGTCTATGTGAGTCGATGACTTATGTAAGTGTTTTATGTGTTGTTGAGTTTCTCTACTTGGAGCCCTTGTGGTGTTGTGTAGTGAGCAATGAAAGTAAAAAAATATCCTGATATTTTTACTCTTGTATTTGTGTGTGTTAAATGTGGGCGTTACAGAATATCTCTTTCTCCCTATTAATGGTTTCATGTAGAAGAATTTTGGACATTAATCCAAGTAAGAATAAGAGTATAAGTTCCTTTTGCATAAAAAGATTCCCTTTACATCACTTTGTACATATTTCACTTGAAGTAAGTAAATATTATTTGGATATAAACGAGTACAAGAGACAAGATGATATATTATATTTTCAGGACTCTTGGATCACACTACTATATAAAGTAATATTTCTCAAATAGATATTTAATTGGTGTTGAAAGAAAGAGGTACCATTGATAATAACAATAAATTATTTCTTATTGACTCTATTTCATCCGCCAAAGACATGCTTTGAATGTCTGCAAAAGTATGTTCTTCAATAAAATGACAACCATAATATTTAGGTACTTCCTATGACTTCGTATTCAAATAGATGAAGGAAAATGGTCATATTCTCAATCGTATAAACATCTTAATTAGTCACCAAAAATAGTAATGTTTTATCCTTAGTACTAATATTTAATGTTATTATAACTCATTTTGTGCATCTCTCACAAACATATCACTAATGGATTAATGGCCATCAAGGTAGTAACTTTCATAAGAAGAATATTAAGTGATGGTATTTAAATATGGAAAAATACCGTCGATAAAAAATGATAAATACGGAAAAAAATTTGGTCTTATTAATCTTCCGAGATTGTTGAAAATCACTAAAGAATCTTGAAAATAAAAAATACCCAAAAATGAAAATCCTTTTAGGCTACTTGACTATAGTATCTTTGGAGGTGTTCACAATTTAAATATTTTGGTATAATATAATAAGAAATAACATAAAATTTTTAGATGCTTTGCATAATAATATTTTACCACCGAAAATAACATAATTGTGTCTACAAATAAACTATTACATAATAATTAACTACTCTCATATCAATAGTGTAAACTCACAAATAATATAATATTACAACAATTAATTAATCCCATACCCATAATTAATAAAAGCATAAATTATACACTAACTTAAACTCACCAATACACTAACAAAAACTCACAAATATACTACTTGAAAGTCACAAATATTTCAAAACCATAACAATTAATTAGTCTAGTAACAAAAATTAATAAAAAAAAAATATATGATGTCTCCTCAAAATATTTCCATGGATCCTACTCAAAATCCCTTCATGAACCCTAACTCTAGAACCGAACATTTTTACGGGGATAGTGAAGTTTTCACAATGCAGAGTGATGTTGTGGGGCATGGCGATTGGTTTGAAATTTTGTCGGTGGCGGTGGACTTGTGTAGGTGGGATTGGAGTGGATAGCCACGGTTTCGCTCCTCCCATGTTTTTCCCGGTTTTGCTAGTACGACCTTGCATGTTGTCGACGAAGGTTCTTCCCCTATGGGAGAGATGATTATTTTGTCTAACACCAACTCGGGAGGCGAAAGTGGTGTGAAGCGGTCTTTCAAGCCTGGTCTATGGTGCCATTACCTCTAACTCCGGTGGCTATTGTTATGCCTCCCCTATGAGACCGAAGATTTCTAACCCCCTTTGAGTGGCATGGAGATAAGTGGTGAGAGAACATAAGTCGTTCTCCCCGCCACTATTATTCAAAGGAGAATCCCTCTTTACGGGAAGTTTTGAAGGGAAAATATGGTGTCAAACCCTCAAGGAAGACGCTAGCTATCCTTCGGTCACCTTTGGGGCACATGTGATTGAAGTTGAGAATAAATTCATCGAAAAGGGCTTGATATGCCAGTTTAATGGACCGTGGTTGGGACTACCACCGCTACACTCATGGATTTATTCTCAATGGCTACCTAACATTGAAGGTAGAGTGCATATTTATCCATGTGTCGAGAGGTTTTTATTGTGGTTTTTAATCGATTGAAGATAGAGATAGATTTTTTCTAAACTTTAAGAACTTCAAAATCATCTTCTGCTAAGATGATACGGTGGTTTCCTTCTTCCAACCCAACTATCGAAAACTTTTGTGTCAAGCCGGTATGGGTTTGATTTCCTCATCTTCCTCTACAATTTTGGGGAGAGGATAGCCTTATTTCAATTGGAAATTCTTTCGGGAAATGTTTGGATATTGATACAAAATTGAATCGTACACTCAAACTACATATGCTCGTATATTGGTGGAATTGGATACATCGGTTGATCTATGAACTTCTATGGAACTTAGGGTTTTGGATAAGATATGGTCTCAAACTTTGGGTGTGAAGGGATACCCTTCGGATGTAGCCAATGCTTTGGCTTGGGTCACTTAGCCTCAGAATGTAAGAGTGGGAAACACAAGGTGAATGGTCAAGTTTCTTGGTGGAAGGATTCTCACCTAGTATGTTGGGCATGTGGAAAGTGTTCCAGATTATTCCTTGGAAGATTCAAAAATTGAAGAAGGTGGGATTTAGATAGTCTGGGATTGTTGATCCCCTTCATGCTAAGGGGGTTGAAGGATCAGATTTTTTTCAGTTTTAACGGAGCAAGAAGTCCCTTCACGACCGAACTCTAGTTTATTTAAAAACACAATCTTGAAGAAGGACTGAAATGGGGGTGAGAATAAGAACATGGAAATTATACTTCATGTCCATTCGGATGAAAACATGAATCCTAATAGATGTGAGGGTGGACATTCGTGAATAGAAAAAAAGAAAGGGAATAATCTTACTTCTCCCCTTAAGATGAACTTAAGATCCCATGGTTGTGTGCCTCATGGGTAAACCACCCTTATTGTCCTGGTGAGGATATTACACTTTGGGGTTTAGAGTGAGTTCAAGTATGTTTGATCTTATTTTTGGATTAGTATTTGTCCCTTTGTTTCTCTTTCCCACCTAGTTGTTTGGGTGTTGTTTTTGTCGGTTTTTTGGTCCGGGACCTTGATTCACTTCGTCTTTGGTTGTGCTTTTTCGCATATCTTTTGGTTGTACAATGTTATTGATCCCTTCAATATCATTATTGTTTTGTTTTGGTCATTTTACTTTGGCATAGCTTCTCTCATTGTCAAGGGTTTTTGGTTCCTTCAAAACCAAACCTTTTTACCCTTATCTAAAAAAACACCCAAATATATTAATATTGATAGTCATGACGGTATAACAAACACACTAACTTAAACTTACGAATACACTAATTTGAATTCACAAATACTTTAATACCATAGAAAATAACTAGTCTAGTAACAATATTTAATACAAACACAAATACATTATAATATTGCATGGTAATTAACTATTATCTCTCTATAGACTAAACAATATATTTCAAAATTTTTCTTAGAAAAGAATGTCATATTATATTTATCTATGTGTACATCAAGTGAATAATTTTGTTTTGTGGTTGTGACATCAAAGTGACCACATTTTTTTAAAGTTATAAATCTATTGTTTAGTGAAAATAATGACAATCACAAGGTGAAGCATACCTTATCTTATAACCACTACATCACTTGAACATAATAGATTAATTTTATATTGGTTAATGAAAATAATAATACTTGCAAGGTGGATGACGTCTTACATTATGACTAATTATATCACTAGCACTAATTAATTTTATTTTAAGTTCTGAAATATAAAATTTAGTATGATTAAATTAAGAAAATGTTCCCTTAAATATTTATATTTACTAAAAAATTTGAACAATCACAAATTTATGAAGTAATAAATTAAATTCATGCCATAATAAAAAGTCATCCATAAAAATCATAATTAGAAATTAGACATACACATTTTATTCACTATATAATAATACTTCATATTCAAACAAAAATAAATAAAATTATATACCAAAATGGTGTCTCGAGTAAAATGTAGGTAGGAAAGACATATTTTATTAATTATATAATAATCATGGGGGTTCTCTTAGTAAAAGTATGGTATAAGATGTGCGTTTGAAAGGTATTAAAGAATACCCTTAATTCTAGTTTTTACCTCTAATTATTCAATTGATAATACCCCCTCCTGTTATATTATTAGAATGAAAATACCCACTACTTTTTCCATGTACGTTGCTTACCCATTTTTAATTGCAATTTTATTTACCCTTTTTGAAAGATAGTTTGAAGCCATTGAAGACCTATTACCAATCACCTTATAAATGTTAATCTTTAATCGATTATCAATATTTCTTCTAATAATTAAGATGGTGAAATAATATTACTTGTGTTAAAAAACATATTCAATCCTAATTTTCTACCATCTTATTATTTTTTGGTTAAGAATATCTTAATTGAGATTTTTGTTATAAAAAAGAGATTATAATTTAATTTATGACCACACTTCTTTTGTAATTTTAAGGTATTTAATTTTAAAAACTAGGGTTCAAATGTTTTAGTTTTATATTAAAATTAAACCTCCCTTTCCTTTGGCCCACCTCTCTAACCTACCCCCAATACTCTGATTCAAAATATTAATAAATTAAACCCTTTCACCCCCTCATGTCTACCGGTATATCGACTTTAATTTTATTAATTTTAACTACCTCAATATGAACCCACGTGCTAGGATATTGCCTAGCTAATGAACCCAACGATAATAATACTTCATGATGGTTTCAAATGGATGCGGGTTCTTGATTATGAAAATACGACCTTCCGTTGTAGATTATGTATTCAAATTGGCCACATGCGGGAGGCTTGCTTACTCAATAAGACTAAAAAAAAAAAAAAAGTGATTTCTTCGTGACCTAAAGGTTGTGCAACCATTCTCGGTGCATGGGAGGAAGTTCAGAGACTATGAGTTATGAGATCCCCATGCCGGTGGTTGTGTTGAAAGATCCCACATGTTTGAATTTTACGACTCGACCCATGATCATCCTTGCCTTGCAGAGCATGATCATCCTCACCTTGATTCTCCAGTTAGCTTTACCTTCCCGGCTCGAGAGGGTCTTAGGAGAGGAATGGGCGTTTCACGACTTCTCTATTTTCTTTTGGATATGTTTGGCTCCTTTCGGACCTAGGTTTCTTTAGCTCTGCCTTTGTGGCATTTCCTTTTCGTTAGGTATTTTTGTGCCATTTGGGCATTCTATTTTGCCTTTATGACGTTTTGTGGGACTTTGATTTTTCTTGTCACCCTTACTATGTAACTCTCTTTATTCTTTATTTAGTATAAAAGGCGGTTCCAATAGTAAAATAAATAAAATTATTTAGTGGTCAGTTGGGTAACCTAAACAACAAAAAGAGGGTTAAACAAAGCTAATTCCTAATCAAGATTCATAGTAGAAAATTCAACATCCGAAATAAATTTGAAAGTATCTTAGTACCGTGGCTCTATTTTTAGTATCTTAGAACCGTGAATCTGTCTAGAAAGCACTCCAAGGTTTTGGATGTCAATAAAAGTATTTCATTCATATTTTTCAAATTTGGAGAGATGTAGCATAATAAACAAAGTTGAGAAACGGTTAAATGCAAGTGTCCTCCTTGATGGTAGTCCGGATCATGGAATCTTCTCGCCTAGTTGATAAAAATAGAAAAAGATGTTTCCCCTGTGATCAAGTTTGGTCATGAATATTCGGTGATGCCATAGTGTAACACACTACACGCTACCCATTTCAAAGTGGGGAGTGGTTCTGTTGAACTAACTTGAATACACCTACAATCACATTCCATAATTGAATTCTTAAAAAACACATATAGTTGCCCAAATAAATGTAGGGTGCGAATTGGTTTCCCAAGCGGATGCATCACCTTCAATGGTGGTGAATCATTGTAGGGATCACCTTTTCCATTGAAACCCATCTCCACAAATAGGAATCTAGGTTTGGCATCTTAGCACCTCGCTTGCCATCACCTACTACATAAATCATATATTAAAATGGATTTGCTCGATTTTGATGCTATCAAAAGCCCGTAACAACTAGCTAATGTTTCTCCAACCAACATTCACAATGCTCCAAGGGTTACAAAATGAAATGAGAGGGGATTCGAGGAATCCTTTTCCATGGCTTCAATCGGGTTGTAAAACACCAATCCGTATGCAATACTTTTTATCTTGTAGTAGGACTCGATAAAAGCAAATGGAATCCATCTCCTCCTCAACTCCCAAATGTTTCTGTCTCGAAATAAGTACGTGTTGTCCACCACCTCTTTCCATCCTTTGAAATTTATTTGAGCTTATAAACGAGAAAAATATGGAACTCTCAACGAGACTTTCCCTACCAATCTCGTCTGCAATATATCGGAAATATTCCCATCGCCGATATCAATCAATTACTTAATATTTCTCCAGCCCTTGTATTTATAATACAACACATTATTCCACCCTAATATTTGTTCTTTAAAACTAGAAATTATCTCAAGATGCATGCTTGAATCTTACGTGTCCGGTCACAAAAAGAACAATGCACGTTTCATAATATCTCCATCCTCAACCGTGAGTCGACACAAGGTATAATTTGCCATGATAGAATATCATCTCATCCTCTAATCTGTAGGTGTCATCATGTATGTGACCATACGAGAATCTCACAAGTGTGTTAGTTCTCGGAGTACTCAACAAGCAAATGAGATCTCGGTCTGCTTTGACCCCTTAAAATAACCAACATAAAGATAAACTTAGATGATATGGACTGTAACCCTAATCTCTGTAACTGTCTCATGTGCAACATTGCTGGTCACATCCACATCCATCCTACTCCACATCAATTCGAAATAATAAAACTCCTCACCATGCCGGAACGTCCTCTCCATCCCCTCATTTGTAACCACCCTAAGTGATCCTATAGATAATCACCTCAAAATAACATTCTTGCCCTCAAATTTAAACTTTAGCTCCATCGTCTGAAAGTTAGTTTGAAACTCACCAAGAGAGTGAAGCCACTGCACTCCCAGCACTATGTTGGTCACTCCCATACAAACCATGTGGAGATCAATGGTAACTTTCTAGTTACCCATCGTGATGCTCACTTGGGAACCCCGTGTGCACCTCGTAGACTCTCCATTGTCTACAACCCCGTTGAGGCCCTTAAAATCCTTTGTTTATAATCCTTTCCTCAAACAACGAGACATCAATACTGGTTGTGGGTTGTCCCAATATCAATAAGTACCCCAACTCCCCGACGACCTGCATAACTCCTCTAATCCTAAATGCCTTGTACATAAGATTACTAGAACACCATGGCTATAATCTCATGAGGAAAAGTCTCCTCCTCCTGTCCCGCATCAGCACTATCCAATGCAACCCCATCTCCATCATCCATCTCACGAGTCTCTAACTCCTCACCTCTGTCACCCTTTCTCTCCTCAAAGACTTCAATGAATTGGGCCTTCCCTCTACCTCTGTAATCATGTCCTGGAATCCAAGGTGTGTGGCAATCGAAACATAGTTTCTTTTGCCTCAACTCATCTCTATCTTCATGGGAAATGATTGGCTTTTTAACCACCTCCTACCTTGGTGGAGGTTCCCTCTGCTAACGTTCATCTGATCTAGATGGAGGTTCCCTTTGCTGAACGCAAGGTGGAGCCCTCGGCTTTGGAGTGGATAACTCCAAGTATCAAGATTTCCTAATAGCCTCGTGCAAAGAAGAAGGTTCAAATGCCTTCACAAATCCAGAAACCATATGTAAAATTTTTTTATGAACAACGAAATAAACCTCATCTCCGTGACATTAGGTACCATGACTGATAATCTTTTAAAATATGCGATGTACTGATCCAGGGGACCGGTTTGTCTCAAATGAGTCCACCTCCTAAAATACCTATCAGGGTCCCTCCTATTAATTCTTCTCACCAGCCTCTGTGTGAACTTTGCATAAGTAGTAATGTGTATGTGTCCCTATGTAATCAACCCATGATGCCACAAGTCATGAACGTCTACCTCAAGATGCAAGCTTCAAACTTAATTCCATTTTCCTCGTGCATAGGATTCAAGTTAGAGTATGTCTTCAACTTCTGGACCCAAGACGGTGCAGTACACTTCTTAGAACCATCAAAGTGTGGAATGGAGATCTATCCCAATCTCCTTTGTAACTCTGGTACCGGTTTCTGATGATCTCTCTTGGGTCTACTACCAATCTTCATTTTGCAGTATTCGTAGGATGACATGTTGTTACGAAAGCCCTCACCGAAAGGTCTGGTTGCTCTCCCAACAAGACTCCTCATCCAAAATATATATTGCTACTTGTACTGTGAAACTTCCAAATCCTTCAAGAAAGAAGGTTAGTGAATCCCCAAAGGCCTAACGAGAAGAATGGAGAGGCGGTGCCCTGAATGTCCACTCTCACCTCTTTGACCCTATTGTCCCATATTGCTATTTTCTCTTCTCATTATGATTGTTGTTATTCACGGTCAATAGGCCGAAGATGATTAAAAATATTCTCTTACCCTTTTTAACAATCATAGAACCAATGCTAGTACCTTGAGAGGTACTCTCCTTCTTGCAGGAGTCTCCAACGAAGAAATCATGCTTGCCAACAGCTTATAATCCCAAAAGATAAATTTGAATTCCTTCTTTTGCTTATGAAATCAGTCAAAAAGTTTTCAAAATAAAAATTGATAGTTTTGGATAATTACCACATATTACTAGGATCCCATACTTTATAATATCCATGAGCCCTTGTATCTGTTAAGTGAGCTAAAAATTACCGCCATATATCATCCAAAAGATGCTCATATACACATAGAAGTTGGAGTAATGGTCCAACAAACTCCATGATGAAGACTTCATCATCTACCATACCATGCATCTCATGATGGAAATAAATTGGAATATGCAACATTAAATAAGACACATTAGAGTGCTCTTCATACATTTTAAGGCCATCAATGTCCTCCATGTGTCCAAGATAGACATATGTTGAGATGCTCCCAACATTGTTTCTGAGTGCATGTTGAAAGTATCGAAAGCTGATCAAAGTTTGGTTTCAAAATTACAGCGGGCTGCAATTTTACACAAGTGTCCATGTGAGGCTCCTCCTTAAGTGCTAGCTACTCCATACAGGTCTTATTTTGTGGGTGTAGAATTCCTTGCATCAATTCACCTCATCGTTTCTTTGAACTCTTGTAAGTGTTGTCTTACTTGAGTCGCTATCAACCTAGCATCTCTAGCTCGATATTCCATTCCTCAAACTTTTTAGAGTTTCCATTACATCCTCCTTGCTTGTATATACAAATTTCTTCTCTTGAGATGGAATAATTTCTCTAACAAGAAAATTTTCACTAATGCAATTATTTTTCTCAATGGAAATCATACCTTTTTCTCTAGAAGCTTCTTCTTCTTCAAATGAGTTCTTTTGTAATTTAGGTACCGACATATGATGATCTTGCTTGGGCTTGCTACCAATCTTCATCATGCAATAATATGGAAATGACATATTATCTCTAAAACCCTTACTCAAAGATTGGTATTTCCTCCAACAAGAATCCTCATCAATCACCTCTATTGGGTGCCCTTTATTATTGTTCTCACCTTTTTCCTTATTGTCCCAAGATTTGCTTTGATTCAAATTGAGTGAGGCTAAAATAAAAGTTAGTGGCTTCTGTTGTTTCACCATGTTTGTGAACATTTCCTTCATAAAAACCACATTTAGATCTTTCCAAACTACCATATTTAACCCACATAGGCTTTAGGAACAACAACTCTGATACCACTGTAATATCCCTTATGGGATACTACTTAAAAATGCACAAAATAGTGAAAATTTGCAGCCAAATAAAATATTGATTTTTGCAGATTTTTACAATAAGGACAACAAACTAAAGAAAATTAAAATCTCCCAAAATATCCACTCGAATTACTTTAAAATTTAAAGAGGGCTTGCTAATATTATGAAGGACATAATAAAATTGTTTTTGGAATTTTACACAAATTAAAATGCTGCGGAAAAAGCACAACGTGCCTACTAGGCAGTGGAAAACTTGAGAGGTTCGTAACTCTCCAAACACAAGAGAAAAAATTAAGGGTCTTTGGAAATAACATTAACTTGGTATAGGAAATGACATTTCAACCTTTAGATCTGAAGGGAACCAACTAGAAAACCCTCCAAATAAGGTTGTAAGTCACCTCGCTTGGAAAGGTGTTGGAAACTTATGGAGGTTCCTTCAAAGTGATCTAAGCCTAGACCAAATGGCTGCCGTAAATCTGATCACAGGACCCCTCGATTGTTTTCCCAAAACACCCCAAAAAACCTCAAATTCCTTCCTCTCAAACCTCGATAATTTCTCTATAACACAGCCCGGAAGGCGGCTCCAAAATGATAGACTAGGGTAGATATCTCACTACCGAAGAATATCATGCTAGTTAGGGACATGTATCTCACCACCGAAGCTAGGGTCATTGTGGGATTTAACTCCACAGGCGTAGATGTGCAAACAACAAGCCATGATTTGCACGTAAAGGGTTGATAAAATTTATGCCAAAAATTTTCTCTCCTTTCTCTCCTGCTAATTATATACCTTGAAAGGCAAAAGAGCCCCAATAGACCTAGATGCGTTTCATTCCACGAAGGGTTCAATAAAATAAAAATAACTTAAGTTACTTTTCCCCTTTAAGTCACCATGGTCCAAAAGTGAACCTCAACTAAAAATTAGAATATTATAAGGCCCAATATCTCCCGTGTCCACACCCCTTGGGTCGACCACGGTTTGGATACGACTGGCCCTTAGGCCTTCGACGCAGAAAAGGGGACATTACAATTACCTTGGTTACTAACAAAATAACACCTTATTCTTTCATGAAGGTTTTTAAGCATAAATGTGTCTCTCACCTTAATCTCATTTTTAGTTGGGACGTAGATCCTTAGGTGCTATTAGAATTAAACCAAACCTTGGTGATTAAGGGGTTAACTTGCATGAGTGGAAATTGTACTTAACTCTAGAAAATGCAATTGTATTTAAAATAATTTAACTTAAGATAAGTGTTGAAATAATAAAATGGGTGGGGGTCTTGTTACCCCATGTGCCTAGTTGCCCTTTATACCCTAATAGCGGCCCAAAACCAAAAAAAAGGTAGTGGGTCATATTCCTATGATTGATCTCATGGTGGGATTTAAATGACACAAGTGTATGTCCTAGTTGCTGACATGTGTTTAGCTTTGCGGTGTATAAGAGCAAAGAAATGGGATGTCTCATGCTAGGATTCACTCCTTGTAGTAGAAAATCCATTAGGGAAAAGTGTTGGTTAATTTGTTTATGATTATTATGAAACAATGCTAATAATGAGACCATAGTGCGATGTAAGAGTAAAGCTTATAAGGGTAAAACAATATTTGAGGTTAGGAATAATGTCACTCTCGAGTTCTTATAACTCAATTAAACATTTTCATGTATAAATATAATATGAATTGGCTTGGTGACATCAAACTTCAAGAAAACACAAGATTTATCTATTCTAAATAAAATTTCTTGTCTTGGAAATATGTTGAATGGTTTCAAAAAGGTAGCTTAAATCTAAATCTCCCTTAAATCCTAAGATTTCTTGCTTGATATCATGTCAGATTCACTTTTGTAGCAAGGGTAAAATTTAAACATTGAATAAACATTTGGGAAGCATAATCTTAACATAAGAATGAGAGAATTAGGAACTTTGTATGCAATTTGAAATATGGAAAATACTTATGTAAATTATGGAGATTGTAGTAAGGGTTAAAGAACTAACCTAAATGGTCGAACTGTAAGTTGAATGTGAAATGAATTTAAGAACCTGTAGGTGGAAAAAGGACAAAATTATCCTTACATAGTGATGTTCTTGGAATGTTAATCATAACTAAGATGTAATTATGGTAATGATGTGTGTGGGCTTGCAAATCCTTGGGTCCCTTCTTCTTGTGGTTGGGTCATTGCTAGCATTTGTTCATTGGGGAAAGTGTGGCATCAACATGTATATGGTGTTGTCATGTGTCTATGTGAGTCGATGACTTATGTAAGTGTCTTATGTGTTGTTGAGTTTCTCTATTTGGAGCCCTTGTGGTGTTGTGTAGTGAGCAATGTAAGTAAAAAAAAGTATCCTCATATTTTTACTTTGTTGTATTTGTGTGTTTTAAATGTGGGCGTTCTGAAATATCTCTTCCTCCCTATTAATGGTTTCATGTAGCATAATTTTTGACATTAATCCAAGTAAGAATAATAGTATAAGTTCCTTTTGCATAACAAGATTCCCTTTACATCACTTTGTACATATTTCACCAAATATGTAAATATTGTTGGATATAAATGAGTATAAGAGACAAGATGCTATATTATATTTTCGGGACTCTTGGATCAAACTACTATATAAGGAAATATTTCTCAAATAGATATTTAATTGGTGTTGAAAGAAAGAGGTACCATTGATAATAAGGATAAATTATTTCTTATTGACTCTATTTCATCCGCCAAAGACATGTTGAATGTCTGCCCGAAAGTATGTTCTTCAATAAAATGACAACTATAATATTTAGGTACTTCCTATGAATTCTTATTTAAATAGATGAAGGAAAATGGTCATATTCTCAATCGGATAAACATCCCAATAAGTCACCAAAAATACTAATGTTTTATCATTAGTACTAATATTTAATGTTATTATAACTCATTTTGTGCGTCTCTCACAAACATATCACCCGATGGATTAATGGCCATCAAGGTAGTAACTTTCTTAAGAATAATATTAGGCGATGGTATTTAAATATGGAAAAGCATAGTCGATGAAAAAAATAATAAATATGGAAAAATTTGGTCTTATTAATCTTCCAGATTGTTGAAAATATGCTAAAGAATACTTGAAAAATAAAAATACCGAAAAATGAAAATCCTTTTAACTCTTTTACTATAATATCTTTGGAGGTGTTCACAATTTAAATATTTATGGTATAATATAATAAGAAATAACATAAAATTTTTAGATCTGCGCATAATAATTTTTACCACCGAAAATAACATAATTGTGTCTACAAATAAACTATTACATAATAATTAACTACTCTCATATCAATAGTGTAAACTCACAAATAATATAGTATTACAACAATTAATTAATCCCATACCCATAATTAATAAAAACATAAATTATACACTAACTTAAACTCACCAATACACTAACAAAAACTCACAAATATACTACTTGAAAGTCACAAATATATCAAAACCATAACAATTAATTAGTCTAGTAACAACAATTAATAAAAACAAAAATACAGGATGTCTCCTCAAAATATTTCCATGGACCCTTCTCAAAATCCCTTCATGAACCCTAACTATAGAACAAAATATTTTGACAGGGATGGAGGAGTTTCCACTATGTAGAGTGATGTTGTGGGGGACCAAGATCGGTTTGAAATTTTGTCGGTGGCGGTGGTGTGTAGGAGGGATTGGAGTGGATGGCCATGGTTGAGGCCCCTCCCATGTTTTCCTGGTTTTGCTAGTACGACCTTGCATGTTGTCGGCGAAGGTTCTTCCCCTATGGGAGAGATGATTATTTTGTCGACACCAACTCGGGAGGTGAAAGTGGTGTGAAGCGAGTCTTTAGGCACTGGTCTATGGTGCCATTACCTCGACTCGGTGGCTATTGTTATGACTCCCAATGTGAGACTCGAAAATTTCTAACCCCCTTTGAGTGGCATGGAGATAAGTGGTGACAGAACATAAGTCTGTTCTCCCGCCACCTTTGTTATTGAAAAGGAGAATCCCTCTTTCTAGGAAGTTCAAGAGAAAATATGGTGTCAAACCCCTCAAGGAAGATGTTAGCTCTCCTTCAGTCACCTTTGGGGCACATGTGATTGAATTTGAGAATAAATTCAGGTCATCAAAAAGGGCTTGATATGCTAGTTTAATGGACCGTGGTTGGGACTACCCTTTGCTACACTCATGGATTTATTCTCAATGGCTACCTATCATGGAAGGTAGAGTGGATATTTATCCATGTGCCAGAGGTTTTTTTATTGTGGTTTTTAATCTGATTGAAGATAGAGATAGAATTTTTTCTATGCTTTAGGAACTTCAGAATCATCTTTTGCTAAGATGATACATGGTTTACTTCTTCTAACCCAACTACCGAAATCGTTCATGTCAAGCCAAGTATGGGTTTTATTTCCTCACCTTCCACTACAATTTTGGGGAGAGGATAGCCTTATTTTGATTGGAAATTATTTTGGGAAATGTTTGGATATTGATACAAAAATTGAATCGTATACTCAAACTACATATGCTCATATATTAGTGGATCTGGATACATCGGTTGATCTATGAACTTCTATGGAAATTAGGGTTTTGGATAAGACATGGTCTCAAACTTTGTCTTGTGAAGGGCTACCGTTCGGATGTAGCCAATGCTTTAGCTTGGGTCACTTAGCCTCAAAATGTAGCGTGGGAAACACAAGGTGAATGGTCAAGTTTCTTAGTGGAAGGATTCTTAGCCTAGTATGTTGGGTGTGGAAAGTGTTCCAGTTTATTCATCGGAAGAGTCAAAAATTTAAGAAGGTGAAATTTTGATTTCGGTTGGGATTTCCTTCTCCTTCATGCCGAGGGTTTGAAGGATCATATATTTTCAGTTTGTAAAGAAGCGCAGTCCCTTCACAACCGACCTCTAGTTTATTTAAAAACACAATCTGAAGAATGACTCAAACATGAATCCTAATAGATGTGAGGGGTGGACACTTGTGAATAGAAAAAATAAAGGAAATAATCTTACTTCTCCCCTTAAGATGAACTTAAGTTCCCATGGTTGGGTGCCTCATGGGTAAACCAACCTTATTATTTGGTTAGGATAGTATATTGGGGTTTAGAGCGAGTTCAAGTATGTTTGATCTACTTTTTTAATTAGTCTTTGTCCCTTTGTTTCTCTTTCCTAGCCTAGGTGTTTGGGTGTTGTTTTTATCGATTTTTTTTCTCGGGACCTTGATTCACTTCATCTTTGGTTGTGCTTTTTCGCATATCTTTTGGTTGTACAATTTTATTGGTCCCTTCAAAATCATTATTGTTTCATTTTGGCCATTGTACTTTGGCATAGCTTCTCTCATTGTACAAGGGTGTTTGGTCCCTTCAAAACCAAACCTTTTTTACCCTTATTTAAAAAAACACACAAATATATTAATTTTGATAGTCATGACGGTATAACAAATACACTAACTTAAACTTACGAACACACTAATTTGAATTCTTAAATACTTTAATACCATAGAAATTAACTAGTCTAGTAACAATATTTAATACAAACATAAATACATTATAATATTGGATGGTAATTAACTAGTATTTGTGTAAAGACTAAACAATATATTTCAAAATTTTGCTTAGAAAGGAATGTCATATTATATTCATGTAAGTGTACGTCGATTGAATAATTTTGTTTTGTGGTTGTGACTTAAAGTGACCACGTTTTTTAAAGTTATAAATATATTGGTTAGTGAAAATAATGACAATCACAAGGTGAAGCATACCTTATCTTATAGCCACTACATCACTTGAGCACAATAGATTAATTTTATTTTGGTTAATGAAAATAATAATACTTGCGAGGTGGATGGAGTCTTACATTATGACTAATTATATCACTAGTACTAATTAATTTTATTTTAAGCTAAAATATAAAATTTAGTATGATTGAATTAAGAAAATGTTCCCTTAAATATTTATATTTACTAAAAAATTTGAACAATCACAAATTTATGAAGTAATAAATTAAATTCATGCCATAATAATAAACCATCCATAAAAATCATAATTAGAAATTAGACATACACATTTTATTCATTATATAATAATACTTCATATTCAAACAAAAATAAATAAAATTATATACCAAAATGGTGTCTCGAGTAAAATGTAGGTAGGAAAGACATATTTTATTCATTATATAATAATCACACGGGTTCACTTAGTAAAAGTATAGTATAACACGTGCATTCGAAGGGTATTAAAGAATACCTTTAATTCTAGTTTTTACCTCTAATTATTCAATTGATAATACCCCCTCCTGTTATATTATTAGAATGAAAATACCCCTATTTTTTCCATGTACCTTGCTTACCCATTTTTAATTGCAATTTTATTTACCCTTTTTGAAAGATAGTTTGAAGCCATTGAAGACCTATTACCAATCACCTTATAAATGTTAATCTTTAATCGGTTATCAATAGTTCTTCTAATAATTAAGATGGTGAAATAATATTACTTGTGTTAAAAAACATACTCAATCCTAGTTTTTACCATCTTATTATTTCTTGGTTAAGAATATCTTAATTGAGATTTCTTTATTAAAAAGAGATTATAATTTAATTTATGACCACACTCCTTTTGAAATTTTAAGGTATTTAATTTTAGAAACTAGGGTTCAAATGTTTTAGTTTTATATTAAAATTAAACCTCCCTTTCCTTTGGCCCACCTCTCGACCTACCCCAATACGATTCAAAATATTAAAAATTAAACCCTATCATCCCCTCATGTTTACCGGTATATTGACTTTAATTTTATTAATTTTAATTACCTCAATATGAACCCACGTCGTGCTAGGATATTTCCTAACTAATGAACCGTGATAATAATACTTCATGATGGTTTCAAATGGATGCGGGTTCTTGATTATGAAAATATGGCCTTCCGTTGCAGATCATGTCATCAAATTGGCCACATCCAGAGGCTTGTTTACTCAATAAGACTAAAAAAAAAAGAAAAAAGTGATTTCTTCGCGACCTAAAGTTTGGCAACCATTCTCGGCGCATGGGAGGAATTTGAGACTATGAGTGATGAGATCCCCCTACCAACGGTTGTGTTGAAAGATCCCACATGTTTGAATTATGAGTGATGAGATCCCCCTACCGGCGGTTGTGTTGAAATATCTCACGTGTTTGAATTTTCGACTCGACCCGATTGTCCTCACCCTTGCCAGAGCACGATCATCCTTTCCTTGATTCTTTATTAGCTTTGCTTTCCTAGGCGAGAGGGTTTAAGGAGAGGAAAGAGTGTTTTGTTGTTTCTCCGTTTTCTTTTGGATCTCATTTATCTCCTTTCGGACCCGTGGTTTCTTTAGCTCTTCCTTTGTAGTGTTTCCTTTTATGTTAGGTCTTTGTTGTGACCTTTGGGCATTCGGTGCTTTGCCTTTATGACGTTTTGTGGACTGTGATTTTTCTCGTAATCCTTGACTATGTAACTCTCTTTATTTTTTATTTAATATAAATGGCAGGTTCAAATAGTAAAATAAATAAAATTATTCACACGTCGATAAAAGTCTTTCATTCATATTTTTCAAATTTGGAGAGATGTAGCATAATAAAAGAGTTGAGCGATTGGTCGAATGCAAGTGTCTGCACGGATGGTAGTCCGGATCATGGAATCTTCCTACCTTGGTTGATAAAAATAGAAAACGACATTTCGAATGTGATCAAATCCAAATCCACGAATATTTGGTGATGCCACGTGTAACACACTTTGCACTCTACCCATCTCATCGGGGAGTGGTTCTGTTTAACTAACTTTTTAGACCTCTGATCACATTCCATAATTGAATTCTTAAAAACACATATAGTTGCCCAAATACATGTAGGGCCCGAATTGGTTTCCCAAGTAGATGCATCACCTCAAATGGTGGTGAATCATCATAGGGGATCACCTTTTCCGTTGACACCCATCGCCACAAATAGGAATCCGGGTTGGGCATCTCCGCACGTCGCCGCCATCGCCCACTATAGAAATCATATATTAAAATGGATTCGCTCGGCCTCGCTACTTTGCCAAAATCCTCTGTAACAACTAGCCAATGTTTCTCCAAACAACATTCGCAACACTCGAGGGTTATAATCGAAATGAGAGGGGATTCGAGGAAGCCTTTTCCATGACTTCGAATCAGTTGTAAAGAACCAATCCGTATACAATGCTTTTTGTCTTGCGGTAGGACTCAATCAAAGCGGTGGAATCCTTCTCCTCCTCCGCTCATAAATGTTTCTGTCTCAAAAGAATTCTAGGATTTCCACCACCTCTTTCCATCCTTTCAAACTTATTTGAGCTTGTAAATAGAAAAATATGGAACTACGAATAGAATTTCCTAGCAATCTCGTCTAAAATATTAGGAAATATTCCCATCACCAATATCAATCAATTGCTCAATATTTCTCCAGCCCTTGTATTTATAATACATCACATTATTCCACCCTAATATTTTTGCTTTAAAACAAGAAATTATCTCGAGATGCATGCTTCGTAGCTCAGTGTCCAGTCATGAAAGAACAATGCACATGTCACAATATCTCCATCCTCAACCCTGAGTTTGACACAAGGTATAATCTGCCATGATAGAATATCATCTCATCCTCTAATCTGTAGGTGTCATCTTGTATGTGACCATCTAGAATCTCACAAGTGTGTCGGTTCTTGGAGTACTCAACAAGCAAATGAGATCTCCAGTCTATTGACCCCTTAGATAACCAACATAATGATAAACTCAGAGGATCTGAACTTGTAACCCCAATCTCTGTAACTGTCTCATGTGCAACATTGCTGGTCACATCCACATCCATCCTACTCCGCATCGATCCACAATAATAAAAATCCTCACCATGCTGGAACTTCCTCTCCATCCCCTCACCAAACCACCTTAAGTGCTCCTATAGATAATCCCCTCAAAATCACACTCCCGCCTCCTGAGTTTAAACTTGACACCATTGTCGGAAAGTTAGTCTAAAAATCACCAAGAGAGTGAAGCCACTACACTCCCAACACTATGTTGGTCACTCCCATACCAACGATGTGGAGATCATTGGTAACTGTATAGTTACCCATCGTGATGCTCACTTGGGGAACCCACCGTGTGCACCTCATAGACTCTCCATTGGCTACAACCTCGTTAAGGCCCTAAAAATCCTCTATCTGTAATCCTCACCTCTCAAACAATGAGGCATTAATATAGTTGTGGGTTTCCCCACTATCAATGAGTACCCCAACTCGTTGACCCTACATAACTCCTCTAATCCTAAATGCCTTATACATCAGAGTACTAGAAAATGTGGCTATAATCTCCTGAGGAAAAGTCTCCTCCTCCCCTCCTGCATCAGCACTATCCAACATAACCCCATCTCCATCATCCATCTCATGAGTCTCTAACTCCTCACCTCTGTCACCCTTTCTCTCCTCAAAGACTTCAATGAATTGGGCCTTCCCTCTACCTCTGTAATCATGTCCTGGAATCCAAGGTGTGTGGCAATCGAAACATAGTTTCTTTCGCCTCTAAGTCATCTCGGTCTTCATGGGAAATGATTGGCTTTTTAACCACCTCTTGCTTCGATGGAGGCTCCCTCTCGCTGACGCGTTCATCGATCCGGATGGAGGTTCCTTTCTTTGAACATAAGGTGGATCCTTAGGCTTTGGAGTGTATAACTCCAAGTCCCGAGCTTTCGTAAAAGCCTCGTGCAAAGAAGAAGGTTCAAATGCCTTCACAAATCTAGTGAAAGCATCAGTCAAACCTGCTATGAACAATGAAATCAACCTCATCTCTGTGACATCACGTACCATGACTGACAATCTCTTAAAATCTGTGATGTACTCTTGATCCAGGGGACCGGTTTGTCTCAAATGAGTCCACCTCTTGAAATACCTATCAGGGTCCCTCCTATCAATTCTTCTCACCAACCTCTGCGCAAACTTTGCATAAGTAGTAATGTGTATGCGTCCCTGTGTAATCAACCCATGATGCCACCCATCATGAACGTCTCCCTCAAGATTCAAGCTTCCAAACTTAATTCCATCTTCCTCGCGCATAGGATTCAAGTCAGAGTATGTCTTCAACTTCTAGACCCAATACGGTGCAGTACACTTCTTAGAACCATCGAAGTGTGGAATGGAGATCTATCCCAATCTCCTCTATAACTCTGCAGTACCGGTTTGATGATCTCTCTTGGGTTTCTTTCTTGCCAATATTAATTTTGCACTATTCACAGGGATGACATGTTGTTACAAAAGCCCTCACTCAAGGTTTGGTTCCTATCCTAACAAGACTCCTCATCAAAAATATCTATTAGCTCATGTACACACTGTGAAACTTCGGATCCTTTAAGAAAGAAGGTTCATGAAGCCCCAAAGGCATGACAGAAGAATGGGAGGCCACTTTGCCACGAATGTCCACTCTCACCTCTTTGACCATGTTGTCCCATATTGCTATTTTCTCTTCTCATTATGACTATTGTTATACACAAATCCAATAGGTGAAGATGATTAAAAATATTCTCTTACCCTTTTTAATAATCATAGAACCAACACTAGTACCTTGAGAGGTAGTCTCCCTTAACTTGCATCGAGTTTCTAAGGAAGAAATCATGCTTGCCAACACTTGTAATCGCAAAAGACACATTTGAATTCCTTATTTTGCTTATGAAATCAGTCACAAAGTTTTCAAAATCAGAATTGATAGTTTTGGATAATTGCCACATATTACTAGGATCCCATACCTTATAATGCCCATGAGCCCTTGTATCTGTTAAGTGAGCTAAAAATTTCTGCCATATATCATCCAAAAGATGCTCATATACACATAGTTGGAGAAATGGTCCAACAAACTCCATGATTAAGACTTCATCATCTACCATACCATGCATCTCATGATGGAAATAAATTGGAATAGTCAACAATAAATAAGACACATTAGTGTGCTCTTCATACCTTTCAAGTCAATCAATATCCTCCTTGTGTTAAAAATAGACATATGTTGAGTTGCCCCCAACATTGTTTCACAGTGCTGTTAAAAATATCGAAAAGATGATCAAAAGTTGCTGGTTTGGAAATTACAGCAGGCTACAATTTTACACAAGTGTCCATGTGAGGCTCCTCCTCATGTGCCAACTGCTCCATAGAGTCTTCTTTCATGGGTGTAGACTTCCTTGCATTAATTTTCCTCATCGTTTCCTTGAACTCTTTTAAGTGTTGTATTGCTTGAGTCGCTATCAACCTAGCAACTCTAGCTCTGCTAGTCCATTCCTCACACTTTTTAGAGTTTCCATTACATCCTCCTTGCTTGCATATACAAATTTCTTCTCTTGAGCTGGAATAATTTCTCTAACAAGCAAATTTTCACTAATGCAATTATTTTCTCAATGGAAATGATATCTTTTTCTCTAGAAGCTTCTTCTTCTTCAAATGAGTTCTTTTGTAATTCAGGTACCGGCATATGATGATCTCACTTGGGCTTGCCACCAATCTTTATCATGTGATAATATGGAAATGACATATTATCTCTGAAACCCTTACTCAAAGATTGGTATTTCCGCTAACAAGAATCCTCATCAATCACCTCTATTCGGTGCCCTTTATTATTGTTCTCACCTTTTTAATTCAAATTCAGAGTGAGTGGCTAAAATAAAGGTTAGTGGCTTCCTTTTGTTTCACCATGTTGGTGAACATTTCCTTCATAAAACCCACATTTAGATCTTTCAAAACTACCGTATTTAACCCACACAAAGCTAGAGGAACAACATCTCGATACCACCGTAATATCCCTTAAGGGATACTACATAAAAATGCACAAAATATTGAAAATTTGTAGCTAAATAAAATCTCTGCTTTTCTGATTTCTACAATAAGGACAACGGAATAAAGAAAATTAAAATCTCCCAAAATATCCACTCGAATTGTTTTAAAATTTAAAGAGGTCTTGCTAATATTACGAAGGACATAATAAAATTATTTTTGGAATTTTACACAAATTAAAATGCTGCTAGAAAAAGCACATCGTGCCCTAGGCAGTGGAAAACTTAAGAGGTTTGTAACTCTCCAAATAAAAGAGAAAAAATTAAGGGTCTTTGAAAATAACATTAACAAGTATAGGAAATGACATTTCAACCTTCGATCTGAAGGGGACCAATGTAAAACCCTCCAAATAAGGTTACAAGTCACCTCGCTTGGAAAGGGGCTAGAAACGATGGAGGCACCTTCAAAGTGATGCTTAAGCCTAGCCCAAATGGCTGCCGTAAATATGATCTGGTACCCTCTCGATTATCTTCCCCAAATGACCCCAAAACCTTGAAATTCCTTCCTCTCAAACCTTTGATAATTTCTCACGTAACACACGACCTGAAGGCGGCTCCAAAATGACAGACTAGGGTAGATCTCTCACTACCGAAGAATGCCCTGCTAGCTAGGGATGGGTCTCTCACCACCGAAGCTAGGGTCCCTGTGGGATTTGACTCCACAAGTTGTAGATGCGCAAACAATAGTTGCACGTGAAGGGTCAATAAAATGTATGCCAAAAAGTTTCTCTCCTTTCTCTCCCAACTCCTTATATACTTTCCAAGGCAAAAGAGCCCCAATAGACCTAGATGCGTTTCATTCCACGGAGGGGTCAATAAAATAAAAATAACTTAAGTTACTTTTCCCCTTTAAGTTTCCATGGTCCAAAAGTGACCCTCAACGCAAAATTAGAATACTAGAACCACGTGGCCTCTTCTAAATAGCTCCCGGCATTGTGAGGCCTTCGGGTTTGACCATGGTTTGGACTCAACTGACCCTTAGGCCTTTAGCACGGAAAAGGGGACATTACGGTTACCTTGGTTACTAACAAAAATAACACCTTACTCTTTCATGAAGGTTGTTTAGCATAAATGTGTTCTCTCACCTTAAACTCATTTTTAGTTGGGATGTAGATCCTTAGGTGCTATTAGAATTAAACCAAACCTTGGCTGATTAAGGGGTTAATTTGCGAGTGGAAATTGTACTTAACTCTAGAAAATGAATTTTTATTTTAAATAAGTTGCCTTAAGAGAAGTGTAGAAACAAGAAAAAGGGAGGGGGTGGTCTCGTTACCCCATGTGTCCAGCTTCCCTATGTACCCTAGTAAGTGACCCAAAACCAAACAAAGGTAGTGGGTCATGTTCTATGATTGATCTCAAGGTGGGATTTAAATGACACGAGTGGATGTCCTACTTATGACATGTGTTTAGCTTTGTAGTGTATAAGAGCAAAGAAATGGGATGTCTCATGCTAGGATTCACTCCTTGTAGTGTGAATCATTAGTGAAAAGTGTTGGTTAATTTGTTTACGATTGTTATGAAACAATGCTAATAATGAGACCATAGTGCGATGTAAGAGTAAAGCTTATAAGGGTAAAACAAGATTTGAGGTTAGGAATAATGTCACTCTTGGAGTCCTTATAACTCAATTAAACATTTTCATGTATTAAAAATAATATGAATTGCCTTGGTGACATCAAACTTCGAGAAAACATAAGATATATATATTCTAAATAAAATTTATTGCCTTGGAAATATGTTGAATGGTTTCAAAATTCATCGAACTATATTAAAAATGGTATGGCAATAAAGATACCGTGATCAAAGAATGTTTTTGAAAAGGTACCTTGAATCTAAATCTCCCTTGAATCCTAAGATTTCTTGCTTGACATCACGTCGATTCACTTTTATAAAGCAAGGATAAAATTTAAACATGGAATAAACATTTGGGAAGCATAATCTTAACATAAGAATGAGAGAATTAGGAACTTGTATGCAATTTGAAATATGGAAAATACTTATGTAAATTACAGAGATTGTAGTAAGGGTTAAAGAACTAACCTAAATGATCGAATTGTGAGTTGAATGTGAAATGAATTTAAGAACTTATTGGTGGAAAAATGAAAAAATTATCCTTGCAAAGTGATGTTCTTGGAATTTTAATCATAACTAAGATGTAATTATGGTAATGATGTGTGTGGGCTTAACAATCCTTGGGTCCCTTATTCTTGTGGTTGGGTCATTCTTGCAGCATTCGGTCATTGGGGAAGGTGTGGTGTCAACATGCATATGGTTTTGTCATGTGTCTATGTGAGTTGATGACTTATGTAAGTGTTTTATGTGTTGTTGAGTTTCTCTACTTAGAGCCCTTGTGGTGTTGTGTAGTGATCAATGAAAGAAAAAAAAATTATCCTTGTATTTTTACTCTTGTATTTGTGTGTGTTAAATGTGGCGTTTCTGAATATCTCTTCCTCCTATTAATGGTTTCATGTAGAAGAATTTTGGACATTAATCCAAGTAAGAATAAGAGTATAAGTTCCTTTTGCATAAAAAGATTCCCTTTACATCACTTTGTACATATTTCACTTGAAGTAAGTAAATATTATTTGGATATAAACGAGTACAAGAGACAAGATGATATATTATATTTTCGTGGACTCTTGGATCACACTACTATATAAAGCAATATTTCTCAAATAGATATTTAATTGGTGTTGAAAGAAAGAGGTACCATTGATAATAAGGATAAATTATTTCTTATTGACTCTATTTCATCCGCCAAAGACATGTTGAATCCACTCGTGAAAGTATGTTCTTGATAAAATGACAACTATAATATTTAGGTACTTCCTATGACTTCGTATTCAAATAGATGAAGGAAAATGGTCATATTCTCAATCGGATAAACATCCCAATAAGTCACCAAAAATACTAATGCTTTATCATTAGTACTAATATTTAATGTTATTATAACTCATTTTGTGCATCTCTCATAAACTTATCACCTAATGGATTGATGGCCATCAAGGTAGTAACTTTTGTAAGAAGAATTTAAAGTGATGGTATTTAAATATGGAAAAACACTATCAATAAAAAAATGTTAAATATGGAAAAAAATTCGGTCTTATTAATCTTCCGATATTGTTCAAAATCTGCTAAAAAATACTGAAAAATAAAAATACCCAAAAATGAAAATCCTTTTAGGCTAATTATAGTATCTTTGGAGGTGTTCACAATTTAAATATTTTGGTATAATATAATAAGAAATAACAAAAATTTTTAGATGCTTTAATAATAGTTTACCACTTTAAAATAACATAATTGTGTCTACTGAAATAAACTATTACATAATAATTAACTACTCTCATATCAATAGTGTAAACTCACAAATAATATAATATTACAACAATTAATTAATCCCATACCCATAATTAATAAAAACATAAATTATACACTAACTTAAACTCACCAATACACTAACAAAAACTCACAAATATACTACTTGAAAGTCACAAATATATCAAAACCATAACAATTAATTAGTCTAGTAACAACAATTGATAAAAACAAAAATATAGGATGTCTCCTCTAAAAGGAGCGATAACCAGTTGTACCAAGCCAAGAACACGGATGCTAATCAAACACCACGATCAATAAGATGAAAGCAATTCGCGAATAACTTTACACAAAACCTTTGCAAACAAATGAGAAGAAATATCATATATTATTATGGAACTCAATGAAATACAATGAGAATGGAACTTGCTTATATAGGCAAGGAATAACAATCTAAGAACCAATCAAGGTCGTAAATCAAGTCATAAATCATGGAAAAACTAGTCATCAAAGAACTAGTCAAGTCCATAGATTTATGAGAGAACTAGACATCAAGAATCTAATCAATACCATAGATCTAGGAAAGAACTAGTCAATACCATAGATCAAGTAAAGAACTATACCTAACAACTAGATAATATCTCCTAATATCTAAATAAATAAAAATAAATATCCACACACATAAGTGGGTGAGGATAATTATAATAAAGGTAAATAATGTACCTAGGTGAACATGAGCTAAGGTAAATACCTACGCTAACACCCCCTCAAGTGAAGCTAGGGGCCAAAATATAAGTGGCATGTCCACGGTATGAGTCCCCGACAACTAGGCACGATGAGGTACTCATGTACAATATATCCATAAAGAAATCTTGAACCAAAAGAAGGAAATAATCTTGCTATAAGGAAAGAAAGAAGAAGAAGAAGAAGGAAGATGTTCTCATGAACATCCCCAAGAAAACTTCTGAAACCCCAAGCATTCCACGCAAATCAAGGTAGCGAGGTGATGTAAAGGTTTCGTAAATATGTCTATGACTCCGCTCTTGAGTTGGAAGGTACTCAAGCAAAGAACTCCATCTTGAATGTGCTGCCAAATGAAGTGGATGTGTATCTCGATATGCTTGGTCCATTGGCTGGTGCTCAATGGGTTGCGAAAATGTGAATTACACTTTGGTTATCACACCAAAGTACGTCGGTGAATCCTATGGGAATCCAAACTCACAATAATCGGCAAAGCCAAAGAATCTTTTGACTCACTGTAATCGCTGCCCCGTACTCTACCTCACGAAGATGAAAGTGCGATAGCTGTTGCTTTTTACATGCCCAAGTAATGGAGAAGAACCAAGACAAAAGATAGCCGGAAGTAGAATGCTGTCATCAATAGAACCTACCTAATCGAATCAGATACCCAACCAACTAAGTAGAACCCGTAGTGTAGTGTAGGCCAAAGTGGGAAGTGCCACCGTAAATCATGCAAAATACTTTTAGAAGCACACAATGACTACTATGATGAGAATGTGCAAACCGAGATATAAGCCCTACTGCAAATGAAATATTAGGGTGAGTATGGGTCAAGTACATGAGACTCCCAACCAACTCGCCTATCTGATGTAGGATCACAAAGTGGTGTGGTACATGTGGATGTAAGAGTAACCCAGGTCGAAAAGGAGATGGACTTGGCTTGCAATCAGCCATATCAAAGCGCCGAAGAAGATCATGGGTGTATTTTTGCTAACTTAAATGAATCCTAAGATCTATCGAGAAATCATAAACCAAGGAAATAATGCAATAACCCAAGATCTGTCATGTCAAACTGTGTAGAAAGAGCCCGTTGAATACTCTAAATATGGGAAGAAGAGCTGCCAGTAAGTAACAGATCATCAACATACAAGACAAGTATCACAATATCCTCACCAACATGCTGGAGATACACTGTATGATTGGAGTGGCAACGAACAAAACCAATAGATAGAAGAAAAGAATCCATCTTCTCATACCAAGCCCAAGGGGCTTATTTGAGACCGTAGAGAGACTTTGAAGCCTACAAACAAGAGAAGAATCCTGAACAAATCTAGCCGGATGCTCCATATATATTTCCTCTTGTAGATCTCCATGTAAGAAGGCACTCTTCACATCCATATGGTATACGGGCCACCCCTGTGATGCAAAAATAACAAGTACAAGGCGTACAAAATCCATCTTGGCAATGGGTGCAAAAGTCTCAGAGTAATCAATACCTTCGACTTGTGAAAAACCCTTTGCAACAAGACGAGCCTTATACTTGTCAATGGACCCATCACTACGTATTTGGTTTGGTACACTAACCATATTTCTTCCTTTAGGAAGAGATACCAAATCAAAGTATGATTCTTCATCAAAGAAGAATACTCAATTGTCATCGCATCATCCCACTCCGGTATCCCATGAGCCTTTGAAAAAGACTGTGGATCCTCAAAAACGCCTAACACAAAAGTCTAGAACCCAGTAGAATGTGTGTGATGATGCCTAGTGGGTGGAAGATCCTTTATAAAAGGTGCTTTACCTCGAAACTATAGTATGAGCCCACTTAGGCATAGTGACAACATCAGTGGGAATAGGATCCTCAATGGCATCTATAACCTCCTCATCAATCTCCTCAAAGAAAGGATCCTCAAGATGAGATGAAGAAGAAGAAGGAATGGAAGAAGATGAAGAATCATGAGGAGTGAAACACTCATCAAACTGAACATGTGTTTGAAAAAGAACATTATGCGTATCAGGATCTAAAAGATGATAAGCTATCATGTCCTCACAATACCCTACAAAGGTCAAGGGTTTACTCTTCTTATCCAAAGATTTCCTTTTCTTCTTTGATACAAAGGCCCAAGCATGACTTCCAAAGACTCAAAAAAATGAGACATCTGGCTTAGTGTTGGACCAAGCTTCCTTTGGAGTCAAATGCTCAAGTGCTCTGTGTGGTGTGCGATTTTGAATATAGTTAGCACAATTAATTGCTTCTACCCAGTAGATAGGAGGTAAATCTCTAGAATGCATCATACAATTAGCCATTTCCTTCAAATTTCTATTCTTCCTTTCTGCTAAGCCATTCTGTTGTGGAGTATGAGGAACAAAATAATGGTGAATAATGCCTTAAATTGCCAAAAAATTTAGAAAAATCATCGCTGAATTACTCCCCCATTATCGGTCTGAAAGGTTCTTTATGCAACTAGAAGATTGTTTCTCGACCAAAGCCTTGAAGACTTTGAAGTGTGAAAAAACATCACTTTTGTACTTGAGAAAATAAACCCAAGTATGCCTCAAGAAATTATCAATAAACGTAAGTGCATACTTAGCTCCATTGAAAGAGGGGGTAGGAAAAACCATCAAGTCACTATGCACAAGCTCAAGTGGTGAAGAAAATCTCTTAGAAAAATTCTTAGGAAATGGATCTTGGTGTTGTTTCCTAATGCACGGCCAGCAAACTCCTTAAGACTAGAAACTCTAGGAATACCATCTACCATACAATGAGTGCTCAACTCCTTCAAATATCTGTAATTAAGATGTCCAAATCTTTCATGCCAAAGCTTACTCTCTGAATCTGCATGAGAAACCAATCTGTCCCTATAGAGGAAGTGTCATCAAAACCCTCAAAGTGATATAGTCTAGAACTATGATCAACAATACCTTGAGCAACAAGTGAATTTGGCTCTAAAAAAGTTCGTACTTCTGCCCCATGTGGTGTAAAAGTCACTATTTTCCCTTGACCAGAATGAAAAATTTGATACACAGAAAGAAAATTTGTAGTGATGTTAGGAACATATAGTGCATCTTGGATACTGCCACCATCAAGTTGTATATCACCTTTTCCTTTAACAAAAAGAAAGGAAGAATCTCCAACCTCAATTTTGGAAGTAGAACTCAAACCTAGAGAAACAAAAGACTCCTTAGAAGAAGTCATGTGATGAGAAGCACCAAAATCTATAACCCAACTATCTCAGTGGTGACTGAGATCTCCCAACAACATTAAGTGATTTGCCATGCTGATTAGAAGGAGGTGGAGTAGAGATAGAAATTTTGTGTTTCTTGACTGCATCCTCTAAGGCTTGCATTCGCTTATAACACCTATGTTCTTCATGATTACTACCCCCACAAAAAGAGCATGAACAACTATAATTATTCTTGGAATTAGAAGACTCCTTGGGTTTTGAGTTGTTTTCTTTGGTTTTAGGCGCATTTTGAGATGGAGAAGGGGTGGATTTGGTTTTATTGTTTGGTTTTCCTTGCCCTTAGGATTAGATGCAACTAATGCCTTTTAGAGATGGAAGACTCAAGGTGAGACAATTTGGATTCTTCCCTTGTAAGTCTTTCACAACATGTTTCTAAGTCGGGAATTTTAAATGTGTCACATAAGGCATCCGTGCTTTAGAGAAAAGGTAGAAGAAAATATTTGAAATGGTCCTCTCAACTTGGATAGAATCAAGTAAACACACTCTTCATCTTTCTTGTCTCTTCCATTACCCTTCAACTGTGTCAACAAATGCTTGAACTTGGTAAGATAGTCTATAATTGTTAGAAAATCTTTAGGATTAAGAGAGGTGATCTCAATTTCAAGTTGCATAGATCTCATATGATCCACCTTACCAAATAAATCCTCCAATTTCTCCCATATTTTGAAAGAGAGTCACATTTTTCCAAATGAAACAAAATAATGTCACTTACATAAGTTCCTATCAAACCCATACACTCATCAAATTTGCAAATCGTGCATCTTGAAATTTCTCATATTCTCTAGTGAACACTGGTTGTTCTTTAGAAGTTAAAGCCCATAATCCTTTCCGCTTAATTATTGTTTCCATTCTTGGTTTCCATGTGTGGTAATTATGTGTTGTTAATGACTCAACATGATCTAATGTAGAAGTAGATAAAGATGCCATCCTTAAAAAATCACCAAAAGAAATGCAAGAACCAAGCAATGCAACAAGACCCCCAAACAATGCAACAAGAGCCCCCAAGATTTTGGCACTTTATAATGAGTGTGTGTTACAATATGGCACTTTATAATTATAGTGAAATTAACAAAATAAATATTTGAAATGGAAAGAGCATAAAAAAACACGCAGTTTTTCAAAAAACGACACTCAAAACCGAGTTACCGATCAAAAGATACAAGTTTTTCAATATTATGCTTTGCTATTTATTTTAGCTGCCACTAAAAAGAATAAAATGCTCTTGCCTTCACCACACAAATAAAAATGAAAGGGGGATGGAGTTAAGCACCTACTAGTAGGAATCACAAGCTTTAAGCCCTCATATGACCATAAGCTAAGGATTTCAACTTACTATAGCAAAACGTGCACCGTCGTCTGTGGACCCCTCCCAAAAGAGGAAAGAAACATCTTTTCTGAAAAAACCTCCTACTGCAAAAGCCGAAAAAAGCTAAGCGGTAAAAAAAAATACCCGACTTGGATCTCAAGAAACCCAAAAAACCTGGATTTTTTTTTCTATATTTCCTTTCCGTATGGTGCGGATTGCCACCAAAATGGCCGAGTTTACAGTCGATCTTAGGGTTTTCCCACCTTCTGGATCCAATGGTCACCTCTGTTTTACATAAAACCACACACAACAACAAAATACAGACAAATCCCGAATATATGAATATTTAAAAAAATGCTTGCAAAATGAAACTTACAGATGGATGTCAATAGAAATCTCTTGCTCTAATACCATAAAAGGAACGATAACCAGATCATACCAAGCCAAGAACATAGATGCTAATCAAACACCATGATCAATAAGATGAAAGCAATTCACCAGAATAACTTTACATAAAACCTTTGCAAACAAATGAACAACAATATCATATATTATTATGGAACTCAATGAAATACAATGAGAATGGACCTTGCTTATATAGGCAAGGAATAACAATCTAAGAACCAATACAGTCATAGATCAAGCCATAAATCATGGAAAGAACTAGTCATCAAAGAACTATTCAAGTCCATAGATTTATGAGAGAACTAGACATCAAGGATCTAGTCAATACCATAGATCTAGAAAAGAACTAGTCAATACCATAGATCAAGGAAAGAACTATACCTAACAACTAGATAATATCTCCTAATATCTAAATAAATAAAAAGAAATATCCACACACATAAGTGGGTGATGATAAATACAATAAAGGTAAATAATGTACCTAGGTGAACATGAGCTAAGGTAAATACCTACTCTAACATCCTCAAAATATTTCCATGGATCCTTCTCAAAATCCCTTCATGAACCCTAACTTTAGAACTAAACATTTTGACAAAGAATGGAGGAGTTTCCACTATGCAGAGTGATGTTGTAGGTGGGATTGGAGTGGATTTCCATGTTTTAGGCCCCTCCCATGTTTTTCTGGTTTTGCTGAGTACGACCTTTTATGTTATCGACAAAGGTTCTTCCCCTACGGGAGAGATGAATTTTTTTCTAACACCAACTTAAGAGGTGACAATGGTGTGAAGTAGTCTTTAGGCCTAGTCTATGGTGCCATTACCTCTAACTACGATGGCTATTTTATTCCTCCTCTTGTGAGACCGAAGATTTCTAACCCCCTTTGAGTGGCGTGGAGATAAGTGGTGATAGAACATAAGTTTTTCTCCTTGTCAAAAGTTATTCAAAAGGAGAATCCATATTTTTGGGAAGTGTTGTAGGGAAAATATGCTATTAAACCCCTCAGGCAGCCTTCATCTCTCCTTCATCACCTTTGGTGCACAGTGATTGAAGTTGAGAAAAATTCATTAGAAAGCGCTTTATATGCCAGTTTAATGGACCGTGGTTGGGACTACCACTCCTACGCTCATGGATTTATTCTCAATGGCTACCTATCATGGAAGGTAGAGTGCATATTTATCCATGTGTCATAGGTTTTTTTATTGTCGTTTTTAATCGATTGAAGATAAACATAGATTTTTTTCTAAGGTTTAGGAACTTCAGAATCATCTTCTACTAAGATGATACTATGGTTTCCTTTTTCCAACCCAACTACTGAAATATTTCGTGTCAAGCCAGTATGGGTTTGATTTCCTCACCTTCCACTACAATTTTGGGGGTAGGATAGCCTTATTTCGATTGGAAATTCTTTCGAGAAATGCTTGGATATTGATACAAAAACTAAACTGTATACTCACACTACCTATTCTCATATATTGGTGGATCTTGATACATCGGTTGATCTATGAACTTCTATGGAACTTAAGGTTTAGGATAGGATATGGTCTCAAAATTTATCTTGTGAAGGGATACCATTCAGATTTAGCCAATGCTTTAGCTTGGGTCACTTAGCTTCGAGAATGTAAGAGTGTGAAACACAAGGTGAATGGGCAAGTTTCTTGGTGGAAGGATTCTCGGCCTAGTATGTTGGCTGTGGAAAGTGTTCCAGAATATTCCTTGGAAGATTCAAAAATTGAAGAAGGTGGGATTGATTGATGGGATTGTTGATCCCCTTCATGCTGAGGGGGTTGAAGGATCAGATTTTTTTAGTTTGAATGGAGCGAAGTCCCTTCACGACCGACCTCTAGTTTATTTAAAAACAAAATCTTGAAGAAGGAATCAAATGGGGGTAAAAATGAGAACTTGGAAATTATACTTCCTATCCATTCAGATGAAAACATGAATCCTAATAGATGTGAGGGTGGACACTCATGAATAGAAAAAAAGAATGGAAATAATCTTACTTCTCCCCTAAGATGAACTTTAGATCCATGGTTGGGTGCCTCATGGGTAAACCACCCTTATTATGCAGTTAGGATATTACATTGGGGGTTTAGATTGAGTTCAAGTATGTTTGATCTTCTTTTTGGATTAGTCTTTGTCCTTTTGTTTCTCTTTCCTAGCCTAGGTGTTTGGGTGTTGTTTTTGTCATTTTTTTTGAGTCAGGGACCTTGATTCACTTCGTCTTTGGTTGTGCTTTTTCACATATCTTTTGGTTGTACAATTTTATTGATCCCTTAAAAATAATTATTGTTTTGTTTTGGTCATTGTACTTTGGCATAGCTTCTCTCATTGTCTGAGGGTTTTGGTCCCTTCAAAACCAAACCTTTTTACCATTATCTAAAAAAACACACAAATATATTAATATTGATAGTCATGACGGTATAACAAATACACTAACTTAAACTTATGAATACACTAATTTGAATTCACAAATACTTTAATACCATAGAAATTAACTAGTCTAGTAACAATATTTAATACAAACACAAATACATTATAATATTAAATGGTAATTAAGTAGTATCTCTCTATAGACTAAACAATATATTTCAAAATTTTACTTAGAAAAGAATGTCATGTTATATTTATCTATGTGTACGTCAAGTGAATAATTTTGTTTTGTGGTTGTGATATCAAAGTGACCACATTTTTTAAAGTTATAAATCTATTGGTTAGTGAAAATATTGGCAATCACAAGGTGGAGCATAACTTATCTTATAACCACTACATCACTTGAACACAATAGATTAATTTTATTTTGGTTGATGAAAATAACAATACTTGCAAGGTGGATGGCGTCTTACATTATGACTAATTATATCACTAGCACTAATTAATTTTATTTTAAGCTGCAAATATAAAATTTAGTATGATTGAATTAAGAAAATGTTCCCTTAAATATTTATATTTACTAAAAATTTGAACAATCACAAATTTATGAAGTAATAAATTAAATTCATGCCATAATAATAAACCATCCATAAAAATCATAATTAGAAATTAGACATACACATTTTATTAATTATATAACAATACTTCATATTCAAACAAAAATAAATAAAATTATATACCAAAATGGTGTCTCGAGTAAAATGTAGGTAGGAAAGACATATTTTATTCATTATATAATAATCATGGGGGTTAACTTAATAAAAGTATGGTATAATATGTGCGTTTGAAAGGTATTAACGAATACCCTTAATTCTAGTTTTTACCTCTAATTATTTAATTGATGATAATACCCCCTCTGTTATATTATTAGAATGAAAATACCCCCTACCTTTTCAAGTACCTTGCTTACCCATTTTTAATTGCAATTTTATTTACCCTTTTTGAAAGATAGTTTGAAGCCATTGAAGACCTATTACCATGACCTTATAAATGTTAATCTTTAATCAATTATCAATAGTTCTTCTAATAATTAAGATGGTGAAATAATATTACTTGTGTTAAAAAACATACTTAATCCTAGTTTTTACCATCTTATTATTTTTTGTTAAGAATATCTTAATTGAGATTTTTTGTTATAAAAAAATAGATTATAATTTAATTTATGACCACACTCCTTTTGTAATTTTAAGGTATTTACTTTTAAAAACTAGGGTTCAAATTTTTAGTTTTATATTAAAATTCAACCTCCCTTTCCTTTGGCCCACCTCTCTAACCTACCCCCATACCGATTCAAAATATTAATAAATTAAACCCTTTCACCCCTCATGTATAACGATATATTGACTTTAATTTTATTAATTTTAATTACCTCAATATGAACCCACGTCTTTAGGATATTGCCTAACTAATGAAACCCAACGATAATAATACTTCATGATGGTTTCAAATGGATGCAGTTATTGATTATGAAAATACGGCCTTCCGTTGCAGATTATGTATTCAAATTGGCCACATACGGGAGGCTTGCTTACTCAATAAGACTAAAAACATAAAAAAGTGATTTCTTCGCGACCTAAAGGTTTGCAACCATTCTCGGTGCATGGGAGGAAGTTCGAGACTATGAGTGATGAGATCCTCATGCCGGTGATTGTGTTGAAAGATCCCACATGTTTGAATTTTATGACTCGACCCGGATCGTCCTCGCCCTTGCTAGAGCATGATTGTCCTCACCTTGATTCTCCATTAGCTTTTCCTTCCCGGCCCAGAGAGGGTCTTAAGAGAGGAAAGGGAATTTTGTGGCTTCTCCATTTTCTTTTGGATCTGTTTGGCTCCTTTCAAACCCATGTTTCTTTAGCTCTACCTTTGTGGCGTTTCCTTTTACATTAGGTCTTTGTTATGCCCTTTGGGCATTCTATCTTGCCTTTATGATGTTTTGTGGGATTGTGATTTTTCTGGTCACCCCTTACTATATAACTCTCTTTATTCTTTATTTAATATAAAAGGTAGTTCCAATAGTAAAATAAATAAAATTATTTAGTGGTCATTGGGTAACCCTAAACAACAAAAAGAGGGTTAAACGAAGCTTTCCTAATCAAGTTTCATAGTAGAAAATTTGACATCCAAATAAATTTGAAAGTATCTTAGAACTATGGCTCTGTTTTTAGTATCTTAGAAGCTGTGAATCTTCCCTGAAAGCACTCCAAGGTCTTATGGATGTCAATAAAATTCTGTTATGTTTGTGGAGCTTATTTGCATGTTAGAATGTGGTACACCTTCTATGTGTTACACTCGGGTATTTTTACGGCGGTTCCGCTCGCTAGTGAGCGGGTTAGGGGGTTTCGGGGGCGAAGCCCCCGAATAAATTTTCATGGGTGGTTTATTAACCCATGGGTAATGGGTAACCGTTATGGGCTATTTTTGGGCCCATGGTTTTTTCGGTCTTTTTCCCATTGTTTTGATACCCATGGTTTTTTCCCTTGGTTTTGATACCCACGGTTTTGTATCAAACTGCTTAAGCAGTTGTCTATTTATATGGTCTTATGCATATGATAGATGTACAAGTAAATGTATTGCAGATGTGTTTTGAATTCGGGTGTGAATTCTGTAGAGTTTGTTGAGCATAGCTCCAAACGGATCTGGGTATTGTATTGAGAGAGTGGAGGCTTGTAATAAAATTTGAGCAAGTGATTCTTGGTGGACGTAGCCCAAATTGGGTGAACCACGTTAAATCTTGTCTCTCTGTGTTGTGTTATTTATTCTACACTTTTATTTGAGATCTATAATATTTTCTACATATTAGTTTCTACTATTGCGATTCTGTAAGGGATTATTCCACATATTTTATCTCTTATTTCCTAACAATCGGTATGAAAGCTTTGGTTTGGTTTGCTTTGAAGTGTTGAATCACAGGGAAAGTCTTTAGCTTGAGTGGGAGCTATGACAGATGAAGGAAGATCTAGGGTTGATAAATTCAACGGGTAGAATTTCAGTCTTTGGAAGATGCAGATGGAAGATTACCTTTATCAAAAGGATCTTTATACTCCATTGTTTGAGAAGGTGAAAAACCCTCGAGTATGATAGATGCGGAATGGGATTTGCTAGATAGGAAGGGAATTGGGATAATCCGGCTGTGTCTTGCATCTTCGGTATTATTTAATGTTTCAAAGGAAAAGACTACAAAAGATCTAATGGATGCATTAGGGAAGTTGTATGAAAAACCCTCTGCCTCTAACAAGATATTTTTAATGAAAAATTTGTTTAATATGAAGATGTCTGAGAATAGTTCAGTAGCAGATCATTTAAATGATTTCAATACGGTTGTGAATATGCTAGCTTCGGTTATAATATAATTTGATGAAGAAGTTAGGGCTTTATTAATTCGTGCTCTTTACACGAGAGTTGGAATAACTTTGGTAATGGCGGTAAGTAACTCGGTTCCAGCTAACTCAAAGTTGAAGTTTGAGGATGTTGTAGGGGTGATTCTAAGTGAGGAAATGTGAAGAAAAAGCTCCAGGGAATCTTCTACTTTAGGGAATGCTTTGATAGTGGAAACTAGAGGGAGACAGAAGAATAGAGGAAATCGTGGAAAATCAAAAGATCGGGCAAGGTCAAAATCCAAGAACAAGATTGTATCTTTGGAATTGTGGAAAGCTTTGGCATGTAAAGAAGGAATTTGTTGGGAACTTTGGGATAAGAAGAAACAACGGGAAGAAAACAAGGAGGCAAATGTGGCATCGGGTAATGTATGTCGGGATGCTTTGATTCTTTCTTTGCATAATATTCACTGAATCTTGGGTTTTAGATTCGGGGCTTAGATTTCTTTTCATGCTACCCACATAGGCATTATTTTGTTGATTATGTTCAAGGGATTTTGGGCATGTTTTTCTTGGTGATGATGAGCCTTGCAATATAGTTGGAAAAGGTTATGTTTAGGTTAAGATGTAGAATGGGAATACATGGCTATTAAAGGATGTCAGACATGTGCCTACATTAAGGAGAAATTTGATATCGGCGAGGCAATTGGGAAGTGATGGTTGTACTGTGATATTTATAGCTAACTCTTGGAAGGTTACTAAGGGTGCTCTTGTGGTGGAAAGAGGTAAGAAGGTTGGAACCTTGTATTTAACCACTAATAGTACTAATGATTGTAATCTTGTGGCTTCAGATGTAGATACAACATTATGGCACTATAGGCTTGGTCATATGAGCCATAAGGGCATGGACATCATAAAGAAGAATTTACTGGATATACGAAACATGTTTTGAGTTACGTGAGGACTTTGCATATATGGGAAAAAGAAGCGAGTAAGGTTTCTCAAGGTTAGACCTACAAAGAAAGAAAGTAAGTTAGAGTGGTGCATTCGATGTGTGGGGGCTAGCTCGGGTATCATATCTTGGGGTTCAACTTATTATGTTACTTTTATTGATGATGCAACAAGGAAAGTTTAGGTTTATTGTATTAGAAACAAATCTTATGTATTTGACACTTTTGTTAAATGGAAAGCCTTGGTAGAGAATGAAACGAGGTCTTAAGCTAAAATGTCTCGGAGTCGGATAATGAAGGGGAGTATTGCAGCAATGAATTTAATGATTACTATTCTAAGAATGGAATCGAAGGCAAAAGATGGTTCCGGAACTCTGCGGCGAGAATGGGGTATCGAAAAGGATGAAACAGAACAATAATGGAACGTGCTAGGAGCATGAGATTACATGTAGGACTGCTATTTCTTTTTGGGCGAAGCGGTGAGCACGGCGGTGTACTTGATAAACAGAGGACCCTCAAGTGCCTTGGATGGAGGCATACATGAGGAGGCTTAGTATGGTAAGAAAGTTGATTATTCATTTCTTAGAGTCTTTAGATGTGAGGTGTTTGTTCATATAGACAAGGATGATAGGACCAAGCTAGAGGCTAAATCAGAAAAATATACTTTCATTGGTTATGGTGGTGATGACTTTGGATATAAATGTTGGAGTATTAAGGACAAGAAAATCATTCGATCTAGGGATGTGGTATTTAATGAGAAAGTCATGTATAAGCAGTAGTTGCAGGAAAATAGGGAAGAATCCAAGAAATAATATGCAGCGGTAGAGGATCTTCCAGATGGGAAAGTGACACATGAATCAATTCAGGAACCCCCTCAACAGGAACCCCAAACTCCTATATTGAGGAGGTCTTCTAGGGTAAGAAGAGAACCTAAACGTTTTTCTCCTTCTCTTTATTATTTATTACTCACTTGATAGTGGAGAGCCGAGAGCTTTGATGAAGCAATACAGGTAGATGCCAGGAAGAAGTGGGAGCAAGCCATGGATGAGGAGCATCAGGCTCTCATGGAGAACCAGACATGGGATTTGGTGAAGCTACCCAAAGGCAAAAGAGCATTACAAAATAAGTGGGTGTTCAGAGTCAAAGATGAAGAAGGAGGAAAGAAAAGATATAAGGCCCGGTTGGTGGTCAAGGGGTTTGCACAGAAACAAGGTATAGATTTTGATGAGATTTTTTCTCCTGTAGTAAAAATGACTTCTATTAGAACTGTTCTAGGAATAGTTACAATAGAAGACTTGCACTTAGAACAACTTGATGTAAAGATTGCATTTCTCCATGGTGATTTGGAGGAGGAACTATATATGTAGCAACCAAAGGGCTATGAGGTCAAAGGTAAAGAGGAGATGGTTTACAAACTAAAGAAAAGCTTGTATGGCCTGAAACAAGCTCCACGTCAATGGTATAAGAAGTTTGATGGCTTCATGATGGAGTAAGGTTATACCAGATGCCATTCTGACCATTGTGTGTATGCAAAGAAATTTGAGGATGGAAGTTATATTATCCTATGTTTGTATGTTGATGACATGCTGGTTACAGGTAAAAACATGCAGGAAATAAAAGTACTTAAGAAGTAGCTAAGTGAATCCTTTGCTATGAAGGATTTGGGTGCAGCCAAACAAATCCTTGGTATGAGGATATCTCGGGATAGGAAGGAATGGAAGATGACTTTATCTCAGGAAGAGTACATTAAGAAGGTCTTGGAGAGGTTTAATATGCAGGATGCTAAACTGGTTGGGACTCCTTTGGCAGGCCACTTCAAGTTATCAAAGGAGCAATGTCCCAAGACAGAGCAGGAAAGAAACCAAATGTCAAAGGTACCTTACTCATCAACAGTTGGCAGTTTGATGTATGCTATGGTGTGCACTAGGCCTGATATTGCCCATGCAGTGGGAGCTATGAGTAGATTTATGAGTGATCCAGGTAAAGAGCATTGGCAAGCAGTAAAGTGGATCCTTCGGTATTTGAGAGGGACCATGGGGATAGTTTTGTGCTACAGTGGATCAGACACCACTTTACGTGGTTATGTAGATTCAGACATGGCTGGAGATGTAGACAGTAAGAGGAGTACAATAGGTTATATTTACATCGTAGGTGGGACAGCAGTGAGTTGGATTTCACGACTACGAGAAGCTAGTGGCTTTATCGACCATGGAGGTGAGTATGTTGCTGCCACGAGAGGCAAGAAAAGAGATGATTTGGCTACAACAATTACTTGAGGAGTTGGGGCATAAGTAGGAGGAATGTAAGCTATATAGTGATAGTCATAATGCTATACACCTAGCTAAGAACTCGATTTCCACTCCGGACGAAGCATATACATTTGAGATATCACTTCATCGGACAACTTTGGAGGAAGATAAGTTGAAGTTGGAGAAGATTCATACCGAGTCGAATCCTGCCAGACATGATGACCAAGGTGGTCACAAGGATAAACTAAAGCTATGTTCGGCTTTGGTTGGCCTTATGAGATGACAGTGAAGGGTTGAGAAGCTTGCTCAGTGGAAATCAGTCTTCAAGTGGGAGATTGTTATGTTTGTGGAGCCTATTTGCATGTTAGAATGTGGTACACCTTCTATGTGTTACACTCCGGTATTTTTATGGCGGTCCGCTCACTTTGGTGAGCGGGTTAGAAGGATTTGGGGCGGCGAAGCCCCCGAATCAAATTTTCATGGGTCGTTTATTAACCCATGGGTAAGGGGTAACCGTTATGGGCTGTTTTTGGGCCCATGGTTTTTTCGGTCTTTTGCCCATTGTTTTGATACCCATGGTTTTTTCCTTGGTTTTGATACCCATGGTTTTGTATCAAACCTTGCTTAAGCGATTGTCTATTTATATGGTCTTATGTATATGATAGATGTACAAGTAAATGTATTGCACATGTGTTTTGAATTTGGGTGTGAATTACTGTAGAGTTTGTTGAGAATAGCTCCAAACGGATCTGGGTATTGTATTGAGAGAGTGGAGGATTGTAATAAAATCGAGCAAGTGATTCTTGGTGGGCGTAGCCCAAATTGGGTGAACCACGTTAAATCTTGTCTCTCGTGTTGTGTTATTTATTCTACACTTTTATTTGAGATCTGTAATATTTTCTACATATTAGTTTCTCTTACTTGTTGCGATTACGTAAGGGATTATTCCGCTTATTTTATCTCTTATTTCCTAACATTCTTTCATTCATATTTTTCATATTTGGAGAGATGTAGCATTATAAACAGAGAGTGAGAAATGGTCGAATGCAAGTGTCCACCTTGATGGTAGTCCAGATCATGGAATCTTCCCGCCTAGTTGATAAAAAAGAAAATGATGTTTCTCGTGCGATTGAGTCCGGTCATGAATATTCGGTGATGCCATAGTGTAACACACTACATGCTACCCATCTCGGTGGGAGCGATTCTGTTTAACTAAGCTGAATAGACCTACAATCACATACCATAATTGAATTCTTAAAAAAACACATATAGTCACCCAAATACATGTAGAGTCCGAATTTGTTTCCCAAGTAGATGCATCACCTCCAATGGCGGTGACTCATCATAGGGGATCACCTTTTCGTTGACACCCTTTTCCACAAATAGGAATCCAGGTTGGGCATCTCCACGCCTCACGCCATCGCCTACTACGAAATAATATATTAAAATGGACTCGCTCGACCTCGATCTTTGCCAAAAGCAACATAAAAACTAGCCAATGTTTCTCCAACCAACATTCGCAACGCTCCGAGGGTTGCGATCTAAAATGAGAGGGGATTCGAGGAAGCCTTTTCCACAACTTCCCGAATCGGGTTGTAAAGCACCAATCAGATACAATACTTTTCTCTCTCGCAGTAGAACTCAATCGAGAGCAATGGAATCCTTCTCCTCCTCCACTCCCAAACATTTCCTATCTCGAAATAAGTACGGGATGTCCACCACCTCTTTCCATCCTTTTGAAACTTCTTTGAGCTTATAAATAAAAAATTATGGAACTCTCAACGGAGAATTTCCCTACCAATCTCATCTCGTAATATCGGAAATATTACCATCGCCGATATTAATCAATTGCTCAATATTTATCGAGCCCTTGTATTTATAATACATCACATTATTCTACCCTAATATTTATGCTTTAAAACCCGAAATTATCTCAAGATGCATACTTTGAATCTCACGTGTCCAATCACGAAAGAACAATGCACATTTCGCAATATCTCCATCCTCAACCGTGAGTCTAACACAAGGTATAATCTGTCATGATAGAATATCATCTCATCCTCCAATCTGTAGGTGTCATCCTATATGTGACCATCCATAATCTCACAAGTGTTTCGGTTCTTGGAGTACCCAACAAGTAAATGAGATCTCCAGTCTACTGACCCCTTAGATAACCAACATAATGATAAACTTAGAGGATATGAACCTGTAACCCCAATCTCTCAGAATCTGTCTCATGTGAAACTTTTCTGGTCACATCCACATCCATCCTACTCTACATCGATCTACTATAATAAAACTCCTCACGATGCCAAAACACCTCTCCATCCCCTCAACTGTAACCACCCTAAGTGATCCTATAGATAATCACCTCAAAATTACATTCCTGCCCTCAAATTTAAACTTTAGCTCCATCGTCTGAAAGTTAGTTTGAAACTCACCAAGAGGGTGAAGCCACTGCACTCCTAGCACTATGTTGGTCACTCCCATACCAACGATGTGGAGATCAATGGTAACTGTCTAGTTACCCATCGTGATGCTCACTTGGGGAACCCCCCGTGTGCACCTCATAGACTCTCCATTGTCTATAACCCCGTTGAGGCCCTTAAAATCCTTTGTTTGTAATCCTTGCCTCTCAAACAATGAGGCATCAATATAGTTGTGGTTTTTCCCAATATCAATGAGTACCCCAACTCACCGACCTTGCATAACTCCTCTAATCCTAAATGCCTTGTACATCGTAGTACTAAACAATGTGACTAGAATATCCCGAGGAAAAGTCTCCTCCTCTGTCCCTCATCAAAGCACTATCCAATGCAACCCCATCTCCATCATCCATCTCACGAGTCTCTAACTAATCACCTCATGTCACCCTTTCTCTCCTCAAAGAATTCAATGAATTGGGCCTTCCCTCTACCTCTGCAATCATGTCCTGGAATCCAAGGTGTGTGGCAATCGAAACATAGTTTCTTTCACCTCAACTCATCTCTATCTTCATGGGAAATGATTGGCTTTTTAACCACCTCCTACCTCGGTGGAGGCTCCCTCTGCTAATGTTCATCTGATCCAGATGGAGGTTCCCTTTCTTTGAATGCAAGGTGGCTACCTCGGCTTTAGAGTGGATAACTCCAAGTATCAAGATTTCCTAATAGCCTCGTGCAAAGAAGAAGGTTCAAATGCCTTCATAAACCCAACGAAAGCATCTATAAAAACCCGTTATGAACAGCGAAATCAACTTCATCTCTGTGACATCAGGTACCACGACTGATAATCTCTAAAAATCTATGATGTATTGATCCAGTGGACCAGTTTGTCTCAAATGAGTCCATCTCCTAAAATACCTATTAGGGTCCCTCCTATCAATTCTACTCACCAGCCTCTGTGCGAACTCTGCATAAGTAGTAATGTGTATGTGTCCCTATGTAATCAACCCATGATGCCACCCATCATGAACGTCTCCCTCAAGATGCAAGCTTGTAAACTTAATTACATCTTCTTCGTGCATAGGATTCAAGTCCGAGTATGTATTAAACTTGGACCCAAGATAGTGTAATACACTTCTTAGAACAATCAAAGTGTGGAATGAAGATCTATCCCAATCTCCTCTGTAACTTTGATACTTGTTTCTGATGATCTCTCTTGGGTCTCTTTGCCAATCCTCATTTTTTAGTGTTCCTGGGATGGCATATTGTTATGAAAGCGCTCACTCAAGGTCCGGTTCCTCTCCCAACAAGACTCCTCATCCAAAATATCTCTTGTTCTTTGCTGTGAAACTTCCGGATCCTTCAAGAAAGAAGGTTCTTGAATCCCCAAAGGCCTAGCATAAGAATGGGGAGGTTGGTACCCCACTGAATGTCCACTCTCACCTATTTGACCCTATTGTACCATATTGCTATTTTCTCTTCTCATTATGATTGTTGTTATACACAGTCCAATAGGTGAAGATGATTAAAAAACATTCTCTTACACTTTTTAACAATCATAGAACCAATGCTAGTACCTTGAGAGGTACTCTCCTTCTTACACCGGAGTCTCTAACGAAGAAATCATGCTTGCCAAAAATTGTAATGCCAAAAGACAAATTTGAATTCCTTATTTTGCTTAAGAAATCAGTCAAAATTTTTCAAAATAAGAATTGATAGTTTTGGATAATTGCCACATATTAGCAATATCTCACACTTTATAATGCCCATGAGCCATTGTATGTTAAGTGAGCTAAAAATTTCCGCCATATATCATCCACAAGATGCTCATATACACATAGTTGGAGTAATGGTCCAACAAACTCCATGATGAAGACTTCATCATATACCATACCATGCATCTCATGATGGAAATAAATTGGATTATGCAACAATAAATAAGATACATTAGTGTGGTCTTCATACCTTTCAAGGCCATCAATGTCCTCCATGTGTTCAAGATAGACATATGTTGAGATGCCCCCAACATTGTTTCTTAAGTGCACATTGAAAGTATCGAAAAGGCGATCAAAAGTTGCTTTGGTTTCAAAATTACAGCGGGTTGTAATTTTACACAAGTTTCCATGTGAGGCTCCTCCTCATGTGTTAGCTACTCCATACAGAGTCTTCTTTAGTGGGTTTAGAATTCCTTGCATCAATTGCCCTCATCATTTCCTTGAACTCTTGTAAGTGTTGTCTTGCTTGAGTCGCTATCAACCTAGAAGATATAGCTCATTATTCCATTCCTCACACTTTTTAGATTTTTCATTACATCCTCCTTGCTTGCATATACAAATTTCTTCTCTTGTCTTTGGAATAATTTCTCTAACAAGTGAAGTTTCCTTAATGCAATTATTTTTTTCAATGGAAATGATACCTTTTTCTCTAGAAGCTTCTTCTTCTTCAAACGAGTTCTCTTGTAATTCTAGTACCACAATATGATGATCTCGCTTGGACTTGCTACCAATCTTCATCATGCAATAATATGGAAATGACATATTATCTCTGAAACCCTTACTCAAAGATTGGTATTTCCTCGAACAAGAACCCTCATCAATCACCTCTATTGGGTGCCCTTTATTATTGTTCTCATCTATTTCCTTATTGTCCCAAGATTTTCTTTGATTCAAATTCTAAGTGAGCTGGCTCAAATAAAGGTTAGTGGCTTCCTGTTGTTTCACCATGTTGGTGAACATTTCCTTCATAAAACCCACATTGAGATCTTTCCAAACTACCATATTTAACCCACACAGGCTATAGGAACAACAACTCTGATACCACTGTAATATCCCTTATGGGATACTACTTAAAAATGCACAAAATATTGAAAATTTGCAGCCAAATAAACTACCGATTTTTGCAGATTTCTACAATAAGGACAACAAAATAAAGAAAATAAAAATCTACCAAAATATCCACTCGAATTGCTTTGAAATTTAAAGAGGTCTTGTTAATATTATGAAGGACATAATCAAATTGTTTTTGGAATTTTACACAAATTAAAATGCTGCCAAAAAAGCACGCGTGCCCTGAGCGGTTGGAAAATTTTAGAGGTTCGTAACTCTCCAAATACAAGAGAAAAAATTAAGGGTCTTTGGAAATAACATTAACAGGTATAGGAAATGACATTTCAACCTTCAGATCTGAAGGGGACCAACTAGAAAACCCTCCAAATAAGGCTGCAAGTCACCTCACTTGGAAAGGGGTTGGAAACCCGATGGAGGTGCCTTCAAAGTGATGCTAAGCCCAGCCCAAATGGCTGCTATAAATCTGATTTGGGACCCCTCTGATTATCTTCCCCAAATGCTTGAAAAACCCTCAAATTCCTTCCTCTGAAACCTCTGATAATTTCTCCTTAACAGAGCCCAGAAGGCGGCTTCAAAATTACATACTAGGGTAGATATCTCACTCTTGAAGAATGTCATGCTAGCTAGGGACGGGTATCTCACCACTGAAGCTATGGTCCTTGTGGGATTTGACTCCACAAGCTGTAGATGTGCAAACAATAGTTGCACGTAAAGGGTCAATAAAATGTATGCCAAAAAGTTTCTCTCCTTTCTCTCCCAGCTCCTTATATACCTTCGAAGGAAAAAGAGCCCCAATAGACCTAGATGCGTTTCATTCCAAGAAGGGTTCAATAAAATAAAAATAACTTGATTTACTTTTCCCCTTTAAGTCGCCATGGTCCAAAAGTGAAACTCAACGCAAAATTATAATATTATAAACATGTGGCCCCTTCCCAATAGCTCCCAACGTCCACAACCCCTTGGGTCTGACCACGGTTTGGACTCGACCTAGCCCTTAGGCCTCGCACGACAGAAAGGGGACATTATAGTTACCTTGGTTACTAACAAAATAACACCTTGTTATTTCATTTAGGTTGTTAAGAAGAAATGTGTCCTCTCACCTTAAACTCATTTTTAGTTGGGACGTAGATCCTTAGGTGCTATTAGAATTAAACCAAACCTTGGTTGATTAAGGGGTTAACTTGCGAGTGGAAATTGTACATAAATCTTAGAAAATGAAATTGTATTTAAAATAAGTTGACTTAAGAGAAGTGTAGAAACAAAAAAAAATGGGTGGGGTCTTGTTACCCCATGTGCCCGATTACCCTTTGTACCTAGTAAGTGGCCCAAAACCAAAAAAAAATGTAGTGGGTCATATTCCTATGATTGATCTCATGATGGGATTTAAATGACACGAGTGGATGTCCTAGTTACAACATGTGTTTAGCTTTGCAGTGTATAAGAGCAAAGAAATGGGATGTCTCATGCTAGGATTCACTCCTTGTAGTAGCGAATCCATTAGTGAAAAGTGTTGGTTAATTTGTTTATGATTGTTATGAAACAATGCTAATAATGAGACCATAGTGCGATGTAAGAGTAAAGATTATAAGGGTAAAACAAGATTTGAGGTTAGGAATAATATCACTCTTGGAGTCCTTCTAACTCAATTAAACATTTTCATGTATCAAAAAGAATATGAATTGGCTTGGTAACATCAAACTTCAAGAAAACATAAGATTTATATATTCTAAATAAAATTTCTTGTCTTGGAAATATGTTGAATGGTTTCAAAAAGTCATCAAACTATATTAACTATGGTATGGAAATAAAGACACCGTGATCGAAGAATGTTTTTGGAAAAGGTACCTTAAATCTAGATCTCCCTTGAATCCTAATATTTCTTGCTTGAGATCACGTCAGATTCACTTTTGTAGCAAGGATAAAATTTAAACATTGAATAAACATTTGGGAAGCATAATATTAACATAAGAACGAGAGAATTAGGAACTTTTATACAATTTGAAATATGAAAAAAACTTATGTAAATTATGGAGATTGTAGTAAGGGTTAAAGAACTAACCTAAATGGTCGAACTATAAGTTGAATGTGAAATGAATTTAAGAACCTGTAGGTGGAAAAGGAAAAAATTATCCTTACAAAGTGATGTTCTTAGAATGTTAATCATAATTAATATGTAATTATGGTAATGATGTGTGTGGGCTTGCAATCATTGGGTCCCTTATTCTTGTGGTTGGGTCATTGCTATCATTCATTCATTGGGGAAGGTGTGGCATCAACATGTATATGGTGTTGTCATGTGTCTATGTGAGTCAATGAATTATGTAAGTGTCTTATGTGTTGTTGAGTTTCTCTACTTGGAGCCCTTGTGGTGTTGTGTAGTAAGCAATGAAAGTAAAAAAATTATCCTGGTATTTTTATTGTTGTATTTGTGTGTGTTAAATGTGGGCGTTATAGAATATCTCTTCCTCCCTATTAATGGTTTCATGTAGCATAATTTTGGACATGAATCCAAGTAAGAATAAGAGTATAAGTTCCTTTTGCATAACAAGATTCCCTTTACATCACTTTGTACATATTTCACCCGAAATATGTAAATATTGTTTAGATATAAATGAGTACAAGAGACAAGATGCTATATTATATTTTCAGGACTCTTGGATCACAATACTATATAAAGAAATATTTCTTAAATAGATATTTAATTGGTGTTGAAAGAAAGAGGTACCATTGATAATAAGGATAAATTATTTCTTATTGATTCTATTTCATCTGCCAAAGACATGTTGAATGTCTGCGAAAGTATGTTCTTGATAAAATGACAATTATAATATTTAGGTACTTCCTATGAATTCGTATTCAAATATATGAAGGAAAATGGTCATATTCTCAATCGGATAAACATCCCAATAAGTCACCAAAAATACTAATGTTTTATCATTAGTACTAATATTTAATGTTATTATAACTCATTTTGTGCGTCTCTCACAAACATATCACCTAATGGATTAATGGCCATCAAGGTAGTAACTTTTGTAAGAAGAATATTAAGTAACGGTATTTAAATATGGAAAAACACCATTGATAAAAAAATGATAAATACGGAAAAAAATTCGGTCTTATTAATCTTCCGAGATTGTTGAAAATCTGCTAAAGAATCTTGAAAATAAAAATACCCAAAAATGAAAATCGTTTTAGGTGATGACTATAGTATCTTTGGAGGTGTTCACAATTTAAATATTTATGGTATAATATAAGAAGAAATAACATAAAATTTTTAGATCTGCATAATAATATTTTACCACTTTGAAAATAACATAATTGTGTCTACAAAAAACTATTACATAATAATTAACTATTCTCATATCAATAGTGTAAACTCACAAATAATATAATATTACAACAATTAATTAATCCCATACCCATAATTAATAAAAGCATAAATTATACACTAACAAAAACTCACAAATATACTACTTGAAAGTCACAAATATTTGAAAACCATAACAATTAATTAGTCCATTAGAACAACATTTAATAAAAACAAAAATATAGGATGTCTCCTCAAAATATTTCCATGGATCCTTCTCAAAATCCCTTCATGAACCCTAACTCTAGAACTAAACATTTTGACAGGGGATGTAGGAGTTTCCACTATGCAAAGTGATGTTGTGGGGGACGACGATCGTTTGGAAATTTGGTCGGTGGTGGTGACTGTGTAGGTGGGATTGGAGTCGATGGCCATGGTTTAGGCCCCTCCCATGTTTTCATGGTTTTGTTGGTATGACCTTGCATGTTGTCGACGGAGGATCTTCCCTATGGGAGAGATGATTATTTTGTCGACACCAACTCGGGAGGTGAAAGTGGTGTGAATCGGTCTTCGAGGCTTCGTCTATGGTGCCATTACCTTTGACTCAGGTGGCTTTATTGTTATGCCTCCCTTGTGAGACCGAAGATTTTTAACCTCCTTTGAGTGGCATGGAGATAAGTGGTGACAGAACATAAGTCATTCTCCCTACCACCGTTGTTATTCAAAAGGAGAATCCCTCCTTCAGGGAAGTTCGAAGGGAAAATATGGTGTGAAACCCCTCAAGGAAGCCGTTAGCTCTCCTTCGGTCACATTTCGGCACATGTGATTGAAGTTGAGAATAAATTCATCAGAAAGGGCTTGATATGCCAGTTTAATGGACCGTGGTTGGGACTACCACTGCTACACTCATGGATTTATTCTCAATGGCTACCTATCATGGAAGGTAGAGTGCATATTTATCCATGTGCTAGATATTTTTTTATTGTGGTTTTTAATCTGATTGAAGATAGAGATATATTTTTTCTAAGCTTTAGGAACTTCAAAATCATCTTTTCTAAGATGATACGGTGGTTTCCTTCATCCAACCCAACTACTGAAACCTTTCATGTCAAGCCCGGTATGGGTTTGATTTCCTAACCTTCCACTACAATTTTGGGAGAGCATAGCCTTATTTCGATTAGAAATTCTTTTGGAAAATGTTTGGATATTGATACAAAAATTGAACTGTACACTCAAACTACATATGCTCGTATATTGGTGGATCTGGATACATTAGTTGATCTATGACCTTCTATGGAACTCAGGGTTTTGGATAGGATATGGTCTCAAAGTTTTGAATGTGAAGGGCTACCCTTCGATGATGTAGCAAGTGCTTTGGCACAGGGTCACTTAGCCTCGAGAATGTAAGAGTGGGAAACACAACGTGAATGGTCAAGTTTCTTGGTGGAAGGATTCTCGGCCTAGTATGTTGGCCGTGGAAAGTGTTCCGCATTATTCCTCGGAAGATTCAAAATTGAAGAAGGTGGGATTTAGATTTCGGTTGGGATTGTTTTTCCCCTTCATCGAGGGTTTTGAAGGATCATATTTTTTTCGGTTTGCGATGGAGCAAGCGGTCCCTTCACGACCGACCTCTAGTTTATTTAAAAACACAATCTTGAAGCGAGGACTCAAATGGGGGTAAAAATGAGAACTTGGAAATTATACTTCCTATCCATTCAAATGAAAACATGAATCCTAATAGATGTGAGTGGTGGACACTTGTGAATATAAAAGAAAGGAAATAATCTTACTTCTCCCCTTAAGATGAACTTAAGATCCCACGGTTGGGTGCCTCATGGGTAAACCACCCTTATTATCTCGGTTAGGATAGTACATTGGGGGTTTAGAGCAAGTTCATGTATGTTTGATCTACTTTTTGGATTAGTCTTTGTCCTTTTGTTTCTCTTTCCTAGCCTAGGTGTCTAGGTGTTGTTTTTTTCGATTTTTTTTGGTTTGGGACCTTGATTCACTTCATATTTGGTTGTGCTTTTTCGCATATCTTTTGGTTGTACAATGTTATTGATCCCTTCAAAATCATTATTGTTTTATTTTGGCCGTTGTACTTTTGCATAACTTCTCTCATTGTACAAGGGTTTTGGTCCCTTCAAAACCAAACCTTTTTTACCCTTATCTAAAAAAACACACAAATATATTAATATTGATAGTCATGACGGTATAACAAATACACTAACTTAAACCTACGAATACACTAATTTGAATTCATAAATACTTTAATACCATAGAAATTAACTAGTCTAGTAACAATTTAATACAAACACAAATACAAAGTATAATATTGGATGGTAATTAACTAGTATACGTGTAAAGACTAAACAATATATTTCAAAATTTTGCTTAGAAAAGAATGTCATATTATATTCATGTATGTGTATGTCGAGTGAATAATTTTGTTTTGTGGTTGTGACATCAAAGTGACCACCTTTTTTAAAGTTATAAATATATTGGTTAGTGAAAATAATGACAATCACAAGGTGAAGCATACCTTATCTTATAGCCACTACATCAGTTGAACACAATAGATTAATTTTATTTTGGTTAATGAAAATAATAATACTTGCAAGGTGGATGGCGTCTTACATTATGACTAATTATATCACTAGCACTAATTAATTTTATTTTAAGTCAGTAAATATAAAATTTAGTATGATTGAATTAAGAAAATGTTCCCTTAAATATTTATATTTACTAAAAATTTGAACAATCACAAATTTATGAAGTAATAAATTAAATTCATGCCATAATAATAAACCATCCATAAAAATCATAATTAGAAATTAGACATACACATTTTATTAATTATATAATAATATTTCATATTCAAACAAAAATAAATAAAATGATATACCAAAATGGTGTCTCGGGGTTCACTTAGTAAAAGTACGGTATAACATGTGCGTTCAAGGGGCGTTTTGTTGTTTCTCCATTTTCTTTTGGATCTGTTTGTCTCCTTTTGGACCTAGGTTTCTTTAGCTATGCCTTTGTAGCGTTTTCATTTCTGTTAGGTCTTTTTGTACCCTTTGGGCATTTTGTGCTGCCTTTATGCCGTTTTGTGGGACTGATATTTCTGGTCGCCCCTTACTATGTAACTCTCTTTATTTTTTATTTAATATAAAATGCAGTTCCAATAGTAAAATAAATAAAATTATTTAGACGTCAATAAAAGTCTTTCATTCATATTTTTCAAATTTGGAGAGATGTAGCATAATAAACAGAGCTGAGAAACGGTCGAATGCAAGTGTCCGCCTGGATGGCAGTCCAGATCATGGAATCTTCCCGCCATGGCTGATAAAAATAGAAAACGGCGTTTCCACTGTGATCGAGTCCGGTCACGAATATTCGGTGACGCCACAGTGTAACACACTGCACGCTACCCATCTCAGTGGGGAGCGGTTCCTGTTTAACTAACTTTTAGACCTACAATCACATTCGATAATTGAATTCTTAAAAACACATACAGTCGCCCAAATACATGTAGGGTCCGAATTGGTTTCCCAAGCAGATGCATCACCTCCAATGGCGGCGACTCATCATAGGGGATCGCCTTTTCCGTTGACACCCATCGCCACAAATAGGAATCCAGGTTGGGCATCTCCGCGCCTCGCTGCCATCGCCCACTACAGAAATCATATATTAAAATGGATTCGCTCGGCCTCGCTGCTGCCAAAAGCCCCGTAACAACTAGCCAATGTTTCTCCAACCAACATTCGCAACGCTCCGAGGGTTGCAATCTGAAATGAGAGGGGATTCGAGGAAGCCTTTTCCACGACTTCTGAATCGGGTTGTAAAGCACCAATCCGTATACAGTACTTTTCTCTCGCAGTAGAACTCAATCAGAGCAATGGAATCCTTCTCCTCCTCCGCTCCCAAACGTTTCCTGTCTCGAAAGAAGTCCGGGCTGTCCACCACCTCTTTCCATCCTTTCGAAACTTCTCTGAGCTTGTAAACAGAAAAATATGGAACTCTCAACAGACATTCCCTACCAATCTCGTCTGCAATATCAGGAAATATTCCCATCGCCGATATCAATCAATTAATTGCTCAATATTTCTCCAGCCCTTGTATTTATAATACATCTCATTATTCCGCCCTAATATTTGTGCTTCAAAACTGGAAATTATCTGGAGATGCATGCTTTTACCATAAGGGGGCTTTAAATTTGGTAGGGACTGCATGCAACTAGTTATCTTTTATTCTTCCACATTATTCACAAATGTATGTTGTTTCGTTATGGATTAATAATGTAGATTTCGCTCTTTGGCGTGTGTTGCATGCTATGGTTTATTTTTAATTACTATCCATTTTCTTCTTCCCTCTTTTTCGATGTTTCCCATTTCTATTTTGTTTTCTTACTTTTTAACCTTTTTCCACACCCATACCATGGTTTTGGTCATGTTTAGAAACGTAAAATAGCTCTAGCATTTTCTTTCGGGGGAATCAGTCAAGCTTGGATTTTGCAAGGCGTTTAGACGTTTTTAGTCATTTTAGATGTCAAAATACAGTCACTTTTAAAATATGACCGTCATGATTGACATGTAAAAATATAATTTAAACATCAAAATGACATGTATATTACAAATTTAACCGTCTATATATATATAGAAAGTTAATAAATTAAATATTAATTTTTTTAGATTCATGAAAAATACAATATAAATAAAAATAGAAATTTTCAGATATAAAGAAAATAAAAATAATAAAATCTTAATATCTTATTAATGATTATGAAATAGAAACATCTATTAATTTTGATTTTCAATTAGTTTTGTTTGATTTCCTTTTTTAGTTTTATTTGATTTTTTGTTTAGCTTTTTCTATTGATTTTTGATTTGTAATTGTTTGTTTTATTGTTATTTGTTTGATTTTTTACAAATAAAGATTGGAAATTGCAATTATTGCAATAAATGTGAAATTTGAGAACTTGCATTCATTTTATAATTATTTATTTCAATTTAATTTTAGAAAGTCATATAAATTTTGTAATGCCTATTTGAATTTTAAAGGAACTTTCAATATTTAAAAATATCCTACATATAACTACAGATTTATTTAAATTAATCTAAAATTCCTTTCTTACGTCTAATTTGAATTTAGATGTGGTATACAGAATTTGCAGTGGTGGCAGGTCCTGTTCGCACGTGGATGCATTTGGTCTCCACCCAACCACCCAACCTGCAAGCTGTAATGACCACTGCGTTTTTTCTTCTTTGCGTGAGAAAGATGGAGTCGGTGGAGGCTTGTTTTCTTCACCTAAATCTTTGTTTTGATCCTTTCATTCAATGCACTGGACGCAGACAGAATTGACTTGATGGCTAGTGGAGCAGGCGTGTTGCATCCACCTTCTTGAATGCTGCGAGGTGTGTTCTTGTCAGGGATCCACTGCAGCGACCTGCAACAGGTCATTTCGGGTTTCTCCTTCAAGATATGTTCATCAAAATCGATTAAGTGACAGTAAGAGTGTTACCAGAAGACCTGATGAAATTTATTGTTAATATTCTCTATTGACTTCTTGCTTGTTCTACGATGTAACTCATGGAAGAGAATCTCATTGGCGTGGATCTGTTTCATTTCAGTGTATCCATGAAGCACGATTTGCTTTGCTATTATATGAGCTTCCTCAACCTTGATCAGCGGTCGTTTTCCAGTCTGTACGCTGTAGATTGTATCACAGGGAGCAAATAGATGTTTTTCTTGGCGTCTTTCTGTCCTGGTTCCTCCCTGCGCGCGCGTTTTTGTTTAGACGGAGCTTCAAGCTAGTGAAGCAGACGTGCTGCCTCCCTTTTCTTGAGTGCTGCAAGGTGTGTTCTTGTCTGGGATCCGCAGCAGTGACCCAACAGTTCTTAGCCTGGCAGTAGACCGGTGGCAGAATGGCAGAAGCCTTTGTGAGTGCTCCCAGCAAGCAGGTTGTCCAACTATGTTGTTCTGTGTTCAGTATTCAATGCATCCTCGGATTCGGGTCTCTCCTTCAAGATATTTTTTATCAAAATCGACTATGTGACAGTGAGAGTGTTACCAGGAGAGCTTGATTGAGCAGGGTCATTCACCCCTATGCTCCAAGTTTGCCTCTGCCATCCTCGGCATCAACAGAGACGTCAGCCACCTGCTCCTTGCCATATTGCATTAGAATCTTGCCTTAAAAAAAAAAGAGTTGAGAATTAGCGAGGAGCTTCTGCACGTTTTAAAACTTTAATATACCATTTACTCTGAAACATTAGTCGCGTGAAATTTGATTTTTATTCTCCTTCTTGTGATGCTCACCTCTCAATAACTATGCACAACTCAGTACAAATGTAGAAGCAACGAAGGAGTTAATTCTCAAACAGAGATAATAATGGGTTTCAGGAATGGAGGCTTGGGCATTTCAGTTTACAGGCGTCTCAATGAGAATTTTCGTCGCAGAAGGACTCTCTGTTTTGGGTCACCATCCCTCAAGGTGGAGGAGCCCTTAATTTGGAGGGCACTTTGAATTTGAGAGGTGCTCTGCCTTTGAATTGGGAATTTGGTAGTAGATCACATATGGGCCATGCCCATCACCTTGATCATCATGAAGGGGTTGCAGATGGAGTAGCGGGGAGCGTGTGTCCAAATTGGGATTGGCTGCTGATATTGCACTGGCTAGCATGAAGGCAATGGCAGGTTACTTATGTGGGAGTACTGCTATTATTGCAGACGCAGCACATTCCGTGTCTGATGTAGTTCCAAGTGGAGTTGCTTTATGGTCATTCTAAGCAGCTGCATTGAAGCAATCTAGTGACTGGTCAGCCTTAGTTGAGGATGCTAAGTCTAGGGACTGTGTTATGGATATGGAGTCTGTACCAAGAGATTTCTTTTGGTTAAAGCCATCTTCTTTTGCTTTCATCTCAGACTAGGGCTGCTCCTAATATAAGAGCACCAAGGTTAGGAGGTCCAAATCAGAAACAATCAGATGCATATGGAGATGGTGGAGGTGTTTGGATGAATGACGAAGGATCAAGTTCAATTGCCAAAAATGGGGCCTACAGAAGTTCTAGGGCTAATTTTGGAGCGGTGTTGGGAGGATGATGGCAAGTATTTTAGACCACCCACCCTGGCCGTGAACTCCTACCTGTGCCAACGTGAAGATGTTCGATGTTTGGGTGCCCAACGAGCTTGAAGAAAATGGAATTAGGCTTGGATTGCTGTTGCTGGCCCGTGTGGAGTCTGTACGACCTGTTGAAGCTGGAGAAATAGGCAAGATATTTCTACACCTTTCTACTGCTATTATATTTACAATTATTGCGAAATCGAACCACTTTTTCTTGCATTGATTTGTCAGTTGGATGTCATGATGGGAGATTTCCCTTTCTGCTTGTTTCTTCTTGTTTTAGCTTTTATCGTTGATAGTATGTGGGTCGAAAGGATGTGTGTGCCCTCTCCTCTGAATGTTATGTTTCTCTTACTCGAATGATAGACCTTCGTCTGTTTGTTTATGTATTAATTCTTCTCTGCGATTGAGTTGCAAGTTATTATGTTGATCAACTAGTATTTTCGATATTATGGAAGTAAGTTACGATAACTATGAAGCTCCTCCCTAGCACCCAAGTTGTCTTTTGATGTTTTTTGTTAGCCCCTTCGCAAGTCCCTTTGATAACCTTTTGGCATCGAGAAAGAAAGGTTGTAGGATTGTGTGAGCAATGCGTGGGCTAGCCAGCTTAGAGTTTTGGTATTAAAACTGGTAGAATGAAAAGGTTTGTGTGCAATGTGTTTTGCCATCTCGCGTGTTTAGACTCTTATACTATCTTTCATCTTGTTTCTAGGATTTTAAGGCCATCCTCAAGAAGTACCTTGACCATCCCTATCAACTTGAACCATAACTAGCTTTTTGGATCAACTAAGCTGGAGGTTTCATTGTGCGAATCCAGTACCTCGTTGACACTAGAATAGTTTGGTCCAATCCCCCTCTCAGAATTATTGCTGATGGCGCTCTTCTATTTTTTCCTAACTTGCATTATTTTCTCCCTTGTAATGTTAACGCTATTAATTAATATTGGTCGGTTTTTATGCACATAATTACAGTAATAGTTTGTGATGGGAATTTCCTTGAATGTGATTAATCTTCAAGAAAAACTCAGCTTTCATTGGATAATCTTATGGATTCATAGCGGAAGGTTTTGTTTTGATAATGTCACTTAGAAACTAGGTTTGTACCTATTTGTGCGACGGTTGACGGTGTTACCAAGGGTTGCCTTAAAATATGGTTGTTTTGGGATATGGGTAATTTATTTTAAGTTAACCAAACAGTAGTATTGTAGTGGAGGTTTGCAAATCTTTAGTGTTATAAAATTTTGTTGATGACATTATTGTATACTCTTGTTGGACGAATCCCCCTTCTTCTCTCGCGTGTTTGCTACTAGCCTGTAAGACTTTGACCCTTCCTGGATGATTGGTAAATCTCTTTGTAGTTAATGGTCAAAACTAGTATACTATGCCTTCGCTTCGAAACTTATGTTGTGTGTATACTCTAATTGATTTCCGGGTTGAAACTCATTTATACATGACTTTTTGTGTTAAATTTTGGAACCCGTGTTTCCCCTTCCTTGGGCTGATCAACTCTTGTACTTTTAGAAATATATTAATTTAGTCTATGCGTTTGGCACCTTTGATAAATTTCTAGATGGTTGGTGTATATATCAAATCTTAATCTTGGAATTATGGTTTAATTACTTACTTGATGGGAATTCTATTTTTTGCTAGATTATTTGTTTTCTCCTCATAGGGCCAAAGGCCATTCTATAACACACCAAAAATACCAACACAATGACAACACAGTGAAATACAGGATAATTTTTTTTGACTGAACTTGCCTGACACATAACATGACGCAACAAGTCGTCACCAAGGATACAACTAACACTGTGAACAACCTGATACAAGGATGACCATAAAGGCAGCACGGAAACGTTCACACCTATCAAGGACAATCTACTTTTCTCTTCTTGACAGAACAACATTGGAGTCCAACCACAAAACACACTTACAGTTAGGGCATCCCATGAGGAATTTCTTGTTAAATTTTCTTGTTTACTAAAGTGTCTCTTAATTCTTAACTTACGTTCTTATAAAATTTCATGTAACGATTCACACAATTCTTTTCACAAGGAAGAACTTCTTTCTTTTCAACTGTTTGACTAAATAACTTAAGGCCAAGCTTTCTAAACTAGGATCATCAATTTGATGTCCAAATATTTCTTATTCATTTGATTTTAGAACATTTTCCATTTCTTACAAGGTTAATTAATCTTATTCAAGCCACTAACACATGTTCCACAACTCTATTGCATAGGTGAAGGCATAAGCTCCGATTGAGGGAAGTACCACTTAGGGTTCATAACAATAACCTTCTTGTTTAAGGATCAAATTTTGACCTTGCTTAAGAAATATCACCATGAATCAAGGCAAGGGTTAACAGAACAGGACAACAGAATTTAGCTTCAGGGTCACATTGTTTACTATCAGTCTTTTATTGAGGTTAAGAGTTTATCAAGATTGGTTAAATGTTCCATCTAGACTTTACTTCATTAAGTTTGACAAAGGAGAACATTTCAAACGATAGAGAGAGATTTAAAGTTTAAATAATCAATTTCCCTCCTACTTATTAAATCCTATCATCTTCTAAAATCTAACCATTGATTTCACCATGAGATCATTTAAGGTTTCACCATAAAAGGATAATGTTTATTAGTTTAATTTTAATAAGGACTATCCAGCTCACTTCATAGTGCTTACAAACTCATTGCTACTAAGCCTTAGGAGGATTTACAACTCAACATTTTAACTCAAGAGCAAAGTTTAACAGTACTCGTTTGCGGAAACAAAACAAGGTTATATCAATTCATTCCAACATGATGCACAAATCAAAGGGACATACTATCTCTATTGAACCATGACTAGGGAGCAAGAGAGTAATAACATGGGACAAGCCCCCTTTACTATACTAAGGGTTAAAATTCATTAGAATATCCCATAACCAAGCGGTAATCAAATTTCATCTTTCACATGATAACCAAACAAACCAAAGTTTCAACAGATTCTGAACAACAATACTCTCTGATACATTTACTTAAGGCACTCGACCCTTCTTCTAAAATGTCCAAAGGCCCTTTCCAAATTTTATAACATAATACACATTCGTACAAAGGAACATTATAACCAAGATTGATGCAATAATCTACAAGTCTTTCCATCATCTAACCACGTAAGCCATCTGCAACAATTAATAACCTGAGTCAGTTCACGAGAACTGAGCAAGATAAGACTATACATAGCAACAATAAGCTACTAGCTAACAATACCATGAAAGGAAACATTCTAATTCAGGAAATGGATCAAAGTTCTAACCTCTAACAACCTTTTGAAACAAGATGTAATTTTCAACATATCAACTAAGAAGAAAACCATAAGTTTTAGTTATGAAAATACCTCTAAAACTACAAAAGTTTGACAACCAAATATGCAAGACTATGAAATTTAAATGATTAGACACAAGAGTTGAGAGTATTAGGATTTCAATCATATAATCCCATAGATTACGTGATTGAAATCTAAAGTGTAACCCATCAATCCACATTCTCAAGGTGAAGACAAAAGATAAAAACTAGACCCGATCTTAGCTGCCAAAAAGAATATAGTTTTGGAATCGTTCCGTAGGGCCATAGGCCTAATAGGCTATAAACGAACAACGAGGGTAAAAACAAAGTTCCATCATGTAATCAAAAAGGTTTAAAGGATGAAAATCTTATATTCAAACCCACAACCATTATATCTTAGGTAATAAGTGACTTCATAGCTAATAAGGATGAGTGGAAAGGACGGTAAGAATGTCTGGAATAGGTATTGCCTAACAGCTTACCTACTGAACATAACCAGGGCCGGAATAGCGACAAGCCTCATTAATACCCAAGTTGAGTAGGCAATCTAGCATTCTAAACACATCCTTGCAATTTTCATAATACCTTAGATTTATAATCCTCTCGTTTAGAGGAACATAGCCATGAATCTAGACTTGGTTGAAATTTTCCGACATCAACTCACTTCCTAATATCATAAACGATGTATACAAAGGAAAAGGTCTCTCAACTCTCCTTAATTTACATCTCATCACTAAGTTTATGGTAACCTATGCAGAGATTAAACACATAATATACCATTGAAGATAGATATCCTCCAATAACAAACTTCTATAACGATGTAATTACAATTATTACGTTCGACACATAAACAAACTATTCCATAACTTCTTTTCCCTTTTTGACAACAAAATATATTCACGACCTTCCATCACAATCATTCTAAATTTGCAATAACAGGTCACTCATTAAGAAGGAAGTACAAAAAAAGTTTGACTAAATTAAGGAACTTCATGTTACCTTAAGCAGTTGATGAAAACCTTAACTTTTACGAACCGTGAAAGATATTACCTTACTCCATCAAGGCATTATGTCTATACATGATTAAATCGATCACACAAGGAATCATCAACATACCATATCTTAACACCATAAAGGTCATTAATTTTATCAAATTTTACTCATAGAAAGAGTAGAATCAAAATGGGGTTCTATCGATAATTTATGCCCTTATCGACCCGGGACACATTTTATTTAAAACTTCCTTCTTAACAAGCATATATATTGAACTTTTAATTTCCAAAAGCCTAATAATTTGCACACAATACACGAAGTGCATAATCACGCTTATCATAAAAATAATAATAATAATTTAACTGTATGTTTTCCTCTAGGGCAACAACATAACAAGAAACCAATACTAGTCTACGCTGCAAGTTAAGGCGATTACATACCCGGAGTTCACAAAAAAAACAACGACATTTTGCGAGAAGTAACTTTAACTTATAAATATATATATATATATATATATATATATATATATATATATCATATGATCAATCAAAGCATACACTGAGAACCTTTGTTTTTTTATATATATAAAAGGGTTGATCACGTCAACAAGAAACAACCAACGAGAGGCAAATCTAGAAGTAACAAAATGTTAACCATGTAAACGCACGCAAATCCACAAAATCACAGATTTAAACCAATTTCTAGAAAGAAAAGTTTCATTTCAAGAGGTTATTAGATACTAGCATATTATGTATATGGTTAGTCTATCTTTCTGTTTTAACGCATCCACACCGTCGTGAACATCCAGCGGGAGCTGCTTCTGACCACACGCCTTCCGCTTTATCCTCTGCTTCACTGGTCTTTTCTTGCAATATACCACACCAGGATTCCCTTTTGAAGGCACGACTAGAAGAATGCAATAGGTGGCTGTCCAAACACTAGATTGCTTCCATGCAGCTGCTTTGGGGTGAGAGTCGAACTACTTACCACTCAGTCCGAGAGCACTTGCGCTAGAAAGCTAAACACCGACCATGGTTTGAAGCTCGGACACAAGACATAATGATTACATCGCTCCTGGCTCTGAAAGGCATCTACCGTATTGATACACAACCTTTTCCTTCATCAGATTTGGGGACAACATCAAACTCTCGGTGCAAACATTGCAGCTGTAGCTTGTAAGGTGTGATAATTCCAACAGCACCCTTTATGCCTGCCAACATAGTGACTCGTTGAAGATGCTCATATAGTTGCAAGGCAAATTGTGCTTCATGAATATTCTGACATGATACAGATCCACGCCTAAGAGATTCTCTTCCATGAGTTACAGCATAAAACAAGTAAAGTCTCAAAAGAGAATCCTTGCAATAATTTTCATCAGGTCTCCTGGTAACTCTCTCACTGTCACAAGGTTGATTTTGACAGGAATGTCTTGAAGGAGAGTCCCGACTCAGAGGATGCATTGATATTACACAGAAAACAACATAGTTGGACAACCTGCTCACTGGAAATGCTCACATAGGCTTCCACCCGTAATGTGAGCCCGTTCATTTGGCTATTTACTGCTGCAGGTAGTTGCTATGGATCCCCAACAAGAACACACCTTACAGCTCCCAAGGAAAGTGGAAGTAACACGCCTACTTCCCTAGCTTGTAGCTTCATCTATAACCACCATATCAAACCCATGGGCTAGGCGCTGGAATAACTTCTGGTCGGAATAGAAACAGTAGTGAACACACTCTCAGCCTCATTGCAAAACTTGCCTCAAGGTTTGATCGAGCTTCTTCCATGTTAAATTCACCACACACAGATGAGGCGACTTTCCAAAATGAAAAGGAAAGACAGCTCAACTAAAACTTTATCTCATTTTTCTGCTACAGCTGCAAGATCTTGCAACAACTGATCATGACTGGTCGCGTGCAACCAGAACATCAGGATCAACACCAACGGTTCCTTGAGCTCACCCTGTAGCAGCTGTCGCACTCAGCTCTCTCTGGGCCACTGATTTTCTGAGATAAGTTTACCTGTCGACCCTGTAGCTGCTGCATAAAGCCAAGCGCATTCCTCACGGCACTTTCCTAGGAGGATTTCGGTTCTGCGCTCCACTGAGACTGCCTGCACAACACGATTTTGAGGATCCAAACCCTCTCACGCAACACCAGGGTGACAGACCTTCATTTCACCATCAACGAATCCACTGTCCAGAACACACTGAAGCAATTCATCTGTTTCAGCATTTGATGGAGCGCAACAAGCATTCGTGGTTTTGGGCAAAACAGTAGGTAGACCACGTGACAGCAGGTGGAGTCAACAGAAGATTTGCAGATCCAAAAATTTAATAAAAGGAGATGCGCCCCACACTCCACCGACTCCCACTGTCCCACGCAACCAGGAAAGACACCTCCCAACCACCACACGCGGTCCAAGGAAGAAAACGCGGCAGCCAGTACAGTCGGCCAAGGTGGCAGGTAGAAAAAAAAAGGCTCCAATGTCCAGGGGCATTACATTCTCCTCCCCTTAAGAAAGCATCATCCTCGATGCGACATTACACAGAGGAAAGGAAATGGTACGCAACAAGGGATAGATAAAGAAGAAAACACACCCTATGGTTTAAAATTTTAGTTGGTTAAAGCACGGTCACAAGGTAGCCTTAGGAATATTTGGTAGAATTTTTAACTTTCAATGTTCTGTGAAGATTGGCAGTTCTTTCTTGTTCATCATTTCATTAGTCTCTTTCCATTATCATTTTTTTTTTTTTTTTTTCTAGTTTTAGTTTCTTTAAAGAAAAAAATATCATCATTGAAGAGTTTTGATTTATTCCTTATTGTGGGTGCCCAACATGAACTGCTAACGCAAACCCTATCAGGCTCACAAGACACTACAGATTCACAAGTACACAAGTATATACTTCAAGATTGTATTACACCACAAAAGGTTACACAATTACGGAATAGAATAGGCACACTCCACATAACATAGTACTCGGCACACATCAATGACTGACATACCAAAATACTTAACCAAAACAGTACTACAATCCACTAGACATTTCCTCAATTTGCATCAATGAAAAACTCACATAACACCAAACAAATGCCACAGGTACATAGTGTCCACAAGGGGATCAATGACATGTCCACAACATCACAACACATATCCATCTGACATGAGTAACACATACATCAAAAGACCACTACCAAACATCACAATAACTCAACATATATCCTGAAACATCAACCATACAGACAAATATCATAAGCCTCCCTCAAACTCTTATGCCTCCCTCAATCTCTTATGCCTCCCTCAAGTCTCTTATGCCTCCCTCAAACTCTTATGCCTCCCTCAAGTCTCTTATGCCTCCCTCAAACTCTTATGCCTCCCTCAAGGAGGCCGGTTGTCCCTATGGTCCAAGACACATAGAGTTTGAACACTCCTAACCCAAGTGACATAATAACGCGTGGTTCAACAACCCGCTAGTTATATGTACCCCTTGGGGCGTACCCCATCTGAACGAAGCGGGTCCATAGGTCCAACCAATCCATGGTGCATCCTATGACCCTATTCCACACATCACGAAATAGAACGCACAACAATCCAATCAAAGTGCCAAGTGGCAAAGTACAAGCCTTGGGCAAGGCGGTAAGAATTCCAAATTTAAAAGAAGACCCCAAATCAAGCTAAAATAAATGGCCAAATAGCCAAAGTTAGTATCAAAATCCCCATGTTAGTGCCACAAACCAAGGAAATGCCCAAATTGTAAAGCATTGCAATCAAGAAAAGATGTTGGTCCTTGCAAAAAAAGTTAAAAGCTCAATTTACGAATAAAATCAACTTATAATAATGTCACATTACGATAACTGTGTGGCCTTATCTAGCCACCAAAGGGGTACTCAACGAGTTGCTAGCACTCGGAACATCGAGCCTCAGCTCGTAAAATACATATCAATAATACAACTGTCATCACCTCCATCTGAATCATCCCGCCACCACTTCGACAAGGCTAAACATAGTCATAGATACACTAAGGTTGCATACATACAACCACATAGGGAGAGAGGAAAGAATCACATGTTATCTACTAAACCGAGTTTTAGCTCGAGTTATTGACCCATGGTACACCATTCCTCACTCTCAACATACACTTCTACCGATTTCCCTCAGGATCGGTTAGCGTAAGGTTCACAACATAACATACAACAACATCACTAACATAACGGTGGCACACACATAACTACCATAACGTCTCACATATGGTACATATACAGGGTAGATCATGATCATACATTCACTGGGTGTAACACATCACTTTACCACATTCTGCACCCAAAGTGCAATCACCATACGATAGGGTTCATACACTCACCGTATGACCCTAAATCACAACATGAAGCATTACATTTTTGCACAAATCATACATACGATGAACATAGTACATCACAACATAACATCCATTGCTACATAGCAAGGTGGTACACACATTTCTTCAGAACATGGTAAAAACATCATGATACAACTCGTTTCTTTTAACATCAACTAGTCATACAACACATTGATACACCCACATATCACAATATGCCACAATGCTCCAACACTACGTCATCCACATTAGAATTCTTTTCACACATCACAAACAATAATTCACACGTGAATTCTTCCTAGAATCCACAAGAAGGAGAGAGAATACTCCCATCCCCAACATATCAACATGATCACAAACACGCACAAGGTGACATACCCATAATGTGCGTTCACAATATCACAATTACGACAATAATCACATCACGTTTAAAGCACATTACTCTTCCAATATCTACCACCATCATGCAACATCATCATCATCATGCAGTATCATCATGTAACACCACCACCACCATGTAACATCATCATATAACACCAATCCGGCCCATAGGTTCGAGAGCATGAACCTACGCTCTGATACCAAAGTGTAACACACCAAAAATACCAACACAATGACAACACAGTGAAATACAGGATAATTTTTTTTTGACTGAACTTGCTTGACACATAACATGACGCAACAAGTCGTCACCAAGGATACAACTAACACTGTGAACAACCTGATACAAGGATGACCATAAAGGCAAACGAAAAACGTTCACACCTATCAAGGACAATCTACTTTTCTCTTCTTGACAGAACAACATTGGAGTCCAACCACAAAACACACTTACAGTTAGGGCATCCCATGAGGAATTTCTTGTTAAATTTTCTTGTTTACTAAAGTGTCTCTTAATTCTTAACTTACGTTCTTATAAAATTTCATGTAACGATTCACACAATTCTTTTCATAAGGAAGAACTTCTTTCTTTTCAACTTTTTGATTAAATAACTTAAGGCCAAGCTTTCTAAACTAGGATCATCAATTTGATGTCCAAATCTTTCTTATTCATTTGATTTTAGAACATTTTCCATTTCTTACAAGGTTAATTAATCTTACTCAAGCCACTAACACATGTTCCACAACTCTATTGCACAGGTGAAGGCATAAGCTCCGATTGAGTGAAGTACTGCTTAGGGTTCATAACAATAACCTTCTTGTTTAAGGATCAAATTTTGACCTTGCTTAAGAAATATCACCATGAATCAAGGCAAGGGTTAACAGAATAGGACAACAGAATTTAGCTTCAGGGTCACATTGTTTACTATCAGTCTTTTATTGAGGTTAAGAGTTTATCAAGATTGGTTAAATGTTCCATCTAGACTTTACTTCATTAAGTTTGACAAAGGAGAACATTTCAAATGATAGAGAGAGATTTAAAGTTTAAATAATCAATTTCCCTCCTACTTATTAAATCCTATCATCTTCTAAAATCTAACCATTGATTTCACCATGAGATCATTTAAGGTTTCACCATAAAAGGATAATGTTTATTAGTTTAATTTTAATAAGGACTATCCAGCTCACTTCATAGTGCTTACAAACTCATTACTACTAAGCCTTAGGAGGATTTACAACTCAACATTTTAACTCAAGAGCAAAGTTTAACTCAAGAGCAAAGTTTAACAGTACTCGTTTGCGGAAACAAAACAAGGTTATATCAATTCATTCCAACATGATGCACAAATCAAAGGGACATACTATCTCTATTGAACCATGACTAGGGAGCAAGAGAGTAATAACATGGGACAAGCCCCGCTACTATACTAAGGGTTAAAATTCACTAGAATATCCCATAACCAAGCGGTAATCAAATTTCATCTTTCACATGATAACCAAACAAACCAAAGTTTCAACAGTTACAACAACAATACTCTACAATACATTTACTAGGCACTGACCCTTCTTCTAAAATGTCCAAAGGCCCTTTCCAAATTTTATAACATAATACACATTCGTACAAAGGAACATTATAACCAAGATTGATGCAATAATCTACAAGTCTTTCCATCATCTAACCACGTAAGCCATCTGCAACAATTAATAACCTGAGTCAGTTCGTGAGAACTGAGCAAGATAAGACTATACATAGCAACAATAAGCTACTAGCTAACAATACCATGAAAGGAAACATTCTATTTCAGGAAATGGATCAAAGTTCTAACCTCTAACAACCTTTTGAAACAAGATGTAATTTTCAACATATCAACTAAGAAGAAAACCATAAGTTTTAGTTATGAAAATACCTCTAAAACTACAAAAGTTTGACAACCAAATACGCAAGACTATGAAATTTAAATGATTAGACACAAGAGTTGAGAGTATTAGGATTTCAATCATATAATCCCGTAGATTACGTGATTGAAATCTAAAGTGTAACCCATCAATCCACATTCTCAAGGTGAAGACAAAAGATAAAAACCAGACCCGATCTTAGCTGCCAAAAAGAATATAGTTTTGGAATCGTTCCATAGGGCCATAGGCCTAATAGGCTATAAATGAACAACGAGGGTAAAAACAAAGTTCCATCATGTAATCAAAAAGGTTTAAAGGATGAAAATCTTATATTCAAACCCACAACCATTATATCTTAGGTAATAAGTGACTTCATAGCTAATAAGGATGAGTGGAAAGGACGGTAAGAATGTCCGGAATAGGTATTGCCTAACGACACCTCTTTGAACATAACCAGGGCCGGAATAGCGACAAGCCTCATTAATACCCAAGTTGAGTAGGCAATCTAGCATTCTAAACACATCCTTGCAATTTTCATAATACCTTAGATTTATAATCCTCCCGTTCTAGAGGAACATAGCCATGAATCTAGACTTGGTTGAAATTTTCCGACATCAACTCACTTCCTAATATCATAAACGATGTATACAAAGGAAAAAGTCTCTCAACTCTCCTTAATTTACATCTCATCACTAAGTTTATGGTAACCTATGCAGAGATTAAACACATAATATACCATTGAAGATAGATATCCTCCAATAACGAACTTCTATAACGATGTAATTACAATTATTACGTTCGACACATAAACAAACTATTCCATAACTTCTTTTCCCTTTTTGACAACAAAATATATTCACGACCTTCCATCACAATCATTCTAAATTTGCAATGAAAGGTCACTCATCGAGAAGGAAGTACAAAACAAGTTTGACTAAATTAAGGAACTTCATGTTACCTTAAGTAGTTGATGAAAACCTTAACTTTTACGAACCGTGAAAGATATTACCTTACTCCATCAAGGCATTATGTCTATACATGATTAAATCGATCACACAAGGAATCATCAACATACCGTATCTTAACACTATAAAGGTCATTAATTTTATCAAATTTTACTCATAGAAAGAGTAGAATCAAAATGGGGTTCTATCAATAATTTATGCCCTTCTATCAACCCAGGACATATTTTCGGCCCAAAACTTCCTTCTTAACAAGCATATATATTGAACTTCTAATTTCCAAAAGCCCTAATAATTTGCACAATACACGAAGTGCATAATCACGCTTATCATAAAAATAATAATAATAATTTAACTGTATGTTTTCCTCTAGGGCAACAACATAACAGGAAACCAATACTAGTCAACGCTGCAACGTTCTAGGGCGATTACATACCCAGGTTCACAAAAGAAACAACGACATTTTTGCAGAAGGAAGTAACTTTAAAATTATATATATATATATATATATATTTCATATGATCAATCAAAGCATACACTGAGAACCTTTGTTTGTTTTATATATATAAAAGGGTTGATCACGTCAACAAGAACAACCAACAGAGGCAAATCCAGAAGTAACAAACTGTTAACCATGTACTGAACGCAAATCCACAAAATCACAGATTTAAACCAATTTCTAGAAAGAAAAAGTTTCATTTCAAGAGGTTATTAGATACTAGCATATTATGTATATGGTTAGTCTATCTTGCCTGTTTTAACGCATCCACCAGTCGTGAACATCCAGCAGGGACTGCTACAGCCACACGCCTTCCGCTTTATCCTCTACTTCACTGGTCTTTTCTTGCAATATACCACACCAGGATTCCCTTTTGAAGGCACGACTAGAAGAATGCAATAGGTGGCTGTCCAAACACTAGATTGCTTCCATGCAGCTGCTTTGGGGGTGAGAGTCGAACTGCTTACCACTCAGTCCGAGAGCACTTGCGCTAGAAAGCTAAACACCGACCATGGTTTGAAGCTCGGACACAAGACATAATGATTACATCACTCCTGGCTCTGAAAGGCATCTACCGTATTGATACACAACCTTTTCCTTCATCAGATTTGGGGACAACATCAAACTCTCGGTGCAAACATTGCAGCTGTAGCTTGTAAGGTGTGATAATTCCAACAGAGACCTTTATGCCTGCCAACTTAGTGACTCGTAGAAGATGCTCATATAGTTGCAAGGAAAATTGTGCTTCAGAATATTCTGACATGATACAGATCCACGCCTAAGAGATTCTCTTCCATGAGTTACAGCGTAAAACAAGTAAAGTCTCATAAAAGAATCCTTGCAATAATTTTCATCAGGTCTCCTGGTAACTCTCTCACTGTCACAAGGTCGATTTTGACAGGAATGTCTTGAAGGAGAGTCCCGACTCAGAGGATGCATTGATATTGCACAGAAAACAACATAGTTGGACAACCTGCTCGCTGGAAATGCTCACATAGGCTTCCACCAACTGTAACAAGCCCGTTCACTGGCTATTTACTGCTGCAGGCAGTTGCTGTGGATCCCCAACAAGAACACACCTTACAGCTCCCAAGGAAAGTGGAAGTAACACGCCTACTTCCCTAGCTTGTAGCTTCATCTATAACCACCATATCAAACCCATGGGCTAGGCGCTGGAATAACTTCTGGTCGGAACTAGAAACAGTAGTGAACGCACTCTCAGCCTCATTGCAAAACTTGCCTCAAGGTTTGATCGAGCTTCTTCCATGTTAGATTCACCACCTGGACAGAAGTGACTTTCCAAAATGAAAAGGAAAGACAGCTCAACTAAAACTTTATCTCGTTTTTCTGCTACAGCTGCAAGATCTTGCAACAAATCGATTATGATCCGGTCGTGCAGGCAACCGAACATCAAGATCAACACCAACGGTTCCTTGAGCTCGCCACCTAGCAGCTGTCACACTCAAATCTCTCGGGCCACCGATTTTCGAGATAAGTTTACCCACCGACCACCGTAGTTCTGCTGCATAAAGCCAAGCGCATTCCTCATGACACTTTCCTAGGAGGATTTCGGTTCTGCGCTCCACTGAGACTTCCTGCACAACAAAATTTTGAGGATCCAAACCCTCTCACGCAACACCAGGGCGACAGACCTTCATTTCACCATCAACGAATCCATTGTCCAGAACACACTGAAGCAATTCATCTGTTTCAGCATTTGATGGAGCGCAACAAGCATTCGTGGTTTTGGGTAGAACAATAGGTAGACCACGTGACAGCAGGTGGAGTCAACAGAAGATTTGCAGATCCAAAAATTTAATAAAAGGAGATGCGCCCCACACTCCACCGAATCCCACTGTCCCACGCAACCAGGAAAGACACCTCCCAACCACCACACGCGGTCCAAGGAAGAAAACGCGGTAGCCAGTACAGTCGGCCAAGGTGGCAGGTAGAAAAAAAAAAGGCTCTAATGTCCAGTGGGGCATTACACATTCTCTTACGATTGCTATAATTTCGTTGCTTTTACTCCTAACTGAAGTGCAAGGTCTTCTCCTTCTCTCGATTGGCATGATGAAGACTTTATTATAACTTGATTTGTTGATAGTGTTTAGAGGTTTGAACCAATTCTTGTAATAAAGTGCTTCTTTTCATGATATTGTTAGATAATAGTTATGGTGGTTTTGTGTAGCCTTATCTTGATCGGTTCTCGTGAACCGACTTGTAGAAAATTTGCTACAGATGGATTTTGCGTGTAGATGAGGGATAGATTTGTAGACTTTTTCATCAACCTCATTTGAGAAGTTCCTTTGCTCGAAACCTTTTTATGTTGATCAACTTTTGTTAGCGTCTAGTGGAAATTTTAGAAGAGGATTAATGTCTTAGTATAATGTATTGTGGACTTGTCATCTGAACTTTGGAAACCTTGTATTATGTGCCATCATTGAAATTATAAGAAAATTTGGTTATTGTGGTTGAGTGACTTGTGGAGTATCAACATTTTAAGAAATGATGTAATCTTGTTTTGTTCTCGTAAATGAGTGTTGCTTCAACTTTTCCTTGAGAATAAATCTCTGAGTTAAACCTTGCCATGACTTAGTAATAAAGTGTCATAAGTAAACTAACATGGGATTGTTTAATACTTCAGGAAGTTAAATTAAAAGTTGTATTCAAATAAAGTAACGTAGGGGTCACCAACTTGAGAGCAAGAAATTCTCTAAGTAAACAAGGGCAAGACTATCATTGCAAGTAAACTTTATAACATGATAACCCTAGCTCCTCTAGTGAACATTATTCCTTTTATGGTAAAATTTGTAAAATGACCCTAAGGTGAAATGAACTGTTAATTGTTTGAAGATGATAAGATTTAATAAGCCAGAGAAAACAAATTGGAGACCTCACCATCTTTCTCACCGCCATTTGGAAAGTAAATTTTTACTCCTTGTTAATACTTTTAGCGAAGCCTAAGTAAAGTTGTTGATAATTCTGGTTAAGAGCCCTAGCTTAAATTAAATACTGGCAATAACTAATGAGGTCCTAAAGATGTTTCATCTCGACCTTCTCCCTCTAACCCTTTTTCAAGGCACCTTGTATCTCTTCTCTTAAGTGTGTTGAACTTAAAACCATGTTGTCTTGTGGGCAAGAACGAATCTTAGTAGCGTTAGTGGTGAGTAGATGGCCTTGTGGAATTTAATTACTCCTTTTTCTTGATAAACGAATTAAGCAAATAAATGTCATAATAGAGAAGATTTAAAGATAATTACTCAGTGCCAAAGGAATAATCTTGGCTTGGCAAGTTGAATCATACGAATCATATCTTGAGCCTCCTTGAAAACGTAAGCTAAGAATTGCAAGATGTCCTTTTAAAATAAATAACCCTCAAGAATATCTCCTTGTGGTTGGCCCTATTTGTTAGAGTGTTCTGTGATTGGACTTCTATGTTGTCTTGTCAAAAAGAAAAGTAAATTGTCCTTGATAGGTGTGAACGTTTCCGTGCTGCCTTTATGGCCATCCTTGTATCAAGTTGTTCACAGTGTTAGTTGTATCCTTGGTGACGACATGTTGCGTCATGTTATGTGTCTAGCAGTAAAAAAAAAAGTTATCCTGTTTTTCACTGTGTTGTTCGTGTGTGTGATTTTGGGTCGTTACAAATTTATTGTTTCAATCTCATGGATGTAAAATTTTAATCAATTTTTGTATTTTATAATAGTTATTATAAAAAAATTTGATGTGCATCTTATATTTTGAACGTCAAATGACATCCATCTAATTTTTTAGACCGTAAAAGAAAATTATTGTGACATGTAACATTGAATGTCAAAATCTAGCAAGATCAGGTGGATCATTGACCTTTTGTAAGGTCTAAAGGTTTTTGTTTGTTTCCTTGTATTTTCGTATCCATTTTGTGTTAATATATACGTGTCATCCGGTCTAAAGTTTTGGTTCAAATGTATTAGTGTATTCAACAAAATTAGAGAATAAATAATGTGTGTTGCCAAGAAAAGGAATTTACTTGTTTGAAGAGCATCTTCATGTCAAAAGAATATCATAAATATTTATAGTAAATAATCTATCATTTAGGTATTACATTGATTAGCTCATTAAAAGTGATAAGGGTTGAGAACATTCATTACACTAGATTGCTTACTAAATCTCATTATACCTAGTGTGATGTCTTCAAATGATTATTTTCTTAATGCATTCTGACAATTGTGTAGGGATAAAACATGTTTCTAAATTTTCATTTTTTTAATTACTATTTTGTAAGGTGTTTACAACATTAAGCATTCAAGGAACGAGATATGCTTCCTAGAGATCAACATCGAATTGAGAAAAAAATATGCGATGATTTTAGAGCTCAAGAATATATGAACATGGCTATCAACCCATATATTTTGCATTCTCCTAGACAAAATTCATAAATGTTTTATGATTATAGAAAACAATTGTAATTCTATTAAAGGGTACACAAATATGATTTGTTAAGGTTTTATTCATCTCACTTTGTACACTTGCATTGCACTCACAATGCAATGTTTATTTTTTGTTGTTGTCTTTAGAATTACAAAAATAGATATTACTCTAAACCCCTCTTCTCAATTTCAAGATGTTAGTAGAATATCAATAGTATTCCTTTATATAATTGATTAATAATATAAATTATTTATACATATTTGACTATAAATTACAATGTACATGATAAAAATTATTGTATTGTTGAATTAAAACCCCTTTCCACATTTACATTTTATCAAATCCAACCCCAATTAATACTAAAATTGGTGTAACTCACTTTTGGAAGAAGTCTCATTTCCTTTCCACCCTCTAGAAAAATATATATCCAAACAAATACAAATAATTATACAATAAAATTTCCCAAGAACTCCTTATACGCGAGCACACTCTTTTAGGGCATATACATTAATTGATCACATATATCATCTTCGGATTTAGACCCCATTATATAATTTCGAGCAACTGATTAAATATTATCAATGTATGCCGTAATTAATGACATTAATGATGTGACAATTACTATATTAACTCTAAGTATCATTTTACACTTTCACATCACACAATCATTACTCTTTGACTCTACGTGTCTATTCAAATAATGCTTATCATTTGGTCCCTTAAAGTTGAAATATGAAATTAGCAATTGCATAGGAAGTTAGCAATTGCATAGGAATTGTGCAATGGATACACCGATAAGTGAATTATGAAGGTGAGTGGGAATTTGTGTTGGGGAAGGAAAAGAAAGAGGAAAAGCTTATACACAGGGATTGAAAATTTTAGTGTACATGAAATTCCAAGATGTAATAAGAGATTGAAAGTATTTAAAGGTACTTAAGCATTCGAAATAATATAATTAGAGATGTCTCTCCTCAAATATGGGAATTTAATTAGAGATATATCTCTTCATATATGGGTTTATTGCTGAGGTCATAGCCCTATGAGAGATAGCAAAAAAAAATATGAGGGGGAGCATCGGTGTTGGTTGAAGGTTTTGGTCCACATATCAATCGTGGAAAATATCCATGCATTGACTATTTGGATGCTAGAAATACAAATGTAAAATAATGAGGTATATGAAATAAATTAGCACTCAAATGGTAAAACTGTAATTCTAGTTTTAAAGCATAGGAAAACTAGCATAATTAAAATGTTAATGCAAACAAACCCACCTTTGTTATGATCTTATTCATCATGATATTTTATCAAAGTTATATCCAACTCTCTCAATTACTAACATTTCATACACAATTTAATGAATGCACATAACTATAAATTTTTTCTAAAAACATATTATTGGTGGAGATTTAGTTTTATTATGAAATTTAAGTGAAATATGAAACTAATGATTATTTAGCTCACATTTTGACAAATAAAATATCTTGAACATCAAATCCACGTAAGGATGTTAATTTGGGAGAAGTAAAGTGACCGAATTCAATATTATTTCCAAGTGAACGCTACACATTAAAATATTCAAATGGCACTAGTATTATTATAAGTAAATCGAATCCAAGTTATAATCCATCCATCTCATCAAAATATTTATTGAATTCATAATAGGCTATTAGAGCTTTGGAAATCTACTCCACTTCGGTAAATATTTGTATGGAAAAACATTCGTAATTTTTATTCAATGATGCAATAATCTTCATTTATTTCTGAAAGTTATTTTGCACAAGATTAAAAAAAAGAAAAGTAATGTGTTTTGTTTAGAATTATATCTACTATAATAGGAGGAATACATGTACATTTATCTATGTCAAGGCCCTAGTCAATTGAAGAAAACATGCACAAAGAATGTTTGTTGTAAGAATAGAAAGCCATAAAATCATCTACAAGATTACAAAATGAGCTAGTTTTAACTCATTGTAGAAATTTCACGATAAATATATTTCCTAATGTACAACATAAGGAACCTTGCCCTTATTTATGGAATTGTGGAGCCTTTTTACCAACCTAATGCAACAACAACTAATTGCTTCAACTTCCATGCTAAAAAGAGGGAAAAAAATAACTTAGTGTTTCTCAAATATAGTAGGAAAGACTTAAATCTCCACTTAAATCATGCAAATCTGGATATGAATAATATGTATCCAAACATGGCTCCATATAGATTTTCATAGTGGCCAATATTAAGACATAAAAATCCTTTTTGGCACCTAATGCAAAACCAAAACACATGAACCGATTGTGCTCCCAAACTACCAACCAAATGTAAAACTAAAACTAACCCATTAACCACCTATGTACATCCAACTAAATTAATTATTGCAAAAATATGGTTTGAAAATAAACCTAAATTGTTTTTCACAATATCCAAGCATTTGTAGTTTATGGGGACATGATCAGGGGACCTATAACAGTTTGCAAATAAAACAGAAATGTATGATGTCACAACAAAAATCACAAGGATAAGACCCCCATATTGCACCCAAGCAAAGCCACACTCTATGGTAAAGAAAAAAATCCTATCTCTAATTCTCGTGTGATACCTTGAGTTGTTGTTGCACATAGATTCCCTATCAAACATCAATTATACACATTTCCCCATTAATGTCCCCAATATATATAATAAATTACAAATAATATAAAAAATAAACATTTTATTTACATGTTTGGGTACGTCATCATCAGAACTTATATCTCCATTCAAATACCAATATTGGGTATCTTCTAAATCCATAACCGTTGATAAACCCATCATGGAAATAATTAAAATCCACTAGATTATTTATAAAATGAATTGAGAGAATAAACCATTTCTATTATTTCAAAACCTAACTACTAACATCACAAAAGGGCACACAAGATGTTGAATACCTATGCAACAATTAAAACCTAGGTTATATGAAGCAATTAGTGGAGAAAATTGATTATGAAATTTAAAATGAGACGAAAAATGTATCTCGGATGAGAATAATCTTCATAATAAGTGATTCTCACTCCTTGAAACAACACAACAATACATATCGTTAAAAATTTCTTATATAATAATTAAATTTCTTCATAAAGTTTCAGTTACGTAACATGTAGTGCCCACTTCCCTTCGACACCTTTTTCTTTGATTTCGATATTGTTGACTACACTTATGGACATTGTTGTAGCTTTTTGATTTAGCATGATACTAGATGTTAGAGATACTTTGGACTGTTGTTGATTTCGATTCATATATGATGCATGTGGATTGTTAGAGACATTTTATATTGATGTTGATATGTTGTGGACATGGTTATTTATATATATTTCTGACATGCGATATACTTTCGTCACCATGAGTAGGCTTTGATAATTGAATTAATGTTGTGATCATTTTGACATGGATGAAACGTTGGATAGAAATGTTGCTAGAAATTTGTAAATGATTCATAATTGCCTAGATGATATTAATTCGTATATAGATGATTTTAGATTTATATTGCATATTTTGGCATGGATGTTTTAATGCATCCACGAGGCCGAAGGAGGTATTTATGTGTTTTGTAGGTAAAATTATTCACAACAAACATCAGGGGGATTGGAGACCAACCACATTGGAATTCTAGATGAATTCAACTAGGGTCACCATGGCAACATGTAATTGTGTGTGTGTTAGAATTATTTGGTTAGGGAAAATTGTGACCAAGGGGTCATGTGTTACTTTTTATTTTAGTTTCCCTTTTATTAATGTTAGTATGTGTTTCTTTTGAGTGATGTAATTTACTTGTTTTAATTATTTAGATTTTGATGTATGTTTTCCCCCTTTATCTTAGTGGGTCTAAGTGTCTTATTAAAGTTAATAAATCTTGTCCTAAACTAATTAAAGATGTGACCAAAAGAATTTCATTTATTAGACTTGATTTTCTCTTGGATTTTGTGTTGTGTGTTGAATGCTTGAGATCTTGAGTGTTGTACACTCTACCCTTCATGGGAAACTCAAATTTGGCCTTAAGGGCCAATTTTGAAGGCTTGTGGGACAAGTTAAACTTGTCTCACACCTCTTAAATTGCTATACCAACCCTACTATTAGTGTAGAATCACAACACCCCTGAATGGCCCGGGTGTGAAGTGGGGAATTTGGTGTGATTGCACAACATGGGACCATCTCTCAAGTTGTGGGACTTGAAAAAATTGAGATGGACCTCTAGAGAAAGTCGGTTCTTGCTTCCTAATCTACCCTTACAAACTACTCAAGTTTAGGAAAAACCTACTCTATTCTAATCCAACCATTCCAAGGGGACATAGAGAGAGAGTGAGAGAAAGAGGGTGAAAGAGCCTACACTAAGCGGTGATACACTAGAAAAGGAAGTGGTTGAATCACAGACCCGACCACCTGAAGTGGAGAGAGGTGAGCAGAGGAGAGGGTGGACAAGATGCACCACAGACCAAAGATAGATTTCACATAGACACCACTTCAAAACCCATTAAGCACAACTCCTAGGACCTGTAATGAACATTAGAGTATGCATAGAATACCTTGCAATGATGAGAGGTAAGAAGAGACAACAAAATAAGCCAAGGATGGACAGATGCATCACGAAACAGATTCTATTGCTCCAAAATGTTACACAATACATCATCAGTGGGAAAGAGGAAAGAAAATGCCATTATAGAGCCATGGGAGGAGGCTTAGACTCTGCGTTCTACCCTAAGGAAGAAAGAGAGACATGTGAAAATGGAGGAACAACGACCAACCTTTTGAATATTCCCCTCTGTTACAATATATAGGAAGAATAAGAGAGAGGAAGGAAAAATTTGAATCCTACTTCAAACACCAAGAGATATGCATTAAATCCTACTTTGAAAGCTCAACCACTATCAATAAATGCCTTTCTCAAATCCACCCCAAATCTATCATGTCTAGTTCCTCGACAGATCAAATCGAATCAGATCTGGTAGTTGGCCCATTTTTCACCCAACAAAGCCTGTTAAGAATGATATTTTATGTTTCCATTGTGTAGAGGGTGTCGAGACATTTCCAAAAATTCTTCTCCCACCCAAATCTAAGTCTTCACCAAAATATATGGCCATTTGAATATTTGGATTGCATGTGCGCAATATTTTACAGAGTTTGCAAAGATCGGGTCCATGTGGGCCCTCACGCACCTTGGAGATTCGGCCCCTGCCTTTCACTTTTGAAATCATGTCGACCGACACGTGGTAGCTTTCGTGAGCTCCTTGGGCTTCTTTGTATTTTTCCTGAGTCTCTTAGCTTGGAGGGGCCAAAAATCTGACCTTGGACATGTGGTGGCTTGACACTTGTTTGGAAACCCACCCCAAATTTTACCTATGAAATAGTGCCGTGTTGACACTTGGCACCCTCCACTGGCCTGTCTCAATGCTTTGACTATTTAACCCCGACTCTATCCCTTTTTGGACTCTGAGACACGTGGAAGGCCCATGCTCATTTGAAAACCCGCTCAGGATTTTACCTTTGAAGGAGCATCGTTAAGACACGTGGCACCTTCCGCCTACACTCTATACTTAGTCATTTTGGGCCCGCTCTCCTTTTTGACCTCTATTGACCATTTGCTATATGGAGGGCTGGCACAAGTTTGAGTTTTCCCCTTTGGATTTAATCTTTGGAGGTGCACCATTTGGACACTTGGTAGCTTCCATTGTCTCCTCCATACTTAGTCATTTTTGGGCCAGTTCTGAACCATTTGTGAAGCCCGAAGACTTTGAGTCTTCACCGTTTAATTTCCTTTGAGCCATTGGTTCTTTGACAATACTCAGATTCCTACCCCGACCATGCTATTCCATTTCCGAGCCCGCCTATAATCTGTTTGCTGGATTTGAAGCACGGGTTCACTCGATAGAGCCGTTTCTTGAATTTCTTCTTGCATGGGGTCGTTTGATCTTTCGTAGGCCTTACCACTCCATTGTAGAGTTCCTCTATTGCTTGATTGTAGGATTTGAATGTGAATTCTCTGGCTTCTTCTTGTGAGTGTGATGCCCATTTAAAACAACCCCTTTGACACCTAAAAACAACCTAGGGTTAGTTAGATAATTATGGAATACATTTTTTTGATTAGAAATATCCACAACCAAGTTACAAGGCAACAGATTGACCCTATTAGCTTCCGGAACAATTCAATTTTACTATGACATAGTTTTCCTTCATTAACAATATCAAGTTCACAAGGCTCAATTTTTTTAGGGTTAGATGTTTCGCTTAGGTTCAGTGGAGTAATTTACCCCCATACCCATTCTCTAATAGGCTCTGAGTCTCAACTATATTTTTTTCATACTTAAAGCTTCCAAAATTTCCCTAAACCATTCCCATTGGATAGGAAATTTTCTCACCTTTCCGGTGATATAAGGAAGTCCTTCTAACTCATTATATTTTGCAAGATATGGCCAGGCAAAGTTTTGGGGCTAAATTTTCCCAAGGGATAATCCGCGGGCCTAGGGAGGAAAATTTTTCCCATGCGTGATCTACGGGTGGGGGAAAACTTAACACATTTTCCCTCCTTTGGTGTAAAAGTGCAAATCATGTTTGCACGCCCGCGAGCCCAATAAGGGAGACATGTGTCACCTCCTGGTTGGTTGGGAGGAACGGGCGGGAATTTGACGAGTGGTTGAGACTTTAAGTCTCTTTTGCCAAAAGCACAAGGGAACCGAATTGGTTTGCACCCATGCTGATGCTTTGTGATGCCACGTGTCACTCAGGGATTGGTGCGGGAAAACGGATGGACGGGAGTGGCGGAAGATTTAGGATTTTAGGGTTACAAAGCGCTAGGGAGAAATTTCACACATGCCTCTACTAAAGGCAGATAGGGTACCACATGTCAAACCATGGTTAGGTGTGGGCGATAGGGTGGTGGAAAAACCCCAGGCATTATGCCAAAATGGAGTAAAAGTCAAAAGGTATGCACGGGCCCGCGCGCCCCTGAGAGGATAAATTCTAAGGCAAGGCGCCGGTGCACGCCAAGGGGACAAATGGGAATTTTCACCAAAAGGGGAAAAATTTTAAGTCCAAAAACCTCCCACGCTTCCGCCTAGCTACGTGTTAGCATGTGATTGGCTGCGGGTTTGCGGAAATGCGGGGAAAAATGGGAAAATTTTCTTAAGGAATTTTTTTCAAAAAGACAAGTTTTAAAACTGGTCCACCCCTCCGAGGTTCCATGTGGTAGGTCTTGATTGGTTATGGGATGTCGGGGCTGCAGAATTTTGTGGAAAATTTTCCAAAGTCAAAATTTAAAGTTAACAGTTAGATTTATTTTATTTTTGAATGCCAATTTGAAGTAAAACTTCAAATGGCCATAACTTTTGATAGGAAGCTTAGATTTGGGAAAATGAGGACTTTCTGAAAGATCTCAAAGCCCTCTTTACACAAGAGTCATAAATTCTAAAATTTGATGAAGTTAAGTGGTCAATTTAATGAAAAAAATATGTAGGCTTTTGCAGAAAAAAACTGGGAGAAGTTCACTTATAAATTTTTATTCAAATTTGTTCTCCTACTTACTCAACATGTCAAATAGACATGGAGGATGAATTTGAGAAATGTTTCAAGGTTAAATTTAGTTGATTAAGTTACAATTGATATTTATTCATTTCTTTATATCATTAGGCAAATAGAATAATTGTGTAAGTTTGATTTTAATTTTACAAGTTCTCAAGGATATTTCTTAAGTTTTATTGTCAAATTGAGTTCCTTAGGACTTGCTACATCTAAATTTTAATGTTTCATATCTTATTGCTTGGTGCAAGTTTGAACTGCTCATTTCTTTGATAAATTTGATTGCCAGTTTGGAAAATTAAAACAGAGATCAACATTAAAGGTTCTTAAACATTTTTCCATCCTCCAAGTGTGGGAATTCATTTCCTTTCTAGTCTAATGCATTCAATTGATTCAGTCATCCATTCAATAGAAATTATACAAAGCTTGATTTCCAAATTCAACTCATTTCAAAGAGAACAAAACACTGTCTTTTCCTTCCTACGCATTTTCTTTACAAACAGAGATTTCAATCTTCAACAATAAGTCAAATCCAATACACAATACAATCTTGAGAAAAGAATACAATCCTTTAGTTATTTCCAATGACAACTTTACAATTTTCTCTTTTCCATTTGATTTCTAAAATACAATATGCAATGCATGTAACATCCTTTCACATTTCTTTTCAAAATAGAGAGTAGAATATAACTCCTTTACATTTCACATTCCAATTTCAATATTCCATTATCAATACAAAAATCTTCACATTACAAATTTCTATACAATTCATCCACTCCAAAGTGGGAAGGATTACAATGAACTTGCTCAAAAGAAGAGACTATCAAACTGTATATTCCTCTTGCTCCAAAACAACAACATGCTAGTTTCTTCATCTTTTCATCTTGATCACAACAAGGAAGGGGGAAAGGCAATGCTCTCCACCCAACCAAGATATCCAATGAGAAGGGAGAAGCCATCCTTCCTCATTGGCCCCGAGCCCCAACCATATTGAAATAAGAGATGCAATACAACACATGGAAAAAATGGCTTCCACAACAAACATACAACATTTTCACATTCAAAAACACATTTCAAGAAGAATGTAGTTCACAACTACATTAAAAAGTGCAAACAAAACTGAGGCTTCATCAAGCAAGCCAAAAAGAGCAAGGATCTATGGGGAACTACTTATGCCTCCCAATGGGAAATGGGAATCCACCAATACAACCCGCCAAAATAAACCATCTCACATATCCTTATGCCACCCCCAAAATTCCTCCTTATGCCCCCAAAGTTTCTCCCTTATGCCCCCAAGAGTAAGAAATGCAAGCTTCCTCCACAATAAAACTGATGCCATTGGCATTCCCTTATGCCCCGCCCCATTGAAATCTGCATAACCTTCTCCTACACCATGTCCTAAGCAGTCTACCCAACCAGCCAACACACACATAACAACATTCACCATTTCATACATGCATGCAAGAGAAAGAAACATTTTCAAAAGGCTCAAGTTCCTACCTCTCCATAATGGAGTTTGTTCCAAGATCAACAAGCTTCCCAATGCCAAATGCAGTCCAAAATCAGCAACACACCAGCATGCAAATGACTCCAAACTCCTTTCACAAGCAAGGCTCCAAAACAACAAGAAAAATTCACCCCCAAGAGGAATAAGCAAAGTTTCAACAACCCTCAAACAAGCAAGGAGTTCAAATTTTAAAGGAGAGGGAAGAGAAGAGGATGATGTGGATCCATGTGGGATGCCACATCATTCTTCCTCAACCCCAAGATCAAAGTCAACATCATTCACCTAAACATAATAAATAAAATGAAAAATTAACTTACACACTCCAAAATAACCCATACCCAAAAAGGATTGAATTTAAAACATGTAAGAGAAGTGCAATTAAAACTTACAATTAGTCATTTCAAAATGCATTAAAAAGGTCTAAATTTAACCTCCAAACCATAGGTATGGTTGGTGAATAATTTTAAGAGGTGTAGGACAAGTTTAACTTTTCCCATAAGCCTCCAAATATAGCCTCCAAGGACAATTTCGAATTCCCAAGAGGATGAAGTGTTTCACACTCCAAAATCTATCTTACATTCTCTTACATATCCCTTACACATTCTTACACATTTCTTACAACATTACATTTAAGAGCAACAACTTCATTAATTACATTATTATGACATATTGATTTATTTATTTTAACACGTGATTATCCACAACATTAACACAACATATAATAACTAAAGAAAAGGGTAACACATCACAAAATAAACACATGCAAAAATTAATAAAGAAGCCACATTAATAAATTACACAAACCCATGGTCACATATAATGGAAATTCCCCCCATGGGAATCCCTAACAAAACACAACACACACACACAAAACAGTTGCCATGGTGACCTTGTTGAATTCACCTAGAATTCCAATACGGTTGGTCTCTAGTCCCCCGACATTGTTGTGATATTTTAACCTGCAAAACACAAAATACCGCCTTCGGCCTCACGGCCATATCGTAACATCCAAACTGATATAAAAACACCTCAAGATCATCTAAACATGTGAATCACAACAACATCAAGAAATCAACATTTTCATTTTCGCTTAATTAATCAACTATACCATCATCAATAATCTTCCATACTAGGTCTACTCACAATATCTAATGTCACATGTCCAAATCAACATCTATAATATGTCCATATCAAACAAGATATCATCATCCACATAAAAAAATGTCTCTAGTAATAATTATGCATAATAACCGAATCCGTATCAATAATAATCTCTCGATCTAACATCTAACCATCATACTAAAACAAAACATAATAGTGTCCATAATAAGATCAATAGTATTAAGATTAGTATCTAAAGTGTCAAAGGGAAGTGGGCACTACATCCCCTTCCCCTTAGACTCAACTTCCTCTTGGAAGTCACCGAACAAATGCAAAAACTATACTCGTAATGAAGTAAAGATCCTCTTGGGTGGCTACAGCCTCATCAGTATCTGTCCCACCGCACCCGTACTCCGATCAATCTCTACCTTGAAGGCCTAGGCACTGCGCTCTAGAATACGGATGGGCTCCAACGTCACCGCCCCGATCCTACACCCGCAATGATGTCCAATCTAATACATGAGAAGGATATGTAATATATCTCCTAAGAACTGAAACATGAAACACATCATGTACGCGAGACAAGCTGGGTGGAAATACTAAATGGTAGGCCAAAGGGCCTATACGCTTCAAGATCTCAAAACTACCAATGAATCTAGGAGCTAACTTAGAACCTTTTCCATAACAGATAGGGCTCTTGTGTGGTCTGACACAAAAGAACACATTCATGCCCACATCAAAGATATGGTCAATCCTATGCTGATCCGCATACTTCTTCTACCTATCTTGCGCCTCCTATAATCTCTACCTGCTACTCCATGTCCTGTAAAAGAGATGGTCCAAGAGATACACTATCCTCTAACCTGTCCTAACTAAGAGGTGTCCTACACTCTCTACCATACAAGGCCTGAAAAGGAGCCATGCATATAGAACTATGAAAACTATTATTATAGGAAAACTCCACTAAGTACAGGTACTCCTCTCACTTAGACTGCTGATCCATCACATACATCCTAAGCATATCCTCTAAAATTTGATTCACTCACTTGGTCTGTCCATCTATCTCAGGGTGATATGTTGTGTTGAAGTTGATCCTCGTCCCGAGGACATACTGCATGGTAGTCCAAAAGTGTGAAGTGTATAAAGGATCGCAGTCACAAATGATCTTCCACGAAATCCCATGCAACCTGACAATCTCATCCAAATATACTCATGCCATTGATCTAGCTGTATAAGTGGTCTTCACCAGAGAAAAGTGAGCCAATTTTGTCAATTTATCAACCGTGACCATAATGGTGTTGTGGTGATATCTCAAAATCGTAGCCCAACAATGAAATCCATGGAAATGGTGTCCCACTTCCATTCTAGTATGGTATGAGGATAAAGAAGGCCTGCTGGATGTTGATGCTTGGCCTTAACTCTCTGGAAATCTAAACACCATGAAAAAAACTGGGCCACATCTCTATGAAGTCCTCTCTAATGATACAACCTGCATGCAAAGTGGTGTGCATCTTCTTTACCCCGAGATGGGCTGAATAAGGTGCACGATGTGCCTCTACCAACATGTCCTACCTCAAGTCTCCATCTCTAGGAACGTATATTTGGCCTCTGTGCTTAAGAAGACCATCTGCCTCTAAGGGAAAACCATCAAACTTCCTCTTAAGGGGTCTCTGTGACTCGATCTCTACTCGTACTGCAATGTAGAAACTATCAAGAGGAAGCTACTGAAGAATCCTACTCCACAAATCTGTGCTCACTGAGGTGACCATAGCCACATGTTTTCGTTTACTAAGAGCATATGCTACCACATTCTCCTTCCCCTTCACATGCTCGATCTCCTTGTCATACTCACAAAGTAACTCCATCCAACGATGTTGATGAGCATTGAGATTAGGCTGCGTGAAGAGGTGGCGAAGACTCAAATGATCAGTCTTGAGTGTGAATCTCCATCCAAGAAGAAAATGTCTCCATCTAACCAAAGCATGCATGACTACCGCAAGCTCAAGATCATGGGTCAGATAATTAAGCTCGTGATCTTTGAGTTTGCAAGACTCAAAAGCTACTAATCTGCCATCCTGCATCAACACACCTCCAAGCCCTACTAACGAAGCATCTGTACAAATGAAGAACTCACCCCGTGGATCCGACACTGCAAGAATGGGTGCTATAGTGAGGCACTCCTTCAATGTCTTGAAGGCATACTCACAAATGTCTAGACCAAACAAACTTCTTCCCTTTTCTCTGAAGGGAAGTGATAGGGTGCGCAATCCAAGAGAAGTCCTGAACAAATCTCCAGTAGTATCCTGCTAATCCCATGAAGCTCCACACCTCGAGTCCACTGTAGTGGGTGTTGGCCAATCCATAATATTTCTAATATTAGAAGGATTAATCGTGATACCTTCCCCAGAAATGATATGGCCCAAATATCGCACCTCTGTCTGAAAGAAAGCACACTTCTCCAAGTTCCCGTAAAGCTGCTACTCACGAAGACATCAAGAACCCGACGAAGGTGCCCTCATGCTCCTCACATGTACATGAGTAAATCAAGATGTCATCAAGGAAGATGAGCATGAAGTGATCTAAGAAGGTCCTGAATACCCCATTCATCAAACTCATCAACACTGCAGGGGCATTTGTCAAACCAAAAGGTACCACTGTGAACTCATAAAGTGCCCATATCTCATGCGAAAGCGGTCTTATGAATGTCTACCTTCGTAATTCTTAATTGATGATAGCCCGACTTGAGATCAGTCTTAGAGAAAACTATGGCTCCTTTCATCTGATCAAACAAGTCATCAATACAAGAAAGAGAATAACAATTCTTATTTGTTACCTTATTCAACTAGTGGTAATCAATACACAATCGCAAGGATCCATCCTTCTTTTTCACAAATATCATCGATGCACCCCAAGGGTATACACTAGGATGGATAAGGCCCTTCTCCAAAAGGCCCTCTAGCTGTAACTTGAGCTCACAGAGATCTGGGGTGGTCATCCTATAAGGTGCTCGTGAGATAGGCTCTGCTCCGAAAATCAATCTCACGTGGGGTGGTAAACCCAGTAGCTCCCCAGAAAAAAAATCAGAAAACTCTCTCAAGATGGGATGATCATCTAGCGATGGTCCACTAGACCCATCCTCTAATCTATTGCTAACTGTAATAGCATACATCTGATAACCCCATCGCACACACCGCTTAAGTTGCATAGTAGAGATGGTGTGAATAGAAACAGGTCTCCTGACCCCAAAATCACCGACTCCACTCCCAAATCATCTACATAAGATATAGTCTTGTGATAATAATCCATCCTAGCCCTGTGTGCAGATAACCAATCCATACCCAAAATGACTCCATACGAGCCCAAAGGAAGGATACAGAGATATGAGGTAGTGGTGAAAGGTCCCAAATCCACTACACACTCCTTAACTAAGGAATCTACAGAGATATTGGCTCTGAAGCCATCTCAACATCTCAACAATGACCCTACCTAACGGTCACCACCTGCATCGCTAGATGGTGCAATAAAAGAATCGAAAGAACCAGAGTCAAACAATACAGAGGTAGGAATACCACCAATGCTACCTGTGGTCTCAATGACTGTGCTTTGATGCTTTGTTTGGTGGTTCTCAACCATTGCATAAATCCTGTGGCTGCGTCCCATGTCACCTACAGTTGGCTCTGACATCTGTGCCTTACCCTTGTTAGGGTTCTAAGGGCAATCTCTCCAAAAATGTCCCACAACTCCACATCCAAAGCAAGTCACTTGATCCTCTCCAAGGAGTAGCACCTCCAGTAGGTGCCATGGAAGTTTGTGGCATGGATCGTGATGATCTAGATGCGGTCTACTACGGCCTCTACTGGTGAGTTCCCACTAACTGAGCTCTAGGTCCACCCTATGTCCTGATGGGATCCCTAGGAGGAGGCCCCATACTCCGACCTCTCTGTGCATCAGATCTCTGTGGAGCTCTATAAGGTGGGTGGGACTACTATTGCTGCTTTGTGGCCTAAAGGATGACTATGTTGTACTCTGGCCACCACGAGGAAGAGGTACCAAACCCCTCGACCTACCATCTTACATCCTTCCGAATGCGGGTCCAGACTCGGTCTCTAGCTTGCTGGGTCTTTCCCCGAGTCTCCTCTACTATGTATGCCTTCTCGACGACTTCGCTAATGTCTCAGGGATAGATAGTGGATCCGAACTACACCTCCAATATCTAAATTTAGGCCTTGGATGAACATGTGAATCCGCACCTGCTCATCCTGCATATACTCTACATATTGGAGTAGATCCAAAATCTACTCTCATACTTTGCTACTGAAAGAGAAGCCTGTCGAGGTCATGAAACTCGTCAATCCTCTACTGTATGAACCTTCATGATAAATATCTACTCCTGAATCTCTCCTTAAATAGCTCCCAGGTCACTGTCTCTTAATCTACATGGAGCTTCTACTCCTCTGTCCTCCACCATACTCCTGCTCCATCCCTCAGTAGATGGATCGCAACACAAGCTTTTGTGTTGCTAGAACAAGGACAAAGATTGAAGCAACCGCTCAAGCTCACTAGCCAGGCCTTTCCTAAAATCCACCTGTGTCACCTAAGTAATGTGAGGGCTGAGGCTTTAGGATCTCCCTGATGTGATCCGCTGCTGTGGTCTGTCGGCCTCTAGGTCTCTCTACACGCTCACCCCTAACCCCAGGGCTCCGAGACCTCTCTCTATGCTCTGGAACTCTGTCACCCTATCTCCTAGGTGGTGACTCTTCTCTAGATGAATCCGCATGGGAGTTCTCTCCTCTATGCTCCTCACTGAGTCAAGGAGATACTTGACCCTCGATAGAAGGGGCTCTATCTTGACTAGTTTCCTCTCCTCCACCTAATCCTCCACGTAGAGTGGCATTGACATCCTGAAGGGTTTGTAGAATTTGAGGTAGAATAGCTGCTACACCCTGATCCAATGGTGGTGGTGGTGGTGGTGAGTCTGAGTCTTTGTGAAGGTTCCTCTCACTCCGTCTGAGCCTCTTGCATAGACCAAAGCGAGAGTTAGTTCATTTTGCTAAGTTTATACAACTTCCATGTTTACTAAAACATACAAATTCTTGCTAAGTTGTTTTCTAGATTTAAAGTGTGCTAAGTTTAAATTTTCATGTCTCAAGTTTTCTAGTGTGCCCAATGGTCCAAGCTTTTGAACCATTGCTCTGATACCAAACTATGATGCTTGTTTAAAACAACCCACTTGAGACCCAAGAAACAACCTAGGGTTAGTTAGAAAATTATGGAATAATTTTTTTGATTAGAAGTATCCACAACCAAGTTGCAAGGCAACAGTTGACCCTATTAGGTTCTAGAACAATTCAATTTTACTAGGACATATTTTTCCTTCATTAACAATATCAAGTTCACAAGGTTCAAATTTTTAGGGTTAGATGTTTCAGTTAGGTTCAGGGAGTAATTTACCCCCATACCCACTCTCTAGCAGGCTCTGAGTTTCAACTAGATTTTTCTCATACTTAATGCTTCCAAAATTTCCCTAAACCATTCCCATTGGATAGGAAATTTTCTCACCTTTCCGGTGATATAAGGAAGTCCTCCTAACTCCTTATATTTTGCAAGATATGGGCGGGTGGAGTTTTGGGGCTAAATTTTCCCAAGGGATAATCTGCGGGCCTAGGGAGGAAAATTTTCCCCATGCGCTAGTCAGCAGGGTGGGGAAAACTTAACGCATTTTCCCTCCTTTGGCGTAAAAGCACAAATCGACTTCGCACGCCCACGAGCCCAGCGAGGGAGACATGTGTCGCCTCCTGGTTGGTTGGGAGGAATGACAGGCTGACGGAGCTAGTTGAGACTTTAAGTCTCTTTCACCAAAAGCACAAGGGAACAAAATTGATCCGCGCCCACGCCAATGCTGTGATGCCACATGTCGCTCAGGGATTGGTGCGGGAAAAATAGACGGGTGGGAGTGGCGGAAGATTTAGGATTTTAGGGTTAAAAGCGCTAGGGAGAAATTTCATGCGCGCCTCTGCTGAAGGCAGATAGGGTACCATGTGTCAAACCATGGTTAGGTGCGGGTGATAGGGTGGCAGAAAAACCCCAGATTTATACGCCAAAATGGAGTAAAAGTCAGGCAGCACGCATGGGCCCGCGCGCCACGAGAGGATAAATTCTAAGGCAAGGCACTGGTGCACGACTGTGGGAAAAAATGGGAATTTTCTCCAAAAGGGGACAAAACCCTAAGTCGAAAAACCTCCCGCACTTCCGCCTAGCCACGTGTCAGCACGTGATTGGCCGCGGGTTTGTGGGGATGCGGGAAAAATGCAAAAATTTTCCCAAGGAAGTTTTTTCAAAAAGACAAGTTTTACAACCGGTCCGCCTCTCCAAGGTGCCATATGGTAGGTCCTGATTGGTTGTGGGATGGCAGGGCCGAATAATTTTTGTGGAAAATTTTTCAAAGTCAAAATTTTAAAGTTAATAGTTAGATTTATTTTATTTTTGAATGCCAATTTGAAGTAAAAATTCAAATGGCCATAACTTTTGATAGGAAGCTTAGATTTGGGAAAACGAGGACTTTATGGAAATCTCTCGAAGCCCTCTTTACACAGGAGTCATCAATTTTGAAATTTGATGAAGTTTAAGTGGTAAATTTAATGAAAACAATCTGCAGCTTTTGCAGAACAAAATTGGGAGAAGTTCACTTATAAATTTTTATTCAAATTTGTTCTCCTACTTACTCAACATGTCAAATAGACATGGAGGCTTTTTTTAGATGAATTTGAGAAAGGTTTCAAGGTTCAATTTAGTTGATTGAGTTGCAATTGATATTTATTTATTTTTTTATATCATTGGGCAACAGAACAATTGTGCAAGTTTGATTTTAATTTTACAAGTTCTCAAGGATCTTTCTTAAGTTTTAATGTCCAATTGAGTTCCTTAGGACTTACTACATCTAAATTTTAATGTTTCATATCTTATTGCTTGGTGCAAGTTTGAACTTGCTCATTTCTTTGATAAATTTGATTGCAGTTTGGAAAATTAAAATTGGCCTTGATAAATACCGCTTTGAAAGCACTTGAATGATTTTGATTTTTCCTATATCACCTAAGGGGACTGATAACATTCATAAATGGGCCATTGAAGGACAATATTGGACTTGACATTGAGGGGTAGGTTGATGTGGGGGTGTCTAGAAAGGTATGACATGGAAAATTTTGACTCTAGGTTAGAATTGTCTTGTTTTCAGGGGAATTTCACCCATGCAAAAATAAAGGAAGAGTTCCTTTGTTAGGCCGGAAAACGTAGTCTTCCAAATTCATCTCACTCCAAGTTCAGGTGATAGCAAGAACCAAAACAGTATCTAACAACAAAATATAGGGTTAAACGAATTATTTTTTCAAATTTGGAGAGATGTAACACAATAAACAGAGCTGGGAAGAGGTCAACTGGATGGTAGTCCATTTACTACAGATATAATCTTCTTGTGTGGCTGTGGCTGATAAAAATAGAAAATAATGTTTCCCCGTGATCGAATCCGGTCACGAATATTCGATCACGCCATAGTGTAACACACCGCACGCTACCCATCTCGGGGGGAGTCGCTCTGTTTAACTAACCGAACATACCTACTATCACATTCCACAATTGTATTCTTAAAAACACATACCATCGGCCAGACGTTCTACCTATCTCTCACGCACGTTCGGGGGTCGTGTATTTAATTAAAAATAGTCAAATCTTACAATAACAAATGCTTTGGCGCAGTGGTGGGCCTCCAGCGTATCATTTTGGAGGTCAGGAGTTCGAATCCGCCTATCTCCCCGCGAACGTGCGTGAGAGATAGGCTCCGCCTCGGCCAGATACATGTAGGAACCGAATTACTTTCCCAAATGAAGCAAAAAGTAAGCGATGAATGAGCAGCTGGATCACCTCCAATGGCGATGCCGCCACCGGAAGCCTTCGTCTCCTCGTCAGTTTCTACACGTCGCGAACTATTTCATGGTGGATCGTCTTTTCCATACTTAATACCCATCGTAACAAATAGGAATCCCCGCAACAAATAGCCAATGCTTCATATTCAACCTACATTCACAATGCTTGGAGGGTTGCAATCTTAAAAGAGAGGCTGGAATACGAGGAAGCCTTTTCCATGAGTTTTGAATCGAGTTGTAAAGCACTAATCTGTACGCAATGCTCTCTTTTTCTTGGTTTTCTTTCACAGTATGACACAATCAGAGAAATGGAATCCTTCCCTTCACCAGTCCCTAACGTTTCCTGTCTCGATAGAAGTCCGGGATGTCCACCACCTCCTTCCATCCTTTCGAAATTGGAAACAAAAAAATGGAACTCTCAACAGACATTCTTTACCAATCTCCTCTGCAATATCAGGAAAGAATCCCATCGCCAATAATCAATTGCTCAAAATATTACATTATTCCACCCTAATATTTGAGCTTTAAAACTGTAAATTAAAGATTGAGTGGAGGGAAAACTAATTATTGGGGATGCACGTTTATGTTGGCATAAGGTTAAGTAGCAAGTATTTTATATAATTAAGTTGAGATGATTAGATAGTATCATATTTTTCTAGCACAGTTTGTAACTTCTCCTTTGTTTTTGGGTAAATAAGATTGAGAGAGAGGTATCCTATCTCTATTTGTTCTCCTCAATTAGCTCCTCAAAATAAGGTATCAGAGTGATTCCTCTATCCGGGCAAGAAATAAAGCTTCGAAAGAGAAAGCAATAGCAATTCTACCATAGACGTGAGGAGCGACTTGCGTGGAAGAGGCTGCGTGGAAGATCACTTGCTACTCAGTCAAAAATGAGATTGTTGAATTTGTTTTTCGTAAAAGCCTAGACGTGGGCATAGATTCTTCTTGCTGTATGGAGAGGCTTGGATGGATATGCTACTGCATGGACAAATTTGGAACCATCTGCTACGTGGAGGATTGGTTGGCGCCCAGTGCTAAAAGTTAACAATTTGTTCTTTTCTCCATTGTCTGCTCCATTCAATATACCATCTTGTCAAATTCCAGCGCCCTGACAAAAGCGTCTAAAATGAGAAGTGATGCTCGTGCTCCTCACTAGCAGTTCAGAAGATCTTGTAGCGCATAAGAATGTAACATGGGATAATTATCAACATTTTTTTCCCTAAGCGACTAAGCTTTTCCTAGTCGAATTACATTATTTAATTCAATCTTAGACAAAACTTGGAGATCTGAAAGAAGATTCTCTAGCCTGCGCATGTGGAAGAATTCTCAGTTGGACCATCAAAATCAAGTGGACACCTCTATACAACCTACAACAGTTTTCTTTTTGCGCACGTGGTCTGAAGGAGAAAAAACGTTTGAGTTAAATGTGGCCATATTTACGCTGTACGTGGAGATAAATAGATCAATTTGTTGTGTGGTTTTGTATGAAGTTTTTATTTTCTCTTGCTGCTAGACGTGGTTCACTAGTACGCAAATCTAACTGCCAATGTGGAGTCCTTTCTCAGCCTAGACGAGGGAGCAAAGCAGTCATCGAATATAAGGTATCTGCATTAAAATAAAGGGGAAGATTTCTTTTGTTTGTTACACCATCATTGTATTGGACATTAAGATGAATGCGTATCTTCCACATTGAAGATGAATGCATCATTATATACTGCAGTCCCAAATGATGATAAATATCTGCTGATCACATATTTAGAAAGCAAGAAGCTTTACCACTATTTCCCGTGTGAAAGAAGAGATCTCAAATGAGAAAAAGTCGAGTCCCACGAGCCTCTGTCATTTGTCAAGAGTGAAAGAAAACGTAGGGACTCTCGGAAGCCAAGACTCGCAAGTCTAAGAACATCATCAAGACACTCAAGATAGCTCCGGGTTCTATTTCGCCTTGCTAAATGAGCTTCGCAACAACAACAACCTTATATTCGACTTAACTGGTTCGAAGAGGAATTCTAGAGTATTTTCTTTTTTATGTCAGTTATCAGGAAAAAAGAGTTCAAGTTGAGCTAGAAGTTGGTTACGACACAGACTGTGAAGACGAGGACGAACTACCGATTTAAGCATCATCGTCTCTCAAAGACACGAGTATCGAGAGTATCTACGAGCTGGTACTTTTCATCAATGAGCAATGTTGTAATATATCTTGAAATCAACGAATAAATAATTTTATTTTATTTTATTCTATTACAATGTCTACTCCGAAGTTGCTTCTTTCGATGCTCAATTTCTTAAAGGGCCAAATTATACGGCCTGGAAAACAAAGATGTGAACTATCCTTCAGTTTGAAGGATTATGGGGCATTGTCACAGGGTCAGTGACAATTCCCACTACCCCGATGAACTCGTAAAATATGAGATGGATAGTGCTAAATCATTGATGTTGATTATGTTGAGTATAAGTGATGATGTGCAACCGCATGTTCGGATGTAGAGAAACCACAAGAATCATGGGATAAACTTGCAACCATCTTTGAGGCAAAGAATCAGACTAAGATTCTCCATCTTCAGTTGAAATTGCACACCCTATCTATGGGGTTAGATGAGAAAGTTGAGGATTTCTTACGTTGGGTGGATGAGCTGCGAACAAAGTTACTAGCACTTGGTGAAAAGGTAGAAGACAAGATTCTAGTTCCGATCACCTTGAGGGCACTCTCTTCTTAGTTCCGAGTGTTCGTTATGACATTGAATGTATCCAAATAGAAAGTATTGTTAGAAGAACTCGTGAACTTGTTGCAGTAGGAGGAGGCCATTAATTCAATCCAAGATGAGTCCCAGGACAAAGCCCTTTTCTCAAAGCCACATCGTGGCCAAAAGTATCGAAAAGGTCCCCAAAAAAGCAAACACAAGCACATCAGCATCAAGGGCAACAAGCTCAAAAGTCCAAGAGGTTGTGTCAAATATGCAAAACCAATACTCATGACACTGATCACTACTGGTACAATGGCTTGAAACAGGGGTCTTCGAGTCAAACAAGCACATCAGGGCACAAATATTTTCAAAAGTCCAAACGACATCCCCACCGACGAAAGAAGAAGGGACATCTCATAGCCCAACATGATGATGAATCTGATGAGGAGTCATCAGAAGGAGCTAATTGTGGTAAGAACCTCGTACTAGTCTCTCAAACTTTGTAACCCACGAAGAGAGTCTAGCTGATAGACTTGGGTGCTAGTAAGCATATGTTAGGTGACAAGAAGTTGTTTGATTCACTAAACAAACAACCCACTGGAGATCGGGTTCGGATAGCAGATGACAAAGAGTACGTTACAGAAGGAATAGGCCAAGTTACCATTCCTCTAGGACCATGAAAATGTACACTTACAAAGGTACTATATGTTCCTGGATTGACTAGTAACCTCTTGTCAGTTAGTCAGCTCCTGAATCATCATCTAAAGGTAGAATTTCTTGTTCAAAATGGCATTAAATCATGCTTGATCTCAAGACAAGGTACGATTATTGCTAGAGAATTTCTAAAAGATAAGTTATTTTCTTTAGATATTGTTTCATCTTCTCTGAATAGCTTTATTTGCCTCAACAGTAGAATCTACTTGCCCTATGGCATTTTAGATATGGTCACTTGTTGGTTAGTTCATTGCATTAGATGAGTTCAAAAGAAATGGTACATGGACTTCCCAAATTTTCCAGTTCCTTGCCTATTTTCCCTAGCTATCTTGCAAGAAAACAACATAGGGATCCGTTTAAGGTGAGCACATTCCATGCCAAGAAACATCTAGAGGTAGTTCATACCGATCTAAATGGACCATTGCCTGCTTCATTTTTAGGATATAAGTACTTCCAATTGTTCGTGGATGACCACTCTCGAAATATGTGGGTGTTTTTCCTGAAGAACAAGAGTGAGGCTCTTCACAATTTTTAGAATTTCTATCAATGTGTTGTGAAAGAGACCGACAACCACTTCTTCTACTCCACTTAGATCGAGGGGGGGAATTCACATCAAAGAAGTTCTTGGCCTTCCTGAACCAACAAGGCATTAAGCAGAACTTGACTGCTCCCTACACACCCCGAAAAAACAACATTGTGGAGCAACTCAATCGCATAGTGATGGAGATGGATTGTTGCATGCTATCAACAACAAACCTGGAGGATTGATATTGGGAAAAGAAGTACAAACAACTATTTATCTTCTCAATAGGTAGTTGACAAAGATTCTACAAAATAAAAATACAAAAGAGGTATGGAGTGGTAGAAAGCCATCAATTTCTCATTTACGAGTATTTGGTTAGCACAACATATATGCATGTCCCAGCTCAGAAGAGAAATAAATTCAAGCCGAAAACACTCCCATGCATACTACTTTATTATAGCACTACCTTGAAGGCATACCATCTCATGGATCTTGAGACAAAGAAAATATACGAGAGTTGAGACGTGGTTTGTGATAGGTCATCCTTTGACTCAATAGTGATAAAAGATGAACCATTACCAACCACCTTGGTAAGTGCACCAAGTTGGGGGCCAAAAGGGGTCTTAAGTGGACTCATTTTTCTAAAAATAAAAACTTCAACTTGTACGAGTTTTTCAAATAGTTACACTCAAAAGTGGAAGATGTTGTAGAAATATGAATCATAGAACTTTGAGTCTAGTTTCTAAGCTACTAAATTTTATTGAAAACGGATAAGGTTAAGTGCGTCAAACAACTAAAATACTAGCAGAGTTCTCTTGTTTTTGTTTATAAACATAATAGAGTGACTTTCGTGCCCCCTCATTTTTGGGGCACCATTGAGTATTTTTGAAAACCCTTTGGTAGAAAGATAGCTAGGAGCATCTAGTTTATGTTAGATTTTTTTAGAAATTTTTAATGAGTATTTGTTTATTTATGATTTTTCTAGTGCATAAATTTTATGTTTTGAAAAATAACGAGTCTCGACCGTGCCCCTAACTACCTCAAAAAATATCATTTTTTTTTTGAATATGTATAGACTTATGCCTAGTTTGTGCTAGTATAATTTCTTTTCAATTTCGATGACCCAAAAAAAAATATACATGATGAAAGAGACATTTAATTTCAAAAATAGCTATAAAAATGCATAGTTAGAAACAAATAATATCAAAACCTTATATTAGTCGTAAAATTTGAAAAATTATATTTTTGTAAAGAAGAAACTCTGCTCTACATTGTGGTATAATTTTTTTAAATGGATCAATTTATTATTTTGATTTATCATAGAGGAAGTGACATTTTTACATTTTCCCGTAAAAACACGCTGTTTGTTGTGTTTGTGCAAGTCCATGCCTCAGGGTTGGGGATCCAAATGATCCCAAGCCTTGAGGCATGTCTTTGAAAAAGTTAAAAAGCATAACGCCGTATGTGTTATGCTTTGTTTATATATTGTGGCCCCCAACGTCCCTTTTTATTTATAGTAGACATAACGCGTACGCATTATGCTTTGGTAAATCCCAAACCTAAGAATTTAAAACACGATCGTGTTATAATAGAATGCGTACGCGTTTTGCTTTTTTAGGTTTTTGTCCACTTTTTGGCCCCCAACTTTGTGCACTTACCCACCTCTCATCACCTAGTCTCGAATCAAATGATTAGCTAGAGGAGACTACTTAGAGAAATGATGTGCTGCAAGGGGAGATATATGTTGACCTTGGAGAATGTTACTCCGCATCCATCCTCATGTAAACGAAATATTTCTTCACAAAAGCCGCCGAGTTCTCGTCTAAAGTGGGTACAAAGCACAATAAAAGACTCTCATTTGCTACAACTCCTAGATACTTCATCCGGAGTTAGAATAAGCACTCGAGATAAGAAATGAGGTAAATTTTGCACTCATGATTTCACTAATTAATAGCTCGACGCTAATAATGTTCGTGAAGCACTCAATCAAACGTAGTGTAAAGAAGCCATGGATATAGAATATGAATCACTCATGAAAAATTAGACATGGGAGCTTGTCGATCCGTCTACGGAAAGAAACCCATTGGCTGCAAATTGGTTTTTAAGAAAAAATATAAGGTAGATGGATCCATCGACAAACATAAAGCATGACTTATAAAGCAAAAGGATATGCTCGTAAAGAGGGCATCGATCATGAAGAAACCTTTGCACCCACTGCGAAGATCAAGACCATTAGAATAGTTTTCCCACTAGCAACACAAAAAGGATGGAAACTTCAGCAGATGGATGTAAAGAGTGATTTCCTAAATGGTGATGTGAAAGAAGAAGTGTACATGACCCAATCAAGGATTTGTTGATAAAGAGCTTCTGAAAAGGTATGTCTTCTCATCAAATCACCGTATGGTTTGAAACAAGATCTAAGGGCATGGTCTATCGGATCGATGATCACCTTCTCAGAGCATGGTTTCACTCGTAGCCCCTTAGATTCCAATTTTTATATAAAGAAGGTAGGCAAAGAAATTGTCATTCTTGTTGTGTATATAGATGATCTTATGATCATTGGCGCTCAAGATCAGATTGATATTGTGAAGAATGATCTTAAAAGAGCTTTTGACATGACAAATTTGGGGCTACTTTATTACTATCTTGGCTTGGAGATATGGCGTAAAAAAAGCATTATATTTTTATCTCCTAGATAAAATATGCCAAGACACTCTGGAAAAGTATAGAATGTCCGATCAGTAAACCTCTATCCACTCCCATGGAAAAGGCTTGTAAACTTTCAAGATTCTAGGAATCACCTCAAGTAGATGCTACTCTCTACAGAGAATTTGTTGGAAAACTCATCTACTTGACATATACCAAACCCAACATATGCTATGTCACACTATCTTTCTAGGTTCATGCAGAGCTAAAGAAATGTCATTGGTAACAAATCATTTTTGAGATATGTCTGAGGTACAGTTGATTATGGTCTAAAATATAAGAAGAATGATCAATTCTTCTTACAAGGATATGTCAACTCGAGACCACGCCAAATCTATTGATGACGAAAGTCAACCACATGATACATTTTTCATCTTGGATCTGGACCTATCTCGTGGATAAGTAAAAAGTAGAATATTGTTTCTATTTCACCCACAGATGTAGAATATTGCACCGCACGAGGAGCTATGTGTGAAGCAATATGGTTACGTCACATTTTGGATGACCCAGGCATTCTGAAAAATAGTCACCTATTCTCGATTATGATAATCGAGTGTATTGAAGCTCATGCGAATCCTATCTTTCATGAATGAATATAGCATATTGAAAATGAATTGGAACTATTTAATTCGAGAGCACGTATTGAACCATAATATTAAGCTCCAATACTTGTCTTATAGAAGCACAACTAGTTTGATATTCTCAAACAATCCCTTGGAAAAGTGAAATTTGAACTTTTTAGGAGTTATATTTGCAAGAATAATGTAATAAGGGGGGAATGTTGGCATATGGTTACATAGCAAGTATTTTATATAATTAGGTTGAGATGATTAGGTAGTATCACATTTTTCTCGGAATAGTTTGTAACCTCTCCTCTGTTTTTGGGAATGTAGTTATTTCTCCTCCCTATAAATATTGTACGTGCTTCTGAATAAATAAGATTGAGAGAGATATTTCCTATCTCTATTTGTTCTCCTCAATTAGCTCCTCACATTTTATGCATGCTTTTATGAAAATGGACGACTTTAAATTTTGTAGGGATTGTATGTTTATTCATACCAACTTAAATAGTAAAAGATAATATTTTATTTCTTAAATTTAACTTTGGATATGATTTCGTGGGGAAGAAATTCTTTAATGGTTAGTATTAGGAACAAATCTAAAATATGAACATTTAAATTGATTAATGTTAGTATTTCAAATAGGAAGAAGCTACCCTCCACTTGATTTGCACCTATGTATGGTGCACCGCCCATAAAGACATGTATAATGACCATTCTAATTTGCAGATGAGGTGGTAGTGAAAGAAAGGTCGTGCAAAGTTTTGGCAGTGCGGAAATGCCTCTGTGAGTGTCGGAGGTTCTGCTATATCTTCATTGAATCATTCGTAACAATCCACTAAAGCTTACATTTAATACCCTTGGGGAGACCACTTAAGCTTGTATTTAATATTGGCATAGATTACGTAGCTAATAATTATATATTATTAGGAGAGTTTGTTTTTGTGTATCCCATTATTCTCTCTCTTTGTTTGTAACCTCTCCTTTCATTGTGGGGAGTATTGTTATTTCTCTTCACTATAAATTTGTACGTGCTTCTCTATAATAATAAGAAGAGATATATGATCTCTATTCTTCCTCCACTGATTGCTCCTAACAATCTGGTATCAGAGCGATCTTCATCTCTGGCCTGTGTATTTGAAGGAGAGACATTTTATATTTAGCAAAGAAATATGCCTAGATTGTTGTTATTGGAGGAGTGGCGTCGAGACGAACCGGCTGCGTGGAGAGAAGACCATTCTCAACGTGGACATTTTTTTGTTTAACTAGTGCGAAGGATCAAGGAATCTCGTGGAGAGGAAAATTGGTGTATTTAGTCTTTCTTCCTCGCTGACCTGCGTGAGAATTTGATGAAAATTTTCTTTTTGTTTCCTACGTGAAGTTATAATTCACTTGCGTGGACAACATACAAATATCTATTGCGTTTAAATTTAGCTTCTAAGGCTTGGGCGTGAAGTATAAGAGGCTGACAACTTTTTCTAATGTTGCATGTTGTTCCAGCGACCTGACAAAATTGAATTGCATTATTTAATTCAGGATTAGACAAAAGTTGGAGATCTAAAAGAAGATTCTCTGGCCTGCGTATGTGGAAAGAGTCTCATCTAGACCAGTAAAATCAAGTGGGCACCTCTATAAAACCTACAGTAGTTTTCTTTTGTACACGTGGTCTGAAGAAAAAAATGTTTGAGCCAAACGTGGCCATATTTTGGCTGTACGTGTAGATTATTAGATCAATTTTTGTATGGTTTTGTATAAAGTTTTTATTTGCTTTTTTGCTGGTCGTGGTTTGCTGGTACGTAGATCTATCTGCCAATGTGGAGTCCTTTCTTAGTGTGGATGAGGGAGCAAAGAAGTCATCCAATATAAGGTGAGAAATGACATGCTTGCTAAATAATTATAAAAAAACATGCCATTAGTGCCTGGAGAAAATCCTACAAAACCACGCCAAATGATAAGCTTGAAAGACACGATCGACATTGCTGAAAGCTATAACATTGACTCACGGGCGAAGAACACCATCCAGGAAGTTCTTGACAGCTCTGGGTTCTACTTTTCACTTCACCGCTAATGAGCTACGCAACACTAGCAATCTTGTCTTCGACTTTAACTGGATTATAAAGGACTCTTGGAGTATTTTCTATTCGACGTCAATTTTCAAGCAAAGTGAGTTCGAGAAGAACTAGAAGTTGGGTATGACACCAATTGTGAAGACAAAGAAGAACGTCCCACAAAGCGTCGCCATCTCTCGCAAGCGAATATCATGAACATCTACGAGCTAGCACTTCTCATCGGTGATAAAGGGCCAAATTTTACGATCTGGAAAAAAAGATGCGGATGATCCTTCAATTTGAAGGGTTATGGGGCATCGTCACAGGGTCAGTGATAGTTCCCATAGCCACTGATGAACTCATGAAATATGAGATGGCTAGTGTCAAAGATCTAATGTTGATTATGCTAAGTGTCAGTGATGATGTGCAACCGCATATCTGAAATGTGGAGAAGCCAAAGGAAGCCTGGGATAAATTAGAAACCATCTATGAAGCCAAAAATTAGACTAAGATCCTCCATCTTTAGTCAAAACTACACACCCTCTCTATGGGGTCAGATGAGAAAGTTGAGGACTTATTATGTTGCATAGCCGTTTGTGATTGAAGTTATTAGCGCTCGGTGAAATGGTGAAAGACAAACTTCTCATGCCGATCACCTTGAGAGAACTCCCTTCTCAATTCTAAGTGTTTGTTATGACACTGAATGTATCTAAACAAATAGTGGCATTCGAAGAACTCGTGAACTTTCTGCAATAGGAAGAGGCCATCAATTCAGTCCAAGATGAGGCCCAAGGATAAAGCCCTTTTCTCAAAGCCACATCGTGGCCAAAAGTATCAAAAATTTCCCCCAGAAAAGTAAACACAAGCACATCAACATCATGGGCAGCAAGCTCAAAATTCCAAGAGGAGGTGTCAAATATGCAAAGCAATACTCATGACACTGATCACTTTTTCGAGTCAAACTAGTACAATGGCTTCAAACAGGGGTATTCGAGTCAAACAAGCAGAAGGGACATCTCGCAACTCAACAAGATGATGAATCTGATGATGAGACATGAGAAAGAGCCAATTGTGGTAAGAACCTTGTACTAGTATCTTAAAATTCACATCCCACAAAGAAAGTATGGTTGATAGACTCCGGTGTAAGTAAGCATATGTCAGGTGACAAGAAATTGTTTGATTCACTAAATGAACAACCCACTGGAGATCGGGTTTGGATAAAATGACAAAGAGATTGTTATAGAAGGGATAGGCCAAGTGACCATTCCTCTGAGACCACGAAAATATACACTTACAAAGGTACTATATGTTCCTAGATTGACTAACAACCTCTTGTCAGTCAATCAGCTCTTGAATAATAATCTAAAGGTAGAATTTATTGTTCAAAATGGCATCAAATCATGCTTGATCTCAAGAAAAGGTATGGTTATTGCTAGAGCATTTCTAAAAGATAAGTTATTTGCTTTAGATACTATTTCATCTTTTGCAGTAGCTTTATCTACCTCAACAGTAGAATATACACTCTCTAGAATTTTAGATATGGTCACTTGTCAGTTAGTTCATTGCATTAGATGAGTTCAAAAGAAATGTTATATGGACTTCCCAAATGGTCCAGTTCATTGCCTATTTTCCCTGGGTGTCTTGCAGTAAAACAAAACAGGGATTCGTTTAAGGTGAGCACATTCCATGTCAAGAAAAGTCTAGAGGTAGTTCATACCGATCTGAATGGACCACTTCCTACTTCATTTTCAGGATACAAGTACTTCCAATTGTTTGTGGATGACCACTCTTGAAAGATGTGGGTGTTTTTCTTGAAGAAAAAGAGTGAGGCTCTTCACAATTTTCAGAATTTCTATCAACGTGTTGTGAAAGAGACCAGACAACCACTTTTTCTACTTAGCTCAAATCTAGGGGGCAATTCACATTAAATAAGTTCTTGGCCTTCATGAACCAACAAGGCACTAAGTTGAACTGATCGCTCCATACACACCATAGAAAAATGGTATTGTTGAGTGACACAATTTCACCGTGTGATGGAGATTGCTCGCTGCATGCTATCAATAGCAAATTTGGAGGATGGATATTGGGCTGAAGTAGTATAGAAAACTATTTATCTTTTCAATAGGGAATTAGAAAAGATTCTACAAAATAAAAATACATAACGGTATGGAGTCGTAGAAAGCCATCAATTTCTCATTTATGAGTATTTGGTTTTCAAACATACATGCTGTCCCATCTCGAAGAGAAAGAAAGTCGAGCCGAAAATACTCCCATGCATACTACTTAGCTGTAGCACTACCTCGAAGGAATACCACCTCATGGATCCTAAGAAAAAGAAAATATACAAGAGTTGAGATGTGGTTTGTGACGAGTCATCCTTTATTTCGAGTAGTGATAGTAGTTGAACCATTACCATCCACCTCTCACCAACTAGTCTCCAAATCGGATGATCACCGAGGAGATTTCTCGGAGAAATGATGTGCTACCAAGGGAGCTATATGTTGACCTTGGAGAACTGGATAATGTTACTCCACATCCATCCTCACGTCAATACAACAATTCTTCACAAAAGCAACCGAGTTCTCATCCGAAGTGGGTACAAAGCACCATCAAAGACTCTCATTTACAACAACTTCCAGATACTTCATCTGGAGTCGAACAAGGAGTCAAATAAGAAATGAGGTAAATTTTACACTCATGAGTTCATTGATTAATAGCTTCGATCATGATAATGTGCATGAAGCATTCAATCAACCTCAATGGAAGGAAGCCATGGATGCAGAATATGACTCACTCATGCAAAATCAAACATGGGAGCTTGTCGATATTCCTACAAAAAAGAAACCGATAGGCTACAAATGGGTTTTGAAGACAAAATATAAGGTAGATGGATCCATCAACAAACATAAAGCACGACTTGTAGAATAAAAGGGTATGATTAAAAAGAGGGCATTGACTATGAAGAAAACTTTGTACCCACTGCAAAGATCAAGACCATTAGAGTTTTTGCGCACTAGTAGTATAGAAAGGATGGAAACTTCAGCAGATGGATGTCAAGAGCACTTTAATAAATGGTGATTTGAAAGAAGAAGTGTACATGACCCAACCTAAAGGATTTTTGATGAAGAGCATCCTAAGAAGTTATGTCATCTCATCAAATCACTGTATGGACTGAAACAAGCTCTAAGGGCATGGTATATCAAGATCGATGATCACCTTACTGCAGTATGGGTTCCCTCATAGCCCCTTAGATTCCAATTTGTATATAAATAAGGTAGGCAAAGAAATTGTCATTATTGTCGTGTATGTAAATGATATTTTGATCACTGGCAGTTCATAAGATCAAGTTGATATTGTAAAGAATGATCTCAAAAGAACCTTCGACATGATAGATTTGGGGCTACTACATTATTTTCTTGGCTTGGAGATATGGAAAAAGGAGCATCACATTTTTGTCTCCTAGATAAAGTATGCCAAGACACTCCTAGAAAAGTACAATATGTCTAACCGTAAACCTATATCCACTCCCATGGAAAAAGGATTTCAAATTTCAAGATTCCAGAACTCACCTCAAATAGATGTTACTCTCTATAGGATATTTGTTTGAGGGATCATCTATTCGACATATTGTTATCACCGAATCACAACACCCTTATGTTTACACAAGTGCATATACTTGAACTCACGGTGTGATTGGATAACATGGGTACTATCTCCAAGTTGTGGGACTTGCTACTTGAGATAGACCTCCAGAGAAAGATGGTTCTTTCTCCTAAACCACTTGCCATGATCTACTGTAATGCAGGGTAAACTAACTATTCTAATCTAACTTTCTAAGGGACCAAGGAGAGAGAATGCATAAAATGAAAGCCTACACTAAAGTGGTGATACACCAGAAAAGGAGGGTGTGAGAGTAGTCTTCCAATGTGTGAAAACTAGGAGTAAAGTGCATACTAGAAGGGGTGATAATAGTTCTCCACAATCTAAAAATGCATTCACAACAATGTTTCATACATGCACAATAATAATAGATCCTTGCAAGAGCATAAAGATAGACACAATAAACTTGTAATCAAGGTTGAAGGGGCAAGAAGAATGCAAGAAAACACAACAGGGGAAGATGCATCCACAAACTTATATTTTATTGCTTCATGATATGCACACAGCTTCAACTGCATACAAGATAAGGGCCTGGATCACCATGCAAGGAGTCCAAAATAAGGGCCTACAACACATTGGCTTCACAAAGCAATTTTGGTAGAGCTTTGCTACAAAAACTACCTCCTCTTACAATGAGCCCAACACTCCAATTTATAAAAAAATGAGAAGAGAGAGAGAAAGGGAAAATGGAAATCCCGAAATTTGTCCTTCAACCACTTGTAAGAGGCACTAAATAGAGTGAAATGATTTTATGTTACTTGAAAAAGGCTCCCCATACTGTCCTAGGTGCTGCAGCAGAGAAAGAATGATGACCGTGCCTCTTAATTGCACTCCTAACTACTAAATAAAACACCTGTCGTGAACCTAGACACGTTTTATCAAAAATACCCAGTGAATTATCATCAAATTCCAACAGTACCAATTTTGTGTGATTTCGTTGAGAAATGCAAAAGTTATGGCCTTTTGAGTGCGAGAAGCTATTTTGGGTTTGGTAGTTGTTTTCTGTCATTTGACGGGAATGAGCATTATCTGTCTTGAGCCGAATATGTCCAATTTTATGAAAATTAGAGCTTGAGTCAAAAGTTATGGCCGTTTGAAGTTCCAGGGTCAAACTTTGACTTTTCTCTTTGATTTGCAGGTATTGCGGCAAAATTGGTCTGCGTGTCTTGGTTGTCCCGGACACATTCTTCTGCATTGGTCGATTTGGGATTCCTTGGCTCCTTTTGTGGCCTTTTCACCTTTTCACGTCCCGCGTGTACTTTTGTCCCGACTGTCCCGGACAAAATCTCTACACCACCCGTAATAGACTGACTTGTGGCAAATTGGCTAATTCGCGTCCCACACATATTTTTGTCTTGGATGTCCCAGATTGTGCGGAACAAAAATTTCTGCTTTTGTCGATTTTCTTTTCCCGCAACCATTTTGGCTTTGCAGATCCCGATGTCCCAACTGTCCTGCGGACCGCATGGGACAAAAAGTTCCAACTTTGCTGATTCCTTTGTATTTCGGCTGCAAACTTGGTGTGACAAACCTTGGTACGACCCATAGCCTTTAGACCCACAATGTATTAAAACAAGCCTGTGACCCCATTTTTTTGATTTTTTCAATTTTCTCTAACTTGTTGGATTTTTTCTTTGGATGGGGAAAGTTAGAGAGAAGCCAAAGAGGCCCCAAAACATGATTTTGGGTATTGAATCAATCTACTTGCTCGGGACTGAAGAATCTGATGCATGTTATCAAAATATACCTCAAGGGGTGAATTTTGGATAACACATATACCAGACCATATTTATGGTATGTTGCCATTTATCTTTCTAGATTCATGCAGGAACCAAAGAAATGTCACCGGGCTGCAACAAAGCATGTATTGAGATATGTAAGAAAAACAACTTATTATGGTCTTGGATATAAGAAGAATGATCAATTCTTCTTACATGGATATGTCGAATCGGACCATGCTAGATCTGTTGATGACAAGAAGTCAACCACATGATACATTTTTCATCTTGGATCTGGACCTATCTCGTGGATAAGCAAGAAGCAAAATGTTGTTTCTATTTCATCCAAAGAGGTAGAATATCATGCCGCACGAGGAGATTTGTGTGAAGCAATATAGTTACATCGTATTTGGATGACTTGGGAATTCCTGAAAAACAGTCTCCTATTCTCTATTGTGACAATGAGAGTGTGTCAAGCTCATGCAAAATCTTGTCTTTCATGAATGTAAAAAAATATTGAAATTGATTACCATTTCATTCAAGAGCACGTCTTGAACCATTACATTCAGCTACAATATTGTCCTATAGAAGCATAAGTAGCTGTTATTCTCACCAATTCTCTTGGAAAAGTGAAATTTGAAATTTTCAGGGGTTACATTTGCAGTAATAATGTAATAAGGGGGGAATGTTGGCATAGATTACGTAGCTAATAATTATTTATTATTAGGATAATTTTTTTTATATCCCATTATTCTCTCTCTCTATTTGTAACCTCTCCTTTCATTTTGGGAGTATTGTTATTTCTCTTCACTATAAATTTGTATGTGCTTCTCTATAATAATAAGAAGACATATATGATCTCTATTCTTTGTCCACCGATTTCTTCTAACATTTAATACACTTGGGGAGGCCACTTCCTACCCACCTAAACCGGTTCATCTGGTTGACCATGTCCCCTTCTCGTAAAACAGCTTTAACCGTGTCATGTTTCCTTCCCTTCCAAAGAAACGCAAATACAGGCCATTTTAGCAGAGTAGAGCCAAGGATAGATTGAGTGGTTCAAAGGCAAAATAACAAAATTTTGCATGGAGGAGAAGATTATTTATATGTAATATTGGATTTAGCTTGTTTACAATGTACAAGAGGATTTTACCATTACAGTATAAGAAATTTTAGTGTTTTTAAACACTGCTAATAATGAATCTTTGTTTATAACATAATTTAGCAATTTTAGTGTTTTTAAACACTGTTACTAATGAATCTTTGTTTAAAATTCTTTGGTAAAAATATTGACAAGATGATCTTGATGTCATATATACAAATTGAAAAATTGATTGCCATTGACCAAGCCTCTGATTAAATGATGTTTGAGTTTAATGTTTGGTTCAAAAATGTAAAATTAGATTATTGGACAATTGTATGTGTAAGCACAAGTTGAGCATCTTTAAAATCAACTAACAATCTTCTTAACATCATATCTTGTATGCAAGAATATGTAAGAGTTGTATATTAAGTGTCAGTAGAGGATAAAGAAACAAACTCACTTCCCAATCCAAAGCAATAACCTAAAGTAAACTTCCTATCATCAAGAAAACATTCAAAATTTAGATTTTTGTATGCAATTAGACATAATGAACTTACTGGTATGAAATCAATACCATTATTATGAGTATCTTTTCCATATTTGAAAAAAAATCACTACCTATAAATGCTTCAGTAATGGATTGCCCATAAATTTAGAAACTAGTTAAACCCAATAACAATTGATCTTGTAGACCCAATTTATAAGTCAAGGATGAATAAGAGTTCGTATTAGTTTTTTCAAAGATAATTCATCTCAATTTTCATAACATTAACCCATTTTTTCCTTAGACTAGCTTACGCATGATTTCTAGGTTCACTAAGCATACATGACAATGCAAATATATTATTTTCATTATAAACGTTATTAAAAATTTGAATTCTTTGACTTGAAGCCTTGTGATCGTTCTCTCCTAGTTCTGATTCAACATTTAATTTTCTCTACAATGTTCAACAATCTCTATTTTTTTCCATCTACATCTTGATATATAGTTATAACATTCATATTGGGATTAAACAAATGTTATCACCAATCATGAGCTAGGGGACCACATATCATACTAAATGCATAGTTACATTTTTTAGGGGAAAATGTTTTCCTCAATTTTAGTGAAAAATAAAGGATGAAATCCACTGTCCACTATTTACCCTTTGTATTTTATTTACATTATGAAATTTATATGTAGGATAATAATTAATTACATCAGTCAAAAAATGATAAAAAACACAATGTGATTTTCATCGTGTTGAAAAACACAATGTGTTTTTCATCTTGTTGAAATACACAATTTGTTTTTCAGCATGTTGAAAAACCTTGTAGTGTTTTTCAACAAGATGAAAAACACATCGTGTTTTTCAACATGATGAAAATCACATTGCATTTCGAATCATGCTTTGACTGTTATGATTACTATTTAGTGATTAACATGTGGAAAACACAATGTGTTTTTCGTTAAGATGGAAAACACAATGTGTTTTTCATCAAGATGGAAAACACACTATGTTTTTCAACATGTTGAAAAATGCAACATGTTTTTAGCATGCTGAAAAACACAAAGTGTGTTTTCCACATTTTAAGGGTGTCCTATTTGAGAGTCGAGTATTAGTTTTCTCCTGTTTCTACCGATTAATCCCTAATACACCTAATGTGACAATTGAACATGTGTTAGGGCTAGATTTGGAATAATTTATACTAATCGAACCCTAATACATGTAAAGTGTTATATTATAGTTTATGGTGTTATAATTGTGTTATATCGATGACAAATTAGTGTTTAGGGCATCATATTAGTGTTTGAGTGTTCGGGTATCATATGATTGTTTAGGATGACACGTCAATATTTAGGGTGTTCAAATTGTGTTTTGTAAAGTGACCCATTAGTTTGTAAGGTTTCATTATAGTTTTGAGAGTTTCATATCAGGTTTTTGTTGTTTTGTTAATGTTTAAAGTATCTTGATTGTCAATTATGTTATTTAGGGTGACCCATTAGTGTTTAGGTTTTTGTATCAATGTTCGAATGTTTAGGGTGGTGTATTAGTGTTTAGGGTGTCATATGAGTGCTTATGATATCAAATTATTCTATAAGGTGTCCTAATTATATTATTTACGGTGATCCCTTAATGTTTATAGTCTTCTAATAGTGTATAGGGTGTCATATTAGTGTTTATCATGTCTTATAAAATTTTTAGGGTATAACATTAGTGTTTTTTTGTGTCTGAATTATGTTATTTAGAGTAACCCATTAGTGTCCAAGGTTTTGCATAAATTTTTGAGTGTTTAGGATGTCATATGAGTGTTTAGGGTGTTGTATTAGTGTTTAAGGTGTTGTATGAGTTTATAGGGTATTATAGTAATGATTATGGTTTTGTATGAGACCTTGTGTTTCATTAGTGTTTAGGTTATCCTAATTATGAAATTGAGGGTGAATCATTAGTGCATAGAGTATCATGACATTATTTAGGGTATTGTATCAGTGTTTAAAGTGTTAAATTAATGTTTAGTGTATCTCAATTATTTTATGTGGGGTGACTAATTAGTGTTCAAGGTGTCGTATAAGTGTCTAAAGTGTCCAAAATTAATTTAATGTGGGTGACTTATTATTTTTTATGGTGATAGAATTAGAATAATTTTAGATAATACTATGTTTTCATTCATCATTAGAATTAGAATAATTTTAGCTAATAACATTAGCTAATACTTGTAGAAATGTTATGTTAATGTTATAAACAAATTTTAAATTTATTGTTCATTTTATATAAACAATCATGCAAAAAAAATTGAAGGTTTTTTTATGTGGAAGGAATGCAAATCAAATCTACAATACTATCTAAATGAAGCTAGTGATCATCTAATATTTCCAAGAATAAGTAGGAATTACACCAGTATGTTTATAAGTGAGATCGATTAAAAATATGTATTACCTAATAGTGTGAAAATAGGAACAAATTTATGTTCTTTATATACACATGGATGGCCTAGGAAAAAAATTGTGGCAAGTATTTACATAGTTTCTTGGGAACGCGTGGAGGATGGCCTAAGATAATGGTCTAGAAAGATGGCACAAAACAACTTAACATGCCATGTTCTATGGTTAGTAAATTTAAATAAGTTACATCAACTCAACATGTGATGTCGATATATTCCACTCCACATGTCTTGAACTCTATAGTGTCATGTGACATGCGCAAGTGAAATCCCTTAAAATTATTGTGTTCTAACTACCTGCAAAACACTAGGATTGACATTGCAAAAAATAACTATTGACATTGGGAATATTAACAACAAGGACTTTCTTTCTGAGATATCTCGAAAGTACATTACCTCAACAATATGTGTATCAAACCCCTTTTCTTCTTCAAATGATAGTAAAAAATGGAGTATGGGGCTTATATTGAATTCTACTAGAATGTGGGAGGATAATGGTTTTAAATGTATTCTAGATCTGATTTGGAACATTGTGCACGTGATAGGTATGACTAGGAATAGGTATGAATTTTGAATTTTTAGGGTTTCTACATGACTCTATAACTTGTTTAGGGTCTCGTAATAGTGTTTAGGGTGTCATATCAATGTTTAGGATGTCGCATTAGTGAATAGTGTGTCCCAAATGTATTATTGGTGGTGACACATTAGTGTTTTATGTCATATCAATATTTCAGTGTTTAGGGTATCGCATTAGTTTTTAAGATATCATTTGATTGTTTACGGTGTCATATTAGTGTTAAGTTTTCCTAATTATGTTATTTAGGATAAACCCTAAATTCTAAACCCTCAACCTTAAGTCCTAAACCCTAAACCCTAATCCTTGAACCCTAAGCCCTAAACCTTAAACCCTAAACCCTGAACCTTGAGGCCTAAGCCCTAAACCCCAAACCCTAAACCCTAAGCCTAAACCCTAAACCTTGAACCTTAAACTTTAGAAAATAATTATAGTTTTCATTATTATTATTAATTAATATATTTGAAACTGTAAGAAAAGGTGGCAATTTGATGTCATATCTATTACCTAATACTTTGTAAATAGGAACAAATCTATGTTCTTGATATACAAAGGATAAATATAACATGAAACTTTATCTTAAGTACAAATATATCAAACAATTATTTGAAGTATCTTTTCAAAATGAATGACGTGGTCAAATATTTTGTTTAGTATATAGACACTAAATAATAGTGTGAACTAGTTTATTATTATGGTATTATTGTATTCACGTATTTGTTAATAAATGATAGAGGATTCAGTAATTTCTACAATTTGTGTTTATTAATTACGTTGGTATTGGTTAAATATGCATGCAATCTTCAAGATCTTAGTTGTAATTTCATTTCTCTTAGTTGTGTTAAATTAAATACATTAGGAAAAATTTGATTTCCTGGATGCATTATAGTTGTAAATATTGTGAATGTGTAGATCATTTGTATATATAATTTTTTATTAGTTGTTAAATATTGGTAATTGTAATGTTGTGAATGTCTGATGTAAGTTGAAGCTATAAAAATTATGTGATATCATACTCTCACTCTCAATTTGGCATATGGGGGAAAGTGCCTCTGCAAAGACAAGAATCGGTGTGTGTTGAAGGGGCTTGCCCCTTAGGATGCCACATCGATATGCCCAACTATCATTGCATGATGAAGGGGCTCACCCCTTAGAGTCTCGCATCGATAGTTAGGTGGTACATTGTGTTGAGTAGAGGTTTTTGAAGTCACACGCTGACTCTCCACTCTGAAATGCACTCCCATAATATCACAACCGTCCCTTTTTCAATGGATGGTTGTGATATTATGGGAGGGTGCATTTTGAGTGAAGGATAGTCATTGGCATTTATTGATACTTGAATTTTTCATGGATATTAGCTTTTGAAAATTTGATTTTTATAATATTGGATAACGTATATTAGATTTGTCATGTATCACTAACATTAATTGTATATTTCTGTTGTGTACTAGTTACTCTTTTGTGTAGTGAATATGAATACCATGAGCCTAATTTCTCTCGATCTTATTTGTAAAATGAAGAGATACAAAAATACGAGCTTCCACGTAAACTGAAGATGAAGGGTGTTCGCATAAAAAGTTTGAAAACTACAAGAGTTCCTAAAAATAGTCCTCAATTTATTAACAATTTATAAATTATATGTATATTATAGATAGTTCAGTATGCCAATGAATACTAGTTGTTCATAATGTATAGCAAATAATTTTTATTACGATTCAAAATTTTAGCACCATTTCTAAAATTCAAATAAAAGTGTGAAAATTTTGAAATATCTATATTCCTCAATTTTAGTTTGTAAGTTCAATTTTTTCAAAAAGAAGGGTATATGGGTGTTGCGAAGATTATTATTTTATTGTTGTTTAATTATTGTGTTTTGGCATGCATAAATGTATATATATATTTTAAAGATGTTATTAATATTTTAATTTTCTTATTTGTAACTTCTGTTTTAAATAAACATGTTCTTGTTTTGTTAGTTTTTATTGTTTTTAGCTAAATGTAATAATTTCTATTTTATATACATCATTTTTGAAAATATTATTTAATAAATAAAATAAGCACCATAAAATATATTATTATACAATGTGAATTATATTTATAAGGTTAATTATAATATTTTCTATGGAAGTTTCTCTCAACATTGAATAAGTGTATTTGAAATAATATTAATTTTGTAACAATCTTTGTCACATTATATTTATTATGTCACATTCTTTGTCACATTATAGATGACCATATTGTGATATGCTTGTGCACTGGAAGCAGTAGGCAGTCCTATAAATTGTTGTTTTCCTTGCATTTCAATATTGTCTTTTATACATGTGGCTTTTGAATTAGAAAAAAATTCAAATGCTTCCAATGTTTTAAGATGGTATTCATGTTGATGATGATCAATCACAACTCAAAATTTATTTCGAAAGTATGAAATAATTGTTTCATTAATGATGCAAAACTGCATGTAATAATTTTTAGGATGGGAAGGAGGCCCAAATGGTAGAGCATGATCGATCTTCCTATCCAAGAGATAACAAAGGAAAAGAGTCAGTTTTCATATGATGACCTAGAATGGACACCAATCGGGGATGAGCCAAATGTCGACATTTGTGCCGCCATACCACTCGCAAGACTACAAACATTTCTAAAGGGGAAGGTTCTAAAAAAAATTGAGACTACATTTACCCACACAAATCAGAAGTCAAAAATATAGAAAATCCTAAACCACATACAACCAAGTCATATACTAGGTTCGGACCTTTTCTAACAATTCCTTTTTGTACGTTCTTTTCATAAGCATTTGTAGAGAATTTGATGTTACCGTTTTTAATTGCATCTAATGTAGTTACAATGGCCATAATATTATACAACAATTTGTTTCATTGTGATGTAAACGATGAGTGTTTTCATGGGAGGAATGAAAATACCATTAATGATCCTCGTCTGAATATTGCCTCGTACTTATCAAATGAATGCAAAACTTATATCGAGAGTCTTTTGTTGATGAGAGTCACCGTGGAAATGGTGTACAATAAATATATAGAGGATCCATCCAACATGACAAGAAAGGCCATGGCGAATGCATGGAAAAGAGTTCACTCCAGAAGGTCTCAAAAACACACTAATGATGCCATGAGCGTGAAATTATGACATGTGGAGGAAAGAGACATTTTTCTACTATAAACACCCATATTGAACAATCATTCCATTCATTAGGGGGTTGCAAATACCGTGGATGTGTGAGAGAATGGTTCAACATTTGCATAATTCCATTATCTCCATGGACTCGACATTTTCTATGAACAAATATGGTGTAAGTAATTGGAATGAATTTTGAAATGATGTGTAATTTATGTATCATTAATAATGTTCCCTTTCTGTTATATTAAACTCCATGTTACCCTTTTATGTCATATTCCTTGCAGTACCAATTATACACATTGATTTTTTTACGAGAAAGAGGATGGGGTTCTGTAACATGGGCCATTACTTCAAGGAATAAAATTGAATACATTTATGGGTGGTTGGTGGAAGTCCAGAAACAAGGAAAACACCTTCATGCCAATTGGAAAATCAATGCGTTCATTACGGATGATGCATCGGCTGAAATCCAATCCATTAGGTGTGTTTTTGGTTTTCATGTACTGCTATGCCTATGGCACATGCACAAGGCATGGTTGAAAAATGTGCACATGTATTGTAGCAAGGAGTCCAGGTGGAATATTTTCGAGAGACTAGGTACCATCATGTATGGTTCCAAAATGCATCACGAGCACACATTTCAAATCATTCAAGACTTCTTTAATGAATTCAAAGAGGAAACTAAGTTCCTCGAGTACTTCAGGAATACATGGTGTGAGAGCAAAGAACATGTTGGTGAGTATGATCATTTGTGTGTTTCCTTATTAATTACCATCAAGAATAATTATTGGTTTATAGTGTCACTGATTTTCAATCTGTGTCACTTGATAGCTATGTGGGAATTTTTTTAGAAACTTCTCCCATGCAAATCAAGAAACAAATGCATCCATCGAGTCCTACCATTGTTTTTTGAAGACTAGATACTTGTGTGATAGACAAAAAAATGTACTCACCAGATGGACTATTTTTTCTACACACTTGTGTACAAGGTGGAGCCATTTTACAAACACAAGAGGAAGTTGCAACAATCCGAATTCTTGACCAATTTCAAAAAAGAAAGACAACTATTGATAGTGGTTGAGAGAGAAAAGAGTATTCCTGATATAGATTGCCTTACAATTACGCCTAATTGCAATCAATTGTGGGTGAGGATCCAAACAACTAGAAGCACATGGTATTTGGTAAGGAAATGTGGAGCCTTGGACGTATGCGAATGTGCTTGGGATATTAGAGGAAATATATGTAAGCATGTATCAAGCCATTTGATTTTCATAAAGGATATGTGTTGATGTCATCATATCAAGCACCGTGTTACAAGTAATTCAATGCCATCATATGTAACCGATGTGATTTGTTAAGCATTAGTTATAACAAAATAAACATCGTGTTGAAATTCTTTTCATTTCACGTGCAAGAGCCAATACTTATGCGAGACAAGTAGGGTAAATGAAGACACATTTCAAGATGGCCCCTCCTCACTATATCCAACACTAGAAGTGGAAGGTAATTCAATGTCATCGTATGTGGAAAGTAGTGATATAGATTGCTAAGCATAAGTTGTAACGAAAAATCATCGTGTTGAAATTGTTTTCCTTTCACGTGTAGGAGCTAGTACTTATGTTGAGACAAGCACGATAAATGAAGACACGTTTTGAGATGGCCCCTCCTCATCAGTATCCAAAGGCTAGAAGTGGAAGTTAATTCAATGTCATCATATGTGACAAGTAGTGATATAGATTGCTAAGCATAAGTTGTAATGAAAAAGCATCGTGTTGAAATTATTTTCCTTTCTCGTGCAGCAACCAATACCTATGCAGAGACAAACACGATAAATGATGACATGTTATGGGATGGCCCCTCCTCACCACCTCAACAGTCACTGATAGTTGATGGTTAGTTGTTAATGCCTTTAATCAATTAATTGATGCCAATGATAATGTTCATCATGCATATTTATGATTAGGTGACATTGTGTATTCATGTGTACAATGATATTGAAAAACCTAGTGTATAAATAAATAACTTTCTATAATGTCTTATATGTCACAGGCACTCCTGAAATAGTTGGGGCTGGTGGGTTGATGATAGAAAGTGATTCAAATTTTATGGAACACACATCCAAAGAATTCTTGAAGTCAGTCTTGGATACACGATTGAGTATAGATGAATAGAAAAAAACATTCTTTGAATGTGTTCAAAGGTTTAGGAGAGACCTAGAAGCATCAAATATGTTGGATGTTTCTTTCAAAGGAGATGTCAATGAGACAACCACCACCCACATGCATCCATGGTTTAGTGCGAGTAAAAATTCCACTGCAGTGTGACTAAGAGGCCAGTCATTGTAGAAGATTTGAACAATCGTGCTAAAGACTACAAATGCTTCCAATTTCCTGACGAAAATCATGCAAAGAGGAGAGAAACCACACAAATGGAACCTACAGTTAAAACATTGAATTATTGGTGTGATTGTGAATTCACAAGAAATTTTAATTGTGGAGGAAAGACTAACATATTGATCATTTATTTTGTAGGTGGTTCAAATGTAGATGAAACATATCCCCGCCGCCACTTATCTTTCAGCAATTTAGCATCTGCATAAGGTGTGTATTGAATGTCCTTAATTTCAATACATTCATTTACTGTATGTAAGGTAAAAATCTTTGATATCTTGTCTAATATTTAATGCATTGTGTTGCAGATGCAACAGATATGTAGAGAGATGTATCTTATAGAATGAGTAGGTTGAGATTTGGAAAGTAAATGTATGGCATGTTGAGTGGGCCTATATTAGAATTGTAAACATTTAAAATTCATGTATATGAGATTGTAGATTGCATATATTTAAAATACATAAATATGGAACGTGTACAACTGACCTACTTTTTGATGATTTTTAGAGTATTTAAAAGTGCTTGTTGGTGTTAGCCAACGTAGGAAACTCATGTAATATATGGATAGTAGAAAATATTTTGACATATAGAAAGCTGATGTAATTATGATGAAATGATGTAATCAACAATAACTAATTATCATGTGGAATTTTTATTGCTATTGTCAAAGTGCTGAAAAACAAACTTTTTTAAGCATGTTGAAAAACACAGTGTGTTTTTCAACACTATAAAAAATGAACCATTATTTTCCACAAGGTACAAACCATGATTTTGTTCCACCTTTATGTAATGATGTAAAGCAAATCAAGTAATTATCAGGTGGAGAAGGGTTAAATTTTTCAAAGTGCTGAAAAATAGAGTTTGTTTTTCGACACGTTGAAAAAATACACTGTGTTTTTAAGCACTTTGAAAAACACAATTTAGTTTAAACCAAGGTGCAAACCACAATGCATTTCCTCCTTTGCTGTAATGATGAAATCCACATCAAATAATTATCATGTGGAGAAGGGTTGATTTTTTCAAAGTGCTGAAAAATAGAGTGTGTTTTTCGACACATTGAAAAATGCACGGTGTTTTTCAGCACTTTGAAAAATGCAATTCGGTTTATAACAAGGTGCAAACCATGATGCATTTCCTCCTTGTTGTAACGATTCAATCCACATAAACTAATTATAAGGTGGAGAAGGGTTGAAGTTTTTCAAAGTGCTGAAAAACAGAGTGTGTTTTTGACATGTTGAAAAATGCACAGTGTTTTTTAGCACTTTGAAAAATGAAATTTGGTTTATAAAAAGGTGCAAACCATGATGAATTTCATCCTTTTTGTAATGATTAAGTCAACATAAACTAAATATCAGGTGGAGAAGGGTTGATTATTTTCAAAGAGCTAAAAACAGAGTGTGTTTTTTGACATGTTGAAAAACACAAGTGTTTTTTCAGCACTTTGAAAATGTAATTCGGTTTATAACAAGGTACAACCCATGATGCATTTCCTCCTTTTTGTAACAATGCAATCCACATAAACTAATTATCAGGTGGAGAAGGGTTGATTATTTTAAAAGTGTTGAAAAACAAAGTGTGTTTTTTGACATGTTGAAAAACACATTGTGTTTTTCAACACTTTGAAAACGTAATTTGGTTTATAACAAGGTGCAAACCATGATGCATTTCCTCCTTTTTATAATAATGCAATCCACATCAAGTAATTATTAGGTGGAGAAGAGTTGATTATTTTCAAAGTGTTGAAAAACAAAGTGTGTTTTTTGACACACTAAAAAAACTTTGTTTTTAGCACTTTGAAAAATGCAATTTGGTTTTAGAAAAGATGCAAACCATGATGCATTTCCTCTTTGTTGTAAGGATACAATCCACATCAAGTAATTATAAGGTGGATAAGAGTTGATTTTTTCAAAGTGCTGAAAAACAGAGTGTTTTTTTCGACACGTTGAAAAACACACTATATTTTTTAGCACTTTGAAAAACATAATTTTGTTTAAAACGATGTACAACCCACGATGATTTTTCTACTTGTTGTAAGGATGAAATCAAAATCAATTAATTATCAGGTGGAGAAAAGCTGATTATTTTCAAAGTACTGAAAAATAGAGTTTGTTTTTTGACACGTTGAAAAAAACATTGTGTTTTTCAGCACTTTGAAAAACACAATTGAGTTTATAACAAGGTAAAACCATGATGAATTTCCTCCTTGTTGTAATGATGTGAAAAAAATCAAGTAATTATCAGGTAGAAAGGGTTGAATTTTTTCAAAGTGCTAAAAAAGAGTTTGTTTTTCGACACGTTGAAAAATACACTTTGTGTTTTTCAACACTTTGAAAAATGCAATTCGGTTTATAAAGAGTGTAACCCATGATGCTTTTCCTCCTTGTTGTAATGATGAAATCCACATCAATTAATTATTAGGTGGAGAAGGGTTGAATTTTTTCAAAGTGTTGAAAAATAGAGTTTGTTTTTGACACGTTAAAAACACACCGTGTTTTTCAACACCATGAAAAAAAAAATGGTTTTGGAAAAGGTGTTAATCACGATACATTTCATCATTGTTGTAATGATGTAAATAAAATCAAGTAATTATCAGGTGGAGAAGGAATGAATTTTTTCAAAGTGTTGAGAAACAGAGTTTGTTTTTTCGACATGTTGAGAAACACACTTTGTTTTTCATTACTTTGAAAAATGCAATTTGGTTTATAACAAGGTACAACCCACGATGGTTTTCCTCCTCATTGTAATGATGAAATACACATAAAATATTATTTAGTGGAGAAGGGTTGAATTTTTCAAAGTGATGAAAAGAGTGTGTTTTTCGACACGTTGAAAAACACAATGTGTTTTTAGCACTTTGAAAAATGTAATTCAGTTCTGGAAAAGGTGCAAAAATGATGCATTTTCTCCTAATTGTAACGATGTAAAACAAAGAAAGTAATTATTAGGTGGAGAATTGTTGAATTTTTCTAAAATGCTGAAAAACAAAGTTTGTTTTTCGACACGTTGAAAAACACACAAGGTGTGTATTTCAACACTTTGAAAAATGTAATTTAGTTTATAACAAGGTACAACCCACAATGATTTTCCTCTTTGTTGTAATGATGCAATCCACATCAAATAATTATTAGGTGGAGAAAGGTTGAATTTTTCAAAGTGCTAAAAAAATGTAATTTGTTTTTGACTTTTGAAAAACACACTATGTTTTTCAACAGTATGAAAAACACAATTCAGATTCGAACAAGGTGCAAACCACGATGAATTTACTCCTTGTTGTAATGATGAAATCCAAATCAAATAATTATCAAGTGGAGAAGGGTTGAATTTTTTCAAAGTGCTAAAAATAAAGTGTGTTTTTGACACGTTGAAAAACACACTTTGCTTTTTCAAAGAATATGAAAATGCAATTTAGTTCTCGCACAAGGTGAAAATCATGATGAATTTCCTCCTTGTTGTAATGATGCAATCCAAATAAACTAATTATCAAGTGGAGAAGGGTTGAATTTTTTCAAAGTGTTGGAAAACAAAGTGTGTTTTTTGACACATTGAAAAACACACTATGTTTTTCAACACTTTGAAAAACACAATTCGGTTTATAACAAGGTGCAACCCATGATGCTTTTCCTCCTTGTTGTAATGATGAAATCCACATAAACTAATTATCATGTGGAGAAGAGTTGAATTTTTTCAAAGTGTTGAAAAAAAAGATTATGTTTTTTGACACATTGAAAAACACACAGTGTTTTTCAGAACTTTGAAAAACATAATTTAGTTCTAGAAAAGGTGTAAAACACAATGCATTTTCTCCTTGTTATAATGATGTAAATAAAATTAAGTAATTATCAGGTGAAGGGTTGAATTATTTTAAAGTGCCTTAAAAGAGAGTTTGTTTTTTAACACGTTGAAAAACACAATGTGTTTTTCAACACTTTGAAAAATGCAATTCGGTTTATAACAAGGTGTAACCCATGAATGTTTTTCTCCTTATTGTAACAATATAATCCAAATCAAGTAATTATCAGGTGGAGAAGAGTTGATTATTTTCAAAGTGCTAAAAACAGATTTTATTTTTTGATACGTTGAAAAACACACTTTGTTTTTCAACAATATGAAAAATGCAATTCGGTTTTGAATAAGGTGAAAACCATGATGCATTTCCTCATTTTCATAATGATGAAATCTACATAAATTAATTATCAGGTGGATAAGGGTTGAATTTTTTCATAGTGATAAAAAGAGTGTATTTTTGACACGTTGAAAACACACTTTGTATTTTTCAAAGAATATGAAAACGTAATTCGGTTCTCAAAAAGGTGAAAACCACAATAGATTCCATCCTTATTGTAATTATGGAATCCACATCAACTAATTATCAGGTGGAGAAGGGTTGATTTTTTTAAAGTGCTGAAAATAGAGTTTATTTCTCGATAGGTTGAAAAACACACTATGTTTTTCAGCACTTTGAAAAATGCAATTCGATTTATAACAAGGTGCAACCCACAATGGTTTTCTTCCTTTTTGTAACGATGCAATCCAAATAAACTAATTATTAGGTAGACAGGGGTTGAAGTTTTTCAAAGTGTTGAAAAATGGAGTGTGTTTTTCGATACGTTGATAAACACACTATGTTTTTCAACACTTTAAAAAATGCAATTTGGTTTTCGAAAATGTGAAAACCATGATGAATTTCCTCAAATTTTTAATGATGTAAAGAAAATTAGTAATTATCAGGTGGAGAAGGATTGATTTTTTTCAAAGTGCTAAAAAATAGAATTTATTTTTTGACATGTTGAAAAACACACTGTTTTTTTCAACACTTTGAAAAACACAATTCAGTTTATAAAAAGGTGTAACCGACGATGATTTTCCTCCTTGTTGTAATGATGCAATCCACATCAAATAATTATTAGGTGGAGAAGAGTTGATTATTTTCAAAGTGCTAAAAAAAGAGTGTACTTTTCACTCGTTGAAAAACACACTGCTTTTTTTTCAAGAATATGAAAACCTAATTCAGTTTAAACCAAGGTGAAAACCATGATGTATTTCCTCCTTTTTGTAATGATGAAATTCATATCAACTAATTATCAGGTGGAGAAGGTTTGATTTTTTTCAAAGTGCTGAAAAACAGAGTTTGTTTTTTTGACACATTGAAAAACACACTGTGTTTTTCAACACTTTGAAAAACATAATTTGTTTTATAACAAAGTGAAACCCACAATGGTTTTCCTCCTTGTTTTGAGGATGTAATCCACATCAAGTAATTATCCGGTGGAGAAGAGTTTATTTTTTCAAAGTGCTGAAAAATAGTTTATTTTTCGACATGTTGAAAAACACACTATGTTTTTCAGCAATATGAAAAACGCAATTTGGTTTTGCAAAAGGTGTAAATGATTATGCATTTCCTCCTTATTATAATGATGAATTCCACATAACCTAATTATCGGTGGAAAATAATTTATTATTTTCAAAGTGCTAATTTTTTTTTAATTTTTCGACACATTGAAAAACACACTGTGTTTTTCAACAATATGAAAAATGTAATCTAGTTTAATCCAAGGTGCAAACCAATAGGTTTTTTTAGTGGTGAATATACGTAATATGATGAATATTCCATTTTATAAAAATTTGAAAATGTGATTTTTTTGGTGCGGGTCGTTGATTTGTTCGCCTAAAATTACAGCTTTTTTTAGGGTTTAACTTTGCCTACCCTTGAAAATATCCCCTATATAATCTTAGATTATTCACCGTAGAACACTACTAGCTCAATCATATGACCAAAAACCAAACTTGTAGGGTAGGTTATTGATGCACGTAAAGATATTTTTGACGCATGGCAGGAAGTTGTTGACGCATTTGACAAGAGGTTATTGACGTGCGATAATCCTTTTTGTTGATGTACAATGGGAGGCGGAGGCTGCAGATGCATGATAGGAGGTTGTTGATGTGCGACATGAGGTTGTTGATGCATGAAAATCCTAATCCTATGTCATTGACGTACAACATGAGAGAAAGAGTCTACATACGCATACGAAAAAGATTTGATGTGGTGTGACAACAAGGTTGTTGTCACGTTATCGTCTGCACGATAACAACCTTGTTATCGCATTAAAAAATATCTTTTCATTCGTTTGCATCCTTTCTATCACATGACTTGAAAATGAAAGCTTCTTTCAGGTGAAAAATTTGCACACAAGCCCTAAAAATATCCCTTTCGGTGAAAGCGGTTCCTCCGGATATTCGTCAAGGATTTTCCAACTCCGATTTCCCAGAGGCATCTTAAAATGATACCTGTAAACCATGATACATTTCCTCCTTGTTATAATGATGCAATCCACATCAACTAATTATTAGGTGGAGAAGGGTTGAATTTTTCAAGTACTAAAAATAAAGTTTGTTTTTCGACACATTGAAAAACACATTGTGTTTTTCAGCACTTTGAAAAATACATTTGGTTTATAACAAGGTGTAACCCATGATGCTTTTCCTCCTTGTTGTAATGATGTAATCCACATCAAATAATTATTAGGTGGAGAAGAGTTGATTTTTTTCAAAGTGCTGAAAAACAGAGTGTGTTTTTCTCGCAATATGAAAACGTAATTTGGTTATGCAAAAGTTTCAAACCACAATGCATTTCCTCCTTGTTTTAACGATGCAATCCACATCAACTAATTATTAGGTGGAGAAGAGTTCATTATTTTCAAAGTGCTGAAAAGTAGAGTTTATTTTCCGAAATGTTGAAAAACACACCGTATTTTTCAACAATATGAAAAATGCAATTCGGTTTATAACAAGGTGCAAACCATGATGCATTTCCTTCTTGTTGTAATGATGCAATCTATATCAACTAATTATTAGGTGGAGAAGGGTTGATTTTTTATAAGTGCTTAAAAATACACTATGTTTTTCAACACATTGAAAAACTCAACACCATTTTATATGAGGTGCAAAGCACGATGCTTTTCCTCCTTGTTGTGATGATATCATTTGTAGATATAACATGCATCATTAAATTATAATCAATAGTTTTTATATGAATGTTAACACTACCAAAATAACACAAGTTCCACTCCTTTTTATTTAAACCCATGTGTGGAGCCCATATTACACTGGATACAATGTGATAAAATCATAATATTAGACAAACCATTTATAAATTTACACCAAATTTATAGTAACCGTAGAAAATACAGGGTTTTCTTCAATTTTACTTGCTTACAAATCATTCTCGAGTAAGAGCTGAATAATATTTTTTCCGTACCGCAGATGTGGATGCGAATAATACCTAAATGATGAGCATTTTTTAATATTAGAACTACGAGATATGCATAAAATATCTTATAAGACTGGATGATAATAATGAATTACATTGAAATAACCAATATTATTCTTGCAAACTTCTCCTTGAAAACCAAAACATTTTTTTGAAACGAAAATCCTTCGCATCAAATCTGTATAACACTGCAAAAAAACTATGAGAAGATGAGAAGTTAGACTCGAAGCAATACAAAATTTTTTTAGTCTTAATGAATGGTAACACACATTTAAACTAAGATCAAACCATTCATCAATATATGCACAAGTTGAAATAAAATTACATGACGATGTCAAACCTGCAGACATTTAACAAGTCCATCAATAGTCTTTATGTAGTATGAAAATTACATGCTTCAATGAGTACTTGAATTCTCTATAATATGTAGATTAACTAGAAGTAACATTCACAATACTCACACATTCTAAATCTTATTGCAATTTAAATCTTGCTATCTGATTTTCACACCTTCTAATATTTTATTATGTTTTTATTGTTTAATTATTATTTACTCTTATAAAAACTAAAATATACATTTAACCAACATCTTTTGATGTCAAAGGTTGCATGGACAATGTCATTTTATTACAAAGTCATATTTTCATTTATTAGATGTGTCTTCAATGGGGAGTGATTGTTACATTTTTCTCGCTTGATTCCTTACCCTGGATGTACATCTTCTTCCATACTTGTGAAATTCATGTATTTTAACAACGAAATTAAATATTTCTACGTGATTTTCAAACACTTTTTGTTCGATTCACCCGTTTTCTCCCAATTCTTAATTTCTAATTCCAACTCTTGAACCTCAAGCTCTAACTCCATCTTCCTTGAGGAAGCATCTCCTAATTGGTCCAATAATTCCTTTTTTTGACAATTTTAAATATTGCAATGTAAGTCTTTCACGCTCGGTTTTATAAAACTTGCCTTATTCATTGCAAGTTTCATTTCTAATTCCATACGGAATGATGGGGAAGAATCATCTTCTTGTCCAACTCCGACATCTTTGTTTGTGGGGCTCTCTGCATTCTTTTTGAACACATAAGTACTAGCCCTATCGAATGTTTCATAATCTTTCGGTTCCTACACTAGTGAGGCCTTGCACTTTCCAACCTTCTTTTGTTTTGCCATCTAATTAAACCTATATTTAAACAACCGATTAATATTTGTTAACATTCAAACATAATTATTAATATATGTCACCATTCAAACGTAATTATGAAATATATACAAAAGTTTAGTAAGCACATCAAACCCAAGTAGGCATACAAGGAAGAAGAACGCAACTATGTAACCATTAACCACAAACCATGTTCCATAATACACAAGATTTGAAAGAAAAATTGTGAATTATCTACAATAAATTACTGAACATGTCAAACCCAAGTAGGAATACATGGAAGAAGAACATAACTATGTAACTATATACCGTAATCCACAATCCATAGTCCCATTAATACATTAAACAAATACACAGTGACACATCATCATTTATACAATAAATGAAATGTCACATAAGAAGAATAAAAACCATCTAATGTGCTATAAACAAAACCACAAACCATATTCAATTTATCAAGAATGTAATACTAAATCGTAAACGTCAAACACATTAAAGTAACAACATCATCACACTTATATACACTTGTCTTCTAATCACACTTGTATTACTCTTCCTTATTCATCACACATCACATACCAGATGTAGCAATCCATATACATGATCTAAATACTAATTAATGTGCACATCATAACATCAACCGAAAAACAACCATATTAGAGTAAAATCACATACATCTAATAATCATAATATAACCACATACATATATCAATCTCATCTATTACATTACAAAAGCTATAATCATTAATATGTGTTTAACAAGTATATTTTCATCTCAAAGGCTACATGACTGGTATATTCATTTGTTAGCTTTGTCTTCGGTGGGAGTGCCTGGTATTTTTTCCTCAATTGTCACCTTGGCCTACATGTACATATTCTTCCATACTTCCTTTTGATCTTCGTGTATTTTAAGAACAATATTAAAGTTTGCTACTTGATTTGCAAACACTTTTTTGTCTGCTTCACGCATTGTCTCCCAATTCTTAATTTCTAGTTCTAAATCCTGAACCTCAAGCTCTAACTCCATCTTCCTTGAGGAAATTTCTCCTATTTCATCCAATAATTCCTTTTTTTTCGTAAAATATAAATTTTCCAATGCAAGGCTTTCACACTCATTTTGATACATCTTTTCCTTCTTTGTTACAAGTTTCATTTCTAATTCCATACGAATGATGGGGAAGACTCATCTTCTTGTCTAGGACATCTTTGTTTGTAGGGCTCTTTGCATTCTTTCTGAATGCATAAGTGTCACTATCGAATGTTTCATAATCTTTTAGTTCCTGCACTGGTGAAGCCTTGTGCTTTCCAGCCTTCTTTTGTCTTTCCATCTAATTAAATTTGTATTTAAACAACCGATTATTATATGTTACCATTCAAACATAATTATAAAGAAAATAATGCACTTAACTTATACTTAACAAAATATTATCATGGATGAAATATATATACGAAATTTTAGTAAGCACATCAAACCCAAGTAGGCATACATGGAAGAAGAATGCAACTATGTAACCATAAACCACAAACCGTAATCCATAATACACAAGATTTGAAAGAAAAATTGTGAATTATCTACAATAAATTACTGAACACGTCAAACCCAAGTAGGCATACAAGGAAGAAGAACACAACTATGTAACCACATACCATAAACTATAATCCACAATCCATAGTCACATTAATACATTAACCAGATACACAGTGACAACATCATCATTTATACAATAAATGGAATGTCACATAACAAGAATAAAAACCATCTAATGCACTATAAACAGAATGTAAATGGATAACTCTATGTAACCCATAACCACAAACCATATTCAATATATCAATAATGCAATACTAAATCATAAACCTCAAACACATTAAAGTAACATCATCATCATATACACATATATAGTAATCTGAATCCTCACAAGAAATGTTATACAATAAATGTTTTCATCTCCTTTGCTACCTATTGTTAGCGACAAAAAAATATTCCATCATAATATCTAATATTTTTATCTCATCTCTATGAACAAAATTAGGTGTGATGCCAAGAATGGGTGGGGCATCTGATGTCTTTATCCGAGTATGGCACATTGTCTCAACTTGTACCTCATCATCCTGAAATCCAACCATATAGTAAATAAGTCAACATAGATGAATCTCTTAGTTAAACACATAATTAAATTAAATCATCCATTACATCTACTTGCCTCTTCATAAGGAGTGTCAAGTCTGATATCTTTGAGATCCCATATAGCAAACCCTTTGACACACTCTGCCAAAGTGCTTGCAAATGTATTAGGGTAGGGAAATGGAGCAGTGGGAACAATGGCCTCAGAAATAATGACTTTGACAGTAAATTGGGGGAGTGTGATGCCATGACACTTCACGTGCATGCTACTATCACAAACCACTCCTCTCGTGACAACTATATCATCTGACATTAACCTGACTTCGACCCCGTCAGGAAAAGCCTGGAATAATGACAATCTCAATTGCATTAATAAATTTATCTTAATTTCACCAAAAAAGAATACAAAAATCAAATGAGAACATTCAATAACTTACCATTCCAACTCCACCCTCTCTCATACATCAAGCAACATTGTTTGTGCCTCTCTCCTCATGCATCCCATCATCGCCTTCTCTCTACTCGACCGGGAAAGAAGTTGCAACTCTAGTAATATTCATATCTACTTATCTAACCTATCGTGAAGCTATCTCGCCAATAAGATCGAGACCACATGATGATTGTGAAGGGGTGTCTTATCACAAATGTCCACCTACAACAATCGAGTCATCAAGACAATTTAAATATCAACAACATAAGGAAACATACAATTTTCAAGTGTGTGTTAAGTGGTTTTTACCTTTCTCCATTTCGCACTACGAATCAAGTCTCTCTGTTGGCATAGGATCTGACATAAGGGAATGTCATAATCCTACGCACACCTATAGTTAGTATATACAAAAATAAACAAAAACTATATTCTATATAACAACGAAAGACCAATAATTACTTACATTATCATTTGTAGGGGGTCAACATTTCCGCTACTTGTTCCACCCTCTTCTCTATCTTCCTGTTCATGAAATAATATTAAGTTTTTGATTTCCAACCAAACATAATATATAATATATTATACTAATCTTAAATTTACCTCTGTTTCGATATTTGAGTTAATTTTTCCTCTCGCTCTCAACCAATTCTCCTCTCTCACCTTTCACATATCCTTTTGAATTGTAGGTGTGCATTGCAACATCCACCTCCCTCTTTCCTTCTTGGCTCAACTCCTTGAATCGAGTTTTGCATTATTTTTTGCAAACTCGATCGATAACCCTTCTGTCTTTGCAGTAGAATCGCTACCTCATGACATAGTTCACATCCCCCTCTCTTTTGCACGTATGCCCTACTCCTATCTTGAGGGATAGGTGGTTTTCCCATATGCTTACGGCCACACTTACGGGGTTCCATGAAGGGAAGATTGTGTGCTACCTGGCGATGTTGATTAAGTCTATGCAACTCCCAAAACCTAACATCCCCACTAACAACACATGATCCATGCTAGCAAAAATAATGAATACAACCATTAACATGTTCGATTCTATACTCTATGGGTGGCTCACATATATCTGAGTGAACGGGATTGGAAGGACCATTTGACGTAGCGCCATCAACTATTGGAGGAGCATCTCCCTTTTCATCCTCTATGATGCTTGTGAAACGCATACGTGCCATGTGATGTGAAGGTGCTTATATCTAGGGAGTACAAGTACATAACTATTAGCCCAACATAAAATATTAAGTATTTTGCAAAAGAATTAATGTTCACATATTCGAATATTACCATCATGGAATGTGAAGAAACCTATGTGAAAAGACAACAATTTCATATTTGTTATCCCAACAAATGACATTAGGTACATTGCTACAAAAATAATTAATGTTCACAAAGTTATATATTACCGTCTCATTATTTATGTCTTCCCTGAAAACATAAGAATGGATTGTGAACATGGATGGGCCCATGTTGCCAAACTTCCGCATGTTTCATTCATGTGTGTTGTCATAACCATCATTGAATTAGACACATTGTAAAACAAGTTAAACTAAAACAAATGGTGCATGAACTTATTTATTCATATTTTACATTCATATTGAGAAAATTATGCACAATAAACGATTTGTGACAAAGTTATCCGCACACATTATTTTTCAAAACTGGATACTCGACTCTAGATGTTTCCAAGTAAACATGAAATGTGAATTGCAAGTGTGTTACAAGACAAGATAGGATTAAAGCATCAAAACAATAACATTACATTTTGAAAAGAAATTTGAACATCCTAGTATCATCCCATGCAATTATATTATGTGTTTGGTTGTTCATAAGTTGTGTTTGTAATACAAAGTGAAACGTCAACCCAAACAATGGAAGAAGTAACATTTACAAGATAAGTGCATTGCACTTTTACAGAATACATAATCACTCAGCATACATGACAAAGGCCAATGTAGGCATCCCCACTGCAATCATTGTCACACTCATCCGAGTCACGATGTGTTTCTCTCCATTTTTCAAACCTCCACTCATCAAAATATTCTAGCTGACGATCAACATCATCCCACCAATCAAGAATATTTTCTTCCGCTTTCCATCCGTAGTGGATGTACGACCAATGTGATGTTGTGGTACTACCCAAGGTATTGCCGCCAATCTACTACAGGGATTTTTTCATCGATCCATCTTCTAGTGATTGTATCTGTCCTCGTAGCGCCGCCGGAGACGACACTCGCTCGACGACGACGACTACGTCGCATCCATTGCGCACAACCCGAAATTACAACTATTTTTTTTTTTTTTTGTGTTTTGCAATTTATTTACCTTTGTTTTCCACGAAACATGACAAGCATTCATTTGAGAAAAGTTTTCTAAACGCCTTTTTAGGTGTCATACCATATGATCTATCAAATTACAATTGTTCTGTATTCTTATCTGATGTCCTAAATTGTCGGGTGAACGAAACGAGCAATGTACTGGGAGGGTCCTTACCCCCACTATTGGTTTATTCAAGTGCAGCTCCATTTATTTGCTCTGCTAACTTTAGGGTATGATGTAGTTTATTATGAAAAGAATTCACTTTGCCACTCAATTCTTTTTTATTTTCAGTTCACTATCCAGTTATATTACGCATATCGCGATCTAATACATTATAAAATATATACATATATATATTGAAAGGAGTCGTACATTGCGATATACATACTTAGGCACTAATCCATTTCATTGTATAATTTTATATGTTTAGGTATATGTAATGCCTTATTTATATCTAGTGTAATTATTGTTTGAAAATTTTATTACATATCATACCACTACTACCTAGAAAAGTATCTAATACCCAGCTACCTATATCCCCATTTTAAAAAAAGAAAGACTTGAAAAGTATGGCATTTCAAACTAATACCAAATACTATGGTTTGGGCGGTGGAAACTCTACTACCAACTGTCCCCTTAATGACTCCCTGCCTCCTTGCGTGCAAGAATAAAACCTGGCCGCCGCGCAACCCAATTAATTTTAATAGATTTGCAAATCTATTTGCCACAAAGCCGACCTGCTGTGCAAGGACTGTCCTGAGCCGCGTGAAAGGGATTTGTGGTGTCTAAAGATGTAGCTACACGGCTAAAAATTAGAGGCATTTTACATCTTTCAATCGGCCCCGTCCGCGTGGGGAACCGGTAGAGTATAGGTGAAGTTACTGAGTGCAGCAGCAGCAGACGTGACTTCTCTTTTCCTTTAAAAAAAAAAAAAAAAAAAAAACGCTTTAAGCACACAGTTTCTCTCCTTTGCTGTTTTCTATTCAATATTGAATACAACTCTGATTTTTTTGGATTCTTCTTTATGGCATTATATCAAATACGATTGTGAAAAATGGAGGGCATTTTGGACAAGTGCCCTCTCCAAATGTGTTCTTCCTGCATCACTATGGATCTCCTATACTAACAACTATTGCTTGTCCATTGCAACACTTTGAAATAGACGACCACAGAACTCGCTTTGCAAGCATTGCAGCAATTTGAATATTCGCCGTTTGTGAAATCAGTGCTTTGTGTATCAAGTTGTCTATCAGGCATATCTACTGAAACGTATCATCATTTTTTTATATTAGCAGTTATTCTCTTAGACACGATTTAAGGGTGATTGACTGGTCTTGATTTTGAGACTAACTTCACATTTTTTGGCGATTGCAAGGTCTCCATGCAAATTGATATTTGTGAAGCTAAGACCACTCTCGGTGTCCTAATCATGTGAAAGAAAAACTTTTAAAGCATTTGTAGGCATTGCAACAATTTAAATATTCGCTGTGGCAGTCAGTGCTTTGTGTATCAAGTTGTCTATCAGGCATTTCTACTGAAACGTATCATCTTTTTTTTATATTAGCAGTTATTCTCTTAGACACGATTTAAGGGTGATTAACTGGTCTTGATTTTGAGACTAACTTCACATTTGTTTGGGCAGTTGCGAGGCCTGCCATGCAGCTTGATATTTGTGAAGCTAAGACCACTCGCAGTGTCCTAATCTGTAAAAAAACGTTTGAAATATTGTAGGCATTGCAACAATTTAAATATTCCCTGTAGCAGTCAGTACTTTGTGTATCAAGTTGTCTATCAGAATATACAGAGGCATAATTTGCTTTATTTTTGTAAGCACGCCTTCTACGTAAGCTTACGTATGTATTTCATTGACATTTTTAATTGGATGTAGATTATTTGCATATAAGTTAGTGATAGCATGTTTTTATTTGTTAATATAAATAAAAGAAAATAAATAATAGTACATTAATATTGTTATAATTTGATATTAATAAATTCATTAGCTTTGGCATTACTTAGATATCAATTATATTGAAAGTATTAGTTTCCTAATAGATGAGAGGTGGGTAAGAAACTAACTGAGCTTAGAATTTTGTGTTAAAACCTCTTTCTACATATTTTAATAGGGATATTTGTATGAAATATCAAGCGGATTTGATCTCCTTTTACAATTTGCAAATATATTGACAATGGTTTCATAAATGAAGAAGCATAATAGAGCTAGAGCCTTGATGATTTCATGGTTATATTGGAGGCTATTTAAAACTTAAGTCCTTTCTTCAATAGTACAAGAAGGGGAAATACACTAACATTCCACTTTTCAATACATCTCCTTTTAAACAACAAAATGAGATCTAACATGCATATTCTTTTGTAATTTCTTTCCAACATTCCACAAAAGAATTCAACAACATTTCCAATAAATTTTAGAGTAAGAAAACTAACATCTCAATACAACTTTCCTTCAATACTTTGTTACAACACTCTCTACTTCATGTGGAACAAATTTACAATAATGTAAACACTTTTCTAGTAAAATTTTGCATTCAACCGTGTGACCTTTGGGGCAAATAAAGATTACAATGTCCTTTATTTTTGAAATGGAACAAGAAGATACAACTTTCTTTCACATGCAAATTTTACAACAAAATAATATATATAAGGGAATGGAAAGAGTCTTCACAAGCTCCATGGTATTCTTCATCCATGCTCCAAGTTCCAAGTAGTTCAATCACAACCAAGATAGGGGGAGAAGAAACACTCTCCTCCCAACCAAAACTCAATGGAGAAGAGAAGCAATCTCCTCCATTGAACCCCGAGCCCCAAACACAACACAATGAAGGGTGGTCTCCAACTCAAGGCAACAATACTTGCTTCCATAATACAATTTCTTCACAACATTCAAGGCTAAAATAGATGAAACAAAAGGAACACAAACAACACAATACTTTTCACAACAAGGCTTTCATCCAAGCCAACAAGAGAAGGAACTATGGGAAAGTTTTCCTTATGCCTCCCAATTGAGATGAGATGCCCATCCAAAACCCTCCACAATAAAACTCAAGCCCCTATGACTCTTATGCCTCCCTCAAGTACCCCTTTTTCCTCCCATACTCTTATGCCTCCCTCCTCTTATGGCTCCCTCAAGAACAAGGTAAGAATGTGAACATTCTTACCCAAGATGGGCATCCCTCTCAAACTCCCTCCACAATATCCTATTCTACTCTTATGCCTCCCTCATGAGTTTTCCCATAGACCTCTCCTACACTACACATTAAGCACTCTATCCATTTTCACAATACACAAAAGTAAACATACATTATTCACAATTTTAGCATCAACAACAATATGAAAGCAACAAAAAAGAGAAGGTTTCCTACCTCTCCATTGGAGAAGCCTAAACCAAGAAGCTTTGCACAAGCTCCCTCCAAAAGCAATCCCAAGCATGCAAGTCCAAGCTCCTTCTTTTCTCTTTCTCCCAATTCTTTCCTCTCCCAAAATAAAATAAAAGAAAAGAACTCCTCAACAAAAACCTCCAACCCCCTCAACAAGAGAGGAAGTTTCAATAAATAGACAAAAGGAAGGAGTGAGGGTGATGTGGCTCCATGTAGGATGCCACATCACACATCCTCAAACCACCTCCCAAAGTCAACTCAAATCCCAAAACACCATAAATGGGTGGTTGGGTTGAATGACAACTCTTTTCCACATCCATCCCTTCCCATGTGTCCTAAGGCACAATTAAATGCAAAAGAAGACAAGTGCACTCCAAAGTCACATTTCCCTTCCCAAAACAATAAATAATCCCCTTTTAGATTCCCAACCCATAGATATGGTTGGTAAGGGGTTTTGGGAAGTGTGGGACAAGTTCAACTTGTCCCACAAGTCCCCCAAAATTGCCCTAAATCTCAAATTCGAGATTCAAAGGATTTGGAGTGGTCAACACTAAAACCAAGCATTCAATACATGAAGAAACACAAGGCTCAAGGAGCCAACCATCAAAATTAATTACATCCACTAGACTTCCCTCCAAAACTTAAAATTTAAAACAAGGTGTTACATTGATCTAAACACACTTAGCAAAAGAAATTTAAAAAAGATATCACAAATAAAATCACCTACTAAAGTAAGTTAAAACAAGTAAATAAAATTCTTACCCCCTTGGTCACATTAGAAAATTTCCCCCTCATGGAAATTTTCTCAACACATAAAAGAACAAAGGTAACACAATACAATTTACTAGTTGCCTTGACGACCAATTGTTGTAACCACCCGGCATTCTGTTGTGTTTGGTTCCCAATCCCCCTTTAGGTTGTGATCATGTTGTGTTTCCTACAAAATACAAAATACCTCCTTCGGCCTTGCGGCCATGTCAAAATATCCAAAATAACCATATGCATGAAATTTATTAACATCTATACGTAATTCAATCAATCATTATTTCTAGGTCTAAATCACAACTTAATTATGCATTTCATCATTATCCAAAATTATAGTAATGTAAATTCAACAACTACATTCTACTCATCATGGCGAAGAAATCCAATGTTAGAACACATGCAATATATCCATATAAAAATAATATTGGTATCCAATAGTCTATCCATGAGTCAGTGTAGATCATACTGAAAACAAAATCCAATCCTAATCCAAATGCATCTAGTCACAAAACATCATGCTAATCAACATAAGTATAAGTCATGTCCATATCCAAAGTCTCGCATAACTTAGATTGATAATCAACTAAGTGTCGTAGGGAAGTGGGCATTACAGGTTTGTAATACAAAGTGAAACGTCAACCCAAACAATGGAAGAAGTAACATTTACAAGATAAGTGCATTGCACTTTTATAGAATACATAATCACTTAGCGTACATGACAAAGGCCAATGTAGGCATCCCTACTGTAATCATTGTCACATTCATCCGAGTCACGATGTGTTTATCTCCATTTTTAAAACCTCCACTCATCAAAATATTCTAGCTGACGATCAACATCATCCAACCAATCAAGAATATTTTCTTCCAGTTTCCATCCGTAGTGGATATACGACCGATGTGATGTTGTGGTACTACCCAAGGTATTGCCGCCAATCTACTATAGGGATTTTTTCATCGATCCATCTTCTAGTGATTGTATCTGTCCTTGTGAGCTGAGTGTCAAACAAAAAACGAATGACCATCCCCAACATGATAACCATGTCTGCTAGCTCCATATTTTTTTGGGACCATTCTCCATTTAGAATATGAAAAGTCAACCATTTAGCCCTATTTGGTCCAATATCAAAATAGGGTGGACACGTTGCATAATTTAACAATGTTACACAAGCATTATGAACCTCATCAACTTCCATCATTGGGATTCTTCTTAAGAGTGTCCATACTCGGATTTTCCAATCATCCATCTACATAATATGTATCAAAATATTCATACTATTATGAGGAACAAAACGAAACATGGTATTATGAAGATCAATGACACATGGACATGGTATTATGAGGAGAAATGAAATGGATTGACACAGTAATATGAGAAGCCATTAAATATGTATGAACTTATCATTGTCTAAATCCTTTTTCATTCCCAAGACATGTTCATAGGTTCTAGAATGTACTATTATTTATACTTCCTAGCTTCCACATCCTTCCCCTTTATCCACAATGCCTGGTTTATCAACCTACACTATATGATGTATCATCATATTATCCAAAAATATATAATATATACTGTTGGAGACAATTCACATAATATTAGTTATTCATAATCTAATAAAAATGTATGTCTACCATTACACAAAAAGGAAATATAGTGTGTACATATATCATATTGAAATTTCTTCCATGGAAAGTGCTAGCAAAGTTGCCACTTCTTGGTTTATAGTGTCCCTAGACACTTGACATACATCTAACCTACCTCTATTAACTTTTACATGCACATATGAACATTTCACAAAGTGAGATACACTCTCTAGCGCTTGAACTTGAAGAATTGAAATATTTACATTGTTACATTGGTATACACCAGTCATTTGTTTCACAACAAGCATATCGTGAGAAAACACACAAATGTTCCAAACATCATGGCATATCGCTTCCTCAAGACCCAATATCAAGGCCCTATACTCAGCCTGGTGGAAGGTCATAGTGGCATTTCCCACAATTGTACCTCTCTCTACTATCTTTCTTCCATCAGGGTCATATAATATGAATGATGAACATGCAATATTTTTAGAGGTATTTGACACTCCATGAATTTCCAATCTCCAAATGGAAACCATGTTTACCTTTACAATGGACAAACATATATCGTAAGAAAACAAAAAAAAACATAATGAACACTTCAAATTTGACTTTTTCAATACAACCATCTATAATTTAACATATGACAAGGCACTAAAACATTTTCTACTGAGTTTGTTCATTAATAATGATTTCTTATTGGAGATTCAATGGAGTTAGTACTTTGTCTAGGGACATACACACTAAATGAGTTAACGTCATGTGTTTGTGAGTGACTTCTTTTTGGGAAACATTGTATTCCTTACAATACTAAAACTTCATATTTCATATGTTAGACTAAAGTGGGAATATATTGGAATCGCATTCACAGGTTTGGTTCCATTCCACTCATTTTCTGTATAGATAACTTTATATTTCTAACATATAATTAATACAAGCACATTTTATAATAATTTTAAAAAATATGTTTTCCTATAATTATGAGTTTATAAATGTTATGGGTAAATATTAAATTTGAATAAATCACTTAATAAATTGATTAGTGTATTATGAATAGATATATTTCAATCTATTTGCAATATAAATATCTATAAACATTTGATTAGGGTTAAAATGGATGTAGAACAGTAAATAACATTTGATTAGTTTTCAAAACCAAATCAATAAAGAAATATCTAGTACATAGGGTTTAGATTTATCATGTTCGTAGGAGTGACAAGAAGATGATCATCCAAGATAGAGTTTAGATTTATCATCCAAATCTTGTAGTACAATTGATTTTTATGAGACACAAGAAAACTAGAAAACTTACATTTATGAGAACCAAAAAGTGTATAATGTACACTTGACATTTCAAGCATACCTAAACCATACACTTGACATTCCAAGTAATATTGTGCACTTTAATTCAAAATATGTTATTACGAGTAGATTTTCCAGAAACGAGGGGTCCAAAACTCTCTCAAGTTTCTAAAACTTCATTACAATCAATGGTAAAATGTACTTCTTTAGCTTTCCCTAAATGGGATGCTGAAGTTTAAACCATAAGGAAATAATAAAATGTTTTGGGGTTTTCATTTTATCAGATAGACTAATATTTCTTGATATTTAACAAGTCCATCAATAGCATATAGTATTGCGAATGACATTCCAATAATTGTTATAGTTTATTCACTAAAAAACCATTGTAATGTATATCTAGTATGAAAATTACATGCTTCAATGAGTACTTGAATTCTCTAGAATTAACTCCTTTTCAAACAATAATGAATTTCTATATTATGTAGATTAAGTAGGGTACATGTGCATCTATAGATGAGTTGAACTCATATTAGAACACTATTGACACACAAATAAACAAACTGATATATAACTATAAAAAAATGTGAATAAGGTAGACCAAGGGTCACATGGATAAATTTTGAAGAGAACGGGGACTCTTTTCTCATAACCATGTAGTTTACCAAAACCTTTTGGACTTACGTTCCTTGTCAAGTGCACTGACCTAGCAAAAGTCTTAGAACTACACAAGATAATTAAATAAATAAATAAATAATCAAAGGGGGGCCATATGAATACCATAAATGATTGGAAATGATAATTGCACCAATACAATCCTAAATTGGACAAATGATCATAACCCATACTTAGTGAATTTGACATGAATATTTAAATATTTTTAGACCTTGTTAATTTTTCCTTTTTAACTAGACTTCACTGATTGGATTCAAATAACCCTGAAGACATTTCATTTGAGGGGTTGTGAAGATTTTAGAAAATCGTTACCATTACGCATTTGGTACCTAAATATAATTTTAACATAAATGAATTTTAATAATCTAAACTTGCTATAAAATATATAAACATTAGTAATTTTAAAAATATAATCCATAGAAACACATTTTAATACTATGGAAAACATATTTAATATTTAAGCTCGTGTGAATCAAGAATATATTTGAACAACAAAATGAAATATATTTAAGCTCGTGTGAATCAACATTTGACAAAAATTAAATATTTATATAGGTTTTTTTCAAACATGTCATAAGTTTTTAGTACAAAACATATAAAAGCAAAGAACTAATTTTTTTTTGGTTTTTAGCAACAAACTTAGAGTTGCTACCATGTGCAATCTTTTTACACAATTTTTTTGATCTATTACTGGTTTTATGACCGAACTCCCATCTTCCTCAGCTTATGGGGAGGCTCGTACTTCTAGGATTCCTCCATCATGTCATAAGCTAGACCATATCCACATGAATGGGAACCTATAGTGCAGAACTTAGACAAATAAATAATAGAATTTTCTCGACAAATTGAGTCGGGCCTTAACCATGGCTGCAATTTCTGGTTTCAACGACTTATTTTGTTGATGGTGGTCTATGTAGACCACAAATGTGGACCTCTTGAAAGATTCCTCCCTTTGAAATTTGGGAGTAGTCAATGTTATCCCAATGGGATTCGAGAGAATACAGCTTCGTGTATTCATTTTCTCCACACAAAAGAGAAACTAAATACAACAACACACATGCAAACAAAAATATACAATTAATGTTAGTACGATACATGAAAAATCTAATATACATCATCCAATATGATAAAATAATCACAATATTAGAAAGCTAATATCCATGACAAATTCAAGTATCAATAAATGCCAATGGCTATCCTTCACTCAAAATGCACCCTCCCATAATATCACAATTGTCCATTACAAAAGGGATGATTGCGATATTATGGGAGGGTGCATTTTTGAGTGGAGGGTCGACGACGACTTTAAAAACCTCTTCTCAACACAATACCACCCAAATATTGATGCAGAATCCTAAGGGGCAATCCCCTTCATCACACAATGATAGTTGGGTGTATTGATGTGGCATCCTAAGGGGCAAGCCCCTTCAGCATGCACCGATTCATGTCTTTGCAGAGGCACTTTCCCCATATGCCGAATTCAGAGTGAGAGTATGATATCACATAATTTTTATAGCTTCAACTTTCATCATAAAAAAATATAACTAATAAACAATTTTCTATATACAAATGATATATGCACATTACCATTATCTACAAATATAATTAGTATGGAAAAATCAAACTTACTCTAATGTTATTCCATTTAACACAACTAAGATCTCTCAATCATATTAAGAAATTACTAAACGTTTAAAATTAATTATATCAAAAAACATACTAAACATATGATAAACATACTAAATCAACTAACATCAACTAACATATGATAAACATACTAAATCAGCTAACATCAAAAATGCCATACTAAAGTAGACAAGAGTTAAAATGAATAAGGATCCAACAGTATTAGACCTTCAAACACTCATCCTCACTCCTATGTCTATCAATATTAGAGGTTCCTTTATTTTCAGAAGCTTATGAAAATTTGTGAAGATAGTAAAATCCCATATTATCTAGGTCTGTGATGAAATCATAAATGGGTTCTCCCTCAAATCAAACACAATCTGGGGTGGTCCCTCATTTTTCAAATTGCAAAATGTTCCTCTTCTCATGATTCCCAAAATCAAAGGTCTTTCACTCTTTAAAAAGGGATACACACTCTTAATGAGATGCCTTGGGGAAAATGTGAAGCAAAAATTCCAACCATGAAATAAAATGTTACTCACGTTACTGAGATTCAAAGTACTATTTTAGATTAACACTTCCATATATTTGTGTTTCTTTTATGGTTTCTTTATCTAGTTGCATCCTTTACTGTAGTCTTGAAGTTAAAAAATGCTTACACATGTAGGATATATCAACCCCATTTTCCCCACTTCCAACTAATTTGAGACAATAAATAACCTATTTTAATCTTCCCCTTTTCCTAATCTTCTTCAATATTAATTAACTCTCTTTTTAGTTGTTACATCCACATTTCATCACATAGTGTATTAACCCTAAATTAATTAAATGGAGTTATCTAATTAGCTTATATAGAGTTGAATAAATTGTATATGAATTTCATTAATTCAGACCACATTCATTTACAATTCAATAATAGAAAATATCATATCATAGTGTGCTAAAATGATAAGGAAAATAAGAGTATAATTTTGGTTTGAGGGGTGACATAACTTATTCAGGTTGACTTATCACAATATCATTGCTACATATAGTATATATGAATAACTCTAAATTCCTTTAGGTCAATGTTTTCTCACATAAATATGGAGGGGAAATACCATACATATTAGGTTGGACTAGATCCCATAATTATATGAAATACTATAGATTTGGACCTTTAGATTGTGGGATACTAGTTTCCTTTATGCCACTTTGTCATCACCTTTATCTCATGTTGATATCTTTAATGATGTCAAATTCAAAACTATACTTTACACCTATACTTGCAAATCAATTATAAATTCCAACAAAATGCTATATTAAAAATAAACATGCATTTTCTTGAGTTGGACTTACCTCATAGGTTAACTCATTTATGACTCACTCAATATTATACTACATTTAATACTCAATGTAGTCCTCATGCTACTTCATGCAAGTGTGCATATAAGTAAAATCCTAGGAATCAATTTTCCCTCATTATTTAAGATTGATAGCATGCTATGCTTATTTACTCCCATAAAAACCATTGTATGCAAATGTGCATATCATATTATGATCTTGTATGTTCTAATATGAATTATGTAGTAAATAATGGTTGATACATAGACATGTTATTTTTAGATAATAAGCACTTAGAGTAAACATGTATATATAAGAGTCTTGTGCATTAAAATTTAAACCTTAGTGAGAGGAAACAAATAATCAAAACATTGTAAACAAAAGATAAATTATTAATGAAGAGGATCGATGAGAAAAAAGTATTTAGAAGAAAAAGAGGACAAGAGGATAAAAATTAGGTGATGACCATAGTATGTTCCTAACCATACTTCATAGTCTTGGAACAAATTCATCAAAAGTAAAATAGTAAAGTTCAGATTTTAGAAATCTTTATCACAAAGAAAAAAATCGTAAATAAGAATCATTTATGTTAAGAAATAGAAACAAATTCTGAAATTTATAAGAAAATCAATAAGAAACAACACCATTTAGACTTAGTTTCATCATTCAATACTCAAATATAATACATAAAGTTAGCAAAAAATGATTTCATAATGTTCTTTTGTTATTTTTTATTTTCTAGATCTACCCTCCCATTATGTTAGTGAATGATATTTAATAGTTCTCAAGGTGAATAAGATTATACTTGACAGTGCTAAAGAATTAAAAGTTGTTATACATTATAATAGAGTAACCATTATATGGTAAACAATGTGATCCATCAACATGATCCCAATGGAGATGTGGTGTAGTGTACCCATTATAATTAGAGTTTATAATAGACATAAATGGAAATATTAGAGAAATGGACATTACTCCTAGCATTCTTGAAATATTGGGGGTGATAAATCACCAAAAGGTATTGGACAACCAGGTGGGAATTGTGTATTCTAACACAAATTGATGAGTGTCAAAGATATTTATATTCTCTTGAGAAAAACACTTCCCGTAATTTGGTACCACACTATTGTATACATATCTTCATCCCAAAATTTTGAAAACCCTACAAATTCAAAAGGGAATGAATATTCATACCCACACTATGCATTATACAATTGTTCTTTAGAAACTATAGTATCGATGATTCGAGAATTTAAAATTATTTTCCCCACTACATTTAAAATAAATGCAATGGAATGTTCATTTACAACTTCATGATTTAGTATTTAATTCATTTTAATAATCATAGTTATCCTTTTTGGTCACTAGGTTTGTTTATTCATTTGTCCAGAAGAGGGTGGTTTTATGTAACTAACCCATATAGTTTATCCCCTTTTGATGAAAGACATGAAATGAAAAATATTGCTTGAGGTGAAAGTAAATAATAGTAAATATTGGAGTGTGAACAATTATCAAAGGTGCATATGATACTGATAGTACCAAAATACCCAATTGTGATAATGCACATAGAAGTTATAGTGATATTATTGGTGTAACTATCATTGACAGATCTAGTAGTTAGAAAAGAGTATTAAATTCATATGAATTTTAAATAGAGATTATGTTTGTATAATAAGATAGAGTAGTACTTGAATTTATAACAAATAGTAAGAAATACAATGAAGCCAGAGAAAAAATTATGATAGTCAAATAATAATTGAGCCATGGATGACAATGTAAATATAATAGTAGAAAAGAGGAATGTAGACAATAATTTAGTCTTGCTTCGTACTCTATTAGAAATACAGGCATATTAGCTCTACTATGTTCAAGTGATTGAATTCACTGGTTCATTGGTGATGAAGGGAACTAGTCAGTAAGATATACCTGATTTGTTTTGTAAATGTTATTTATTCAATATAGTTGTGAAGTTAGTTGATTGTAATGTATGAATGCCTAGCTAATACAACATCTTTCTACTTACTCATGCCTCACCATGATAATAAATCTTAAAAATGGTTATGGTAGATAAATTATGGGTGCCTAAGTCACTTAAGGGATTTCTAAATCTACAGTTCTTTATATGTGTATGCTTTACATAATGGTTCATTATTCGGTTAAGGTTGTATAACAAGAAAAATGATTGAGTTCCTTGGGTTAAAACTGTGCATGGAGTTACATTGTATACGTTTTAAGGGAGGAGGAAAACTTGTGGGCATATTAAAATAGAACTCAATTCTTGAATGTTAAAGGTTAAAAGTAACTATAACTAATGGTTTATAAAGGTATAATATGGGATGTCATGAAATTTAAAAGTACCTTTTCAATTATAGTAATATACTAGGAAATTAGTTTAAAATTTCATTGTTGAAAAACACAATGTGTTTTCAACAATGATGAAAAAAACACATTGTGTTTTTCAACATTTTTCAAAATCAATTCCCATATTGGCTGTAGTTTCAAGGCATATATCTTTATATAGAAAATTGTTGACTTACAGTCAATATTGATCATTACACACATCAAATAAATCTCCCACATAATGACATGGGTGGCAAAGAAACATGGTGTTGAAGGAGGTTATTGCAACTAAAGAAAGGTGTGATACCTCACTTATGGAAGCCAAAGGTGATTGTTTTTAATTTTTCTATATATTTATCCATATATTGCTCAATTTTTGTAGTCCTGGGGTTTGACCACAAGATTAAAATTTAATATTTCTCAACCTTTGTACTCCTGGGTTTTGATCTCATGACTAAGCTCAGTAGTGAACTCAAACTTGCAAATCCACCTAAACCCCAAGTACACTTACAATCTGTGACAAATTTGGTTTTCATTGAAAAAATTGGAAATTTGGCAAATTTGATCCAATGGCAATACATGCATGGGACTGATAGGGGAAATTTTTTTAGAGACATTTTGTTAAACATTTCACATAGATTCTTTGAGGCATTTCACAGAGGAATTTTTTCAAATAGTTCACAGACCAAATAGGTGCCAAACATTTCGCAAATACATTTTTTCAAACAATTTGAATGCTTTGTTTATTGGGAAATGGAAGTGACTACAAAAATTTTGCGAGATATATTTTTCAAACAATTTGAATGCTTTGAATAACTTGGGGCTTGGAAAAAAACTACCCAAATTTGAGTTGTGGCAACATCTAATAGTAATGTGAGACTTAAGACCTGCAAGTCTAAGGTAAGATTTTGTATATAAAATTTACACTTGAATACCATTAAAATTTTCAAGCAACAATAGAAAATTACAGTTTGGAAAACCTTGCAAGTCTAGGCTAAGATTTTGTATCTAAAATTTACACCTGAATACCATTAAAATACCTAAGATTTTGTCAAACAGTTTGAATGCTTTGTTTATTGGGAAATGGTTTCGCATAGACAGAGGTAAATTTAAAACAATGGTGGAGCAATAACTTAAAATTTTAAGGAAACGACACCCATTTTAACCATTTTTGGACTTACATGCCATCAAAAATATGGATATAGAGAGGGATACACTTATTGTTAATGCTATAGAGACAACTTCAATCCCATGCTTGCATGGAATATCTAACTCTTTGGTGTCTCCTTCCTCTAGTCGTTCCCTTTTCAAATGGCTTATTTGACCCCAAAATAGGAAAGAAAAACCATTAATCGTGGTGGGTATCTGGTAAAAATAAACAAACTCACTCCACAGGAAAATGGGCACAACATATAGGTGGGATGTATGACACTTAAAGTAATGCCGACTTGCAATGGCATCCTCCTCTATGACCCATGTTCCTTTGGATAAAATGAATTCCAAAAGATTACTAGAGAGAGAAAAATAATTGGTAAAATGCACAAGAGAAACTCGACAACATTTTTACACCTAAATGGTGAGATGGAAAGAAACCAGGAGGAACCCGTGACTTCCAAAAGATTGTGATGTTGTGATGATGATTGTCATGTTAATTGGTGTTTGTTTGGATAACTTTGATGAATGATTCAAAGGTATGGGTCCTGGTGATGGCAAAGATTTAATGACGTGGGGAGGGGACAACACTTAATTCTATAATTCAAAATTGCCACCTCAACTAAAATGCCAAAACAACCTCCACGTCAAAGCGTCCCATCGTGCATCACCTCACTCATTTTCTAGCAGAGGCCTCCTTTCGACTAAAGCATGGGGCTATGCATTAGCATGACGACATGGGAAAAAACACCCACATGCATAGGTGCAAAATAAGTGAAGTTTAGCTGCCGGCTTTCGGATATAGCATGCGTACACATGTAAGTTTCGTGCATGAAACCAATTATTCTTTATTCTTCTACGTTATTAAAAATGTATTTGTCTTTTTATGGATTAATAATGCAGAGAAGACTCTTTGGTGTGTGTTGCTTGCTATAAGTTATTTTTCACTATGATCTATTTATTCTTCCCTCTTTTCTCACGTTTTCCCTCCTTCATTGTTTCCAATCTTTATTTTTTTAATAAGTTTTGAATTTCCCCACATCCAAACCATAGTTTTGGTCATGACTAGAAATTTACAATAGCTCTAGCATGTTCTTTTGTGTGGGCCTTTACCCTCTTGTAATGTATCTCAAGGTTTTTCTTTTCTTATTTTGTTTTTTCATTCCATTCTCGTGTTAATATACATACATCTTAGTAGTGACTTGAGTTTTAGTTCAAATCTATAAATACATAAATATATTAATGGATTTAATAAAATCATAGAATAAATGATACATGTTATCAAAGAAAGGAATTCATTTTTTTCAAGAACATCCTTATGCCATAAGAATACCATAAACATTTATATTAATGAAAATATAATTTATGTTTTATATTGATTAGCTCATTGAAAGTGATAAGGGTTGATGAATTGTACTACACTAGATTGTTTGTGAAACTACATTATACCCAATATGATGTCTTGAAATAACACTTTTCTTAAAGGATCCTGAAAATTGTGTAGGGATAAAATATGTCTCAAAACATCCTTTTTTTTACTTTTTGTAAGGTATTTTGTAAGGTATTATAATAACATTAAGTGTTCAACATGGAAGAATATTTTCTTCTAGAGATTGACATTGTTATTTGTTACAAAATTATGGAATTTTCTAATGTTTTTTAGAATTAAAAAAGTGTTAACCCCTCTTCTAACCAAAGTCTCTCCCAAGGAACAATTAAATTCAATAATTTTTTTAAGTGTTAACAACCAAAGTCTCAAGATAACTTTTCCCATTATAATAATTACTAATTCCACATTATAAAGCAACAAGTGTAATAAGTCCACACCTAGCTCAAATCTCCTTAGGGATTAATTTAATCACTGATTACATTGACATTTTAGCTAAATATTCCTTGATTAAAATTTTAGGGTTAAGGGACCAAAACAATTAAATACCCAAGGTATTTAATTCCACAAGATCTAAGACAAGAGAAAGGTTTAATTACAGTGGGGGAAAAGAATACATATTTAAAATCATCAGAGTAAATTCTTACTTACCCACTCCCAGAACTCGGTTAAAGATTCAATTTGATTTTTCCCATGATTAATGCAATTAAAACTTCCTGAAAACATTCCCATTAGATAGGGAATTTCCTCACCTTTCCGGTGATATAAATAAGTCCTCCTAACTCCTCATATTTCTCAAGTTATGGACCGGTGGAACTTGGGGTGAAAATTTCCCAAGAGCGGGCTTGCGGGCTGGGGAGGAAAATTTTCCCCAACTCGGCCTGTGTGGACTTTGGAGAGAAAATTCACCTGGAGGAGAAAAGTGGACCGGTGGAGCGGGGAAGAAAACTTTTCCCAGACGCGGGCCGGCAGCAGAGCGGGGAAGGCATTTAGCACTTTTTCCCTTTTGGGACAAAGTGAATTTTACACCCACACCTCCGCCGATGCCCAGGAGGCCACGTGGCAGCTCCTTATTGGCTGCGGGTTAGTAGGTCGGGTGGGGAAACATTTGGAAAATTTGACTATTCAAAAGGAAGGGCAAAAAGGTCAAAGGAACCCACATGTCGCCGACCGAAGAAGATGCCACGTGTACCCAACCGTTAGTTTGGCGGGGCGGGCAGGGGGATAATTTGGAAAATTTTCCCAAAATTTTTCTGAAGTGTTAAGGCTTAAAAAGATCCGCTCCTCCGCCGACGCCTCGTGAAGCCACGTGGCAACACTTGATTACCTGCAGGGCGGGGCTCATGGGGAAAACTTACAAATTTTTCCAAATTTATTTTTGAAAGTGCTTAAGGTTAAAATTGATCCAGCCTCCACCAAACCCAATGAAGCCATGTTGATCAATGATTGGTTGCGGGGGCGGGGGCCATGGAGGAAAAATTACCAAATTAACTTTTTGGACTTAGATCATTTTTAGACAAAATGAAGGCTTGCGGATTAGCGAGTGGTGGGAAACTTCATGAATTTGCACCTTTTGGGAAAAAAGCAAAAAAAAAAAAAAGTTTTAGCCCACGGGTCCCCAAGAATATTTTATTCATTTAAAATTTGACAGTTAGATTATTTTGAGCCCGAAATGAAGTAAAAACTTCAGAAGGCCATAACTTTTGATTGGGAACTCAATTTTTGGAAAATGAGGACTTTCTGGAAATCTCTCAATGTCCTCTTTTCATAAAAACCTTAGGAATTTGATTTTGATAAATTTAAAGGGTCAATTTTGAGAAAACGTCTTTCTATCACTTAGAAAGTGAACTGGTATTTTTAACTTATCAATTTTGTTCAAATTTGTCGTTAATTCTTTTTCCACTTGCCAAACAGGCATGGAGGATTTTACTTGGAATATTTTAGGATAGATTGCAAGGTTAAGTTTGCTTGATTGATTTGCATTCAAATTTATCAATTTTATACAACAAGAAGTCTGTAATTTTGCCTTTGCCCGATTTGAAAGGTTCTATAAAATTTTCATAAGTATTTTGGTATGTTTGGGGTCGTTTTGACCTTACAAATAAAATTTGATATTTCATTTTGTCTTTTTGATGTTGCAGGGTCATTCTGTTCAATTTCTGATTAATAATTGCCAGTATGAAAGTTATCTAACAGAGCTCAAATTCGAATAGATTTATTTTCATTTGCCAACTTTAAACTATGAATTCATTCCAACCCAATCTAACATACTAAGTTGACTCAAGCAAAGTATTCAAATGCCAAATTACAATTCTGATTTCTAAAACATTTATTTAAAAAAAAGAGTATTATGACATTTCTCCATACGTATTCACTTTTTCATCCTTCCAATAGAATTTCAAAATACATTCAACAATCATATTTCAATACCCAATAATGCCATTTGAGTAAAGTAATACAATCCTTTATTGATTCAAAGAGATACCTTTACAATTTCTTCTTTCATTCCTCAATTACAATATACAAAATATGATTTCTTTCACATTCTTTCAAAAGCAAAAAAATAGAGTATATCTCTTTCACAATTCAATTTACAACTTTCATAGCCCATACAGACCATCTTTCCATCACAAATAATATACAAGATCATCCACTTCAAGTGGGAAAAGGTTACATTAAGAAATGATCTCAGCAAGGACTGTCAAACTGTCTTCTTTCTTAGTTCCAAAACAACAATATGAATTTCCATCATTCTCCAATTTGGTCACAACAGAACAGGGGAAAGGCAATGCTCTCCACCCAACCAAGACATCCAATGAAAAGGGAGAAGCCATCCTTCTTCATTGGCCCTCGAGCCCCAACCACATTGTAATAAGAAATGTTTTTTTTTCAACTCATGGCAACAATAGGCTTCCACAACACAAAGATAGATTTCTCATTCAAAACATAGTCCAAAATAAAAATTCAGTTTACCACCACATTCAAACAAGGATTTCAAAATTTCTTCTTTCTTAGTTCTAGAACAACAAAGATGAATTTCCATCATTCTCCAATTTGGTCACAATGAAAATAGGGAAAGACAATGCTCTCCACCCAACCAAGACATCCAATGAAAAGGGAGAAGTCATCCTTCTTCATTGGCCCCTGAGCCCCAACCACATTGCAATAAGAAATGTTTTTTTTTCAACTCATGGCAACAATAGGCTTCCACAACACAAAGACAGATTTCTCATTCAAAACACAGTCCAAAACAAAACTCAGTTTGCCACCATAGAACAAAACAACAAACAACACTCAGGCTTCATCATGCAAGCCAAAGGAGCAAGAAACTATGGGGGATGCTGCTTATGCCTCCCAAAGGGGAAATGGGTATCACCACCTGAGAACAAACCACCAAAATATATATCATTTCAAATCCTTGACATGCCCTTATGCCTCCCCAAGTACCCCTTATTCCTCACATTTCCTTATGCCTCCCCAACCTCTTATGGCACCCCATAACGAGTAAAGAAATGCAAGCTATTTCTTTGTAAGGTGGAACCCAAATCCCAACTCCCTCCACACTTATACCTCCCCAAAACACTTATGCCTCCCACAAAATGCCCCATAGTCTTCTCCTACACCATCCCTAGGCCATCTACCCAACCAGCCAACAAATAAAACAACACATTCAAACATTCAACCATTCACATATGCATACAAATAAAAGGAGAGTATTTCCAAGAGCTAAGCTCTTACCTCTCCATGATGGAGTTTGTTCCAAGTTCAAAACAACAAGCTCTCCAATGCAACACAAACCAAGAGATCAACAATCAACAAGTATGCAACAATCTCCAAATTTCTCCCAATTTGCAAGAGCTCCAAAAACCCAAAGCAAGTCGCCAAAAATGAAGTGATAAAAGTGAAGCAAAAAAAAACCCCAAAAACAAGCCAAGGAATTCGAATATATAGAAGAGGAAAGAGAAGAGGATGAGGTGGATCCATGTGGGATGCCACATCACACATCCTCAACTCCAACTCATAAGTCAACTTCAATCTCCAAGGCACAATAAATAAGCAGGTGAATAAATGATAGTTTTACTTACACACTCAAATCAAACCCACACCTCATAAGGACTGAAATTGAAAGCATGTAAGAAAGTGCAATAAAAGCATACAACTTGACTTACAAAAATGCATAATGAAGGCTAGATTTAAACCCTCCAACCATAGGTAAGGTTGGCATGCAAATTTAAGAGGTATGGGACAAGTTTAACTTGTCCCATAAGCTTCCAAAATCAGCCTCCAAGGACAAATTTGAATTTCAAAAGGAGGTGGAGTGTTTCATACTCCAAAATTAATTTACACATCTCTTACACATCACTTACACATTTCTTACAACACTTTAATTTTAGGCCAACAACTCTAATAATTACTTTCTTATGTCCCAATTTGATTAATTAATTTTAACAACATGTTTACTCACATTAATTTACCACAATTAATAAATAATGAAAGGGGTAAACACATCACTTAATAAACACATACAAACATCAATAAAAAGGAACCAAATAAATAAATACACATAACCCTTGGTCACATTTAAAGGTGATCCCCCATGGGAATCCCTAACAATCAAACACACACACACGAACAATACAAGTTGCCATGGTGACCTTGTTGAATTCATCTAGAATTCCAATGTGGTTGGTCTCCAATCCCCGATGTTTGTTGTGATATTTTTAACCTGCACAATACAAATACCCCTTCGGCCTCGTGGCCATATCAGAACATCCAAATGAATATAATATAATTTCAAAATCATCAATATATATATGAATCACAACAACATCCAAACAATCAACAATATCACTTACAATTTCATCAACAACTATATAATCATCAATTTTAAATTCAATTTTCTCGGTCTACTCAATATATCCAAATATCACATGTCCTAACAACATCCATAAATATATATATATATATATATATATATATATATATATATATATATATATATATATATATATATATATATATAACATGTCAACAACATGTCAACATCTATATAAAATGTCTCTAACAATCATCATGCATCATATATGAATCAGAGTCAACAATAATCCATGATTTGACATCTAACACCATACTAAATCAAAACTATAATAATGTCCATAATATAGATATCATGATCAATATCAAAAGTGTTGAAGGGAAGCGGGCACTACAGCTTAGTAAAATATTGATGACATTCTTGTATGTAATTGATTAATATATTAAATTATTTACACATATTTAAATATGAATTGCAACGAACATGATTAGTTTTACTTTGTATTGTTAAATTAAAACCACTCTACATGTTTACATTTTGTCGAACCCAACCCCAATTAGTACTAACGTTGGTGTAACTAAAGGAAACAATATAACATAAATGATTTGATACCTTAATTCAAACAAAAAATATACAAAAATTTATACAAGAGAGAGATGGCTTGAAGGAAGGTAACTATCAACTATGCAGATGCGATGAAGGCGGGGATAACTAAACAAAATCTAACTAAACCAATTAAACAATGGATTAATTTTAATAATATTCCCCCTTTAATACATTATTTTTAAACATCATATTTCCATATACTTATCCCCCCCTATTTCAAACACTATAAAAAAATTTTACACTCTGTACCCCGCTCACCTTTGAGGTGGCATGCCATCTTTGTGGCTTCATGGTCTTGGTGACACCTTGTTTTTTTGCGGGAATACGAAAAACTTGGAAGTGACATGAGTACATCTCTCTAAGAACACCTTAGTTCTTTTGGGTTTCCCTAGATTACCAAGATCCCCTATGGTTTTTCGAGTGAAAGTTCACCATGAACTTGAAGGTGACCAGATGTCTCAATTATACTCTTCAGTGGTTTCTTGAAGTTTCAAAACCCTTTGTAACGCCCACATTTTTAACACCAAAATACAACAGTAAAATTATTGGAATATATTTTTTACTTTAATTGCACGCTACACAATACCACATGGGATCCAAATAAAGAAACTCAACATCACGTAGGATAGTTACTTAAACATGATCCCACTCATACAATAGGATAACATAGGGTACAAATCAACGTCTTTCTCAAATGACATAAACCAGAACATTGACCCAATTACAGTAAGAAACACAAGATATGCATACTCCACGACATGGCCTTTTCATGGTTTACATATTCATTACCTTTAGGTTTCCATTGTATGACCTAATAGTTTTCAATATAATTAAACACATAAGGTTTAAAATTTCCTATTTTTCAAACTTCAATTACTTTACTTTACAACGCATTAGTCTTTAACATAGAATGCACGGTTGGTTCTTTTCTCCAATTCCATTAATTATCCATAGCTAATTTGTTAAATAAATTCATTTTAGAAAATTATGAGTCTCCTAATATTCAATTCTTATGTTAAAGGTTTGTTTCTCAAAAAAGCTGTTTAGTTAATTATAATTGTCGAAGAACAAATAACATGGGACCCTTTGTTCATGTACAACTAGGCTACATGTTTTTGTTTAACATTTCAATGATAGTGGTTCCTTTAGAATTTTATAGTTTCTCTTGTGGAAATAACTTTATATAGCATGATTGTGATTAGGAATGCATATACACACATGTCTTTTCTAGTATTTGACTTAAGGATTTGATTGAAAGAGTTTGTATTTACTAGGTTTGGAAAAATACTCTTGTTACAAGGAGGAAAATTCACAAGAAGAAAAAGGAAGGTTACTATATCAATAGAAGACCTATCCCGAGTTCATTTCATATCATTGTTTGATACTGACAATACACTCTTTTCAACTTCAAGTTATTACAACCATGTAGGTTAACTAATTAAATTGTACCTTTCTTGATTCACAATTTGTTGCTCCAATTAGGAATTCATATTTTTACAATCATATTTCACATGGAAGGGTACATTACACATGTGTTCCCATTATAGATATTTTCTTTGAATTCAAGTGACAAATTTTACATTTCAAACTACATTTGTTTTATCATCTTAAGTATTTACTCCTAATAACAACGGGTTAATTTCATGTTTCGACCATAAATTCTACTTCTTGAGTGATGCTAGGTTTAATATATTCCTATCTACGCCAAGGGTTTTAATAACTTTTACAAGTCCAACTAGAGTGCAATTTCCTTAACTCACGAGACCTTGGCTAAAATAAAAGGTATCTTAATCTCAAGTCTACATTTCGTTATTTCATTACCATCATTGATTAACCGCATTCATGCATACAAAGTATGTGGTCATGCATCATATTTGGTTTTCAAATTTATTAGGTTGTTGTTTTATTCATGGAGCTCTACTTTATCACAATCATGTTATGATTACATTTGAAATTTTAGTTGGTTTTGACATCGCTCAAAGGTGTACCAATTTAAGTAACGGTCATTCCTTAGTTTAATCTTATTTACCCTTTTTAATTACTACATTTATGTGGTTACTCTAGTTCTCTGTTAAGATCTTTTTGGAACAAATGAAATTCCTCTAACAGCTATATAACACTCAGGAATTTAAGACTATAAAGAGTACAACATCGCAAAAGATAACTTAGATCAATGCTCTTAGACATGGAAGTATAAGTTTATATTGAAAGGAGATATCCCAAACAATCTTATGCATTACAACAAATCATCCTAAAGACCCATTTCAAGTGTTGGGTAAATACACAAGTAATTCAAAATGTAGTCTCCACTCACATAATTTAGGTCTCGAAGAGATCAGTTATAGGTGTTGGTATCCAAATTGATTCTCCTTGGGCCCGAGGCATCATCAAAGATTTAGTAGGACACTAAGAGACAGACAGATCATATTTTGAGTCATTTTGTAGTCGGGGAGAGGATTTGTTTGACTCTTTGTCACTCGGGCATCGAGAGAAATGGATAGCACCTTCATTAAGGATTTGATCTATCCTCACTGCTTTAGGCCATGCCTTTCAACCAAGGTGAGAGGACCCATTTTGTAACCTCTGTCGGTGAAGGAGAACGAAGATATCCTTCTTTGCACAAATTTGAAAGGAGACCCTAAGAAAATATGATCAATGCACCATAATTTAACTCTCACGAGTTGTCACTTCTAAAGAATGGTGATATTTCCTAGATAGGGTTAAGGTTACTAAAGAAATTATGGAATCTTGATTACTTCTGCATATTTTAGTAGTAGAATTTATACATTTGTGGACACACAAGGAAAATAGGGGTAGTTCAGGATGGATTCATTATTTTTGAGTAATTTTGGTGGGAGATTAAGCAGGATAAAATTGATTATACCAGATCTTTGAGAGAATTCACAAAAATTAGAAAGATAAATAACAAAAGCTTCGTAGAATAGCTAAAATATTCCTTCAACTAGAAGGTGTGCATCGATGGAGGGCCATATTTTCCCGCCACACAATCTCCAAGAATTTAACATGAAGGCTCGAGCTAAAGACTCAATAAAACATCAAAGACTCCTGGTTCCTCACACCTAAGATACACTTGAAGGCTTATAGACAATATTTATCAACAAATGACAGTGAAGTGATTTTAAATTGTTTATCTCATTGCAGGATGAAGGCTCTTCTTGAAATGAAATTGCAAATGCCACTAAACTATCATAGGGATGAGATCTTGTGTGATTCGGAGGGACTTTAACACAAGATTGCAATAGGAATAAGAAAAACTACTTGTAGACATTCTAAAATAAAGCAGACACAAATTGCTCCAAGATTGACACAGATTAACTCGAAGTTGATTAAATTCATTAGCAGGGGAAAGTTTCTTTGAACAATCTCAGAGCTTTTCAATGGTTTTACACTTGTAACCAACTTGACGTGATTGAAATCTAAAACATAGGAAATTAATAGGTTTCTCGGATTGGTCTCTTAGGAAGACGGGCTCTCTCAAATTTTCTCTTAAGAATTCAACCCCTGACCTTTTGCAAGAGTATTCTCATTGCATTTATACATTTCACTCGCTCACTCATCCCAAAATTTCCCCCAAAAAGAAGAATATTCGAGGGACCTTTTCTTGTTACCAATTTGTCTCGAAAAGTGATGTTTAACAAATTTGCAACAAAAAGTTTCTAGTTGGACAAATCATGAATTGATCACGTTTCTCAGACCCTCGACTAATGACTAGGATGCCATGCCACAAATTTTTGATAGTCCTTCTAATCATTCTCTTTATTTTGTCATGTGAGAAATCCCCGTTTTAATCATTTTTTGGAGGCTCTGTACAACTGGATCTGACAGGTAATCCTTTTCACCCTTGAGGCAACACCTTTTTCATCCTTTACGCCTGCAACCTCCATCATTTCATCCTTTTCCCTCTCTTTCCCTGTAACTCTATCCCGCATCCAGCTTCTCTAGTAATTTACATTTTTGCAAGTGCCCGAGAAATTCCAACTTCAAAATGTTGACCTTTGACAATCCTTGGACTCACAAATTAAGTTATAAATCCATTCAATGGAACTTTGTAGACAAAAATGACAAGGAATTTCATCAAAAATGATGAAAAATAGTGCATATTTGCATCTCTAGGAGTCTTGGAGAAAAATGGTGGAAAACTAGATGCAATGCTCAACAACCATTGATTCTCGCCCCTTCTTAACTTTAGATTAGAGCCATCCACATGTTTTCTTAGTGCAACTACAAAGGTGAGGTACAAAGGCAAGTTTCCAAACAAGCGCGGGCCTTCCACATGCCCTAGGCACAAGAAAAATATCAAGTATAAAAAGGAGCCAGCGGAAGCCTCCACGTGTCTCAATGGCACACTTTGAGATGGTCCCCAAAAGTGGAGACCCCAAGCAAGTGCGGGCTCACCATGTGTCTCATTCCGAAAAATTTGTTTGAAAAAGTTGAAGGACCAGTGGAAGGCACCATGTGTCTAGGGTTCGAGATAGTTTTCTTTGGCCGTTAAAAAGTCCAAGCAAGGGCAAAGTGAGTGGAATCCTCCAAGTGTCCTCCTAGCACTTCTTCAAAATAAAACTTAGGGGTAGGTCCCCAAATAGGTGTGGTCCCTCCATGTGTCCCAGGCCTTTAGAAAGTTTCTTGAAAAGTTTAAGTATAGAGAGGAGCTGGCAGAATCCTCCACGTGTCTCCCCGTGCAACTCCAAGGTCAAACCAAAAGGTGAATTTTTAGATGAGCACCGGCCCTCCACATGGACAAGTTTTGAGTTGAAGTGGGCCTTATAATTTCAAAGTGCCCCACCGAGCCGCATCCAACTAGAAAGGGCCATGTTTCCACAGATGCTGAGATGTAAATTTGACGGGGAAAAACACACTGTCAAACTGTAAAATGCAGGAAAATCACCATTTGTGCCCGAAAATGAATCTTTCTTTAAGGACAGAGATTTTGGAAATGATATAAGGCCCAAATGTGATCCAACGAGCCACATCTAATCAGATAAGACCACGTTTCCACAGATATTTGGGACAAAAATTGACAGGGAAAACAAAACGTGACTATGGAAAATAGAAGGAAGGAAAAAACCGAGTTTTCACCCAAGTTACAAATTATTTCACATGGACAGAGGAATGGAAAACAAACTTTGGATTTAAAGTGATCCTCAACCAAAGGAAGGGACTGATCATAACAACCAAATGGAGGACAGAGTTTTCATGCATCAATACGGGGAGATAGAAAAGATGACAGAGCCCACAAATTGAAGAATTTCAAGGACAAACGGGCGAGATAAAATTGAGCACCAATAGTAGGTACAAACACTAACTATCTTGCAAGGATTTGGCCACCCAATATGGTACCAAGGGAGATTACACACAAGCGGGTTAACTTATTCATGATATAGTCAGAGCTACAACACCTAGACATGATCACCTCACTCATCCCAATATGATAGGCTTCACAACATATATGCACCACATCATAAAATATCAAGGAAATGGTCCTTAATAAGAGGTTTTAGGTGTGAAGCATGAATATGATTAATGAGATCAAAGTATTTTATTAACATGATCAATGTTTTATACTGTGGAAAAGACTCAAATTGGAGGAGGAAGTATAATAGGCATTATATCTCATTCTTTTATTTTCGTTAATTTTGATGAGATGAAAATATACCTAGCATTGTGGGTGTTAAGGAAATAAACCGATAATTAATATAGTAAAGGATTAGTTTAATATCTTTATAACATAGGTAAAACATCGAGTACAATTTCACATCCAATTCAACACTATAAAATATAACTACATTGGTATTCCTTTTCAAAATATACAAAGAACAATTCTTCGAACAACAATACATATCATTATTCTATGGTAATACATGTATTGCAAGATGAATATAACTTTACAATGACAACTCATTAATTACAACATATCACATCCAAAAAAAAATCATCTTGTTCAAAGTACCTGCAACAACGTTGCGTCGAGTCCCTCTACGACCGAGTATGGAAATCCCCTACACTCAAGCATAAATCCACACATTCATTATTTTTAACATTTTCAATGAGAGAGAGAGAGTTCATTTCTCCCGCATTCACGCTTTCACATTTAGTTGCACTTAATATTTTCTGGTACTAGAGAGAAAGGATGAGAGAGAAAGTTAAGAGACATTTTATTTTCCATTCACAATGTCATAACCATTTGCATTTCATGTCCATTATCATTTCATTTCAAACCAATTTACATTTCCCAATTCATTTACGTTTTCAAATCAATCAAGTATCATAGTCATTTCTAGAGAGAGAAGAGGGTGGAGAGAGAAAATCACCATACATTTCAAAATTCATTTATACAAGATAAAAGATCGAATAAAATTTTACATAACATTGCAATGGTATTACGAGGTCACACGCGTGGCTAGAAGTCAAATGAGACTCAAAAAGGGGATTCTAGCTAAGGTTGACGAAACTGACCAAAACATCAAAAGTGCCTACAAACTGGGTCTTGAAAACACTCGGTTTAAGTTTGATCACGAATTTTGATGATTCTTACTTACTCTCCCATATATAGAGAATTTTTCGTGACTAACTGGAGTTGATTATGATGAGCAGAGCTCAAGTTACAAGGGCAACTTCGGGGCCAGTTATCGTAATTGCGTCAACAACTCTTGTCACACAACAACCAATGGGCCCCAAAACCCACTTGCAAAATTAGTTTCAAGGCATTTTCATTGAATTGAAGGTGGGTTACGATCCTCTTGTTGGCAGTCTAGAGGTAGGAGGTAGTGGTTTTCAATTTTGCTCAAGCTAAGTGACAACCGTAAGCGAAACCGATTGTGTTTTATTAAAACGACCATGTCACCATAAGTGACTGATAAGCTAAGAGGGTTTAGGAATATGACTTGCAAGAGCATTAAATAATTTCAAACAACTTGGTTAAGGTTCCCTAAGGTGTTCTATGTCACTAGGGGTCATGTAGAGAGTTTTGGTTTTGTGGTACGTTTGGGTGTGGCGCTCCATGTGCATGACTTTCGAGATCATTTTTTTGTTTTAATAGTTTGCGTCAAGGTAAGATTTTTTCAATTATTGGGGTTACATTCTCTATCATTCAACATTTAATTTAATTTTTTTTTTTTTTGAAATGATGAAGTGGAATTTATTGCAAGCGAAAAGGAGAAAAAATACCTTTTTGCACAAAACACGTGATCACCACATTTGATGAGACTCCATCACCTTCGTGGATTCTAGCAACACTTTTAGGCCTACTCATGCTTACTCATTTTGCTTATAATTATACCAAGGAATTTGCAACCACATCATAAGATGAAAATCTATTTTTCTTCAAGGTATTTAGTCAAAGAGTTGTGTGTCTTTTATATGCTCTTGCAACCTAGCAACCAAAACCCATATAATCACCACCTATTTAATGGCATCTTTATGTGCCATTTTGTGCATACCAACAATGATTGCATTCCGTGAAACCACATTTATTTTATGCATTTTTCCAAACAGTTCGCATACCCTGTATACACCTCCACATTTTTCATACATATCAGGCCATGGCCATGTAGATGAGCCTGCATGTTTTCGCATACATGTCTACCAGGGCATTCTCAACTACAATACCAGTCTGAAACCACATTTTGTGAAAAAAAAAAACCATTTCCCACTATGATTTGATGGATGCCCACGCCCTGTTCCAAAGCTCTTATTCTGACCTGAGTGTGGAAGGATGTTGGTGGGTTTTGGAGGACAGGGAAGGAAAATAGAGGGTCTCACGTGGAGGAAGAGTGAAAGAGACAGAACTACAGAAACCTGTGTGGAATAGCAGGAAAGGGAATTTTCCATGTCTTATACAATACAACAACTACTCAAAATAAAAGATGACAAGTAGGAAAAGTGCAGTGATAGTTATAAAGGTTACCATGCATGTAGCACGGGTGCTCAGATGCAGCAAATGCAAATCCAATACAACTAGGCACTGCACCTCCTAAACCTCAACATTTTTCTTCTTCTTCCTACAATAAACAAAATGGTGACAGGTAGTAGTTTCCTTCCTTCTCAGAGGCATGAACCCGCTTTAGCAACATATACAGGTCAAGAGAAATCACTTTGTATATAGTAAAAGATGAGATATTAGAAACAAGTTTATCTCCGAATGCAGGCTTATTTTCACTCTTAATGGTATTGATTTTGGGATGACTTTCAGCGAGAGATTCATTTAGAATAGTTCTTTGTAATGTTTGCATTCACTGGAACTATCCAAAAACTGCTAACTCTACCACGTTAACTTGGGTTTGAAATTGGTTAACGCCTCTAGACCTCAAATAAAGTGCTTGTATTATTCTGCAAGGAAGAGACAGGTCTGAAAAGTCATTTAGGATATGTTGCCTCCATGTTCTGTCAGCTGAAAGGTTCCCTGAAAAAGGCGGCTCAGGTAATTAATGAGGGGGCATTACACCCTTTACACAAGGACCAAGTGTTAATTTAGTGCTTTTGCTCCTCACAGTGTTCTTCATTCAAGAGGTGTCAAACTGGAAAATGCTCTGCATTTTATTGAAAAACACATTGGACACAACAAAACAACACCACGCACGACAAATAGAAAAAACACTAAAAAAACTTCACCAAAGCAACGATGTGACTCAGGTGATTGATGAGAGGACATCAATTGTCCTCCAACCTCCATATATACTCTAACCTCTAATATGTTGCTACTTAATTAACAGATACGACTTTGAGGTACATTTTCTCGTCCTCAGTGATGATTTGATGCTATCCGGGTGGAAAAACAAATGTATTTCACAAATAGGGCCTTGTGCAAATATTGGTATTCAAATGGAAACTTCATGCAACCACTAGTCTATGTTGTCAACGGATAGGAATCCATGAAAAATCCAATAAATTTCAACCCACATTTTGTATGAAGGGATTGAGATGTTCTTCAACAGCTGCACATCAAACTTCCAATGCACTGGACTTTAATCAGCAGGTCACTATGCAGGAGTTTCATAAAAATTACATCTTCCAGACATTACCAAAGACATCAAACCACACCACGCAGGTATATTGGATGCCAAACATGTCGTGGAACAACAAGAAAACAAAACAAATAGATCTTCTGATGCTTCATGCCAACAAAGGGAGGCTAAATCAAAAGTAAAATAACTTACACATTGCCTATTACTGTATTTCTAGAGAACACCTCTCCAGTAGATAAAATATCACGTGGAGGCCAATGGAAAAGTTATATGCAAAGGAGTCTTAAACCAGATGAAGACAAGACGTGTCAATACTTTCTTTGGCTTTAATATTGCGCCAGAATGATATTGAAAAGAGCAGTTTTCAATGTTGGAATAACAGAACAGGTCATCCCTCACACAAGTTGACGCCACATCCACAAGTCAGTCCACTTTGCTAGTTAATAGACACTCCAATTCACGCCAAATCCAAACACGTCCTCCTGAAAGAAAACGCCGGTCTCCAATTACATGTTGCTCTGTCAGATCCTCCTCCAGATTACACGCATCGCTCTGATACCATTGAAGGTAAAAATATAACAGAAATGATTCGATGCCTGAAATGAAACAAAACATAAACAAAAAATTTATACAAGAGAGAGATGGTTGGAAGGAAGGGAACCATCGACTATGTAGATGCCACGAAGGCAGGGATAACTGACCAAATTCTAACCGACCAAATTAAAAATGGATTAATTTTGATAACAACAACTCACTTTTGGGGAAGTGTCATTTCATTTCCACCCTCTAGGAAAAAATATATAAATAATTAGGCCACATAATTCCTCATGAACTCTTTATAGGTGAGCACACTCTTTTAGGACCTATATGAATTGATCATATATATATTCTTAGCTAGAACCTATTATGTTATTTCGAGCATTTGATTATCATCTTATCAATAAAGGCCCTAATTAATGACATTAATGATGTGACAATTATTATATCAAGCATAGGTCCCAATTTGACACTTTTATATCACACCATAATTAATCTTGGCCCTATGTCTATTCAAATAATGCTTATTTAACTAATCTATTCATGAGGCACTTGAAATACGAAATAATGAAAATGACTCGATGAATGGGTTCTTTTATGTACAATAGTTTGAAAAGTGTCTTGAACCAGCTATATAAGTTTTCATAACTAGATTTGAGGGATTTAATGTCAAAACCAAAAGAACTCAATAATTAAATTAGAGTTTCCAGAGTGTTCCCAAGGAGACCAAACCCACTATTTAATATGAATGGGGTTCAAATTATTTGAGAAATGTTAAAAGAGAAATTATAAGTTTTTTTCAACTTCTTTTTAGTTCCTTTATAGGTTTTAGTTTATCTCTTCATAAATCATCTATAATCAACTAAGTGCCTCCATACATAGGTTTTGCGATTTCAATTATATGTTAGGTTGATTGGTGTATATTATATATTTTTTCTATCTGATCTAATATACAAATTAATACTTCTATTGGTACTTATACAATCAATTATATTTTTGTCCATCCATCGAGATGTTTCCAATGCATGCTTCATGACACTCCTATTAGCTATCAAATTTCCAACCTCCCAAATCACATTCCCCGGTCCCTAATTCTTACAAATTGTGTCATTCTTCCCATTATAGTTGGGTCCCTTATCATGCCTAAACCATTCCTTGTTACATCTGAAATTCCAAGATTCATTTATTTATATTGAAAATACATATACCACTCTTAAAGTTGATTATTTAAAATTTCTTCTATAATTTCATACTTTCAATAATTTATCACTAAATAATAACTTTATCACCTTTTCCCCCTCATATTTAGAGAGTGAGGGGACAATTAGCTTCATTCTAGTTATATCTTAAATTGTTTAGAAAAAAATAATTTCAAGGAAAAAATTGAAGATATTAAAGTCATCTACTCGATAAATGATTGTAGTGAGAAAAATCTTATAATGATGATGAATCATGAGTGGTGATTTGAAACGTGAAAATAAAAATGAAATATATTTGGACCATATAAATTAACTAGCCCCTTATCGAGTCGTGTGACAAAGGCATGTTGTGAGGCATAGTGTTAGGCTTATGATCCTAGTGCTATCTCTCTAATTTGACTCTCACCATGGCTTACCAAAACCCTTTAGGAGTTGGGTTTTCACTTCATCGACCTAGTGAGTAAATATTTTTAATTTATGATTTAGTTATCGAATGATGGATGAGAGTGACTATTTGAGACCAACGATTGGAAGTGATGTTCCTTCGGATCCCCAGTGTACAACCAAGACTTGGGAGGAAAAAATATTTAGTGAATCTTATTTAGATCCTTTAAAGATCTCGCCCTCTACCGCATCAAGAGATTTTGGAGGCCGTTGTCGATAGGGCTAAGGCTAGGTTCAAACATATAGATGTTGACCATTTTCTTGGCCTCGGACCAAACATTGATTTCGTGAGAGATTGGTGTAGGAGGAAATAGACTGCAAGATGGACGTTAGGGCACTTACGGCGGATGGATTCCTTTTTTCTTCCAAGAAGAGCTGGATCTGTAAAAGATGCTTGAGGGCACACCATGGTTCTATGGGAAAATTGCTTTAAGCCTCTTATGTTAGAGACCGGGGTTGTCATCTAAGTTTACATTTAAAGAACTCTCTATTTGTATTCGCCTCCCAGCTCTTCCCTCGATTTTGGGAGCCCGAATTTTTGGTGTTGAAAGCACAATGATTTAGAGGTGGTGATTCAGTCATACAACAATTACATCTTCATTTCAAATTTCTTAGTCAAACTACCATATTAATCAAACATGAGAAATACATCATTTAAACATTAACTGTGGTCACAATTTTTATTAACAAATCAAATAATTTCATTTAAGGGGCCCAATATCCTACATATTTTTCAAAAATGTTGTTTTGCACCCTTAAACACTCTAGAAACTTCATTTGATCACAAAATAACTTATAATAAACAAAATCATGCCATGTTACCACTAAAACCAAATGGCATAACCTTTATAACACTTTTAAGAAAGTTACAAGTCATGAAACATCCTTCATTGGAAATCACAACAAAATTTGCCTTCACTGAGATCAACTTGCCAAAAACGTTGTTTCTAAAGGTTCGCTCCTAAAATAATTTATACATGCATTCAAGACATAAAAATGGAAAATTAATCCTTATTAACTTTTTAGGTGATAGGAAGCATCACCCAATCCATCTCATGTTTTAAATAGCATAAAACTTTCATCATAACACATGTTATATTGAGCGCCAAAAATATTCCTTCTTAAATAATGCCATGGAAACCATTTCAAATAACATCATCATGATGAAATAAATATATCAATGGAAATATATCTGAACCTAATTTCCAAAACAATTTGAATCATCTAAAAATCTACCCGTAGCTCAAGTTATGCTCGATTTACTAGACCCTACTATTTGAGACCCCATAACACCCTTTGACCAATTAACTTGTTTAGACTGCAAAACACCATGATCCTACATGAAGATGTCCATAAATTTTCATGGAAATCAACAAAATATCCCAATAAATATGCACCATCAATGTTTTATGCTACTCCTTTGGAACAACTTGTCCTAAAACCTTCTTCTTTAGAAACTGCTATTTTTTATGTGGGGTCCACATATGACCACAAGCTCAAAAATACCTTTCTAGAAATTTGGAATAATCCTCTACAACATAAAATTGTCACTTTTTCACTAGAAAACAAACCTGATCTGATACAAACATTTTTCTCGCAAACTCTTGCTCCTAGTAGGGTTTAACTAGGGCTTTAAACCTTTTTATCTTCTTAACAATCGTTCATATAAACATGACATTCAAACCACCTATTTTTTTTTTTAATTCTTCATAACTGACCTTATAATATATGTATAAGAAATCATGTCTCCATGCAAAGCATACAATTCACAACAAGCATCGAGAAAGTCAACTTTTGTCACTAAAACAAATCGTTTCTTACCTGGTTTTACGAAAACTTGCATATCTTCAAAAATATTCAGCATACTGACCTGAAATTTGGCATGAAGCACCATGAAAAAATACTATAACTGATAATAATAACCACATAGCTCATATAATCCTTAAACTCTCTGCCACAATGACTTACCCATGCTAAATTAGTTTTCTCAATTGTTTGCTTCCCAATGACCTCAAATATGCATCTAACCTCTGAATTATGAATTGAAACTCACATAAACCTCAGGTAAACTACCAAAATTTTAAACCTTTCTCTAAAAAGAAATGTATGGTCCAAATATTATACCTCTACTTCATTCCGGATGCTCCAAGGCAAGAGACAAGCCTGAGAGGCCTAACTCAATGATAAAACCACATGACATGACCATAATGACCTTATGTGGACTCATGTACACCTAGAAAACAACTCATGTACCATTAATAGCATCATGAAAATAACCAATCACCTCACAAGATCCCAAACAATGACTTAGCCCACCAACTATGCACGAGGACTACACGGGACTCACCAAATCTTGACACTACCAATCAAACTTCATGTTTGACATTTGAATAACATCATATGGGGACATATACAACATCATGACACCATTTTAAATTAATGGATGTTGACATCAATGATAACACTAGCCAATAATGGCCAACAATCTCACACTTTTTCATTGATGATAACCATCATTCAAAAACATTGATGGTAAGCGTAGCAGATAAACACACTATTTGACCTCAAAACGATGTTTCGATGCTTCTCTCCACCTTTTCCATCTATGAAAAATTCTACATTGAATCCTAGACATGAGTAATGACAACACAATAATGGAAACAATGTAAAACATGACTTACTTGACATAAAAGGCCCCCTTGGACTGAATTCTCTCTCCTCTTATGCCAAAAACAACATGAAGGTCTTATTGACCTTATAAGAGCCAAAAATAGATCCCCCTCAAATTATACTCATATTTTTTCTTCAAAACTCTCAACATCACAATATAGGTATAGATCAAGCATAATAATCATCCAATACTAGCATATTGACCTTTAGGGCCACTAGCTCTAAACACCAATTCTAGTCAAAATTTGACAAATTTCATCATGCTCTAAGAACCCTCGGACATCATGATTTAATCCCTTATGGCTCCCTCTGGACTCACACAACCTACTATCACTGAAAATGCAAGAAATCAGGTCCTTACCTTGTTTGCATGCCTTTGAGGAAACACAATCATTTGCCATTATCCATGAAACGCGTTTCTACAAAGTTATTAATCTTGTTTGCACACTATTTCATTATTCATAGCCATATGCCTTATTCTAGAAACCAATAATCTTACACACAACATTATTACTGAATTCAAAACCTCCTAAGAATTTTACTCACTTGATCAAGCTTAGAAATAAGCTCCCCTACCTTTGACATCATTTTCAGATCTATATCATACTTGAATTCTTGTTTCAAACTCACCGTAGAAACTTCTATAAGGACAAGCTATGCCCCATGTCTTGATGAGAAATCGAGTTTTGTAGCTTCATATTTTTCATCTTTTGAATTGTTGATTCTTGATATAAACATTCATAAGGCATTTAACTTATCTTGACTACCTATAACTTCCATCTTGCTTCATACTTAGTTCTCTAGTTCTAAGATATCTTGAGTTTACATTTGGAGATCAATATTTTGCTTCCTTTGGTTTAAACATTCACTTTTCCTTTTTACTTTCTAACACTATGGACACAAGCCAAATATAGAATTGTAGACATTCTTTTGTAGACATATGAAGCTTAGTCACATCTATAAACAACCTTAGAACCTATAGGTCACCCTTTTTAATCACTTGTATATTGAATTTGCAATGTTTCAGGATTTGTTGCCATATTTAAACCCTCAATGCATCGTTTCATACTATAATGATTTTCTTTGAACATAAAGGACCAACTTGTTAACCCCTTTGAGCCCTAAATAATCTTGATGTGGTGAATTTGCTAAACCATTTATTACCCTTTTCGGAGAAAACTCAGGTTATTTTGAAGCATTATATCAAACATACTTGTGATTAACTAAAAATAAGTAGGTTTTTAGCTATTTTATAAGTTAATCTAAATAGAAACTTAGTGCTATATTAAAGTGCTAGATCTAAATATACTACTTTAATATTTGAATGAACTAAAATAATGGAAATAAGAGGGATATGGTACCAACCTTGAATTAACTTACCTCACTGTGTGTCTTTGAATGTAGAAAAATGGGCAAGTTGTGACTAAATGGTCTCGGGAAGGGAATGAGTTGATTATTTTTCTATCCTGAGGCACCAAGGAGGATCTTGGGGCACCCCGAGGTGCCCTGGTCTGATATCTGGGCATTGTAGACTATAGAAAATCTCAAAACTTGAATTCAGTAGTGTCGTAATATCTCTGAAATACCTTCGCTCCTATTGCATGGGTGTCACAAAGAATGTCACCTATGTCACTATGATTGTTACTGCAAAATCCTATCCAAATCATCAATTCCTAAAAAATAAAAATGTTTATGACTAGATCATACTTGACCTCATTTTCCAAACTACGCGCCTTACAACCGAGCGTTGCACTAATTTCAGACCCAATGTAGTTCTATGTGCGTGTGTGTGTAATTTTGTGCCTAGGGTGCCCTAGTGCCAATGACGCGGTAATATGGGGCAATAAATAGATGTAAAATGTAAATGGTGGATGGAATGGAAAGAATACAACCCTTTCCCCCTATGTAGTGTGTGATGCAGATGTAGAAGATGCCCAAATACAATCCCTTGCCTTAGTAGATAGTTTCCCTTGATAGTAAGATGTCTTCCCATAATGTAGTGAGTATGCTATGTTTATATAGGGATATCTTGTTCAAATTTTGACACTAGTGACCCAAAATTGCTGACTATGACCTAGGGGAATACATGGGGTAACCGTTAAGACCGACCTCAAACAAAGAAATTAAGACCATAAATTATGATGACATGTGCACCTAAAATCATGGATTGGGGGGCACCTGGGGCACCACAATGCAACCCTAAGCACCCTAGTATAGACCTAAAGATGACAATTGAGAAAATTACGACACTTGAGACACCCTGAAAGATTCCCAAAATTGCAGAGACAAATGACGACTGAAATAGACCAAATAAATGACACCTAACCAAGTGACAAAAAGATGAAAGGATGAGTCACTAGTGAATACTTTTATGACACAAGATCCATATATAAAATAAATTACCCGACAGTATTAATGTAATAATAAGTGCATGATTTTGTGACTACATTTTCCCCCACTTTATGTTTGTGAGTAGAAAACTCAGTAACATAAAGTAGATAGAGATGTGTACTTGAGAAAATTTTAGAGAAGCCCAAGTTATAGAAGAACGTATGCATGTGTATTAGAAGCGTCTTTGATAGAACTATAAAACCATGTCGAACCATGGATCAATGAGTTTATCCATACAACATAAAAATTGTAAGTGTTATGATGAAGTGTGGGAAATGAAAATGATGATTAGGATTTTTGATGATTTCGAACTTGGTTCAATAATGAATAGGTGGGTAAGGAGTGATTAGTTCCCAACTTGAACATTTGTATATGAATGGAATAATGGGAGGATTTGGGCATCCTTCCACTAGAGGAAGATTGTAGGGAGAAAAGTGTGTTATTCTTCAAACTTTAACTAAATCATCAAGATCTAGCTCTTTGCATAAGGACTTAGATCAAAATGGTGAGATTTTGGATCCAAATGATTTTGATTAAATAATTGACCCATATAGGAGTAGTAAAGGAAAGAAACTCTTTCCCCCACTCCACGGGTGTTTTTGCAATGAAAAGGCTTCCAAGTTAGGTCATCTAGAATTGAATGCGATAGAGAATGAGATGACTTCCAAGTTAGGTCATCTGGTAGTGAATGCGATAGAAAATGAGATGGCTTCCAAGCTAGGTCATTAGGAAGTGCACGTGGGATGAAAGAGAAAGATTCCAAGTTAGGTCATTTGGAATTGAATGCGGGATATAAAATAAAATCCCAAGTTATGTCATCTAAGAAAGAAGTGGTGATCGTAACTCTCAAGTTAGGTTATCTAGGGATACCGTTTGTAGATTTGAATGATATGATTTTATTTGAACGCATTGATTTTAATTGGCTAATTGATTGTTTTGATTGGTTACTCGTGGAGAGGTTTTTCACTAATTCCCCTAGGTTAGGTCATTAGGGAAAGTGACTAAAAGTTGATGAGATTTCACATAAAAATATTTTTAGTCACTTGTTTCCCCAAGTTAGGTCATTAGGGGGAGTTGATAGGTTATAGCGCGTGATCATGTTTGGGAAATGTTAAACAATTGTTTCCCTAAATTAGGTCATTAGGGGGGATTGATGGTGAAATGTCACAATATAAATTTCCAGGTGTTGGATTCACAATATTGAAACATGTGGTGATATAAGGGGGATTGTAAGGGGACCCCCAATAATATGCCCCCCCTTTTGGTGAAAGAGGAAGTGATGAAGAAGAACGAACTCTAAGTTGAAAGTAACAGAAAAGAGGTTAAAATGCACACGTAGTGATAAAAGAGTGTGGTGAAGAGATATAATGCATGTGAAATATGGACCATATGGTGGTAGGAGGAATTCTGAAAAGAATTTCGTAAACATGGTGTAGATCGAACAAAAACACTCAAGATATGACCAAAATGGTGTAACATGTATTAGTTATGGTAATAAGCGTGAAATATGGACCATAGTAAAAATATTATTGAAAGTGACTATAAATAGTAAAGTTAAAATGTATCTTATCACTTCATTTTTCTTTTACGTGAGCATGAGAGTGTGTATGGAGTGAGTAGAGATGCCTCAAATGAGGCCACTACGTCTTACCTAGTTTGAGAGGGTGGTGACCGATGTGGCATCACATACTATGATGGAGTTGGAAAGTGTACTATTTTTACAAAAATGTAGGGTGCACTAGGCATTTGGGTTGAATTTTTTAAAATTTATGGTTTTTTAGTTTCTCGGTGTTTGGGACTCAAATAAGAGTTTTGAGGGCACTAGTGACCCCTGGAATGGGAGCGCTAAGAATCAGGTGCTAGTGTCATGCTTTGGGGTGCCCTAGTTTTGCATCTGGGTGCCTTGATCCATAAATTTTTGATTTAATGGAAAATGCTAGGGAATGTGTTACTAGTATGTTGAATTGTTGTATGTAATTATGAGATGTGTGCTAATGTTTCTTTTGTTGTTGTGTGGTGTTGTGCAGAGGGATATTCACTCAAGGGAGTTCAATGACGATAACCCTTGAGTACATTACTGGGATTGGGTTTTTCAGATGATGATTAGGATGTTATGAACCGTATGGACCTACAACATATAACACAAATGGGGATGTGCCCCATAATATGCCCATGTTGATTGCATTATGTGATAGGTGGTGTTCCGATACGTGTACATTTTGGTTTCCCATAGGGGAGATGATGGTGACACTGGAGGATGTATATCATATACTACGATTGCTAGTGGTTGGAGAGTGAGTACGAGTTATGGAAGTAGTGGATATGGAGTGCCAAATGTGCTCACTTCGATGATATTTTATAGGGTGTAGGTACTAGTTAAGGCCTATATTTGTTTGGATGCGATATTACAGTCCAGGGTTCTATAGTTGTGGAAGTTTATCACAGTGGTGATAGTGTCATGTATAAAAATGGAGGGATGAGGTGTCGGCATATTGTATAAGATGCGTGACATATGTCACAGATAGAGGAGGATGGAACGAGATATGCATGGGTGCGATGTGTGTTGGGCCATTTATACAGGATTTGTATCGGTCTATAAAGGATGAACATAGTGGGGGTATAGGGACCACCACACTGCTACATGTATGGGAATATGAGGATATAGCCGTATTGAGACCGGTTGTAGGGCCACAAGGAGAGTGAGATCAACCTAAGATATATGCTCGACATTGGGTTGATATTCACACTAGGAACCAGGATACAAATAGTTTCAGATCCTTGATAGATAGGATGGGGCTGAAGTCAGTGATATGGAGGCCATATCATGATTATGGGGGATGGCTTGATGATGCTTCAAAGTTATGATGTATTTGGAGGACCATGTGACTAGAGGAACACTTTCTAGGTGTGGCAGAGTTATTTCAGGTGGAGAGGGTATCAAGACATTTTTTCATGGTGTAGGATGTTCCCCCAGCCATACATATGGTTACGAGTTGTTAGGGCCCCTAGGAGGGCAGGTACTAGGCCAGGGCCCATAACAAAGTAATTGATACCACCAACACTAGATGTGGTAGACCCGATGATAATAGTTGTTGATGGATATAACACAGGGTGTAGGGAGGATTGTCAAGTGTGGATGGCGACATTGATGGGTGTTGTTATATCCAACATTTTTAAGTGCCATGGATTTTTGGTAGGAGGATTGGGTGAGGGAGATGTCCCTGACCCTGTAGTGGTGGCTGTGGCAAATCATAAGTACTTTTGGATGCTTAAAGTTGTGGTTAATGAATTGTCTATGTGGTTTTATACGTGGTTGACTAACATGAGGTTGTATGTTATGTATGTAAGAGATGCCTATTGGTCATTTATAGTAGACACATCAATTCACACATTGACGTAGAATGTGCCTAGTGATGTGCTATGTGGAGGGATACTATAGTGCATGGACAATATGCGAGCAAACATGCCAAATTGTTTGAGCCAGAGCCATAGCAGTGGTGACATGTACGGGCTGCTTAACGAGAGGGATGAGGCATGAGAGGAGACTTGACATGCCCGAGAGGTGTTAGGTGGTGGTCCCTTGGCCCAAGCCGTATTTGTGTGATATGTAGATTTTTAGTGTTAGTTCTTAGAGTATAACATGGAGATTTTTATGTTGCGCGAAAAGGTGGAGAAGTTTTGGGGCTGCAAAATGTAGCATTGGGTCGGGGAAAGGCATCTAGTTCTAGGGCTCTCACAAGACACGAGAGAGATAGTGATGATGAGGTTTGATCATAATGATGATTATATATGATGTAGGGGCCTATTGCCCCAGGTGATGAAACATATTTTTGGGATGATGGTGGTATGAATGATATATGTATGGAAACATATTTTGGATATATATTATATTGATGTTGATATTTTTAGTATTGATAATGTAATGGATATGGTATAGTTCTATTGTTGGTGTGTAAACATGTGTAGTATAATGTATGTGATGAATAGAAATTAGTATGATGATATGAGTAATGGTAAATGAAATATGCATGGTAAATGATGATGTAGATAGATAATGTAATGTGATTGATGATATGAATATGTGAAAATGTAATATAATCGTAATATGATAAGGTGATGAAAATAGGAGGGGGAGATTAATGATGCCCCCAACATATGAATGAATAAGCTCATGTGATAATACCCCCAACATGATCAAGTATGATCCATGTAAGAAAGAGTACGTCATCAAGAAATGATTGAGGTGCACTAGATGAATGACGGAGCACGTGATGAAAGGTTCTTAAAATTAAACCCTCAACAGTCGTGTAAAAACCGTAAGAACACAAGTGTGTCATCGAGGAGTGAGGTGATAATGATCACCTACCAATGACCAGGATGATGGGTGGAGGTGGAAGCATATGGAATGGATGGAGCATGAGTGTATGAACCGAAGTGCATGTCATATGGAGTGACCATGGGGTATGCAGAGACTGGTGGAAACCCATGGGATGCATGTGATGGATAGTGCGAATGAGGTGGATGCAATGAATGTGGTGGTGGAAGAAATGGAGGTGGTGGATAGTATGCATGTGAGGGTGGTGAATGACAGACAAAATGAGTACCAAGTGGAGAAGACTCGGGGGTGTATTCCTACATTTTCATGGTGAAGGAGACAACTATCGATTATGAGATGCAAAAGATATGACACCAGTTTCCTCGAGTTATTACAACCTCTCACATAAAGCAAGATAGTCATTGTCACGATGGCCACTAATATAATGGTAATTACAGTAATACTGATCATGCTGATATTGTAAACAGTGTGGAGGGTGGTGTTGGTTGGAAGGAATTCAAATTAATCACTCATCAAGTAATACACACAACACATCATGAGGTCGAGCATTAGGTGAAAAACATAGAGGCTCATGGTACTGAGGTGAAATAGTGGTAGTAGTAACTGGTCGTAGAGCCAAAGAAACATGTGCAAGAGGTGGAGAAGGGGAATGAGGTTGTTTCCTTTGCACTTTGGGTTGAGATATGGGTTGCTTTTGATTTTTCTAGGAGGTGGAGTAGGAGGAGCACGCTTTGTTTGAATTTTAGCCAAGGGTGGAGGTTTTTAGGATGTACAACTGGAGGTGTAGGTGGAACAACAGAGGACATAGTAATTGGAGAAATGTGAGGAGGCTCTACTAGAGGAGAAGAAAGAAGGTCTTGTTCTAGATCGATAACCTTGTAACACAAAAGTATAAAGGACTCACAAGTATCATACTGTAAGTGTTGCTTTAGAGGAGGAATAATACCACAACAAAAGATGAACTACTTTTCCAAGTCACTAGGGTGAAAGATAAGTTGATGTATACATGCATTAAAGTGTAAGATGTAATCATGAATAGGTTCAGAAGAGCCCTAATACAAAGTAGGAATGTGATCATATGTGACCCTAGGACTGTTATTGATAATAAACCTATAAAGGAAGGCATCCTCCATGTCATAGAAAGTGCTAATAGAACCAAAAGGGAGATGGGTATACCATTGTAGTGCATCATTAGTAAGACTATAATAGAAGGCCTTAAGCAACAAGCGATCATTAGAGTAGTTGGCCATAAGTGTGCGGTAATGTATAACATGGGCATGAGGATCACCAGTACTATTAAAGCATGTGAAAGTAGGCATGAAAAATTCTTTGGGGAAGGCATAATTATGAATCTTTTTAGGGACGGGGTTGCCATGTAAAGAGTTATTGTCAATGGAGGCATAATAGGCTCTACTTTCTAAAGTAAGAGTATGAACTTGTGATTGGAGTTGTCCTACAACATGCATGAGAGATAGAAGATCCTGTGAGGGGATGGTAGGAGATGGAAATAATGTATTAAGTGGTTGAATTTTTCCATTATGAGTGATCATGGGAATGTCAAGAGGTGATATAGTGGAATCGATGCTAAAGGTGTGGTGGTAGATGTGGATGTAGGAGTGGTAGTATGACTAGTATCAACACAAACTCTAGTAGGTGTAGTGAGAAAGGAAGAAACCTCAATAGGTGAAGATACAATAGGAGTGGGAGAGGATATGGGAATAAAAGGAGAAGAAGACATGGCGGGGGTGACTCATGTGCAATAGTAGATACAACTTCAAGAGAGGATAACAATGGAGTGGGAGAGTCACATGTAGCAATATGGAAAGAAGGAGACCCATGATGTTGATCAATAGAAGATGGGGTTCCTAAAAGAATGGTATGGTCATCACAAGAATCAATAGGATCATCAATGTAATAAGAAGGAGAATGTAAGCTCAAAGGAGATGTGTGAAGAGGGATATTGGAAGCGGTAGAAGACATAGGAGTAACTACATGGGTGGTTGGAGGAGAGGTAGGAGGTACACCAGATTGGGAGTCAATGCCTAATAAATAATCAATGATAAAGGGATCTAAAACATCAAGTGGCACATCAGAAGAAGAATAAAAAGGATCACATGCAACTAGATGGCATGGCGTACAACAAGTGAAAGAAAAAGGACATCAACAAGGCATATACCTATAGGGGAATCAATAGGATTAGTTGGCACACATTGTTGGCCTTCTAAGAGGGCTTGTTGAATATCATTAGGTAAGATCATAGGAGCACTATATAAATCCCTAAGCTCAACTATGGAAACCTCATCATAAATAGGATTGACACTAAAATGAGACATGATGAAGGAAAATAAAAACTATGCTAACCACTAGGGTATAAAAGAGGATCCAAAAGCAAAATGTTCAAAACGTAGGGTTCACCAAAATGATTAACTAAAAATAGGTGATTTTTAATCTATTTTATAAGTTAATCTAAATAGAAACTAAGTGCTATATTGAAGTGCTAGATCTAAATATTTTTCTTTAATATTTGAATGGATTGAAATAATGGAAATAAGAGGGATATGGTACTAACCTTGAATTAACTTACCTCGAGAATGTGTTGACTCAGAGCAGAATGGTATGAAGATTGGGAAAGGTGTGACTGAATGGCCTCGAGAAGGGAAGGAGCTGATTATTTTTCTGTATTGAGGTGCTTAGGAGGATACTAGGGTGCCTTTGTCTGATATTTGGGTGTTATAGACTGTAGAAAAGCTATGAACTTGAATTCAGCAGTGTCACAATATATTTGAAATACCTGCTCTGTCTCACAGTGTCATAGTAATGTCACCTATGTCATTGTGAATGTTACTGTAGAACCTCATCCAAAGCATCAATTCCTAAAAATAAAAATGCATATGAATAGGTTGGATTGACCTCAACTGCCAAACTAGTGGCCTTACGACTGAGCGTTGCACTACATTTTGGACCCAATGTAGTTCTATGTGTGTGTGTGTGTTCAATTTTGTGCCTAGGGTGCCCTAGTGCCAATGACATGGTAATAGGGGCAATAACTAGATGTAAAATGTAAATGGTGGATGGAATGGAAAGAATACAACCCTTTCCCCTATGCAGTGTGTGATGCAGATGTAGAAGATGCCCAAATGTAGTCCCTTGCCTTAGTAGATAGCTTCCCTTGATAGTGAGATGTATGCCCATAATGTAGTGAGTATGCTATGTTTATATAGGGATCTCTTCAAATTTTGACACTAGTGACCCGAAACTGCCGACTATGACCTAGGGGAATACACAAGGTAACTGTTAGGACCGACCTCGAACAAAGAAATTAAGACCACAAATTACGATGACATGGGCACCTAAAATCACATACTTGGGGTGCCCAGTGCAACCCTAGGAGAAACATGAGAAAATTACGACACCGAGACACACCCTCAAAGATGCTCAAAACTACAGAGACAAATGACGAATGAACTAGACAAATAACTATAACACACGGATAAATGACAACAAGACTAAAGGATGGGTCACTAGTGAATACTTTTACTACGCAAGATCCATATATAAAATAACACACCCGACCGTCTTAATGTAATAGTAAGTGCATGATTTTGTGACTATAACTTGAAGGACACCTACAATGATTGACTTTAATCTACCTTAGACCACTTCATAATTCTTGAAATATATAGAAAAGCATCTTCTCCGGAATCTATAGATTTATTGAGCTAAGGAAATAGAGGTCAAGTATGGAAGTGCATAAGGTTTTGGCACACAGGCACATGGTGCATGATCACAGGGGCACATGGTAGAACACACAAGTATAACAAAACAACAATGCACCCAGAACATGTTAAAAACATGACTTAGCTACTTTACGGATCAAGGTTATTTTTGGGATGTGGAGTGCAAAGCATGTAAAGGTATGGAGACTTGTGGGATATGCAAGAATGTTTTGGATAAGCGAGAAGATCGAGAGCCATGCAGAGTTTTGAACTAATAATAGGATCTATACTAGGAGTTAACTATAGAAGATCTATTATTAACACTTACATGCTTTTGTATTCTTATGTAAGGGCACATGGCTATTATTAGCATGTAGCCTATTTTTGGAAGGTGCATGGGCGGTGAAGGGAAAGTCCCCACCCCTATAAATATGTATTGATTTGCATGGCTTAAAAAGTTCATGATTATTGTAGTGTTATATTGCGAATCTGTTAGTGCACATAACCATGGTGACTTCATGATGTATGTAAGAAGCTTATGAGTTTTACAGTATTTAATATAATGGATCTTATTGGTTGGATATTGGTGTTAGATGTAACTGAGTAAGGATCTTGTATGGTAAATCTGATTATAGTAATTGTTTAGTTAATCTTTCATATGGTTTAGATCTAGATCTGGTTTACACACTGTGGTTTAATCAATTATCTGTTATGGATCTGAAATATACATTCATTCATGCTAACATCTTGGACAATATTCAATAATAGGGACCAGGTAACCTTGCATGCTTCAGTGAGTGCTCATTTTAGGTTGAGTGATGTGTTAGTGTAGCTTGGGCTATTTGTTGTGAATTCAAGGTTACATCATTGGTTCCGTTGTTGAGACCTCTTTCTCGGCTATTATTCGAGATGCTACATGATGAAGACGTACAGTTGACCTTGTCTAGTATCGAAGAGTGGTTAGACGATATATAGAAGAAGAGTGTGCTCATAGATTTAGCATTGGTCTTGAGTTTAATGCACTTGTGTGGGTTGAGAAGAATTTGTATGACACATTTTATGAGATGTTATTTGTTATCTTTCCCATAGAGTTGTACGAGTGGCTAGGTTATTATGCATCTAAGAGTAATTGGAGGTTTTGTACACTTGTTTGGACCTAGGTAGATCTCTAGGCTTTGTATGATGCAGATTTTATTTGGATGTGTTATGTGGATGCTTGGTTCCATGATGTTCGAACATCTATAATATTAAGTACGTAGTTTCCACTTACTCTTTCCCGAAGTTGTTGAGTTATAGTTTTTGTGTGAGCCTAGAGGATCTTACTTGCGTGATACTCCTTTTTCAATCTAGATATTAATTGTAACCCTCGATTTGGAAAAGAAGCATATGGATAACTAAACCCCACCACATGTGGGGCGGGGAGCAGTTTTGTAAATATGGTGGACCTAGAGGTAGAGAAACAAAGAGAAGAAAGGTGGATTAAGTTTAATGAAGCATGTAAGAGGGATCTAATGAAGAAACGAGATATCATGGAAAGAATAGTGTTGGGGAGGGAGATTGCTCGTGAAGGATTTAGATTCATGCGAGAGGACATAGAGCAGAGCATCCGGAACTCTCACATTTGGGAAAGCATGACAGAGAACCCTCCTTGGATTTGGATGAGTCCGCATCGAATGAAAGGTTGTGGACCACGAGCGTGCATCTAAACCTACCTAGATACCTAGCCTTTGTGCTTGGTTCTACAAATTTTATGGTAGTTAACAATAAGCAAGCTAGTGTGAGTAGTAGATTTGCAGTAGATAGATTCAATTTACAATCAAGTTTAGGAGTTAATCATGGAGTATCTTCATCCATGTTGGTGCAATAATTGTCTATCTTATTTAGAGGTCTATCTGGAGGTATATTTTCTAGCGTATCATTGACATAGAACATGGGTGTGCGTAACATTGATATAACATCCGAAAGTAGCATAAATTCATAGGCGTGGGAGTGTAATTTAACATTACCATTGGAACACAAGGCAGTGCATCCTTTTTTTCCATTGCCTACTTAGGGAGGAGGATTAGGAGGGTTAGGTGGATTTGGTGTTTCGGAGGTAGAGGAAATACAGTCTTGGATCGGTGGGTAAGGTCCGCACCAACCACAACATATTTATATGGATATGTCTCTTCATATTTCATAATATAGAGGCATTGAAGATGCAACAGAATGTGCATATGTGTGAGATACTATCGTGTGTGAAGGGGATCACTACTCTAGAGCACAAGGTGAGTCGGTTTGACTCTACATTATAGGGTCACACACATAGTTGGTACAATAAAATTGACCCTAACTAGAATTGTGTAGACTATACCGTGCAATGGGATGCTTTCTTGAAAGAATTTTATATCCCTAATTTTGAGTAGAAGAGCGTCAGTGTGTTGAAATATATTAAACAAGGCACTATTGAGAGTGTTTGGGAGTATGATGCTTGGTTCAAAACTCTTTAATCTAAGTTATCTTATGACATACTTGTGATATAACATGCACAGTGGTTTGTTGGAGGACTAATAATGCCTTTTAGAAGATCACTTTCACGTAAGACTTAAACAGATTCATACAAGGCGCTTGAAGTAGCTCTGCACACTTTGTGGCGGTAGGGAGTGTAGAAAAAGATTGATTCCATTTTTGGAATCTCATATTGCAGCCATGGCTAAAAAATGAATAAATTATCTGCTAATTCGGCACATGAGATGCGCAACGAATTTGCTGTATAGATTGTGAACTAAAGGGGCATACCAAGGATATTTTTCCTTGTAAATTAGTGTGCTCCTTGTTGCTAGATTAAGAGATTATTCACTTGGACCAAAGTTATAGTCAGTGCCCATTGTTGTAGTGTTTGATAAGGAAGAACGTGTTTTGTTACTTTGCAAGAATTACGGTCTTCCATTCATGATATCTTGAAGATTGCGCTTTGATTGATCAAATTCATGATGCCATTGATCTTGGCATACGAAAGTATGGTGTTGCAAATACTTCTAAGGAGAAAGGTGAGCATCATGACTATAATCACAATGACGGGTGTTCCAATGGAGACCATAGTAGAGGCCAAGGTTACCGAGGAGGATTCAGAGGCTAAGGTCACGGTGGTGGAAGAAGTGATTTTCCTTGTGGAACTTGTTATACATATGGATCCCCGATTGTTATAGGTGCAAGTGTCCTTTGAACATTGTTTGTTCCTTTTTTGAAAGAATCACAACTATGAAGAATTCCCGAATTATATGAACATTTAAGTAAGAAACACAAACATGAGAACAAGGGCACGAGAATGGTTAGAGTGCGGCATGTTGTGGAAGGTCATTGGATGCTGAAGTTAGTGTTAGATCCTAAGTTGGTACTGTGAATATTACTACATGTGTTGGGCATGCGCACTAGAGAAGTTCTAAAATCAAATCCTGCCATTACTAAGGAGGAGGTTCTTCATGTAAAGTATCTAGACCCTATGCATTAGAAGGAGGTTTATCAAGAAACCATGGAGGTAATTCGAATTTACAGGGTGAGATACAATGTTTGAAATAGTAGTTGCGGAAGTTAGAAAAAGAAGGAAATTGAGCTCCATCAGACAAATGTTGATGATTTAAAGGAGGTTTGCAAGATGTTGTGCTAAGAGAAACATATTCCTCTATTAGGGAATTGGTTAAAGGGAAACACTCTACATACTAGGATTGAGCATGAAAGGATACTCTTACATACTAACCTTCCCCCTCATAGCCTAGATTATGATAAGGAGATCAATCTAAATGTTATTATGGATGGTTGGATTTTGAGTAATATCTTGATTGACACAGGTGTGGAAGTGAATGTGCTCACTTTAGATGTGTGGGTTTAGATGGGTAGACCACCATTGCAGCCATCTTCAAATGTTCTATTTATGGAAAATAGGACTAAATCCATGCTAATTGGAGTTTTAAAGGATGCATCAATTACTATATAGGGAGCCAAGTTTATTGGGGATTTTGAGGTCTTAGCACTTGTAGAAGCCAACAATTTTCTAGCTTTACTTGGGTGCCCTTGGTGTTATGCAAACAACACTAATTTGTATTTCAACAAAGGGTATATAAGTTTTGAGAACAAATAAGAGTGCATCATTATCCCCTTGACAAATGGGAAATCTACACCTTATGTAGAGCCCTTAAGTGAAGAATACTTGAATAGAATTTATGTGCGCACCATTCGAGATCTGGAAATTCTTGATCCATTAAAGGAAGGAGTTCTTCAATGGAATGATGCACAATCTATGAGTGATATTATAAGTGTTATATGTGACAACCGTGTACATGACACTTATGAAATAGTTGGGCATGAAGTATGAAGTGTATCTACATGCGTCCGTAAGCCACGTAGTATCAGAAATTTGGGCAATAGCAGTACCAATATACACTGGTGAAGAGAATTGAGTAGTATTCCTGCTTGTTATGGAAGTTCGGTGGGAATGTCATGTGGAAAGAAGGAATATGCTAGTTTATACTCTACGTGGGACAATAGTGCATTGGTGGATGGTTTACGGGATAATATTTTGGACTAGAGTGAAGTGAGGATTGCTTTATCCACTATATTTTTAAGGAGAAATGCACCTACTCAGATATTTACATTTCATGGTAATGATCATGTTCAGCACCACATTCAAAGAACGTGAGAGACTCTAGATAGAGGGGTAGGAATATTTACCACCTTCATTACAATATTTATTTCACCTTGTGAGGCTACGTGCCCGCATGATATATCTATGAAGATTTGAATAGAGAGACTGGAAATTGGAAAGAACTTACTATAGGTATGATTCAAACCTTTGAATATTTTTCTAGTAAACCTTTGGTGAATGAGGCATTACATATTATGAAGCGCTTAACGATGGGAGATAGTGCAAAGGTTGAGGAGATCCTTTAGGAGTTATTAGGGGATTCAGACCTGGGGGTACATTTTGAAGAGGAAGAAACAAATGTTGAAAAACTTGGGCATGCCTATCTAGAAAGAGAAAATGGTAGGATGGTTTATATAATTGATGATGAGGAAGTGGAAAAATTGGATTTTGAGCATACAGAAGGTATGCATGAAGTCTTAAATAGTGCAAATGAGAAGGTGTGTTCCTATTATGCACCTATAAAGACAAAGAAAGTGAACATTGGAACGAATGTTGAACCTAAGGAGGCCATCATTAGCGATTATTGGTCTGAATATGAAGTTGTTAAGATAATTGAGCTCTTGCATTACTTCCAAGATTTATTCCCTATAGGCTATCATGAATTAAAAGGGGTTCATAAGTCTTTGGGTGAGATGATAATCAAGTTTGAAAGAATGTGCACACCCTGTTCGAAAGAGGCCTTACATGATGAATTTGAACTTGCACATCAAAGTGAAAGAATAAATTGACAAAATGTTAATTTATGTGATCATTTTACCCATCGAGGAGTTGGAATGGGTGACCCTATGGTGATCAACATCAAGAAGGATGGAAAATATGGATTTTTGTGGATTATAGGGAATTAAATGCTACATTTGTGATTGATCCCTTTCCCACACCATTTACTAAGGAAATTTTGGAAGGTATTGCAAGGCACGAAATATACTCCTTAAACAATGGATTTTTAGGTATCATCGTGTAAGGATAGCAAAAGAGGACTAAGAGAAGAAAAATTTCACCACTAAATGAGGAATTTGTACATACACGGTTATTCCCTTTGGATTAAAGAATGTGCTGAGTTATTTTCAAGCATTGTGGTACAAGCATTTCTAGATTTTATTAATAAGTTCTTGAAGGTATATCTGGATGATTAGACAATTTATGGACTTGTGAAGGATCACTGTGATTATTTGAGGCTAAAGCTTGAGAGGTTTTGATAGTTGAGCATCTCTTTGAATATTAAGAAGTGCATATTTTCCACACCCTTTAGAATTTTGCTGAGACACATCATCTGTAAGGAGGGATTACTAGTGGATCTTGCTAAGGTTGCTGTGATTTTTGGCTTAGAGGAATCTACTAGCCAAATTTAGGTGCATGAATTCTTGGGGCACACGAGATATTACGAAAAGTTTATTAAGGGATATGTTAAGATTTTTGTGCCCTTAGAATAATTATTAAAGGGAAAATGAAAGTTATATTTGGGTGAGGTGCAATAGCACGTGTTTGAGACTCTAAAAGAAAGGCTTACTACAACGCCTATTTTGCACTTTCCTTCATGGTCCAAACCTTTTCACATTCATGTAGATGCCTCGACATGGCCATTGAAAAATTAGTATCCCCGCCTAGAGAAGGGATTGTTTATTATCATATTTTCTTTGCAATCGAAAAGTTGACTCAGCAGAACAAAATTACACAACGAAAAAGTGCAAGGCATTGTCATGATCTATGCACTCCATAATTATTGATAGTATCTAATTGTTACCCCCTTCATCTTTTATACGAGACCACATGAAACTGAAGCATTTAGTAAATAAGACCTTTTTATAGGGGTGCATATGTTGTTGGGTTTTGTTATTTAAGGAGTTTAACTTTTACTTGTGGTTGATAAGCTAGGTAAGAGAAATTCTAGTCTAAACTATTTATTAAGGATTCAATCGGAAAGGATGTTTGAGGAAAAATTCCATATGAACAGCTATTTAGGTTAAACCGCACGTCCTCAAACTTAGATGATATTATTTATTTTTACGCACAACCGTGGTGCTTGAGGGAATAAAGGATTTGGAGAAGAAACAACTTGTCATTCACATCACACCTTACCTGCTGATTAGTGGAGCCTTATACAAGTTAGGATTTGATGAATTTTTGCACTGGTGTGTACTCGAGTATGAGCAGGAAGCAATTATGGAGGAGGATCATGGTGGTATTATAGGAGGACACTATGCGAGATACACCACCATGTAAGATTCTCTTAATTGTTCTATGGTGGGAAACATTATACAAAAATTGCGAAAGAGTATTGTAAGCCATGTGACCATTATGAGCAACTTGGAAATCCATGACATATGGATGATATTACTTTGAGGCATATTGCTAGTGTAAAACCTTTTGAGAAGTGGGAAATTGAATTTTTGGGCATTATCTTCCTAGTCGCACTCAAGATAGGATCTCGCTACATTATAACTTGTATAGACTATTGTTGAATTATGGAGCTCAATTACTTCATTTTAGCATGCAATGGAAACTTGTTGGAAAATACAAGAATCGTCATCGCTTAGGGGGAACCGGCATTGGTCACCTAGGACCGACATTAGTCGGTAAGGGAGGAACCGACATCGGTTACTGTGCAAGGATGTTTTAATTAACTCTCGGAATTAGATCTATTTTTATTATTAAAGTATATCTATTGATTGTAATTGCATGGATAAGTTCCCTAAGTCTATAAATGACTATATAAGCATAAAGCTAGGGTTTAGAACTAAGATATTAACAAGAATTAAAAAGAACTTGTAAAAATGGTGAGAGAGAGAATTCTTGGTGATGAAGAAAAAGCTTGAGGAAAGAAAGTATTGTACATCTAAGAGGTGTGGAATATTGTAAATCTTCATTGTATATCTTGTCAAAGATTTGGATAATAGATTGGCTTGTTTCTTGGTGTACGTAGCCCACACTGGGTGAACCACGTTAAATCTGTTGGTGATTTTATGTCTCTTGTTCGTATATTTCTTCTAGTAGAATATCTACTTTTATTTGCATTAATGCTTAGATCTAATATATTGTTTGTACAACCGGTGTCCTAACCCAAACAACTAGTATCGTAGATTTGTTTGAGGGTTTTGAGTGTTGACATGATTTTCTTACGAGAGGTTTTCTCGATTGAGTGGGAGCTATAACAATGGCAGAAGAAAAAAAATACAAGGTAGAGAAATTTGATGGCTGAAATTATCAATTATGGAAGATGTAGATTCAGGGTTATTTGTATTAAAGAGATTTGTATTTACCATTGGATGAGAAGTGTAGACCTAATAAGATGACTGATGAAGAATGAAAGATTCTTGACAGAAAGGCTTTGGGATCTATAAGATTAAGCCTGGCATCGTGGCTTCCAATATTATAGAAGTGGGTTCTACAGTAGAGTTAATGAAATCTCTTGCTAATATATATGAAAAACCTAGTGCTTCAAATACAGTTTATTTGATGAATAAACTATTTAGTTCTAAGATGCATGAAGGTGGATCTGCATCTAGTCATTTGAATGATTTCTGATCTATTGTAAATCAGTTAAAATTAGTTGCAATACCATTTGATGATGAATTAAAAGCACTTTTACTCTTATGTTCTTTTCCTAATAGTTGGGATAACTTGGTAATGGCTATTAGTAATACAACATCTACTAATAATGTTTTGAAGTTTGATGATGTGGTTAGTATAATCTTGAATGAATAAATTCGTAGGAAGAGTACAGAGGAATCATCATCTGGAATGCTTTGAATGTAGAAAGTAGGGGCATGCAAAAGGAGAGATCCAAGAGTAAGAGTAATGGGAAATCAAAGTCAAGGGATAATAGATCTAAATCCATAAGTAAGGGAATTACTTATTGGAAATGTGGAAAGAAAGGACATACAAAGAAAGATTGTTGGTCAAAGGATAAAGAGAACCAACAACCAGAAAAAGGTAAAGAAGTAAATATTGCTACACCAGAGGTAATGCAAGATGCTCTTATTATTTATTTAGATAATAGAATTGAATCACGGGTTTTAGATTCAGGAGCTTCTTTCTATCAACCCCTAATAAGGATTATTTCAGAAATTATGTCCATGGTAATTTTGGGCATGTTTATTTGGGTGATGATGAACCTTGCGGTATTATTTGTAAAGGGAAGTTCATCTAAAATTGTAGAATGGAAATACATGGTTACTTTTACGAGAGACTCTTGGAAAGTCACCAAGGGTGCTTTTGTTGGGAAGAGGTAAGAAGGTAGGAACATTATATTTATCTACATGTATTACTGATTCCTTTTCTATATTATCTACTTCAGATTCAGATGCATGTATGTGGCATAACCTGGTTGGGTCATATGAGTAAAAAAGGAATGCAAATCTTAAAGGCTAAGGGTAAGTTATCAGATTTGAAATATTTAGATCTTGATTTATGTGAGCATTGTATCTTTGGAAAGAAAAAGAGAGTGAGATTTCTCAAAGTTGGGGCAACTAAGAAGGAGTAGAAATTGGAGCTTGTACACTCAGATGTGTGGGGACCAACTCAGGTAGCTTCTCATGGAGGATCCCAGTATTATGTTACTTTCATTGATGATGCTACAAGAAAGGTATGGGTTTATTGTATTAAACGTAAATATGATGTTTTTGAGACTTTTAAAAGATGGAAAGCCCTTGTTGAGAATGAATCAAATTTTAAGTTAAAGTGCCTTAGATCTGATAATGGTGGTGAATACTATAGCAAGGATTTCAATGATTATTTTTAGTGAATGGAATACATAGAGAAAGAATGGTTCCAAGAACACCACAAGAGAATGGTGTTGCAGAAAGAATGAACAAGAAAATCATGGAACATGCTAGAAGTATGAGGATACATTCTGGATTGCCCTTATATTTTTGGGAAGAAGTATTTGATACAATAGTTTATTTGATTAATCGTGGGTCCTTCAAGTTCACTAGATGGAGGAATACCAGAGGAAGCTTGGACCGGAAAAGAGGTAGATCTTTCTTTTCTTAAATTTTTTGGTTCAGAAGCTTTTGTGCATGTTGATAAGGAAAATAGGAAAAAGTTGGATGAAAAATCCAAGAGATGCACTTTTATTGGTTATGGATCTAGTGATTTCAGTTTCTATTTTTGGGATTTAGAGAATTCTAAAATTATTAGGAGTCGTGATGTTGAATGGAATAAAAAGAGAATGTATAGGGATCAAATTTTGGCGCTTAAGGATGAACTAGTTGAGAATTTTGTAAATGAAAATGAACTCTCAGATTTAAAATTATTACCTATATGTTTACACAGTAACCGGTGTCGGTTGACCCCGACCGACCATGCAGTCAAAACAACCGGTATCGATTCTGAAGATCCAAACTAGCCTTGGTTAGCGAACTCCATGTCGGTTAGATGTAACCGGTGGTGGTCACTGTTAGATTTGGATAGGAATGTCTAGGAGGTCCAGATTGAGCCTCTAGTACCCCAAACTCTTGTGAGAAGGTCACAAAGGGTAAGTAAACCTCTAGAAAGATTTACACCTTCTCTATTTTATTTATTATTGATTGATAATGGTGAACTAGAGAGCTTTGAAGAAGCAATGTAGGATAAGACCCATGTCCAATGGGAGCATGACATGGATGAGGAGATGAACTCCTTGGAATAGAACCAGACATGGGATTTGGTTAAGTTGCCAGCTAGGTAAGAGAACATTGTAGAATAAATGGGTTTACAGGATCAAGGAAGAAGAGGGTGGACATAAAATATACAAGGCAAGACTTGTAGTAAAGGGATTTGCACAGAAAGTAGGTATTAACTTTGGTGAAATATTTTCTCCTGTTGTTAAAATGACTTCTAATCGTATTGTATTAAGCTTAGTTGCAGTAGAATATTTTCATTTAGAGAAACTAGATGTGAAGATGGCTTTCCTTCATGGTGATTTGGATGAAGATATTTATATGCAGCAACCACTTGGGTATGAAGTCAAGGGTAAGGAGAAATTAGTGTGCAGGTTGAAAAAGATTCTATATGGGCTCAAACAAGCTCCAAGGAAATGGTACATGAGGTTTGATAGTTTTATGCAAGAGCATGGTTACTTGAGATGTGAATCTGACCATTGTGTTTATTTCAAGAAGCTTGAAAATGGGAGCTATATTATTTTGTTACTATATGTGGATGATATGCTTATTACAGGATCTAGTATGCAGGACATTGGTGAGCTTAAGAGAAAGCTAGCTCACACATTTTCTATGAAGGATTTAGGAGTTGCAAAAAGAATCCTTGGCATGTAAATACACAGAGATAAGAAAAATAAGAAATTGTATTTGTCTCAGGAGCATTATATCTACAAGGTGTTAGAAAGGTTCAATATGTAAAATGCTAAACTCATTAGTACACCGATGGTGGAAACTTCAAATTGAGAAAAGATCGGTGTCCATCATCACATGAGGAGGCCAAATACATGACACGAGTGTTATGTGCTTCATCGATTGGGAGTCTCGTGTATGCTATGGTTTGTATCGGACCGAGATATTGCACAGCAATGGGAGTGGTGAGTAGATATATGGCCAATCCGGGTAAAGAGCATTGGTTAGAATTCCAATGGATACTCGGGTATTTGAAAAGGACATTTAGCATGTAGTTATGTTATGGAGTTTCAGATATTTCATTATGTGGATATGTTGATTCAGATATGGCTGGACATCTGGATGGTAGGAGAAGCACTACTAGATATATTTTAAAAGTAGGTGGGATGGCAATTAGCTAGATTTCAAGATTACATAGGGTTGTGGCTTTGTCTACTATAGAGGCAGAGTATGTTGTAGCTAGAGGATAGCAAAGAGATGATATGGATGAGTAGGTTCATGGAAGAGTTGGGAAAGGAGTAAGGTGATTGTAAACTGTTCAGTGAAAATAATAGTGCAATTTATTTGGAAAAGAACTTAGCGTTTCATTCGAGAATGAAACACATTCAGTTGAGGTATCACTTCATATGGTAGGTATTGGAGGATGGACAGTTGAATCTGGAAAAGATTCATACGAGCAAGAACCCTGTGGATATGCTAATGAAGCCATTAGCAAATGAGAAGTTGGATCTACACTCCACTTTTGTTGGTCTTCAAGTTTGAGACTTGAAGAGGAAGAAACAAAGCTAAGGAAAGATCTAAGAATGATGTTGTACATGTATGGTGCAATAATTAATCTCCAAGTGGGATATTGTTGAGTTTTGGAGCTCAATTACTTCAGTTTAGCATGCAATGGAAACTTGCTGGAAAATACAGTAACCATCATCGGTTAGGGGGAACTAGCATCGGTCACCCATGACGGCATCAGTCAAGAAAGGGAGGAACCGACATCGGTTAGGGCTAACTGACATCGGTTACCTGTGTGAGGATGTTTTAATTAACTCTCGGGAATTAGATATATTTTTAGCATTAAAGTATATCTATTGATTGTAATTGCATGGCTAAGTTCCCTAAGTCTATAAATGACTATATAAGCATAAAGCTAGGGTTTAAAAGTAAGATTAACAAGAATTAGAAAGAACTTGCAAAATTTGGTGAGAGAGAGAATTCTTGGTGATGAAGCAAAAGCTTGAGGAAAGAAAGTATTGTACATCTAAGAGGTGTGGAAGATTGTAAATCTTCATTGTATATCTTGTTAAAGATTTAGATAATAGATTGACTTGTTTCTTGGTGGACATAGCCCACACTGGGTGAACCACGTTAAATCTGGTGTTGATTTATGTCTCTTGGTTTGTATATTTCTTCTGGTAGAATATCCACTTTTATTTGCATGTATGCTTAGATCTAATATATTATGCAATACCTGTAACCTAATCGTGCTAACCCCAACAACTATCTTACAAGATGGGAAAAAGTGGCACCTACAAAGGATTGCATAACATACTACTACAACAAGGTTTCTATGGGAAAATATTATCGCAAGTATGGTTTCCTTTAAGTTTAACAAGTGATAGGAGTACTCATTTCCTTAATGAGACTCGGGATATTATTAGATGAATTGTTGGTTACACACTATAGGACAACCCCTTATAACCCTCAAGAAAATAGAATCTACGAGTCCTTCAACAAGATATTGAGCCATAAATTGACACAAATTTGTCATGTTGGAAGGAGATACTAGGATGATAAAGTCTCTGTTGTACTTTGGGCATACAAGACAACCTACAAGAGGTTGAATAAAGAAATACCATTTCAGTTGGTATTTAGCTCAAAGGAAGTTCTACCAATGGAATTCATGCCACGTTCTTTGTGTATTACATGCATAGGAGGTCTAGATGATGATAAAGCTCTAGAAAAATAAATCAACAAGCTGATGTAGCTAGATGAAAGGCACACCATAGCACGATGGATTCAAAAGTAATAAAAATATAGGAGGAAGGCATGGCATGACCGACACTTCAAGGATAAGAAGCTTGAGGTTTGATAGATGGTACTTTTGTATGATTCAAATTTTTGTACCACCCTAGAAAGCTTAAGGTGCATTGGTTGGGACCATATGTTATAACTTATATACTTGATTTAGGTGCTTACCAGTTAGAGGCGCTTGGATGGAACGTGGTTGTTGGGTTATTTCAACGGGAGTAAGCTGAAACCCTACTATAAATAAGTTTTCTTGGTGTTTGTAATAAGGCAATATCGGCACTTAGATTAGATTTCCTCAATGCATTCCATTTATATGTATTTCCTTTCATCGTTGCTATGCTTTATCAATTTAGTTTAGTGTTTAGTGTAATAAGCATGCTTGCGCACCAAAATTTGATTAATATGTAATTTTTTTCATGCACAAAGGACCGCACATACCCTTAGTGTGGGGTGGTTTATATACAAGGTTCATTTCCAAGTTTGAATATTAACTGAAGATGGGTATGCATAAAGAAACTTTTGTTTGGGTGCTTTAAGGAAGGGTACATAGAGAAAGATTGTTCATGATTGAAGACCACTTATCGATGGATGCACAATGTACCTCAAGGTAGGCTGCAACAGTGGAAAATACTTAGAAGAAGGTACAGTGGCAAACTACTTTGACACATTAGGGAGCGCGGAATCGAGTCTATAGAAAATAAAGTAGAAGGTGTGCACGAAGGTTATGCCTATGGTAAGAAGATGAGTAGCACATAAAAATTACCAAAAGATGAATTAATATTGGGGAAGGTGGTAGGTGGAGAGAAATAAATGCGATAAATTTTTGAAAATATATATAAGGACATGTTGCAAAATCCTTTTTATATTTGCATATAAGATATTTTGAGCGAGGTGAAGGTGAGCAAGCTAGTAAGACAATTGTGAAGCGTAGAGAGCTACGAACGAGTTGTATTGTGTCAGATTTGTGTATGGGGTAATCTTGTGCTCCATTTGGTGAATTGTTTGAGCAAAGTATAGGCATGCGGGGAAGAGGATTGATAGATAGGGTTTGGTTTTGAGCTAGGCCATGCAATTTAGAGATAGGGCATGTAGATTTGAGTCTGTAGAGATTGAGGTGGGGAAAAGAACACACTTTTATAGCTATTATGGAACCCAAAAGAGCACCTAGAGCTGGTACAAGGGGAAAGAAGAAAAATGAAGTTGAGATTGAAGTCGAAGATGCTCCCGAGAGTATATTTTCTGAAATGCAATACCTAGAAGGTGTTTTCATGGGCCACAATTAGGATTCACACATTTTTCACTGCAAGGTTAGTGATTACAACCATAGAAATAAAGATACCAAGGAGGAATTGGAGAAATTACTTGTGGTGAAGAATTCAAGAGAACAACAGATGGCATGGAAGTCTACATTGATGTGGGTGAAAATTATTGACCAAGGTAGGATTTTTACAGTTGTATGAGCTCCTGTATTTTAGCAAACCTGAAAATTTATACCAGTGGCTCATGAGCAGAGTCCATGAGGACTTCTTCTATTTTTTTGGGCACCGAATGAGGATCACTGCACCTTTGATTGGAAGTTTGATAGGGCTAAGGAGTACAGGTGTTGAGATGAATAGTGACCTCACTGACAAAGAGGCCATAGAAAATACAAAGAAGGTGCTTGGATACACTAAAAGAGGGTGTGGGATGGACATCCCTAAATTACATAAGTATCTAGTTATTCAGGAAGCAACCCATCTCTTGATAAAGATAAACAATCAAGAGTGTTGGTCTTAGGTAAAAAAATGGTTGGCTTCATGTTATGCAAAAGATGATAGAAGGTGTTGTATATAACTTATCAAATTTCATTGTTGAGATAGTTATTGAGGAAACACATGAAGGTGAGAAAATAAACTTTTGTGATATACTTGTGTCATTAGTATTTTTGAAATTGGAGTTCCCGATGGGCCAAAAGATAATATTTGGCAGTTTCCTTAAGAGAAGAAGTCCTCGGTATAAACTTTTACCAACTATACTTGTGATGGATAAATGAGTGGACCCTTCAAGAAAAGGGTAGAAATGTGGTATGAGCACTTGCGTGCCACATTTGAAGAAGAATGGAGGATACCCAAGGAGTTACCTTCGGTATTGGATAAACAAGTACAGTTTGCAGTGTATCAACACTTTTGTATTGGGTGCTTCGGGATGAAGGATGGAAAATGGGGCCCTTGGTGTAAGTTTTCATATGCCTTAATTGTGTTCTATTTTCAAGCATCTGTACATAGATTCTCAAATGCGTGTCGTTTTTGTTCAATGTTGACAAGGTAGATTGTGGCTACCACACACTAAGGAAGTCTTACGTTTATCCAGGTAAGATTGCTTATATTGAAAGGTTGATTTTAGATGATATTAACATGAAGGTTCTCAGTTTGGCCATTGGAAAGTTGGGCACAAATCTGGTATATATATGCTTGAAGCCTAAATTTCAAGATGAGAAGTATTTGGAGAATGAATTCAAGCTTCCTGGACCGCTTAAGGGAAAGCATATTGTGGGAACCTTAGATGAATAAGATGTTCTTCCCGTTGAAGAGGAAGAATGAGAAGAAGAAGAATTACATGAAGATATTAGTGGCCTAGAGCATAGGGGTAGAAGATAGCCTATGGTTGGAAAGAAGAGAGAGAACGAGGTGACCCCTCCATTTCAGAAACAAGAGGATGAAGTGTTAGAGACAAGCACAATGGAGATAGATGTAGATCAACCAAATTTGGAGCCTCAGTTTAAAATGGTGCTCGGAAGAACAAGGACTTAGGGTGTAGGACCTTTTGAGCCCCGAGAAGGTCACCAAGGAATTATTCTAAGAAGGTAGAACCTGAGAAAATAAGAGACACAAGTACATCCTTCGAAGGATGATGAGGAAGAAGGGTTCGAGGACAATGTGCCTCACATTCTAGTAATAATTGAGGATACTGCCGAGCCTCAGGAGGAGGAAGAGATAAAGGGAGATGAAGAGGAGCTAAAAAAGACAAGTCCAGAAATAGAAGAGGGTGGGCCTTCATGTGCAGTCCATATTACACAAAAAGGTGAAGGACCAAGATCTTGGACTCGGGCAAGCAAATTCCTAAATGTAAGCACACGAAGAAAGATAAGGAGGAAGAATACTATGAGACTCTTGCATTTGGGTATGTAGATGATAAAAGAAAAATCATACACACATAGTTCCAAAGCACTTTAGACCCTAAGGATTTGTATGGGTGGGAACTTATGGATGCAGAGATGGAAAACACACACATGCGTAAGCAATTATCTTGCTCTATGCAAAACCATATGGACGATCCTGATTTTGAAGTGTGTGAGGAGTCATGTGTTTTGAATAGGATTAAGAAATCACCCCATGTTAGACATGTAAATGTAAAGCCTACTTTGTCATGTTGGATGAGCAGGTGAGAAATGATTTGGTGAAGGTATCTGCGAGGTTGTGCATAGAAACATAGATAAAGTGATAACACTTAGGGCATTAATGGATTATAACAAGGAAAAAGATAAGGAGATTAAGCACTGACAATAGAGAAGGAACGACTGAGGTGAAGGCGGAAGCATTGGTTAGTATGGCGAGGAAATTGGAGAAGAGATTTTGATGTAAGGCCGCACCCTGAATCAAAAGTTCTAGAAAATTTTCCTTCTGTGATGCATTACCTACGCGCTCTGGTAAAGTTGTTAATCGATGAAGGGCCCATGTGTATGCTAACACAAAAGGATGTTAAAGAGGGGTCACCAAGGGTCAAGGCCATGATTGCAAGGAAATTTGTGAGTTATGAATAATTGTTATAGGAACTTAAGAATGAGTTGAAGAAGGTAGATCAAGATTTGAATGTGTGCATGGTGCAAGATTCGATTACTAGGACACTAAAAATTGAAGAGGATATTGAGGTCCTGAAGGTAGTAAAGAATGAGATGCTCAGGCACATGGAGAGGCTTTCTCTAGTAGAAGAAAAGTGCAAAGCGCTTGCAAAATCCCATGATCCACACAAGGAAAGAATGAATGAAATTGGGAAGCTCATCATGCAGAAGATGGATTTCATAGAGGGGATGGTCTCTAGCATGTCTAACATTGTTAGAATTTTGTAGAATGAACAAGAAAACATGAATCAAGATGAGTTGGAAGCCGTGGTTACAGAAATCCTGGATAGGATTGGTGAAGAGTTGAGTGATTAGAAAAATTTAGAGGCGGAGATTAAAAATGAATATCTAGAGTTAATCCTACCTATAGAAGAGCAAGGCGCCTGAGTAGTTATTTATTCTTTTTGTTCAAGTTATCACCTATTCTTTATTTCTTGAGATATAAGTAGGATTACCTATTGTCGGGGGTGCAAATGACTTTAGTTTGGGGTAATGTTGAGCTAAGGAAATACAGTTCAAGTATGGACACAAATAAGGTTTGGGCGTGTGGCACATGATGCGTGGAAGAGCATGTAAGTATAGCAAAATAGGGGTTTTCCCATGAATATGTTGAAAATAGGACTTAGCTTCTTTTACATATAAAGGCTATTTTTGGGACATGGAGTGTAGAGCACATAAATATATGGAGACTTATGGGCTACACAAGCCTATTATGGAAAAGTGGAAGATCGAGTACCATGGAGAGTTTTAAACTAATAATAGGATATGTTCTAGGAGTTAACTATAGGAGATCTATTATTAGCACTTGAATTCTTTTGTATTCTTATGTAAGGGTGCATGGCTATTATTAGCATGTAGCCTATTTTTAGAAGGTGCATGGGAGGTGAAGGGAAAGTCCCCACCCCTATAAATATGTATTTATTTGCATGGTTTAGTGAGTTTGTTATTATTGTAGTGTTATGTTGCAAATTTGTTAGTGTTCATAACCATGGTGACTTCATGATGTATGTAGGAAGCCTCTAAGTTTTATAGTATTTAATATAATGTGTCTTATTGGCTAGATATTGGTGTTGGATGTAACTAAGCAAGGAACTTGTATGGTAAATCTGATTATAGTAATCATTTAGTTAATCTTTCATATGGTTTAGATCTAGATCTAGTTTACGCATTATGGTTTAATCAATTATCTGTTATGGATCTGAAATATAAATTCATTCATGCTAAAATCTTGGACAAGCTTCACTAAAAGGGACCTAGTACCATTGCAAGCTTCAGGTGAGCACTCAGTTCAGGCTGAGTGATATGTCAACGTGCCTTGGGATATTTGCAATGAATTCTAGGCTACATCAAGAGCTATTTATGTACTATGCATTCTTCATCCGAGCTCAAGAGGAAATTTTGACCCGTACCAACCTATATTTTCCTCAAAGTCAACACCATTGTACTCTAATTATTCAAATTCTTATATAGACCAATCACAACCCCGAGATCAAAAATATGATTGCTATAATAACTTTTCAAACCTAAACAACTAGGTGTACCTCATAATCTAGAGACTTTACACAACATGCCCCTTCTGATGCATACAAATACTCTTGAAGTACACCTACACAGAACCTTGACTATCTTGACATCTCACATACTTTATCCAAAGTTCACACACATCTAATTTTTCAAACAAGACTTTACAACACGAGAAAAAATCATCAAAATTCAAACCCAACTTTACCTCCACAAGCCTTATTAGCACACTAAGACCTAATTAATGCTTTTGAAACATGCTTTTGAATTCCAATTTCATTAAAAAGACTCATGAATCTTCTACACTTATCATATCATTATGACTACCGAGTAGTCACAATGGTATGGTTTCAAGTCATAACCCTAAGTCCATGCTTCTAATAAGTCCATCTAGTAACCTCCTATAGAAATGATTACAAAACCACTGAAGAATACTAATTTTGATACCTCATGAAGCTTAAGAAAATTGTATTGACCTTATGATAATAGTTCATACCTTGATAAGATCTTCATTTAAAATTGTAGCACCTTCTCTAACTTTGAATGAACAACTTGACACTTCATGGTCACACACAAACCCTTCATACATTTACTTGACATTAAAGACTCAAAAAACTTATCTCGGCTTTGTAGATGGTCACATTAACCATTTTGGAGTCTCTTGATCATATCTTATTAGTTATGAAACCCTCATACCAGTTGAACCTTGCCTATCCATAAGAGAACCCGATCCTTTGAGTTTCATAGTCCTTGGATGAACTTAATTTAACCTTCTTGAATATCCATACCCTTTGATACTTTCACACACGAGACCGAGAACTCTCTTACATCTTGATTGAGGGAAATTACAATTTTTTTTGCTTGATTATGGTCCTTCAAACCTTTTTTTTTAGAATCATCATCATACTCTTTCATCAAAATTTTGTAGCCTTTGTCTTGAGGGCACCTTTCTTAGTCATGTCTTCTTTGGGCACCGAGAAAATTTTCTTTTTATAGGCTTGAAATAAATACATGCCTTCTTCAAGTGTCTTTTTAGTATCGTGAGTAACCTAAATCATACTTTAGCACAATCATACATCACCTCCTAGGATCTAATAAACAAGTTATCTTTTTAGCACATCATAAAACCTTGTCATAGATTTGAACAAGTGACATGAACAAATAACACATATATATGAGAATAAAAATGAATTTATTTGAGCTTAATCCATAACTCAGGTACAAGATACATGTAGAGTCACATACCCAAACTAACACCATATAAAGATGGAAGTTAGACTCTTAAACTTCATACTAGGACAACAGAGTTTACACAAATACTTTTACAAACCCTAACAATGAAATTCACTACCATGGAGATGTGACTTCTCTTTCACACTTGCATAGAGCATGACATAGTTTTTCTCAAGACCATATACCCATGAAGCCATGCATAATAAAAAATTAGACCTTGATACCTCATTTAAAGAAATTAGAGACCCACATTTCTCATTTTCTTAGAGGCCATAAAGATTTATCACTATTTTATAGATCACTTGGCACCAATTCACAACATATTGACATTTTCCCCTCATTCACATGTTCTAGAACACAACCTTGGACTGAAACTGATCATTATAGCCTTTGACACATTTGATAGTACTTCAAACACGAGAGGTAACACATCATATCAAGACACAATATATCGACCATTATATCCATGACTTAGAGACACATTTGACTTTTACTCAAACTAGCTGACATCAAGACAATCCATTACATTATAGGACCAACCATGAGAGACCATTTCTAAATACTTATAAACTTGTAAGAGACCAGAAACATACCTAAAGACATTTTGACAATCTTAACAGACTTAATACTTGTTTGAAGACACAAACAATGACACCTTTGAATCAAATGCCTAGAATATATATATCTTTTCTCAAAGACATGAATTCACACAAGGGTATGGAACAATAAAACCTTACTCATAATAACAATACTTCAAGGAAGACAAATCAAGTCCATTTTACACACTTCAAGAGACCTTAGACTCATAATTTTGACTTGGGATAAATTTTAAGATTTGACTTAGACCTTTGATACACAACTTCATTATACTTCTAAACATTGATATACACTTTAACTATAAGTCTCATTTATAAAAACTCCTTGGAACATTTTAAGCTCATGACACAAGCTTTGATAGTACTATGAAGGCACTTGAATTATTTTCAAACCCACAACATTTTGACATATAGGTTCAAGATTACAGGCCCATCTTGACAGAGAATACTAACTTGACAAACTTGTTTATATTTCCATTTGTCCATAGTTCTATGCTCACACTGTATGATCAGAATGAATATTCATGACACACACAAACATACCTTATATGATGAAATGAATAATCTTTTCCCTTATGATCCCTTTAGAGTGTCATGCCCTTCTTAACTTTCACAAACATACTGGTTTTCTTCTTTCTTGGACATATATTAATGAAAACAAATCCCAATAACTCCCACGTATGAATGGATATTTTTTCACACTTATGTTCCTTGTCACTAGAATGAATTTTGTGCTTAGACTGCATACTTCCATGATTAGAGCTTCTTCACATTCATCTAATATTTCCTTTAAATTGAGAGATTCAAACTCATCTAGAACATATTCAAACTTTTATCCTAGGTCATCATCATTTCCATTATCCACTTTAAGGCTACAAGCTTCATGAATAATTTTAAAATCAAGACTTAGGTCTTCATCTTTGCTATTTGAACATCCTGCATCACAATCAACACAAAAACTTTATTTTTCTCCTCCAAGAGACTTCACATCAACTGTACTCAATGGAGATGGTGTACACACTTCATAGATGGACCACCATATGTAAAATCCTAAGGGTGTTTAGAAAAACCTCATTCGATCAATGGATTCGTTTGAAAATCTTCCACTTTGGGGCCATATTCTTCATGATCATCATCATCTTCTTCACATGACTTGCTCCTCAATTCTTCATATCTTTTAGGTCTTCATCTACTTCCTCCACCTAAATGAAAAACCTCTTGAATTTTTATCTTGAGCCCTTCAAATTCTAACTTTCTTCTATATCCATCTTGTACTTAAAGTATCTCTTTCAAGTGGTGAAAATTTATTCTCTAAGACCTTCTCTGATACCAATTGTTGGAAGCACAATGACTAAGAGGGGGTGAATCACCATTCAAAAATTACATCTTCATTCCCAATTTCTTAGTCAAGCTCCCATATTCATCAAACATGGTAAATAAATCATTTAAACATTAATCATGGTCGTAAGTTTTGTTAACCAATAAAATAATTTCATTTAATGGGCCCACTATCCTTTGTATTTCTCAAAACTGATGTTTCCTACACCCTTCAAAGACCCTAGAAACTTCATGTGATCGGAAAATATTTTTACTCAACCAAAAATGCCATGTGAAAAATCCAAAGAAATGGTAGAAGTTGTAGAACATTTCTAACTAAGTTTCAAGTCATGAAACATCCTTCACTTGAAACCATAACAACATTTTCCTTCATCGATCAATCAAAAAACGTTATTTCCAAAGGTTAGCTCATAAAATAATTTATACATGAAAATGGATTAACTAGATTAAAAATTAATCCTTATTCACTTTCTAGGTGATAGGAAGCATCATCCAATCCATCTCATGCTTCAAATAACATCAAAATTTCATCAAAACACATGCTATATTAAACTACCAAAAATGTTCTTTCTCAAATAATTCCATGGAAACCTTGTAAAATGAACTCATCATGAGGAAATCCATATACCAATGGAAATATCTCTAAATATATGTTCCAACACAACTTTAATCATCTCAAGAATCTGCATGTAGCTCAATTCATTATTGGACCCTGCTATTTAAGACCCCAAAACTACCCTTTGACCAGATCCAACTGTTTAGATCTCAACACAAGATGAACCTACATAAAAACTCCCAATCAATAAAAACTCCCAATCATCATGCACCATCAATTTATCATGTTACTCCTTTGACAAACTTTTCCTAAAACCTTCTTCTTTAGAAAACTCATATTTTTATATGGGCCCACATATGACCAAAATCTCAAACATACCTTTCTCAAAATATGGAAGATTAATTTACAACATCCAATAATTAGTTTTTCACTAAGAATCAAAACTGGGATGATACAAGCACTTTTTTGCAAATTGCTCCTAGTTAGGGTTTAATTAGGGGTTTAGACAACTTTATCTTCTTTACGATCATTTATAAAAATGTGACCATCAAACCAGATCATTATTTTTTTGAAATATTCATAACTAAAATTATAATATATTACTAAGATCTCAGGTCCCCATACAAAGAATACAATTCACAATGAGCATCAAAATGTCAAAATTTTCCACTAAAACACACTATTTCTTACCTAGTTTTACCAAAAATTACATATATTCAAAATATTCAGCATAATGACCTAAAAATTTGCATGAAGAACCATGACAACATCATATAACTTCTCATAATCACAACATATATTATATATTCCTTAAACCCTCTAGCCACAATGACTTACTCATGTTAAATTGCGTGTTCTCAATGTTTGCTTCCCATCGACCTCAAATATGCATCTAACCTATGAATTATGACCTAAAACTCATCATACACCTTAGGTACACTTCCACCATGATTAAAAATTTCTCAAACAAGAAATATATGGTGTGAATCTCATACCTCTACTTCATGCTTTAGATGCTCCAGAGCAAAAACAACCACGAAGATACCCGACTCAACCATAAAACCACATGAATGGACCATAATTACCTTATACAAACTCATATACACTTGTAACACACCTCATGGACCATGATTGACATCATTAAAATAAGAAATCACCTCATAGGGTCCCAAACAATGACTTAGCTCACTCAATTATGCACTAGGACTACTCTGACTCACCAAATCTTGACACTACCAATCAACCTTCATGCTTGACATCTTAATGACAACATATAGGGACATATAAATCACCTTGACAACCTTTTCCATCAATGGGGGTTGACATCAATGACACCACTATCCCAAAATGGCCAACATTTGGTGATTGTGAGATCTCTCGAGGGTGATGATTGTTTTTATCCCACAAAAAATCTAGATCTAGATTGGTCTATGCATGACTATGTATCAATGTTCCCACGGGATCTAAGGTGCCCAAAGAAATTTTTTTGACTCTTCGTATGACAAATGGGAACAAGAAATTTATATTGAGAGTTCTCTTTTTATTTGTGACAAGTGCATAGTGGTCGCCGATGAGACAAGGACTTTTTATCGTGGTGATATGCCCAAAAAAATGGAGAATGAGAATATTCGTGGCCTTTGATTTTTTGTTTCTTAGGGTGATGATGAGTCAAGGGAGGAAGAATCAAGCGAGGCAGAGGATGATGTAGAGGAGGATGGCGAGAAAATGGATTTTTTTGGTGGTTCCTTCCAATCCTATGATGTCGGAGGATGTAGAGATTGGCGGTGGTGTCGGATTGCAAGCACACTAGAGGATGAGCTAAGCATTTCTAGTGTCCATTCTAACAGTGATGGGTTGGGAAGACCCATTGGGTGGGATGGGATTGTTACAAATTAAAATCTTGGGATTCTTTCGGTAGGTGGTGCCATATCCAATTCAAATTTTACTCCCAAAGAGTTTCTTGGTAGATCGAACCATACTATGACACATAGAAATAACTTGGAGAAGGTTCAGTGATTGGTGGATGACATGGGGGGTAGGTTGGAGGTGGTCCTTAGGTTAGATGAAGGTGATTTTCATGGTGGGGAGTTGATGGGGACATCATAATCCATGGTTTTGGGGATGGTTAGAATAGGGTCCACCCCAAGAAACACAAATTCATGCAATCAAATCATGTGACACAGATTCATAATCTTGCAGCTTTCGATGTCAAGTCTTGATGTTTAGCTCTCTCATTGTTTTGGGTCAAGTTTCTTTATCCCGTATTTCGGTGTAGCTATCATCATCTTCACCTCATTTCTTTTTGGGTTATCACTCTGGTTCTCTTTACGGTCACTTGCGATCTAGTTTCTCTTAGTGTATAGGGTTTTTGATCCCTTCAAAATCAAATATTTTAAACCTTATCTAAGAAATTTTTCCCTTACCTAAACAAAGTGTATATAGGTTCATAGAGTAGGTTTTTGGATATTTTATAGTATGTGGACTACTTGCAAGATGAAAAATTGATGGTTAACTGTTTTATTCGGGGCCCGAATGTAGACATATCGAACTGTTAGGATGCTATATCCTCCCACACTTGAGAAGGACGTTGAGAAGGCCTACTTAGGCGAGGAGAATAGGACCGAGGGTGTAGGAAAACCAAGATAGGAACAAGAGAAAATTTAAGGAGAAGATATAGGCCTTTCAAAGCCAAAGGTCACAGGGTACAACACCAACCCCTAGAGGAGGATTCTAGCCTCCTCCAAAGCGGATTGAGGGCTCCACAACATCCACAACAACATACACAACATAATGGCCACATGCAAGAAAGGCATAGATAGAATCGAGCTTACGAGTGGTAATACTAGAGGAGTATTTGGTGGAGCCAAGGATAGGAGATAGGGTACTCAACAGGCACATCCATCTTTCTCGAAAAAGTTTGTTAGGGTTGGGCTGATAGGATCAGTTCACCAGAGTATCGAGGCAACCCATCTCGGAGGGGTATATGAGGAGGTTTTATTTGCAGGTACCCTGATTAGTGTGTGCATATGTGTCTCGCACAAACATGCTACCATGGATATGCATAAAGCCCCTAGATCTTAGAATACATTGGGTGATATAGGACGTGCCCATCATGTATATGAAGAAGTGGTTGAAAACTGCCAAGATGAGCATCGGGATACGCTTATTGATATGACAAGTACTATCAAGGGTATTTCTATCTCAGTACTCTTTGATTAAGGTGCTTCAGATTATTTTATATCTCCTTCTGTAGTGGACCAATGTGTGCTAGTGGTGGTTAGGTAGCCGAAAGTTGGCGAGGTTGAGTTAAACTCTCGGGCCAAACTTTTTATGGACTTGTATGTGGATAGTTACGTACTTGATTTAGGAGTTTTCTCCACTACACTTGACCTTTGAATTATACCTCTAGGATCCTATCAGGTTGTTTTGGGTATGGATATGCTCGAGGCTCATCAAGCCAAGGTAGATTGTAAGGAATAAGGTCATTAAGTGTCTAGATGATCTTGTGAGTGCATTTGTGATTTTAGGGAAGTAAAGGCCTATCTCTTTGTGCATGATCTCAGCTAAGAAACTCAAACAGATTATGCATAAAGGTTGTTAGTTATTTTTTATCACTATCAGTGATCGATCAGAGAGCACTCTAGAGCATTCACCCTTAGATGATCATGTAGTTTCGAGGAGTATGTAGATGTGTTTCAGTGAGCTTCCAGGGGTTACTTACCCCCGTAGAGAGGTAGATTTCACCATTGATTTAGTGCAAGGATAAGCACCAGTTTGTAGGGCACCCTATTGGATGAAAAATATAGAGATTCTTGAGCTCAAGATACAATTAGAGGAATTTTTGGAGAAGGGTCTCATTTTCCTTAGTGTATCTCCTTGGGAATGCCAGTCATATTTGTGAAGAAGAAGGATGGTTCACTTAGGATTTGTGTAGACTTCAGGAAGCTTAACAAAGTCATAATAATTAATTGTTATCCTCTCCCTAGGATTGATGACTTGTTTGATTAGATGCGGGGAGTGAGGGTGTTCTCCAAAATTGATCTCAAGTCAGGTTATCATCAGTTGTGCATATCAGATGCAGACATTCATAAGACAAATTTCCACACATGTTATGGGCATTATGAGTTCACAGTTATCCCTTTTGGTTTGACCAATGCCCCAACTATCTTCATGAGCCTCATGAATGGAGTATTCATGAACTTTCTTGACCGCTTTGTCTTAGTGTTCCTAGATGATATATTGATATATTCTCATTGTGAGGAGGAAAATGAGGATCATTTGAGACAGTACTATAGGTTTTGAGAGAGCAGAAGTTATTTGGGAACTTGGAAAAATGTAGTTTCTTTGAAACAAGATTTAGTACTTGGGTCACATCATATCAGGTGAGGGTATCTCAGTAGATCCCTCTAAGATACATATGATTATTGATTGGCCGCCCTACATCGCTTACTCGAGTGAGGAGTTTCATGGGATTAACAAGATATTGCCACAAGTTTGTACAAGACTTTTCCAGGATTTCTCACCATATTACTTCCCTTCAGAGAAAAGGGAAAAAGTTTGATTGGTCAAAGAATTGTGAGCAAGGCTTACGGTTGCTTAAGGAAAGGTTAACCTCAGCGCATATCTTAGCAATTCAAGACCCTACAAAGGATTTTGTTATTTGTAATGATGCATCACTAGAGGTTCTAGGATAAGTTCTTATGCATGAGCATCAACTTATTTCCTTTGAGTCATATAAGCTCAAATATTATGAGCTTGACTATCCTACTCATGACTTAGAGCTTGTAGTAGTTTATCATTGTCTTATGCATTACCGTCATTTCCTTTTGGGTAGGCCATTCATTTTGAGGATAGATCATTATAGCTTACACATATCTTCTCACAATCGAACCTCAACACTTGTCGGTAGTGTTAGATGGAGTTCATATGTGAGTATGACATGGTGGTGCAATATATCAAACGAAAGGAAAATTTTGTTGTAGATGCACTTAGTAGACGATGACATGTGCTTTCATCCTTGACATTGCAATCAGACTTGAGAGGAAAGATTCTTCAACACCTTCTAGAGGACAAGTTTTATGAGGGTGCTAGATAGATGTTGGAGTCACAGGGTTCTCTAGAGGGTGAATTTTCAGGGTGAATTTTTGAGGCTGATGGTTTACTTTGGTTCCATAGATGCATCTATGTGCCTAAGTTAGGTGATCTGCATAACTTCATCCCTATAGAGGCTCATTGAGCCAAATATGTAGCACATCTAGGAGTAAATAGAATGCACACCTATATGAGGGAGTTATATTATTGGATTGGTCTATGACGGGACATAGCAAATTTTTTAGCATGTTGCCTTGAGTGCTTTATGGTCAAGGTAGAGCATTCTCATCCCGCATGACTTTTAAACCCTCGTGATATTCCCGAGTGGAAATGGGATGTGATCTCCATGGATTTCATAGTAGGACTCCCTATGTCTTCTTATCATCATGATGCCATTATGGTCACTTTGTGGATAAGCTGACCAAGGTTGTGCATTTCTCACCAACCAAGGTCACCTATAATGCACATGCCATCACCAAAGTATTTATGGAGGACATTGTTAGATTACATGGGATTATAAAGACCATCATCAATGACAGGATACCTTTTACAGATCAATTTTCTGTACTTCCTTTCATGCCACTTTGGGTACATAGATTAATTTCATCTCATCATATCATCCAAAGATAGATGGGAAGATGGAGAGGGTTAATTAGGTACTAGAGGACATGTTGAGGATGTATGTGATGGACCAATAGAAGAAGTGGGAAGATTATCTACATTTAGTTGAGTTTGCATACAAAAACTATCACAGTTCCATTGGTATGGCTCCCTAACATGATTTGTATGGTCAACCTTGTAGGACACCTTTGAGTTGGGACGGAGTTAGATGAAAGGATTATTCAGGGACCAGCTTACCTACAATTTTAATATTAACACATTTTTATGATTAGGCAACATCTTGAGCAGGCTAGAGCACACCAAAAGGCATATGCATACACCAAGAGGATTGATCATCACTTCTCAGTGGTTGAAAAATTCTTCTTGAGAGTTCATCCACTCAAGAGTCTAATTCTCTATGGAAAGGGTTCTAAGCTATTGCCTCATTTAGTGGGGACATTTGATACTTTGGAGGTCATTGGTCTAGTTTCCTATTGCCTAGCTTTTCCACCACGCCTTGCACGGGCCCATGATGTATCTCATGTTTCTGTACTACGTAGATATGTACCTAATATCTCTCAATTTTTGAATTGGTCGGCATTAAGAGTAGAGGACGGAAGAAAGTGGAGGATGGAGCCCATAAGTATAGAGGATCACTTGAAGTTGGCCCTTCAGGGTCAAGACATGAACCAAGTTAGGGTGTAGTGGGACATATGAGATGAGACAACAACCACCTAGGAGGATGCTACACCATTGAGGGTTAGATATCCTTATCTCTTTCAATAACTTCTAGGAGGAACTCTAATTTTAGGAGAGGGGGATGTAGTGCCTGTTGGTACCGAAATTTATTCTCCCTCAGAAGATGAGCAACATCACAGGTTTGACAGGAAGCTTAGAGACAATCAGATCATGTAGTGTATCATTTTGTAGCTAGGAAAGAAATGCAACTTGCTCTTTGTCAATTAGATGTGGATAAATGGGTAGCACCCTCAAGAGGATTTGATCTATCCTCACTACTTTATGGTTGTGCCTTTCAACCAGGGTGAGAGGACCCTTTTATAGCTTGTTGTTTATGGAGGATATGGAGATGTCCTTCTTTGTAAAGTTATTAAGAATATCCCAAGAAAATATGATCAATACAACAAAACCTAACTATCACGAGTTGTCACCCTAGATAATTGAGATAATTTCTAAGCAAGGTTTAGGCCACTAAAGACAATAAAAATAGATTACTTCTGCATGTTTTGGTAATAGAAATTATGCATTTATACACACACAAGACAAACAGGGGTAGTATGGGTAAGATTGGTTGTTTTTAAATGAATTTTTGGTGGGAGGTGAGGCAGAATGGACTTGATTCACTAGATCTTTGAGAGATTCTACAAAAATGGAAGGCTTGATCAACAAAATGCTTCAGAATAGCTAGAATGTTCCTTTAACCAGAAGGTGTGCTTCAATGGAGGCCCAGATCAACACGTTTTCACACAAACTTTAAGAATCCAAAATGAAGGCTCAAATTGAAAATCTTAACTAAACATTATCAACCTTTGTTTCATCACGCCTAAGATACCCTCAAAGGCTAACAAACAATCTTATAATCATGCTAGGAGTACAATGATTTTAAATTTTTTTATTTCACTATCAAATGAAAGCTCTTTTGATAAATGAAATTGCAAATGCCACCGAACTATCACAAGGATAAGATCTTGTGTGATTCACAAAGATTTCAATGTAAGATTGCAATAGAACAAGAAGGACTATTTGTAGACATTCAAAAATGAAGCAGACACAATTTTTGCCCAAAATCAACACAGATTTACTCAAATTTGATTAAATTCATTAGCAGGGGAGAGTTTCTAGAACAATCTTAGAGCTCGTCAATGGTTGTACACTTGCAACCACCTTGACATGATCAAATTTAACACAAAAGAGATAAATAGGTTTCTCAGACGGTTTCTCAAAAAGATGGGCTCTATCAAACTTTTCTTTTAGAAATGAAATCCTGACCTCTAACACTCCAACCATTTGCACGAAAAGTTCATGCAATTTATAACACTTTTACAACATAGTTCCCCCAAAACAAAACATTCAAAGCACCATCGCCTATTGTGATTTTGATCGTGACCCCAAAATCAGATCTGCAAAAAGGTTTTCAGGCACATCAGAGGGAAAATCTCTTTGAATATTTCCAACATTCAATCCTTTCATCTAGTAAATCACTCCTCATCTCATGTGCCAACTACTTCCTCCTCCAATCCATCAAATCTGGTTCTTTGTGTGCCAAGGAAGGAAAAATTGGAAACTTAGATCAAGTCCAATAGTCATATCATGTCTTAATGGTAAAAGATGTTTTCAGATTTTCCCCACCAAACCAAGATATCAACTGGTTTCTTGTGTGCCAAGGAAAATCAGATTGAATCTGACAATCAGATTACATTTTAATGGTAAAAGACGTATACGAGATCTTCCCCATCAAACCAGGATATCAAATTAATTTTCCTCTTCATTTGGTGTGCAGGAGACATCAAGAAATGATAAAAAAACCATAAAACTTTGCATCCCCAAGAGATTTGGAGAAAAATGGTGGAAAAATCAGATATAGATGCACAACTGCGCCATTGATTTCCCTTTTGAAATTGGACCATCCACATGGAAGATCTGAGTCAAAATGGGCCTAGGGGTCTTTTTTACCTTTTTCAACTTTTGGAAAAAACGTAAAATTTCTCATTTTTCTCTGCCCCTCCACCTTGAAAATGGGCTTGACATGTGTCCCAATGTGGGTCCTAGCGGAATTGCACTTCCTTTTTTATACTTTAACCCTTTTCTTCACAAAAAGAATTTTTAAAAATTTCCCTCAAAAGCCTGCCTCCCCGCCTTTTGAATTTTCAAACTACCACGTGTCTTAATGGTGCATCTTGAGATGGTCCCAAAATTAAAGACCCCAAATAAGCGCGGGCCCAACACATGTCTTGATCTAGCAGAGTCTTTAGAAAGTTGAAAGTCTAGTGGAAGGCGCCATGTGTCTAGGGTCCGAGGTAGTCTCCTTTGGTCACATTGAAAAGTCGAGCGAAGGGTGGAGTGAGCGGAAGCCTCCAAGTGTCCTTCTGGCACTCCTTCAAAATAAAACCTAGGGGCGACAAACATATGCGGTCCCTCCACATGTCTCGTGCCTTTTAAGAAATCACTTAAAAACCTAAGTAAGGAAGGCCCAGCGGAAACCTCCACGTGTCTTTATTGTGTAACTTCAAGATGGTCCCCAAGAGTGAAGACTCTAAATGAGCGTGGGCTCACCACATGTCCTAGGCCTTAGAAAATTTCTTTAAAAATTTTAAGTCCGCAAATGGAGCCGAGGAAGCCTCCACCTGTCCATTTATCACATTTTTCAAGGTGGGACCCTGAGGCATATTTTCAAATGAGCGTCAGCCCACCACATGTCCACGGCCCGCCAAAATTGTATCAGCTGCATAAAATTTTTTCTAAGTCCGGGAAAAGCAGTGGAATCCTCCACGTGTCCTCCCGGCGCAACTCCAAGGCCAAACCAAAAGGTGAATTTTCAAATGAGCGTCATTCCTCCACGTGGACATGTTTTGGGTTGAAGAAAGCCATGGAGTTTTTAGAGTGTCCCATTGAGCCAAATCCAACAAAAAGAGCCATGTTTCCACTACAGTAGATATTTAAAACTGATGGGAGAAATGCAATAGTCAAGCCGTAAAAATGCAGGGAAACCACTGTTTGAGCCTAGAGATGAAATTTTCTTCAAGGATAGAGAATTTGGAAGTGTTTTAAGGTTCAAACATGACCCTCCGAGCTAAATTCAATCATGTTTCCTCAAGTACCTTGGGAAAAATGGTAGGGACAACAACACATGACTACGAAAAATGGAAGGGAAGGAACAAGATCGAGTTTTACGACCAAGTAACAGACTCCTTCACATGGTTAGAGGAATAAAAACAAATTTTGGGCATTTAAGAGATCCTCAACCAAGGAAGGAATTGACCATGGAAACTGAATGGAGGATAGAGCCTTCAAGCACCAACACGGGGAGATTAAAAATGTGATAGAGGCCGCGAACTGAGGGATTTTAATGGAAAATGGGGTGAGACAAATTTGAGCACCAACATTGGCTCCAACTTGGGGATGGGCACTCCTGTGAGTGCCACAAGAACCAAATAATAGACCAAGTGCCAAAAACATCCATTGGGAAAAGGAGTCACTTGCAGAGTAGGAAACCAGAACCATCTCCTAAAAATAACCAAGAAACTAGCAAAAACAGTCACCAAGGACCGAATCGAACAAAAACAAAAGAAATAGAAAACAACCAACAAACCATACACTATACAAATGATGTTCATCTTGATTATGGGGAATCAATCCAAGAAATGTTTTAAGTGCCTCCCATTAACATAAAATTTGATAAATTCCCCATCCAAGTCTTTCAAGAAGAAGGTATGTTCACCAATCTGAATGTCAATGGATTAAGGGCCCATCCATAGTGCATCAAATTTATCATGTTTTCCCTTGTCTTCATGCCTGTTATCCCATAACAACACAAGATCTCTAATGTTGAAAGTTCTGGGTGTTACCTTTTTGTCAAATATCTTCTTCAACCTTTCTCTGAACTTCACATGCCTTTGGTGAGATGCCCTCCTTTCTTCATCAAGTTCAACAATCTGGTTAATGCAAGAATCATATAGACTAACTTCTTGATCTTCCAATTGTTGAAGGAATTGATATGAGGATAATTGCATATGTAGAGGCAAAGCAAAGCTTGAGTCCCAAACACCAATTCAAATGGACTTTTTCAAGTAGCTCTTTTAATGGTAATTCTCTCAACTTAAACAACAAACTTCAACCTGCTCACTCCATTTCCTTTTGTTCACCTCTCGAGTTTATCCTAATGATCTTTAATAGATTTTTATTGCTGGAATCTGCTTGTCCATTGCCTTGGGGGTTATAGTTGGAGGCATATGTCAAATTGATCCCATATTCTTTACACATTGCCATCAAAGGTTTAGCTTTGAAGCTCATGGCATTATCAACAACAATTTTAACTAACACTCCAAACCTGTAGATGATATGGTTCAGCATGAAGTCCATGACAATTTGGTGTGTTGCTCTCTTGGTAGGGATTTCCTCCACCCACTTAGTGAAGTAATTAGTGGCTAAAAGAATCCACTTATGGCCAGCACTTGAAGGGTTTAAAATCTCACCAATGAAATCCATTTTGCATCACTTAAACGTGGCTTCAATTGATACAAGCTACAAATGAAGGGAGCGTGAAGCTTTCGGTCTTCCAGAAAAATGTTGGCAAATCTCACATCTTCTAACCAAAAGAGTTGTATCCTTGAAGAGAGTTGGCCACCAATAACCAGCCCTCAAGATCTTGTGTGTTGTGACTCTTCCAGAAAAATTCCCCCCAAAAAATCCTCCATGGAGATCAAAAATTATCCTAGGGGATTCATCTTCAGTAATGCACCTCAAGAGGACTCCCTCAAGGTTCTTCCAAGCTAACCCAAAATCAGTAATGACATATTTCTGGGAGGCCAGCTTAAGAACTCTTTTATGATTCTTACTTAAATTCTCGGGGTAGTATAAATGTCCGAGATAAAATATTACATCTTTGTACCATTTAGAACTCATCGATTTCTCAAGGACATCCACCCTTCCTTCCTCTACTTCATTTACCTCAATAGTTTACAAGTTTCTTTCAACCATAATCTTAGCTAAGCCCAAACCTCTTACCAACTTTGTGGTTTGGATATCCATGTAATATTCCTGCAACTTTTTCACCCACTGCATCTTTTACTTGAGACCTCCATCTCGATAAGACATCTTTCACCATGGTGTGGGGAACATAAGCAATAACTTTAGAGCTCTAAATGTAAGGTCTAAAAACCTTTGTTGCTTTTACCAAGGAAAATATTTGTTTCACTATAATGGTGTATTTCAACTCAGCCCCCTCTAATGCCTTACTTGAAAAATGAAATTGGCCTATTATTGCCTTTATCATCCTTCTATGCAAGACGAGATGCAACAATATTCTCTGAAGCAAAAGAAAATATTTGGAAAGGATTCTTATAATCTAGAGTTACTAAAACAGGGGCATGCTTTAATTCCTCTTTGATCCCATTGAAATATTGAATGGCAGCCTCTTCCCACTTGATATCTTGGTCCTTCTTTAGCATGCAGGTAATTGGAATGGTCAACTCAACAAAGTTTGATATGAATCTTCTTATAAAGTTTATTTTACCAAAGAAGGATTGAATTCCCTTTTTGATTCTTGGAATTGGGACCTTGCTAATGGTCTCTACCCTCTTAGGGTCAATCATAACACCATCCTTTGACACAATGTGACCAAGCAACTTGGACTTTTGCACTCTAAAATGGCTCTTCTTAGGATTGAGTGAAATGCCATACTCTCTGCATCTTATTAGCATTTTTTCCAAGTGCTGCAAGTGGTCACTTCTCCTTCTGGAAAACACAGTCACATCATCTTGGTAAACAACAATAAAATCATTAATGTAACTAGAAAAAACAACATCCATTTCTCTTTGAAAATTTTCTCCAGCATTCATCAAACTAAAGGGCATTCTAACATAAACATAAGTTCCCTAAGGAGCGGTAAAGGTTGTCTTTATTCTCTTTGAATTCTTTACAAAAACTTGATTATAGCCAGAGAAACCATCCAAGGTAGAAAGTAACTTAGAACCATTCACTAATTGCATCATGTTTTCCATGTTTGGTAAAGGATAATTATCCTTCATTGATGCTCTATTCAAATTTCTAAAATCCACGCACGGCTGATATCACCATTCTTTTTCTAACTCGCCACTAAGTTTCACTGACCCAAGAAGAATACCTTGTGGGCTGAATAATCCCTCCATCCCTTAGTTTCTTCAGCTCTTCTTGCATCTTCACATAGAGGAGTGGATTAATCGACCTTTGCTTTGTCTAAATGGTTTTGCATTAGATTCTAAAGGAATTTCATGCTGAAACAAATCCTCTCTATATGCTTTTAACTCTGAATAAGACCAAGCCAAGCAGATCCACGATATTTCTTCAATAAGCTGGAATAGGATTATTTTTCCTCCTTGTTTAGATTTCTTCCCAACCAGATTTGTTATGTTTGTGGAGCCTATTTTCATGTTAGAGTGTGGTACACCTTCTATGTGTTACACTCGGGTATTTTTTTACGGTCCCACTCGGCCGGTGAGCGGGTCGGGGGTTCGGTGGCGAAGACCCCAAAGCAAATTTTCATGGGTGGTTTATTAACCCATAGGTAATGGGTAAATCACTGTTATGGGCTGTTTTTGGGCCCATGGTTTTTTTGTACCCATTGTTTGTAAAACCGCCTCTTGACTACCCATAGGTTTATGGGACGGTTTTTTTTTTTGCCCATTGTTTGATACCCATGTTTTGTAAAAATTCTTAAGCAATTGTCTATTTATATGGTCTTATGCATATGATAGATATACAAACAAATGTATTACAGATGTGTTTTGAATTCGGGTGTGAATTCTATAGAGTTTGTTGAGCATAGCTCCAAACGGATCTGGGTATTGTATTGAGAGAGTGGAGGCTTGTAATAAAATATGAGCAAGTGATTCTTGGTGGATGTAGCCCAAATTGGGTGAACCACGTTAAATCTTGTCTCTCTATGTTGTGTTATTTATTCTGCACTTTTATTTGAGATCTGTAATATTTTCTACATATTAGTTTCTACTGTTGCGATTCTATAAGGGATTATTCCGCATATTTTATCTCTTATTTCCTAACAATTGGTATCAGAGCCTAGTTTGGTTTCTTTGAAGTGTTGAATTACAAGGAAAGTTTTATCTTGAGTGGGAGCTATGGCAGATGATGGAAGATCTAGGGTTGATAAATTCAACGGGAAGAATTTCAGTCTTTGGAAGATGCAGATGGAAGATTACCTTTATCAGAAGGATCTTTATACTCCGTTGTCTGAGAAGGTGAACAAACCCTCGAGTATGACAGATGCGGAATGGGATTTGTTGGATCGGAAGGCACTTGGAATGATCTGGTTGTGTCTTGCATCTTCGGTATTATTTAATGTTTCAAAGGAAAAGACTACAAAAGATCTAATGGATGCATTAGGGAAGTTGTATGAAAAACCCTCTGCCTCTAACAAGATATTTTTAATGAAAAAGTTGTTTAATATGAAGATGTCTGAGAATAGTTCAATAGCAGATCATTTAAATGATTTCAATATGGTTGTGAATATGCTAGCTTTGGTTATAATAGAATTTGATGAAGAAGTTAGGGCTTTATTAATTATGTGCTCTTTACCTAAAAGTTGGAATAACCTGGTAATGGCGGTAAGCAACTCGGTTCCAGCTAACTCGAAGTTGAAGTTTGAGGATGTTGTAGGGGTGATTCTAAGCGAGGAAATGTGAAGAAAAAGCTCTGGGAATCTTCTACTTCAGGAATGCTTTGATAGTGGAAACTAGAGGGAGACAGAAGAATAGAGGAAACCGTGGAAAATCGAAAGATCGGGCAAGGTCAAAATCCAAGAGCAAGATTGTATGTTGGAATTGTGGAAAGTCTGGGCATGTAAAGAAGGATTGTTGGGAGCTTTGGGACAAGAAGAAACAACAGGAAGAAAATAAGGAGGCAAATGTGGCATCGGGTAATGTATGTCAGGATGCTTTGATTCTTTCTTTGCATAATATTACTAAATCTTGGGTTTTAGATTCAGGGGCTTCTTTTCATGCTACTCCACATAGGCATTATTTTGTTGATTATGTTCAAGGGGATTTTGGGCATGTTTTTCTTGGTGATGATGAGCCTTGCAGTATAGTTGGAAAAGGTTCTATTTAGGTTAAGATGCAGAATGGGAATACATGGCTATTGAAGGATGTTAGACATGTGCCTACATTAAGGAGAAATTTGATATCGGCGGGGCAATTGGGAAGTGATGGTTGTACTGTGATATTTACAGACTAACTCTTGGAAGGTTACCAAGGGTGCTCTTGTGGTGGCAGAGGTAAGAAGGTTAGAACCTTGTATTTAACCAACGATAGTACTAATGATTGTAATCTTGTGGCTTGATGCGAGATACAACATTATGGCACTATAGGCTTGGTCATATGAGCCATAAGGGCATGAACATCATAAAGAAAATTTTCTGGATATACGAAATAGGTTTAGATTTTTGTGAGAACTGCATATATGGGAAATAAAAGCGAGTAAGGTTTCTCAAGGTTGGACCTACAAAGAAAGAGAGTAAGTTAGAGTTGGTACATTCTGATGTGTGGGGGCGGCTCGGGTATCATCTCTGGGGTTCAAGTTATTATGTTACTTTTATTGATGATGCAACAAGGAAATTTTGGGTTTGTTATAGTAGAAACAAATATGATGTATTTGAAACTTTTGTTAAATGGAAAGCCTTGGTAGAGAATGAAACAGGTCTTAAGCTAAAATGTCTCGAAGTCGATAATGGAGGGAGTATTGCAGCAATGAATTTAATGATTACTATTCTAAGAATGGAATCCGTAGGTAAAAAGATGGTTCGAGAACTCCACAAAAATGGGGTATCGAAAGGATGAAACGAAACAATAATGGAATGTGCTAGGAGCATGAGGTTACATGCGGGACTACATTTTTTTTTGGGAAAAAGCGGTGAGCACAGTGTACTTGATAAATAGAGGACCCTCAAGTGCCTTGGATGGAGGCATACCTGAGGAGGTATGGTATGGTAAGAAAGTTGATTATTCATTTCTTAGAGTCTTTGGATGTGAGGTGTTTGTTCATATAGACAAGGATGATAGGACCAAGCTAGAGGATAAATCAGAAAAATGTACTTTCATTGGTTATGGTGGTGATGAATTTGGGTTTAAATGTTGGAGTATTAAGGACAAGAAAATCATTCGGTCTAGGGATGTGGTCTTTAATGAGAAAGTCATGTATAAGCAACAGTTGCAGGAAAACAGGAAGAATCCAAGAAAGAATATGTAGTGGTAGAGGATCTTCTAGATGGGAAAGTGACCCATGAATCAGTTCAGGAACCTACTCAACAGGAACCCCAAACTCCTACAGTGAGGAGGTCTTCTAGGGTAAGAAAAGAACCTGAACATTTTTCTCCTTCTCTTTATTATTTATTACTCACTGATAGTGGAGAGCCAGAGAGCTTTGATGAAGCAATGCAGGTAGATGCCAGTAAGAAGTGGGAGCAAGCCATGGATGAGGAGCATAAGTCTCTCATGAAGAACCAGACTTGGGATTTAGTGAAGCTACCGGAAGGTAAAAGAGCATTACAGAATAAGTGGGTGTACAAAGTTAAATACGAAGAAGGAGGAAATAAAAGATATAAGGCCCGGTTGGTGGTCAAGGTGTTTGCATAGAAACAAGGTATATATTTTGATGAGATATTTTCTCCTATAGTAAAAATAACTTCTATTAGAACTATTCTTGGAATAGTGGCGTGAGAAGACTTGCACTTAGAACACAGATTAGATGTAAAGACTACATTTCTCCATGGTGATTTGGAGTAGGAACTATATATGCAGCAACCAGAGGGCTATGAGGTCAAAGGTAAAGAGGAGATGGTGTGTAAACGAAGAAGAGCTTGTATGGCTGAAACAAGCTCCACGTCAATGGTATAAGAAGTTTGATAGCTTCATGATGGAGCGAGGTTATATTAGATGTCATTCGAACCATTGCGTGTATACAAAAGAAATTTGAGGATGGAAGTTATATTATCCTGTGTTTGTATGTTGATGACATGTTGGTTGCAGGTAAAAACATGCAGGAAATAAAAGTACTCAAGAAACAACTAAGTGAATCCTTTGATATGAAATATTTGGGGGCAGCCAGAAAAAATCCTTGGTATGAGGATATCTCGGGATAGGAAGGAATGGAAGTTGACTTTATCTCAGGAAGAGTACATTAAGAAGGTATTGGATAGGTTTAACATGCAGGATGCTAAACCAGGTTGGGACTCCTTTGGCAGGCCATTTTAAGTTATCAAAGGAGTAGTGTCCCAAGACAGAGTAGGAAAGAAACCAGATGTCCAAGGTACCTTACTCATCAGCTAGTTGGCAGTTTGATGTATGCTATGGTGTGCACTAGGCCTGATATTGCCCATGCAGTGGGAGCTGTGAGTAGATTTATGAGTGATCCAGGTAAAGAGCATTGGCAAGCAGTAAAGTGGATCCTTCGATATTTGAGAGGAACCATGGGGACAATTTTGTGCTACAGTGGATCAGACACCACTTTACGTGGTTATGTAGATTCAGACATGGCTAGAGATGTAGACAATAGGAGGAGCACGACAGGTTATATTTATACTGTAGGTGGGACAACAGTGAGTTGGATTTCATGACTACAAAAGCTGGTGGCTTTGTCAACCACGGAGGCTGAGTATGTTGCTGCCACAAAGGCAAGCAAAGAGATGATTTGGTTACAAAAATTGCTTGAGGAGTTGGGGCATAAGAAGGAGGAATGTAAGCTGCATAGTGATAGTCAGAGTGCTATACACCTAGCTAAGAACTCTACTTTCCACTCTAGGATGAAGCATATACAGTTGAGATATCACTTCATTAGGATAGCTTTGGAGGAAGATAAGTTGAAGTTGGAGAAGATTCATACCAGTCAAAATCCTGCAGACATGATGACCAAGGTGGTCACAAGGGATAAACTAAAGCTATGTTCAGCTTTGGTTGGCCTTCGCGGATGACAGTGAAGGGTTGAGAAGCTTGCTCAGTGGAAATTAATCTCTAAGTGGGAGATTGTTATGTTTGTGGAGCCTATTTTCATGTTAGAGTGTGGTACACCTTCTATGTGTTACACTCGGGTATTTTTATGGCGGTCCCACTCGCCGATGAGCGGGTCAGGGGGGGTTCGGGGCGAAGCCCCCAAAGCAAATTTTCATGGGTGGTTTATTAACCCATGGGTAATGGGTAACCGTTATGGGCTGTTTTTGGGCCCATGGTTTTTCGGTACCCATTGTTTTGTAAAACCACCTCTTCAGCTACCCATAGGTTTATGGGACGGTTTTGTTTTTGCCCATTGTTTGATACCCATGGTTTTGTAAAATTACTTAAGCAGTTGTCTATTTATATGGTCTTATGCATATGATAGATATACAAGCAAATGTATTACATATGTGTTTTGAATTCAGGTGTGAATTCTATAGAGTTTGTTGAGCATAGCTCCAAACGGATCTGGGTATTGTATTGAGAGAGTGGAGGCTTGTAATAAAATATGAGCAAGTGATTCTTGGTGGACATAGCCCAAATTGGGTGAACCACATTAAATATTGTCTCTCTGTGTTGTGTTATTTATTCTGCACTTTTATTTGAGATCTGTAATATTTTTTGCATATTAGTTTCTCTTTGTTGCGATTACGTACGGATTATTCCGCATATTTTATCTCTTATTTCCTAACAAGATCTTCCTTGGTTTCTCCTTTGTACTAAGGTCATGCTCCTCAACATCCCTTGAGGCTACTCTATTCATGTTAATAATGCAATCAACATTATCAAAGTTTGATTCAAGAGCAACCAAATCCTCTAGGAATGGTATTAGTCTTTAGTTGGATGATGTGTTTGCCAAACAAAATTTCTTTACCCTCTGCTACACACAGTATTGGCTCCCAATCAATACATTGATTAGAGAAATCCCCTTTGTTCTGTAGAAATATTTTGACCTAAGCATCATCATCAAAAAAATTCCAATGTTTAATGTTGTTAGGGATAGATGGCCTTGTTAACACCTCAACATCATATTCACAGTATGAGTACATTGCACAACTATCAAACCGAGACCCCAATACTGCAAGCTTGTCTGCCATAACATTGAACTTCCTATCATGATGCACAATTTTAAATGAATCAAACATCTCAATCAAGTCCCAGACTGCATGTTTGTACTATTTCATCCTCTGACTTTTAGTGGCATACAACTTTCTAATTTGTTTGACAATTAGTTCTGAATCTCCCTTAACAATGATGTCTTTAACATAGTATTTCCAAGCAATTATCAAACCTAACAACAATGCTTCATACTCAGCAATGTTGTTAGTACACTCAAAATTAAGTTTGAAAGAAAAAACAAACTCTTCCAAGCTTGGAGAAATCAAAACTACACCAGCACCATTTCCAAATTTGGAGCAAGCTCCATCAAACAACAAAGTCCATAGAGAGCCTATTTATTGAAGACTCTTACATTGATCCATTTTTAATCTTTCCCATTATAAAATTAGACAAAGTTGTGAGCATCAACACTTGTGTACAACACTTCATAAGATGCATTTTGGGATCCTCAATGAGGTGCAACGTTTTCTTTTCTCCATACAACTTGACAACGCTGCCTCAATGGGATCATGGCATAGGAAATATCCATTTGAACACTCCCACCAATACTTGCAGCCCTTTTTCTAGACAAAAACATACCTCACTTGGTGGGTAATCAACAATAACAACATCAAGCTTCAAGTTCCTACCCGGATAGGCTACAAGTTTTACCACCGACCTTTCACACATCCCACCATTGACAGACTCTCTGGAATTCATGGCGCAAAGGCACTTCCCATATGCTTTTGTTACTTTGATATCTAGTTCATTCATGACCTCAAGAGGCATGACATTGCGTGATGCTCATGAATCAAACATACGCTTATGTAGCAATCCGTCCTTAATGATCGAGTAGTGAAGAATAGATCTACATTTAGTGAGACTCTACCAAGGATGTTCCCAAATAAACCTTAGGTGGTTCACCTAGTTCTTCCAATGTTGGTGGTGTTTTTAGCTCTTCAATGATTGGAGGAGTCTCCACAATGTTTACATTTCTACCTAGGGAAGTCTTCTCTTCTTTTAACCCCAAATATTCAAATTCCCTCTTCTTGTGCTCAGAATCCTAAGAACTCAACAATTGGAACACTAACTTTGATTTGACTCAAAACTTGGGCAATGTCATATGGAACACAATTTGGCAAGGTAGTATTGGGAGGGAGACTGACAAACTCATCAGATGACACAAGATTTTTGACATTTTGGGCATGAGGAGAAGTATGAATTTTGTTTGGGACAACAAGACCTTTGGAAGCTGTATCTTTCTTAGGAACCTCTTTAGGAATACTAGTAAGTAATGGAGTTTTAGGTTTGGCTTGAGGACCTGCTCCTTTGACAACTCTACTCCTAGCATTATAATCATTTTCTTGTGCCACAACAACATTCATCAATAACTACCTATCATCCTCAAATGGAATTCCTCCATCATATTTATTTATCATTAAAGCTCTTAAATATTCAAATTCATTATTGGGCAATTCAAAATCTTGTACAATATCTACTTCTAAAGTATGAGAGGAAGGAAGATGAGGTACCCTATGGATGTAATCCCAAAATCGAGTGAGTTCTAGCACTTATAACCTCAGTTGAAGTTACTCCTTGTTGTGAGCTCATGAAGTAACCCATCATGCAGACATCATCATCAATATTATCATCATTAGCTTCCTCTTCTACTTTCTGATCTACTTCGCATGGAGCATGGGGCATGAAACACCTATCACACCAATCAATTACATCTGTTTCTTCAACCACAACAACTCTGGAAGCCAAAGAATTAGGCACCATTCTGTTTTCCCTAGCCTAGGGCTGTTTATTTCCAAATCCAACAAGTCCCTTACCTCTATCATTATATTTCTGCTCATTTCTATGATGATTTGTAAATCTATCTGGGCCTTGTTGCTTGTGCTGACCGTGTGAACTCTACCCAATTCCTTTCTTTGCCGGGCTAATTTGTATGAGATTTCTTTGACAACCCTTGCCAAAGTTTTCACAACTTCCTCCAAATCAACAACCTTACTTGCTTGAGGTTTTAAGGGTTAACCAGCTTCACACCCTCCCTCTTAGGAGGTTTTCGAATTGCCTTAGTGTTGTTCTCAATTTGTAGAGCCATGGTGAAGGCTTGCCTCAAATTGGTAGGGTTTTTGTCCCTCAAATAGTAAGGAAATTTCTGATCAAATGGATCTGAATACTTTATCAAACATGTTTCATCACATGGCCTCAAATTAATAGAAAATCTCCTCAAGGTTTTGTTAAATCTTGTGTTGAAATCATGCACTGATTCATTAGGATTTTTCTTAATATTTTTAAACTCAGACAAAAGGAACCTAGGGTCCATTTTGTCACCATACTGCAATCTAAATGCATTATTCATTTCCATCCAAGAATCAATGGAGTTTTTGGAAAAGACTTATACCAGTCCCTTGCATCTTCTTCTAAAGTATGAATAAACAATTTGATATATACATCCTCAAATTCCATCTCAAAGTCTTCCATCATGTTGATAGAAAGCTTTAAGTGTTGATCACCAGCTTATAGCATTATTTCCTGGAACTTTCGTATTCTATTTCTTACATCTTGGGAACTCGCATTTGGATAACCAACCATCCATCTAAAATTTATAGGACCAAAGGTATTTACAACAAAAATGGAGGTCTAGGTGGGGGATGGGCCGTGTTGTTTTGAGGAGGTGAACTTGGAGGAGAATCAAACTGATAAGGGACAAGGAGTATTTAAAACACTGGAGTATAACTTTAAAATGGCTATCCCTTAAAGGCCTTGTTTCTTGGAAGACCCTATCAACTTTGGAAAACACAAGTGCAAAATGAGAAGCAAATTTTTCAAATTCAAATGAAGGCCCCTCTCCAGATGGATAATTTATTTCTACAAAAATACTATTTGATTTAGAAGCACTTGAATGGAAATCTTCAATGATAGGCTGATCACCTTCATCAATGGAGATCTCTTTTCTTGACTGCTGATCTCTAACAACTCTCTAGGATTTTCTTCCTTCTGACTTTGTTTTTCTAGCTCTAGAAATAATGCCCTAGCAGGATCCTTTGTGAAGAAAGACCTTCTTCCTTCCATATTTTCAAAGATCAATAACAAATATCACTTGATAGAAGTTAAGACACTGGTATCTATCAAAAATCATATCAACATGGAGTCGCCACTAAGGATTTCCACCTTAGTTGTGCAAATGCACTAAAGAATATGATCTGCCAAATGTCTGTCAACACTAGAAACTAGAAATGGAATGATCTGACCTTCCTTTACCTATATTTATCAATGAAACTTAGTGCAATAATTGCAGAAACTAGAAATATTGTACACAACACCCGTAACTCGAACACTTCTTCTATAGGCCCGAACACGGGATGATGTTTGAAACAATGTACTATCACTTAGAGCATATAAGAAATGCTTACCATGGTCTCGAATATGAATGTAATCACAATTTCCTAATGTAACTTCTCCCAAAATTTATTCTCCCTCGTAAAGTTGAGCAACATCACAGGTTTGACAAGAAGCTTAGAGACAAGTAGATCATGTAGTGTGCCATTTTGTAGCCGGGATGAAATGTAGCTTGCTCTTTGTCACTCGATGTGGAGAAATGGGCAGCACCCTCACAAGGATTTGATCTATCCTCACTACTTTATGGTTGTGCCTTTCAACCAGGGTGAGAGACCCTTTTATAGCCTATTTTTTGTGGACGAGATGGAGATGTCCTTCCTTGTAAAGTTATTAAGAAGAGCCTGAAGAAAATATGATCAATACAACAAAACCTAACTCTCACGAGTTGTCACCCTAGATAATGGAGATATTTTCTAAGCAAGGTTCAGGCCACTAAAGAAAATAAAAACCTGATTTCTTCTATATGTTTTGGTAATAAAAATTATGCATTTATACACACACACGGGAAAAACAAGGGTAGTATGGGTAAGATTGGTTGTTTTTACATGAATTTTTGGTGGGAGGTGAGGCGAGAATGGACTTGGTTCACTTTGGATCTTTAAGAGATTCTACAAAAATGGAAGGCTTGATCAACGAATGCTTGAATAGCTAGTATGTTCCTTTAATTAGAAGGTGTGCTTCAATGGAGGCCTAGATCAACATGTTTTCACACAAATTTTAAGAATCCAAAATGAAGGCTCAAATTGAAAAGCTTAACTAAACATTACCAACCTTTGTTTCATCATGCCTAAGATACCCTCAAAGGCTAACAAATAATCTTATAATCATGCTAGAGTAAAATGATTTTAAATTTGTTTATTTCACTATCAAATGAAAGCTCTATTGATAAATGAAATTGCAAATGCCAAAAACTATCACAAGGGTAAGATCTTGTGTGATTTACAGAGATTTCAATGTAAGATTGCAATGAGAAAAGAAGGACTATTTATAGACATTCAAAAATGAAGCAGACACAATTTTTGCCCAAAATCAACACATATTTACTCAAATTTGATTAAATTCATCAACAGGGGAGAGTTTCTAGAACAATCTCAGAGCTCATGTCAATGGCTATACACTTGCAACCACCTTAACATGATAAAATTTAACACAAAAGAGATAAACATGTTTCTCAGACGGTTTCTCAGAAAGATGGGCTCTGTCAAACTTTTCTTTTAGAAATGAAATCCTAACCTCTAACACTCCAACCATTTGCACGACAAGTTCATGTAATTTATAACACTTTTACAACAAATTTTTCCCCAAAAACAAAACATTCAAAGCACCATCGCTTGTTGCGATTTTGATCATGACCCCCAAAATCAGATCTGCAAAAGGTTGTCATGCTCATCAGAGGGAAAATATCTTTGAATATTTCCAGCATTCAATCCTTTCATATGGTAAATCACTCCTCATCTCACGCGCTAACTACTTCCTCCTCCAATCCATCAAATCTGGTTCTTTGCGTGCTAAGGAAGGAAAAATTGGAAACTCAGATCAAGTCCAATAGTCATATCATGTCTTAATGGTAAAAGACGTTTTCATATTTTCCCCACCAAACCAAGATATCAACTGGTTTCTTGCATGCCAATCGAAATCGGATTGAATCAAAAGTAAGATTACATTTTAATGGTAAAAGACGTCTCTGATCTTTCCCATCAAACCAAGATATCAAATTAACTTTCCTCTTCATTTGGCACGCAGGAGATGTCAAAAAATTATAAAAACCATAAAACTTCACATCCCCAGGAGCTTGGAAGAAAAATGGTAGAAAAATCAGATATAGATGCACAATCATCGTCAAATTTCCCTTTTGAAATTGGATCATCCACATGGAAGATCTGAGTCAAAACGGGCCTGGGGGTCTTTTTACCTTTTTCAACTTTTGGAAAAAATGTAAAATTTATCATTTTTCTTTGCCCCTCCACCTTGAAAATGGGCTTGACATGTGTCCCAATGTGGGTCCCAGCAGAACCATGCTTCCTTTTTATACTTTAACCCTTTTCTTCACAAAAAGAATTTTTTTCAAATTTCCCTCGGAAGCCCGCCTCCCCGCCTTTTGAATTTTCAAACTGCCACATGTCTTAATGGCACATCTTGAGATGGTCCCCAAAAGTAGAGACCCCAAACAAGTGTAGGCCCAACACGTGTCTTGGTCTGATAGAGTCTTTAAAAGTTGAAAGTCCAACAGAAGGCACCATGTGTCTAGGGTCTGATGCAATCTCCTTTGTTCGTAGAAAAAATCTGAGTGAAGGGAAGAGTGAGCAAAATCCTCCAAGTGTCCTTCTAGTGCTCCTTCAAAATAAAACCTAGGGAATGATCCCCAAACATGCGTGATCCCTCCATGTGTCTTAGGCCTTTTAGGAAGTTGCTTGAAAATCCTAAGTAAGGAAGGCTTGATGAAACCTCCCATGTGTCTTTATGGCACAACTTCAAGATGGTCCCCAAGAGTGAAGACTCTGAATGAGCACGGGCTCACCACGTGTCCCAGGCCTTAGATAATTTCTTTAAAATTTTAAGTCCCAGCGACCCGAGAAGCCTCTGCACCGTCCCTCTCGTCGCATTTGTTAAGGTGGGACCCTGAGGTATTTTTTCAAATGAGCGCCATCTCACCACGTGTCCACGGCCCGCCAAAATTATACCAGCTGCATAAAAATTTATCTAAGTCCAGGAAAATCAGTGAAATCCTCCACGTGTCCTCTCGGCGCAACTCCAAGGCCAAACCAAAAGGTGAATTTTCAAACGAGAACTATTCCTCCACTTGGAAAACTTTTGGGTCAAGTAAGCCATAGAGTTTTTAGAGTGCCCCACCGAGCCACATCTAACCAAAAAGAGCCACGTTTCCACCGATGTAGAGTTTTAAAATTTGACAGAGAAATGCAATCGTCAAGCCATAAAAATACGGAGAAACCACTGTTTGAGCCCAGAGATGAAATTTTCTTCAAGGACAGAGAATTTGGAAGTTTTGTAAGGTTCAAACATGACCCTCCAAGCTACATTCAATCATGTTTCCTCAGGTACCTTGGGAAAAATGGTAGGTACAACAACACACGACTGCAGAAAATGGAAGGGAAGGAACAAGCCTGAGTTTTATGACCAAATAATATACTCCTTCAAATGGTCAGAGGAATAAAAACAAATTTTGGGAATTTAAGAGATCCTCGGCTAAAGAAGGAATCAACCATTGTTATTGAATGGAGCATAGAGCCTTCAAGCACCAACATGGGGAGATAAAAACATGACAGAGGCTTACAACTAAGGGATTTTAATGGCAAATGGAATGAGACAAATTCGAGCACCAACAATGCCCAAATTTTATAGCCTCAATTATATATTGATTTCTTTACTCATAGTTATGATTTGACAAGGATTTTGACATATTTTGGACATTATGTTATGTTATTTGATCTTTATGGACATGTATGGTGATTTGGACACGTAGAACCAATTTAGTTTTGATTAGTATGTTGGCACATTTTATTAGATGTTGTGGATACTAACATATTGCTATGTTATTTGGGCCTAATTGATATATGATGGATACATAGTTTAGTCACACGTCTTGATGATATGGATTATTCGATTATTGATGAGAAAACATGATAGCATGGATATATGTCATTTATATGTATTGCGATGGCTAACACATGGTGAATTTGTGTGGAATTATGCATGTTTCTCATTTATGATTCCATGTTGATGTTGTGATATCATATATTTCATGTTTAGACTTGATCGTTTACTGAGTAGTTTATTTACACTTGTATTAGGCAGATGTGTTTAATGTGTGCATTGAGTGTGCAAGTTATAGGGCACAAGAGAACGTGGGTTTTAAGGCAGCTACACAAATTGTGCACAAGCAACCCACGGGGCTAAGTCCTAACCATGTTAGTTGTATGAGGCCTTATTGTTTTCTTGTATTGTTTGGGCACCATGAGTGACCCTTATTTGTAATGTTGTATTTCATGTAAAAATTAATTGTGTTTAGGTTGTTTATTTTGTTAAGTAAACTAGGTTGGGGGACTTAATGGTCCCCACTTGCATTAAGTATGTATTTGTGTAAGTGTGTGTTAATTAAGGAGGATTGGGGTCACATGAGCACACTTGAGTGGGCCCCACATCCTCTACATATGTGCCCAAATGTGTCAAACCCGAAATTGGGCTATTTTTGGCATTTTAAGTGACCCCTTTTAGTTTTGGGAGTTCACTTAGCATGAAAATAAGCCCTTGGACCCTACCTATTAGGTAGGGGCTTAATTTCAAGGCATAGAGGGAGTTTCCCTCCCATTTAGCCTCTCTTTTGTCACCATCCATGTAAGATGGGTTGGAATATGTGTGTTGTGAAAAGTTTCATAAACTTGTCTCATTTTATTTTTGGGTAATTTAGGAGAAGGGTGTTTAAATGTGAGTTTATATTTTCTTCTTTTTATTTTGGGAGTCTTGCCTTGAAGGGAAGAGAGGGGTGATACATATCACCCCTTCATTGTGAGGAAATTTATTTATTTTTCTTTAAATACTTCCTCATGGAGGAGAAAAAGATTTTTTTAGCTTTTGTTTGGTACTTGGAGGCTTTTGGAGTTAGAGTTTTCTTGGATAAAGAATTGGGAAAAGCTTAGAGATATAGAGAGCTTGTAGAGGTAGACTCCTTGATCTCATTTTATGTTATTTGGTATGTTAGATCCTAGATTTTCTTATAGTTGAAATGTGTGTCTGTTGAATGTGTTGTTCATTGCTTGGGTATGTTATTTGTTATTTTCTCCATCCATCATATGGCTTGATGGATTTTTGAATTTTATTGGGGAAGAGGGAGGGATTTTACCTCTTAAACCTCATGGCTTGATGGGCAAGCCATGTTGGTTATTTTATCCCCTCATATGGTTTTACGTGGGGAAGGTGGTTCATATGGTTTGAACCCCCTTTCCTATCCTTGGAGGGGAAACCCAATGGGTTTGAAAATCCTTCCAAGGAGGATTTTAGGTGAATGGGTGGAGCAATAAGGAGGGATTGTTGTCTTGGAGGGATAAGGAGGTTTTGTGAAGAATCTTGTAAGTGTGCATCCTATGGTTGGACCACACTCTTTGGAATTTTGGATGTCTCATCTACTCTTCCCCATTGTTGAGGATGAATATGATTTTCTCCTTTTTTATTTTGATTGGTAAATGTTTTTGTTTTCTTTAGTGTATGAATTAGTCTTGTATGTAGTATGTTGGTTTTATGTCTCCCTTAATCTTGTGCACATTTGTGGAAGCTAACTCTCTCTCCTATAGGCTTGAGGAGGCTAGCATGTCTTCCGACATTTGTAAGGGCATGTAATTATGCCTATAGGTTGGGTGGTAAAACAAACATTTATCTATGTGTTGGATCCTTTGAAGAGCAAAAAGTTGGGGCTCAAGTTGGGAATATAGTTAAGAGTTTCTTTGCTTCTCATTGGTTTCACAAATTTTGTGAACAATGCTCTCATTTTAATCATGTGAATATGGCCTTGTTGGATGTTCTTTGTTCTTGTAAAGTTTCCATTTTGTGATTGGGATTAACCTTTAAACTAGTGTCACATTAGTATGTGTAATCTTCCTTCAATATTGGAAATAAGTCGTGTAACATTGTTCCTTTTGTATCTCAAGTATTTTAGGAATATGTTGTATTGGAGAGCTTAAGCTTAATTGTAATGTAAACCATTCTTGCATGAAGAAAGTTGTAAAAACCTTGTAACTTGGAAAGTAATGCAAGTATTTTGATAAGAGTCCTTCCTTGTTAAAGATCTTATTTTTTTTTTGGTTGAAACCTTCCTTTGAAAACAAAAGAAATGATTGTTATATGAAGTTGTTAAAAAAGTAATGCTACTCTTATATTTCTTGCTAGTATGGTAAATGATTAAGGAGAAAATGTGAATTTTTTTGTGGGACTTGCTTATTGGTAGAAATATGTTTTATTTATTTTGCTATTGCATTGGAAAATAAATATATTTGAAACACTGATGGTGTTTGAGGTTTAATATTGAATGGAATAATACCTTTCATGCGATATATCTCCTTATTGTCTTCTCTTGTAACTTTATCGCATGGAATGAAATCAGTTTTATTTTCCTTTCCATGTGAAACTTAACAAAATGATTATATTAGGGAATCAAATATGAATATATCTCCTCCTTGTTAAATTTTAATTACGTTCCAAGCCCCCACTTATTATTTGAAATATATTGTTACATTCCCTTGTCTATTATTCAAATGAGTAAATAATTATAAACAAAATAGAGATATTGAATTAGGAGGTTGTATTTTATTTACACAAATAACAAAACCAAGCATATTATTTTACAACCTAGTTTTTATTTTAAAATGGTATATAATATAAATATAATAAAATATATTTAAATATAGTTTATATTACATAATACCAATTAAAGAATGTATATATATATATATATATATATACATATATATGTATATATATATATATACATATATATGTATATATATATATATATACATATATATGTATATATATATATATATATATATATATATATATATATATATGTATGTATATATACATATATATATGTATGTATATATACATATATATATGTATGTATATATACATATATATATATATATATATATATATATATATATATATAACCTACGTAGAATTTATGGTGATGTGGTCACTCCTCCCCCAACTCCCATACCGCCACACCCAACCCCGCACCAAACTCCTTCCTTGCACCCCTTTGTGAGACCCCTTCACCCACACCACTATGCACCCCCTTCTGTGGATCTCCTGACTCCCAAACCACTATAACCTCACTCCAAATCCACGGCCATACAAACAATCCGCCACCGTGACACCCTTTGTAATTTCTTAATTCAAGTGTCTTTAATCCGGTTTTCATTTTATTATATATATATATATATATATATATATATATATATATATATATATATATATATATATATATATATATATATATATATATATATATATATATATATATATATATAGGTAATTTTGCCTTCTTTTAAAAAATGGGTATAAAATATACCCAACCAGAGAATATATTTGGTTAAGGAGATACAAAAAAAGAAAATAAATAAATAGATTGAGAAACCGATGACTCCAAACCTTCCATGACTCCTCCCTAACCTGCACTAAAAAGAAACAAAATGGATTACATGGAAAATAATAGACATGGAAAAGAAACCATAAAGATGGATTAGGGAATTTCTAGGAAACATAAAATCAAGGGCCAAGATTAGTTTGATCCTAGGGTTCACATAAAATCCTACGCAACTTGAAGCTATGGTATTTTGTGGGATTAACAAATAAAATAAAAAGAAGGGTGTGTGGGGGATATTAAATAAAAAGGGGGAAAGTAATTAAGTTAAAAGAGGTGTGTAGACTTTCCGTTGTGACCCTAGAAAACATTTAGTAGAAATAAGTAATTAAAGTTGGAATTGGACTAGTGGTTAATAAATTGGGTGAATTAAATTAGTATAATATAATTAATAATAGGAATCGGGTAAGTATAGTATTAGTATTTACCTTTAAAAAAATTGCGCAAATTTTTAACTACCATTTGGTGTAGTTTTCTATGTCCTCAAGCTCTATGAGAGGGATCTTTAGGTCTTTCATCTTCTCCATCACAATTTGGCCTCTAGATCCTCTTTTAACCTCCGGTTGGGTCCTCCTCGTTCTTTTGATTGTGGTTTCCATCTTCCCCTACCTTCTGAGTAGAGATGTGTTGCCTTGTTTCTAGACTATTGTTCTTATTTGTTAAAATAACACCATTGGGTATATGATTCCGCATTACTTCTTTTACTAAATTTAGATAAGACATTTTCAAGTCCCACGAACTAACTTCCTTTTACTCCAAATTTTCTTTAGATTTGTTGTCTGATGAATGTTTCAATGTGCCCCAATTTATGGAACGATTGATAGAACAAGGGTTTGTTTTCGTATTCTATTTTAATTGACATCTACCATATTTAGAAGACAAGGTTATGGAGGTTAGATTAGACTTGTTATCTCTGCATAAATACATATTTTGGCCAGCACCATCCTCTTTCTCGATTTGGTGGTCACATCAAGAGCAATGAAACTCCCACTTGATTTAGTTATTCCCAACAACACTTCTTCCTCCTCAGTAACTCCAAAAGAAGCCTTGTCGTCTTATCCAAATTGGAATAAAAGTGTTTTCACATTCAGATTTGAAACTAGGATTCCATTTTCTAAGGTATAAGCCCACCTTACCTAGAAACTAGGGTCCTCTCAAAATAATATGAATACAATCTTTTGTGGATAACAAAGAGAACATGAACAAACCTTTATTCGTAATGATTTCAAAACAATCTTTTAAGATATCGACTATTAATGTATTTTTGATATAGGCTATTAATGTGTTTTTGATTAAAAAAATCTTTACAATTTTAACAAAGTAATTTTTTTAAAAATAATTTCAATTGACTTTGTGTGATTGTTATTTAGAACGTAAGCATTTAATATTTGCTATAATAGTGACTTTGCAATTTTAATTAATTATACCTCTATTTACAAGTACATTTATTATTTTTAAAGTAATCGTAGATGGGTATCTTGTTTTGAGAGAGTTATCTTTATAAAAAGTTGTGACATGTTATTCATATGTAATTTCTTTATTCTAATGATATTATTCCTATAACTTGTTTTTATAAGAATAAAAAAGAAATCAATCCTCGTAAAGGGATTTTTTTGATGAAATAAGTTATTAGTTATTCAATTTACTTTTAAATTATTTAAATATTAATTATTTTTTATTTTATTATTTTTATTTAAATATTGATTTTATTTCTTATTTATGTAATTTGAATTTAACTCAATTAATTTATGAATATAATTTTATATTAAAATATTATAAATATTTGACAACGCACTCATTTTTTCTAATTTACTATAATATTTTTGAAATGGAAATTTTTAAAAACTTTGAAATTTATCCATTTATAATATTTGAACTATAATCAATCAATTTATAAATATAATTAAATGTAATAATGAAAAGCTAAATTGGAATACTCTTTTTTTTGGCAAAACCATTTGTTGTACAGATCGTGTAGAGTGTGGAAAGAATAAACTTTTTTCTTTATAAAGCATGAACAGATTTAAAGCAGAGAATATTTTGAAAAGGAAAATTAAATTTGTTGACAAAGATTTAAGGAAGGCACAAAGAAACTTCAACACTTATACGCACGAATTTATACGAACTGAAGCTAATCTTAGCAGGCAAGCAAAGAACGAGATATAAACTGGAGTGTGTTGCTATCGGAAGTTCATCGGTTCGAATCCCAAGAAGAACTTCTGTGCCAGAATTTTGACCGTTGGAGTTGTGTGGTGAATTATGTCGGACCCCAAATATTCGTATCTACCCAGCTCAAGGTTCGCATATTCTGGAACATTTAATTCGTTTTTACAGTTTCTGCATACAAATCTATTGCAAAACTATGTTTATTTTAGAGAAATTTTGATTTCATTCGTTTTTACAGTTTCTGGATTGAAATCTATTGCAAAACCATGTTTTTATGAGAAAATTTGATTCTTTTTTGTTTGCAGGGTACCCACAGCAAGGATATCCACAGCAGGGATATTACCAGCAACCACCGCCTGTGGCTGCTCCGCCACAGTATTCACAGGCTCCGCCCAGGAGGGATCAGAGCTTTCTTGAGGGATGGTACGAAAAATAATTAAAAACAAGATTTTTGTTATAGAAATTATTGTGTGCGTGATTTTCTTTTTCTTGTTTCTGTTTGCAGTCTAGCTGCGCTGTGTTGCTGCTGCCTACTGGACGAGTGCTGCTGAGATCCCACTCTGATTTTTAACACATGAAGAAGATGGTTTAACAGTGTTTGCGAGAAGAAAGAAGCTAATAGACGAAATATTAACTTTCTGAAACAAAGTTTGCATCCCAGTTTTTTGGGTTTTTGTTTGTGTGTAACCGTTTTTCCATCAGAAGACTCCTCTGTGAAAAGAAATTATACATTTTCTGTGATTGTAGAAATGTTTTGGAGATGTTTTGTGAATTACATTGGATTATGTAGCTTTGTATTATGCAATGACAAATAGATGACCGGATTTTGGATCGTGTATTACCACATGAATATGTTTATGGATGATAGTTACCCCCTTCTTTTTTAAACCTAGTGGTAAAATTAGATTAATACCTCCTCTCTTTTCTTGATGTGTTTTTCTTTGAGCTAATGAACTTGTTATTGTTATTTGTGGGCTAGAATCTAACATTGTGTAAATATGGATAGTGGTTTTGCACTAACTACTAAACTAGACTAACTATATAATGGATAACTGCTTTATAATAAAACAACTTAATTATAATGATATAAGTGGTTGACATATATTGTCCAAAAATATCAATATATTTAGAATAATTAAATATTATAAAGACTACAGTTTGTAGAATAATACAATAATTCACATGAATTTAGAGACAATTGTCATTTAAAGGTGCAAGAAGTGTTGGAAATATGCATGTGATGCATATTTAATTCCAACTATAGCTTTTTAGGAAAGCTAATTTTAGCTTTAGTCTTGCTTTAGTTTGCTTTAGTTAAGTTAGCTTTATCTTATTTTTATCATTAGATTTAATTCAAATAAATCTGTTTTAAATCATGCATAGCATGCAAATCTGCTTTAAAGCATGAGTTTAAATTTAGAATGCTCAAATTGAAAAGCTGTTAGTGGGTGAGTTATTCTATTTAAATAACAGCAATTGTAATTGCTTTGTATGCACACACAAAGGTGTGAAATCTGCACAAGCAAGGAAGGATGTGTATTAAAAGCACACAGCTGCATGCACAATTGTAAAGAGCTGAAGCTCTGAGTATGATGAAGCTTTTATTAATGAAGATTATGCACAGCAGTGCTGGTTTGAATATTCATATGTTTATGCAAGCTATTTAAGTATTCTGTTTATTTCTTTTATGTTGTTTGTTGTATAAGACTGCAGATTTTCTACAAATTGGTATCAGAGCAAGGTTATTCCAGCAGCTTATTAAATTGGTAGCAAGCTATGGCTTCTACATCCGGTATGCAGACACCGCAATTTAATGGAAAGAATTACGAATACTGGTCGTTGACCATGAAGGCGCTATTCAGATCTCAAGACGTGTGGGAGATCGTTGAAGATGGGTACACAGAGCCCGCAAATGCAGCAGATATATTGCACTTTCTCAAGCAGAGAAAGATACTTTGAAGGAGTTACGAAAGAAGGATGGCAAAGCTCTTTTCTATATTCATCAGGCAATGCATGAAAGCATTCTTCCAAGAGTGGCAAAGAAGCTTACAAGCAAAGACTGCATGGGATACTTTACAAGTCAGTGCATATCAAGGTAAGGAGAAAGTAAAACTGCTAAGCTACAGCTTATTACTTCGTAGAGATTTTGAGAATTTAGCAATGAAAGATTCAGATTCTCTAGAATCATTTTTTACTTATGTAGTTGGCTTAGTCAATCAAATCAAATCTCATGGTGAGACTCTTGAGGACAGAAGGATTATTGAAAAATTGCTTAGAAGTTTGCCTACGAAATTTGATCCTTTAGTTGTTTCTATTGAAGAAACTAAGGATCTGAGTCGGTTTTCTATTGATGAGTTACATGCATCACTAATCAATCATGAACAGAGGATGAATAGATCACATGCAAGTGTAGAGATCAAATCTTTTGCATCTCGGCATACAGGTAGTCGTGGCAAAAGAAGAGGAAGTTTCAGCCCAAGAGGCAGAGGAAGAAGTCCATCCAGAGGACGTGGCAGCAGTTCATCATACTCAAGTGGAAGAGGACATAATCAAGAACAGAGTTATGGTCAGAGACAAGATAAGTCTCATGTTCAATGTCATTATTAAAGAAGTATGGGCACTATGCTTATGATTGCAAGAAAAAGCAATATGATCAAGAGAGACAAAATCAAAATCAGGTCGAAGTTCTATTTCTAAACCTATGTTTATCAGATGCACAAGGATTGCTGAAGCAATACCTTCTTTATCCCCCATCAATGTAATTTGTCAAAAGAGAGTCCATGTGATGTATGGTATTTAGATTCAGTCATGCAGAATCACATGACATGTAATCTAGATTTGTTTTCTAGTTTGATGATTCAGCTTAAGAGTGATGTAACTCTTGGAAATAACAATATTGTGTCTCGTGAAAGGAAAAGGCACGGTTAGTATTCTAACAAGACAGGGGAGCAAACAAGTATGCAAGATGTTTACTATGTCATAGGTTTAAAACATAACCTTATGAGTATCGACAAACCGGTACAGAAAGGATACAAAGTCTATATGGAAGACAATGAGTGCGTGATTGTGACAAAGCTCCTAGCACTCAATTGATCGCAAAAGTGAAGATGAGCAGCAATAGGATGTTTCCATTGATTTTGAAACTGGAAGAAGAAGAAATCAGATCTGTTTGCAGCAAAGTCATGTGTTAAGCCAAATCCGTCTTTTGTTGAGTCATGCACTCAAACAGATGAGTCCTGCACTAATGAAAATCAAGTCTGCACTGAAGGAACACAATCAGCTTTTCATTCAGTTATGAAGGATGAAACATGGCTTTGGCATCTAAGGTATGGACATTTGAATTTTGGAGGTTTGAATTTATTATATAGAAAAAATATGGTTAAAGGTTTGCCATTGATTCAGAAACCTGAAAGGGTATGTGAAGGTTGTATTTTGGGAAAGCAACACAGAGATTCATTTCCAGTTGGCAAAATGAAAGAAGAGCAAGTACACCACTTGAGATTGTACATTCAGATTTATGTGGACCTATGCAAACAACTTCTATTGGAGGTTGTATTTATTTTATGACATTCATTGATGATTACACAAGGAAGACATGGGTTTATTTCTGAGAAATAAATCAAATGCCTTTGATACATTTCAGCAGTTCAAGGCATTAGTGGAGAAGCAAAGTGGATACTACATCAAAGTTCTCAGAACGGACAGAGGAGGTGAGTATGTTTCTAATGAGTTTATGAATTTTTGCAGATATCATGGTATACACAAGCAGTTTACTACTAGGTATACACCACAACAGAACGGTGTGGCAGAGAGGAAAAATAGAACCATCATGGAGATGGCGAGAAGCATGTTGAAGGCAAAACATCTTCCAAATGAGTATCAGGGTAAGAAGTGAACTTCTGTTTATATTTTGAACAGGTGTCCAACGAAACTTGTTAGGAACATGGTTCCTCAACAAGCATGGACTAATAGGAAACACAGTGTTTCACATTTCAGAGTTTTTGGTTGTGTAGCATATGCACATGTACCTGATGAACTAAGGAAGAAGTTAGACAACAAAGGAGAAAAATGTATTTTTGTTGGGTATTCAGAGAATACAAAAGCATACAAGTTGTATAATCCAGTCACTAGAAAGGTTGTGATCAGCAGGGATGTACAATTTATTGAGAATGAAGCATGGGATGGAAGTATAGAGAAAATAAAGTGAGTATAAAGCACATCTATTCCACATGATGATATGACAGATGAAACTTTAGAGGAACAAGCTACCGTATCTACAAATCTTGACATGCACCACAAGTCAGAGTAGCACAAGCTACACCTCCATCTACAAAGTGAGGTCACCAAGATTTCAGCCATCTTCAAATATGCAAGAGACACCACAGGGAACACCGTGGCTACTCCATCACCACAAAAGTAGTCCCGCATCAATACTCCTGCGCAAATGGAAAACAAGAAGTCTAAGTGAGATTTATAATGTTGATACAACTAATTCATTTTCAGTTTTTGCATTATTTTCTCAAGCTACAGATCCAATATATTATGAAGAGGCTATAAAGAATGAAGTTTGGGAAAAAGCCATGGATGATGAGATAGATGCTATAGAGAAGAATCATACATGGGAGCTAATGGATCTTCCAAAAGGAAAGGACGTGATAGGAGTCAAGTGGGTCTACAAGACAAAATACAATGCTGATGGAAAAGTACAAAAGCACAAAGCAAGGCTGGTCAGCAAGAGGTTTTACGCAGCAATATGGAGTTGACTACAACGAAACATTTGCACCAAGAAAGACGCTTTGGATACAAGAAGAATGGTTTTAGCAATTGCGAGCTCAAAACAAATGGCCTATTTATCGATGGATGTTAAATCAGCATTCTTAAATGGATTCCTCAAGAGGAAGTTTATGTAAATCAGCCAAGGTTATGAGATCAAGGTCATGAAGGAAAAGTATACAGATCAAGAAAGCACTCTATGGTCTCAAGCAAGCACCTAGAGCTTGGTACAAAGATAATAGATTCTTATTTGATTGAGAATGGTTTCAGTAGGAGCAGCAAAGTGAGCCTACCTTATACACCAAGATAAATGAGCAAGGTAAAATTTTAATTGTTTGTTTATATGTAGATGATTTGATCATTACCGAAATCTATCTACAGAGTCATTCAAATCAGCCATGAAGAAGGAGTTTGAGATGACAGATCTTGGTCTTATGCATTACTTTTTTGGGTATTGAAGTTCAACAATCGAAGGTAAAGTTTTTATCTCACAAGCAAAGTATGCAAGTGACGCTTTTGAAAAGGTTTAACATGTTGAATTGTAAGCCAAAGCCAACACCACTGCAAAGTAGGTTTGAAGTTGAGCAAAGAGGATGAAGGATCATTTGTGGATCCAACATTGTTTAAAAAGTTGGTTGGAAGTCTTATGTATTTGACGGCCACAAGGCCTGATATCATGTATGGTGTGAGCCTCATATCAAGGTTCATGGAATCTCCAAAAGATTCACATTGGCAAGTTGGAAAAAGAATTTTGAGGTATGTACGTGGAACAAGAAATTATGGAATTCTTTATTCAAGTTCAGATGAGTTCAAACTCATTGGTTATACAGATAGTGACAATGCTGGAAGTATAGATGATCGGAAAAGCACATCCGGCTATACTTTTCACTTTGGAACAGGAGTGGTTTCATGGGCATCAAAGAAGCAGCCCATTGTCACATTATCTTCAAAGCAGGCTTGAAGTAGTATGTAGCAGTGCACAGGAGCAGCATGTCAAGTCAAGCTGTTTGATGAGAAGAGTGTTACAGATTTACAACAAACAAGAGAGGAAGCTACACAGATTTTTTGTGACAACAACTCAGCCATAGCGTTGTCCAAAAATCATGTTTTTCATAAGAGGAGCAAGCATATTGATACGAGGTATCATTTCATCAGGGAGCTGGTAAACAACAAGGAAATTCATCTTGAATTTTGTAGATCTGAAGATCAGTTTGCAGACATTTTTACAAAAGCTTTAGCAAAAGAAGTTTTTGAATATTTGAGAGATTGTTTGGGAGTATGTGATCCTGCACATGGCAGATCTGAAAAAGCAAACACAACTCTAGAAGAGTGAAAGCTACAGTTTGAAATTAAGGGGGAGTGTTGGAAATATGCATGTGATGCATATTTAATTCCAACTATAGCTTTTTTAGGAAAGCTAATTTTAGCTTTAGTCTTGCTTTAGTTTGCTTTAGTTAAGTTAGCTTTATCTTATTTTTATCATTAGATTTAATTCAAATAAATCTGTTTTAAATCATGCATAGCATGCAACTGTTTTAAAGCATGAGTTTAAATTTAGAATGCTCAGTTGAAGAGCTGTTAGTGGGTGAGTTATTCTATTTAAATAACAGCAATTGTAATTGCTTTGTATGCACACACAAAGGTGTGAAATCTGCACAAGCAAGGAAGGATGTGTATTAAAAGCACACAGCTGCATGCACAATTGTAAAGAGCTGAAGCTCTGAGTATGATGAAGCTTTTATTAATGAAGATTATGCACAGCAGTGCTGGTTTGAATATTCATATGTTTATGCAAGCTATTTAAGTATTCTGTTTATTTCTTTTATGTTGTTTGTTGTATAAGACTGCAGATTTTCTACAAGAAGATACATCTAGACACCGAGAGAAATCGACTCTTGAAGACATGACTTATAAAATGATACTCACCATTTCTAAAATGGCTATGGAACCGGTTGACCATGGGTATGGAAATGGCCTTATGTGAAAAATGTGAATTTTGGTTTGCAAATGAAATCACATGGTCCTATTCATTAGAAACCTCACTCACTTTCTCTAGGTTTGTTATAAATTAGAAGGAATTTTCTTATCTTCATCGAATCTCTAATCTAACCTCAAAATCTTTGAATGCCCATCAAAACATGGGATATTAATGGAGGCATATGGTACCCTCCAACATTATCATGCCCCTCATGTCTTGAACAAAATTGTAATTAGGTCTAATTACAAATCAATAAGAAATCATGTATACAAGTGTCCACCCCCCCCCTTATCTTTAAATTCATGCAATAACTAGTAAATGCTAGAACGATCTCTTAATAATTGAATTTCTACTTTGGACATGGGGATGCTTTAGAGAACAATAACTTTCTCCTAGAACTTCAATATCACTCTTACATAAAATTAATCCATCGTCTCATTTAGTTAATTCCACTAATGAATATGTATAGCTAGATGTCTTGAAGTCAAATTAGAACCTTGTTGGATGATGATATCTATTGTTATGGTTTAGATGATCTAACACTATGTGCAGGGGTTCACACAACGGAATATATACTAACACCACACAAAATTTATTAAGTTTGAAGGCCCTAATGACATCTACGATCAATCTCCCTCTATTGGGGTGGTTACAAAGCTTATCAAACTTAGAAAATGACAAGGGGTGGTATTTTTTATGGACTCCACAAGATATTTTCCTTTATAGATTCAACAATGGTTCTATATCTCACCAAAATATCTCCCAACTTCTACCAAAAAGTCTCTCAAATGAGGCGTTGGGAAGGCTTTTATAGATCTTCATTCCCACCCATCCGTAATTTGAAATCCTGTGCATTATCGATGTCCAACTACCCCCTTAATAGTTAAGAGAAATCTACCTTGTAAAGTTCCATGTTGTTTACTTAGTTGATGGTTTTAATCTTTACCTACGACTTTGTTGTTTTTTCCTTTGTCCCAATTTCCTCACACAATCTATCTTCCTTCAAGTTTTGCACACTAGCCTATAGAAATATCGGTGTGCCATTAGTTCATTCTACTATGCAATCTTGCATGGAAATTTTTTATGCCAAAACTTCACATGCTCTACTTTGTCAAAGCACTTAGGTAAATTTGTGTGTGCCCTTTTATCAAATTCTCATTGTTCACTATTTTTTGTGTCCCTCTAATTTTACCATTACACAAAACTTTCATGCACTACATGCAATATTCTACCACGCTTAGATAGCCTTTATAATTCTTTCACTCATTCCAAAACTTAGCAAAAACTTCACAATTCATGTAGTCTTTAAATCTCCCATGATGCTCCTACATAAAAATGTCGAGTATGACAAAAGTGAGCTCTGTCTCATGAATTAAGTTCTAGAGTATGCCAGTGACCAATCTCCTTTGCACTTATCCATGTTGCATATTATTTTTGTGATTCTTCCACTTCACCAAGTATTATTTCATGTGTTTTTCTTTACTATCCTTAAGTCAAATATGGCCTCAACTTCTTACGCCTTCCTTCTATGGTATCTACCTTCTCCAGGTGTAAGGAATTCTCAAGTTTTTGCGTGTCCTCATCTGATTTTTCCTCGCCATTCTTTGCATCTTGTGCACCATTTAAGTCATCTTTTTCTGGAATTCATACAATTATGTAACATTTAATATCATTGAGATGTCCAAGTCTTCTAGTAGCTTGATCTTGTACGCATTTGGCCCAATTTTATGTAACAGACTTATATGGCCCAATTTTCTTCAAATTCAATTTATTATACGCCCCCTTAGGAAATATTTCCTTACAAAAATGTTCTAACACTTGGTATCCTACTTCAAAATCCTTGGTTTTATGCCTTTCATCCACGTGCTCCTTGTAACCTTCATTACTCTGCTCCAATTTCTTGTGTAAGTTACACATATGTTTATCATATTCTTAAAGATACATGCTCTGATTGTCCACTACTTAACTCTAGCGAATTCCATGGGTTAAAGCATACAAGTGTGTCCCACTTTTTGGCCATAAATATTTTAAAATCTGACTAGTAAATAAATAATTAAAAAATACTATAAAAATTTAAAAAATCAGGTAAATTCTAGATGCCCTGCACCTTGGTATTTATAGCCTCTTAAAAATGCATGTTTGGTCATTTTATATGTGTTTGGTCATGTTTTGGTTGTCAGACATAGTTTTCTGAAAGTACAAAAACTACAAAAAAGTGGGACACAGTTATATGCTTTTACATTTCTTTATAAATAATTTGAAATGGATTCTTTCCCCATACTTTTGTTGATTGATTCATCATAGGTGAATTCTTCTTGCGCTTATGCCATATCCCACTGCTTTTGGCTTGTCTCCACCAAGCTACACAAAAATTTTCCTAAGTTTCTTTTAAATAACTTTGTTTTCCCATCAATCTATGAATGAAATGATGAGTTGTAAGTTAGTCTTGTTCCCATCTTGTTCCACAAGCTCCTACAAAATTAACCTAGGAAATTTGTATCCTTGTCCGATAATATGCACTCGCACTCGAAATCGCAGCTGTACTATCTCCTTGAAAAATAAATTTGTGATGCCTAATGCATCAGTATTCTTCTTACATGCAATAAAATGTGTCATCTTAGAAAATCTATCAACTAACACAAATATGGAGTCATTCCCTCTCTGTGTTCTTGCAATCCTAGCATGAAATCCATACTAATATTCTCACATGGCCTTCTTGGCATAGGTAAAGGTTGATATGAGCATGTGTTTTTTTGTACCCATTTGTTAACTAGAAAAATCTACAACTTTGCACATACTAACACACATATATTCTCATCTTTGGCCAATAATATATCTCTTTCAATTATGCTAAAGTTTTGTCACCTATAAAGTGACCTCATAAGCCTCCACTATGCTTCTCAGTGATTAAATTTTTGCGCATTGACTCTTGAGTTATACGCAGCTGCACTCCTTTGGATAACATTCCCTCTTGGATGAAATAAACTATCCATTGTATCCTATTCATGCATGCATGTTTTGCGCATGCCTCCCATTCTTCCTTGAAGTCTTATCTTATGCATATAGCTCCTTCATGGTTTCAAAACCCATGAATTCATTGCACACTTATTTCAAAACCTACACCCTTCTACTTAGTGCATTCATAGCCTTGTTGGAATTCCCAATTCTATGTTTCAACACAAATGAATAACATTTTAGGAACTCTACCCACTTCATGTTCCTTTGGTTCAACTTTTCCTTACTATCAATAAACTATAGACTCTGATGATTAGTGTAAAAATAAGCTCATTAAGTAGCAAATAATGCCTCCACTTTTTCAATGCTTACACAATCACATAGAACTCCTGATCATAGACTAAATATCTTCTCCTTGCATCATTCAACTTTTTCACCAAAATAAGAAATGGGTCTCCATTCTTGACTTAGCACTATGCCAATCGTGGCCTCACTAGCATCACAATCCACTTGGAATACCTTCTCAAACCTCAGAAATGCTAACAATGCTTGCGTTTTAGTCCTTAGATTTAATTCCTAGAATTTGTGCTCCACTTCTTCTTTCTTCATGAATTCATTATGATCTCCCTTCATTTTCTTCATGAAAGTTGTGCATATTCCCCAGAATTTTCTTACAAAAATTGTAAAATTTGGTTCATTGTAGAGATTAAACACAAATATTATAACAATAATAAAGCTCATGTTATCATAATCAATAGGGAAAAACTTATATGTAGGAAAATTGTATCCTATAAAGTAGGAGTAAAAAAACCACAAGATACTCAATCTTCTAGAATATCTCTCATGTTAAAAACTCTATGTGAGTTATATTAGCAACTCAACACACATAGAATATAATCACAACTCCCTAAAAATATGTCTACTAGTGAATTATTACTCACATAATTATTCACATTACAATATTCAATCTTTAATAAATCCATGTGAATTTTATTTTTCGTAACACTCCCTCTTTAGCACAACCATGGGAGAAAGTACCACCTTCAACCAAACAAAATGTAACTCCATAGCATGCACATGGTCTTTATCATCACCTTGATTGTGGGAACTACATCTACCATGAAAAGGGACATGTTTTCATGTTAAATGTCTAGCATGAAAAATTGAAATTTTTAATCATGAAAACTAAGCCCACCATTTGTAAACCTCTCTCTCTCACACTATGAACCCTTCCTTATGTCATCCCATCAGCTCACATAGCCCCTTCAATTCTTTTTCATCATCATTATGGTTGAGAGGAAAGTGCTAAAATGGTTTTCAAGTGTGTTTCATGTGCAGGGGAATGGGTCTAAGTTGATTTCTCAGTGAGACTAATCTCTGAGGTGGGATAGTGCTCTCCGGAGCACTAAATTAGTTGTTTTTAGCCATATTGCAGCATGAGGGCATCTTCTAGAAGCTAAATGGAAAGGATCGGCTCATTTGGGAGTTGTGCAAGAGATAAATGAAGTTATCTAAGGAAGTTTAGAGAAAAATTGTGGAGGCAATATATGTTGGGAACAATTAAAGCAAAAGCGGGTCATTTTGGGCACAAAGAATGAAGGATTCAATAGAGAAAGTCACCTTATTATGAAGATTTTGGGAGTTCCAGGAGGATTTGTTTTGGTGAAATAATTTTTGTGTTGCAAATATTGGTTTCCACAAATAGTCACGAGGCTAAGTCCCTCCTTCTTGTGTATGGGGAGGCCACCAATATTGAATGCAAACTTTACCTAAATTTGTGGGGTGGCCAATAGGTCGGGAGCACACATGAATACTCCACTAAACTTGTGGTATATTTCTTGTACCTAGTACATGGGAATAACTTTTAGTGAAGAGATGTAGAGGGAGTTGGATAAATAAGAAGAGAGAGAGAGAGAGAGAGGGTTATTGTTGTGAATAGCCTTACAAAATTCACATACGATAACCAGAGTGGGTCCACATTAAATTAGAAGAACACAAAAATGCTAACAATGATAATAATAATAAATCATAGACAAAAAATCCCATTGATTCATTTATCAAAGATGCAAATACCTTTCTTGGTTTTACAATATTATCATGTATACAAAGTTGGAAAGAGAGAGAGAGAGAGAGAGAGAGAGAGAGAGAGAGAGAGAGAGAGAGAGAGAGAGTAGATGAACATAAGAAATGGAATAAAAGAATTGCATCTTTTATTGCTTGATGTAGTAGTGGTATATCTCAACGACATACATACAATCAACAATTTTCAACCCCTTGGAATGAAAATCCATTCCAATTTATAGTATATAATAATGTCTATTCATCTACCCCCCCACATGACTTTTCACCTATTTTCAACACTTGTGACCTTTCACATTCCTAGAAGGAGAATCTTTTCCTTACTGATGAAAAAGGACTCTTACAATGTTGACATTGGGGTCACTTACGTGGATAGAAGGAAATATAAAAAATACATTCTTAATAAAAAATTAGAATGTGGGAAGAGAAGAGAGAGATAAGGGTTGGCAAATCTGATGAAGATGAAGCTTTTTCGATAGAGAACTTATTGATTTGAATCATGGTGACGATAAAAATGGTATGTACAACAACACACGATTGTGGAAAATGGAACGAAAGGAACAACCCCGAGTTTTACTACCAAATAACATACTCCTTCACATGGTCGAGAGAATAAAAACAAATTTTGGGAAGTTAAGAGATCCTTGGCTAAGGAAGGAATAAACCATGGTTAGTGAATGGAGAACAGAGCCTTCAAGCACCAATACGGGGATATAAAAACGTGACAGAGGCTGAGAACTAATGGATTTTAATGGCAAATGGAACAAAAAATTCGAGCACCAACAAAGTGCCCAAATGTTATAGCCTCAATTATTTGTTGACTTCTTTACTCATAGTTATGATTTGACAAATATTTTGACATATTTTGGACATTATGTTATGTTATTTGATCTTCATGGACATGTATGGTGATTTGGGCATGTAGCACCAATTTAGTTTTGATTAGTATGTTGGCACATTTTATTAGATGTTGTGGATAATAACATATTGCTATGTTATTTGGGCCTAATTGATATATGATGGATACATAGTTTATTCACACATCTTGATGATATGGATTATTCAATTATTGATGAGAACACATGATAGCATGGATGTATTTCATTTATATGTATTGCAATGGCTGAGACATTATGAATTTGTGTGGAATTATGCATGTTTCTCATTTATGATTCCATGTTGATGTTGTCATATCATAGATTTCATGTTTTGACTTGATCGTTTAGTGAGTAGTTTATATGCGCTTGTATTGGGCGATGTGTTTAATGTTTGCATTAAGTGTGCAGGTTACATGGCACAAGATAACATGGGTTTCAGCACAACTACACAAATTGTGCACAAGAAAATCAAGGGGCTAATTCCTAACCACGTTAGTTGTATGAGGCCTTGTTGCTTTCTTGTATTGTTTAGGCACCATGAGTGACCCTTATTTGTAATGTTGTAGTTCATGTAAAATTAATTGTGTTTAGGTTGTTTATTTTGTTAAGTAAACTAAGTTTGGGGACTTAATGGTCTCCACTTGCATTTAAGTTTGTATTTGTGTAAGTGTGTGTTAATTAAGGAGGATTGAGGTCACATGAGCACACTTGAGTGGGCCCCACATCCTCTACATTTGTACCCAAAAGTGCCAAATGCGAAATTGGGCTATTTTTAAAATTTTAAGTGACCCCTTTTAGTTTTGGGAGTTCACTTAGCATGAAAATAAGCCCTTGGACCCTACCTATTAGGTAGGGACTTAATTTCAAGGCATAGAGGGAGTTTCCCTCCCATTTAGCCTCTCTTTTGTCACCATCCATGTAAGATGGGTTGGAATATGTGTGTTGTAAAAATTTTCACAAACTTGTCTCATTTTCTTTTTGGGTAATTTAGGAGAAGGGTGTTTAAAAGTGAGTTTATATTTTCTTATTTTTATTTTGGGAATCTTGACTTGAAGGGAAGAGAGGGGTGATACATGTCACCCCCATTGGTGAGGAAATTTATTTTTTTTTCTTTAAATACTCCCTCATGGGGAGAAAAAGATTTTTTTAGCTTTTGTTTGGTACTTTGAGGTTTTGGAGTTAGAGTTTGCTTGGACAAAGAATTGGGAAAAGCTTAGAGATTTAGAGAGCTTGTAGAGGTAGGCTCTTTGATCTCATTTTATGTTATTTGGCATGTTAGATCTTAGATTTTCTTATAGTTGAAATGTGTGTCTTGTTGCATGTGTTGTTCATTGCTTGGGTATGTTATTTGTTATTTTCTCCATCCATCATATGGCTTGATGGATTTTGGAGTTTTATTGGGGAAGAGGGAGGGATTTTCCCTCTTAAACCTCATGGCTTGATGGGAAAGCCATGTTGGTTTTTTTATCCCCTCATATGGTTTGAGGTGGGGAAGGTGGTTCATATGGTTTGAACCCCCTTCCCCATCCTTGGAGAGGAAACCCAATGGGTTTGAAAATCCTCCCAAGGAGGATTTTAGGTGAATGGGTGGAGCAATAAGGAGGGATTGTTGTCTTGGAGGGATAAGGAGGTTTTGTGAAGAATCTTGTAAGTGTGCATCCTATGGTTGGACCACACTCTTTGGAATTTTTGATGTCTCATCTACTCTTCCCCATTGTTGAGGATGAATATGGTTTTCTCCTTTTTTATTTTGGTTGGTAAATGTTTTTGTTTTCTTTAGTGTATGAATTAGTCTTGTATGTGATATGTTGGTTTTATGTCTCCCTTAATCTTGTGCACATTTGTGGAAGCTAGCTCTCTCTCCCATGGGCTTGGGGAGGCTAGCATGTCTTCCAACATTTGGAAAGGCATGTAATTATGCCTATAGGTTGGGTGGTAAAACAAACATTTATCTATGTGTTGGATTCTTTGAAGAGCACAAAAGTTGGAGCTCAAGTTTGGAATATGGTTAGAGTTTGTTTACTTCTCATTGGTTTCTTCAAATTTTGTGAACAATGATCTCATTGTAATCATGTGAATATGGCTTTGTTGGATGTTCTATGTTCTTGTAAAGTTCCCATTTTGTGATTGGGATTAACCTTTAAACTAGTGTCACATTAGTATGTGTAATCTTCCTTCAATCTTGGAAAGAAGTCTTGTAATGTTGTTCCTTATGTATCTTAAGTATTTTGGAAATATGTTGTATTGGAGAGCTTAAGCTTCATTGTAATGTAAACCATTCTTGCATGAAGAAAGTTGTAAGAACCTTGTATCTTGGAAAGTAATGCAAGTATTTTGATAAGAGTCCTTCCTTGTTAAAGATCTTATTTTTTTAGGTTGAAACCTTCCTTTGAAAACAAAAGAATTGATTGCTATATGAAGTTGTTAAAAAAGTAATGCTACTCTTGTATTTCTTGTAAGTATGGTAAATGATTAAGGAGAAAATGTGAATTTTTTTGTGGGACTTGCTTATTGGTAGAAATATGTTGTATTTATTTTGCTATTGCATTGGAAAATAAATCTAGTTGGAACACGGTGTTTGAGGTTTAATATTGAATGGAATAATACCTTTCATGCGATATATCTCCTTATTGTCTTCTCTTGTAACTTTATTGCATGGAATGAAATCAGTTTTATTTTCCTTTCCATGTGAAACTTAACAAAATGATTTTATTAGGAAATCAAATATGAATATATCTCCTTCCTTATTAAATTTTAATTACGTTCCCAAGCCCCCACTTATTATTTGAAATATATTGTTACATTCCCTTGTCTATTATTCAAATGAGTAAATAATTATAAACAAAATAGAGATATTGAATTAGGAGGTTGTATTTTATTTACACAAATAACAAAACCAAGCATATTATTTTACAACCTAGTTTTTATTTTAAAATGGTATATAATATAAATATAATAAAATATATTTAAATATAGTTTATATTACATAATACCAATTAAAGAATATATATATATATATATATATATATATAAAACCTACATAGAATTTATGGTGATGTGGTCACTCCTCCCCCAACTCCCATACCGCCACACCCAACCCCGCACCAAACTCCTTCCTTGCACCCCTTTGTGACCCCTTCACCCACACCACTATGCACCCCCTTTCTGTGGATCTCCGGACTCCCAAACCACTATAACCTCACTCCAAATCCGCGGCCATACACACAATCCGCCACTTTGTGACACCCTTTGCAATTTCTTAATTCGATTGTCTTTAATCTGGTTTTCATTTTATTATTAATATATATGTATATATATATGCAAATTTGCCTTTTTTAAAAAAAAAGGGTATAAAATATGCCCAACCAGAGAATATATTTGGTTAAGGAAATACAAAAAAGAAAAAAAATAAATAGCTTGAGAAACCCATGACTCCAAAACTTCCATGGCTCCTCCTCAACCTGCACAAAGAAGAAACAAAATGAATAAAATGGAAAAGAAAAGAAAGGAAAAGAAACCATAAAGATGGATTAGGGCATTTCTAGGAAAATATGGAAAAGAAAAGAAAGGAAAAGAAACCATAAAGATGGATTAGGGCATTTCTAGGAAAACATAAAATCAAGGGCCAAGATTAGTTTGATCCTAGGGTTCACATTAAATCCTACACAACTTTAAGTTATGGGATTTTGTGGGATTAAGAAATAAAATAAAAGAAGGGTGTGTGGGGAAAATTAAATAAAAAGGGGGGAAACTAATTAAATTAAAAGGGGTGTGTAGACTTTCTATTGTGACCCTAGAAAACATTTAGTAGAAATAAATAATTAAAGTTGGAATTGGACTAGTAGTTAATTAATTGGGTAAATCAAATTAGTATAGAATAATTAATAACAAGAATCGGGTAAGTATAGTATTAGTATTTACTTTTTAAAAAATTACCCAAATTTTTAACTACCATTTGGTGTGGTTTTCTATGTCCTCAAGCTCTATGAAAGGGATCTTTAGGTCTTTCATCTTCTCCATCACAATTTGGCATCTAGATCCTCTTTTGAACCTCTCGTTGGGTCCTCCTCATTCTTTTGATTGTGGTTTCCATCTTCCCCTACCTTCGAGTAGAGATGTGTTGCCTTGTTTCTAGACTATTGTTCTTATTTGTTAAAATAACACCATTGGGTATATGACTCCGCATTACTTCTTTTACTAAATTTAAATAAGAAATTTTCAAGTCCCATGAACTAACTTCCTTTTTACTCCAAATTTTCTTTAGATTTGTTGTACAATGAATGTTTGAATGCCCCAATTCATGGAACGATTGATAGAACAAGGGTTTGTTTTCATATTCTATTTTTATTGACATCTACCATATTTAGAAGACAAGGTTATGGAGGTTAGAATAGACTTGTTTATCTCTGCATAAATACATATTTTTGCCAGCACCATCCTCTTTCTTGATTTGGTGGTCACATCAAGAGCAATGAAACTCCCACTTGATTTAGTTATTCCCAACAACACTTCTTCCCCCGTAACTCCAAAAGTAATGATTTCAAAACAATCTTTTAAGATATAGACTATTAATGTATTTTTGATATAGACTATTAATGTGTTTTTAATATAGACTAAAAAAATCTTTACAATTTTAACAAAGTAATTTTTAAAAATAATTTCAATTGACTTTGTGTGATTGTTATTTAGAATGTAATTCGTTTTGAGAGAGTTATCTTTATAAAATGTTGTGACATGTTATTCATATGTAATTTCTTTATTCTAATGATGTTATTCCTATAACTTGTTTTTATAAGAATAAAGAATGAAATCAATACCTGCGTAAAGAGATTCTTTTTGATGAAATAAGTTATTAGTTATTCAATTTACTTTTAAATTATTTAAATATTAATTATTTTCATTTTATTACTTTTATTTAAATATTGATTTTATTTCTTATTTATGTAATTTGAATTTAACTCAATTAATTTATGAATATAATTTTATGTTAAAATATTATAAATATTTGACAACGCACTCATTTTTTTCTAATTTACTATAATATTTTTGAAATGGAAATTTTTAAAAACTTTGAAATTTATCGATTTATAGTATTTGAACTATAATCAATCAATTTATAAATATAATTAAATGTAATAATGAAAAGATAAATTGGAATACTCCTTTTTTTTTTTTGGCAAAATCATTTGTTGTACAGATCGTGTAGAGTGTGGAAGGAATAAACCTTTTTTCTTTATAAAGCATGAACAGATTTAAAGCAGGGAATATTTTGAAAAGGAAAATTAAATTTGTTGACAAAGATTTAAGGAAGGAACAAAAAAACTTCAACACTTGATACGCATGAAATTTATACGAACTGAAGCTAATCTTAGCAGGCAAGCAAAGGACGAGATATAAACTGGAGTGTGTTGCTATCGGAAGTTCATCGGTTCGAATCCCAAGAAGAACTTCTGTGCCAGAATTTTGACCGTTGGAGTTTTGTGGTGAATTATGTCGGACCCCAAATATTCGTATCCATACCCAGCTCAAGGTTCGCATTTTCTGGAGCATTTAATTCGTTTTTACAGTTTCTGCATACAGATCTATTGCAAAACTATGTTTTTTTAGAGAAACTTTGATTTCATTCGTTTTTACAGTTTCTGGATTGAAATCTATTGCAAAACCATGTTTTTATGAGAAAATTTGATTCTTTTTGGTTTGCAGGGTACCCACAGCAAGGATATCCACAGCAGGGATATTACCAGCAACCACCGCCTGTGGCTGCTCCGCCACAGTATTCACAGGCTCCGCCCAGGAGGGATCAGAGCTTTCTTGAGGGATGGTACGAAAAATAATTAAAAAATAAGATTTTTGTTATAGAAATTATTGTGTGCGTGATTTTCTTTTTCTTGTTTCTGTTTGCAGTCTAGCTGCGCTGTGTTGCTGCTGCCTGCTGGACGAGTGCTGCTGTGATCCCACTGTGATTTTTAACACATGAAGAAGATGGTTTAACAGTGTTTGTGAGAAGAAAGAAGCTAATAGTCGAAATATTAACTTTCTGAAACAAAGTTTGCAACCCAGTTTTTTGGATTTTTGTTTTCGTGTAACCGTTTTTTCATCAGAAGACTCCTCTGTGAAAAGAAATTATACATTTTCTGTGATTGTAGAAATGTTTTGGAGATGTTTGGTGAATTACACAGGATTATGTAGCTTTGTATTATGCAATGACAAATAGATGACCGGATTTTGGATCGCGTATTACCACATGAATATGTTTATGGATGATAGTTACCCCTATTCTTTTAAACCTAGTGGTAAAATTAGATTAATACCTCCTCTTTTCTTGATGTGTTTTTCTTTGAGCTAATGAACTTGTTATTGTTATTTGTGGGCTAGAATCTAACATTGTGTAAATATGGATAGTGGTTTTGCACTAACTACTACACTAGACTAACCATATAATGGATAACTGGTTTTATGCAATAAAACAACTTAATGATAATGAAATAAGTGGTTGACATATATTGTCCAAAAATATCAATATATTTAGAATAATTAAATATTATAAACACTATGGTTTGTAGAATAATACAATAATTCACATGAATTTAGAGACAATTGTTATTTAAAGGTGCAAGAAGATACATCTAGACACCGAGAGAAATCGACTCTTGAAGACATGACTTAGAAAATGATACTTACCACTTCTAAAATGGCTATGGAACTAGTTGACCATGGGTATGGAAATGGCCTTATGTGAAAAATATGAATTTTGGTTTGCAAATGAAATCACATGGTCCTATTCATTAGAAACCTCACTCACTTTCTCTAGGTTTGTTATAAATCATAAGGAATTTTCTTATCTTCATCAAATCTCTAATCTAACCTCAAAATCTTTCAATGCCCGTCAAAACAGGGGATATTAATGGAGGCATATGGTACCCTCCAACATTATCATGCCCCTCATGTCTTGAACAAAATTGTAATTAGGTCTAATTACAAATCAATAAGAAATCATGTATACAAGTGTCCACCCCTCCCCCTTATCTTTAAATTCATGCAACAACTAGTAAATGCTAGAACGATCTCTTAATAATTGAATTCTACTTTGGACATGGGGATGCTTTAGAGAACAATAACTTTCTCTTAGAACTTCTATATCACTCTTACATAAAATTAATCCATCATCTCATTTATTTAATTCCACTAATGAACATGTATAGCTAGATGTCTTGAAGTCAAATTAGAACCTTGTTGGATGATGATAGCTATTGTGGGTTTAGATGATCTAACACTATGTGCATGGTTCACACAACGGAATATATACTAACACCACACAAAATTTATTAATTTTCAAGGCCCTAATGACATCTACAATCAATCTCCCTCTCTATTGGGGTGGTTACAAAGCTTATCAAACTTAGAAAACTACAAGGGGTGGTATTTTTTATGGACTCCACAAGATATTTTCCTTTATAGATTCAACAATGGTTCTATATCTCACCAAAATATCTCCCAACTTCTACCAAAAAAGTCTCCCAAATGAGGCATTGGGAAGGCTTATATAGATCTTCATTCCCACCAATCTGTAATTTGAAATCCCGCATTATTGATGTCCAACTACCCTACATTAATAGTTAAGAGAAATCTACGTGTAAAGTTCCATGTTGTTTGCTTAGTTGATGGTTTTAATCTTCACCTACGACTTTTTTGTTTCTTTCCTTTGTCTTCATTTCCTCGCACAATCTATCTTCCTTCAAGTTTTGCACATTAGCCTACGAAATATCGGTGTGCCCTTAGTTTATTCTACTACGCAATCTTGCATGGAACTTTTTTGCGTCATGCGAAAACTTCACGTGCCCTACTTTTTCAAAGCATCTGAGGTAAATTTGTGTGTGCCCCTTTATCAAATTCTCATTGTGCACTATTTTTTTGTGTCCCTCGCAATGTTTACCATTACACAAAACTTTCATGCACTACTGTGCAATATTCGCCGTGCTTAGATAGCCTTTATAATTCTTTCACTCGTTCCAAAACTTAGCAAAAACTTCACAATTCATGTAGTCTTTGAATCTCCCATGATGCTCCTCAGTAATGCCCCGTTCGGTGTTTACCCTAGTTCTTGTCGCAATGACCCTCTTGTTGAGCGTCGAATGGCTGTGTGTATTTCCGTTGTCTTAGATCTTGTCTCAGTGATGTTTTAGAACCTTCCCTCTCCTTCTTGCGTTCTCAAGTTGTTATTGACACCTCTGTGTGTGGACTGTGTAATGTCCTATGCGTTAACCTATTTAAGGAGGATCTTGTTGTCGCATGGTTAAGCTGGATCATTGGTCATTATTGATGTGAGTAGAAATTATTTATATTTATAGTATATAATGATAACAATGTTGTTTTAATTTAATTATCGATTGGCCTCTATCTTATAGTGTTATTGTTTTACATTATTGTCAAGTTGGTATATACGTCTTTGTTAATATGATTAATAATTATTTTAAGTGGTAATAATAATAATAATAATATTAACAATATTATTATTTTAATTATTGATCGACGATAACTCATTATTTTTAGTGTCGATTGTTATCAACTGTATTATTAATTATCGTTAAACGATTTTATTGTTTGGTTGGTCGCTTTGCAGAATGAACCCCGTTCCGCTACTGAGGAAGGGATTACCCGTTTTGGTGCCATGGTCGTTCCTTGCCTTGTGTTTGCTTTTGAATGCCAACCTCTAGTTTTCTGCGCTTGGTCGCTTAGGCCTGTTCGCATGTTGTTTTTAATCCTTGTGAGTAATGGAGAGTTCGATTCTTACTTCCTCTAGCTTGCTCGTGTGTACGTGATTAAATTTTCTCGGGTTGAATAGTAATCATACAAAAATTCGTATACCTTTTTAGCTTATGAGAACTGTTCAGGTAATCTTGTAACTCCTTTTGCATTTGTATTAATATATCTTCTTTCGTATGCTTTGTGAGCTTACCTTAGTTAGTAGAAATTTTGTTATCCCGTATCTTTGCTGAAGGAGGGGCTCATGGGGTCGCCAGGTCGTGGTGAGGACTGCCCAGTTTTTAAATCTTTTAAACTACTTTCACCTACCCTCCACTGCCACCTTGGCCGACCAGGTCCATTCGCATGTCTTGTTGCAAGTAGATGGCATTAGTCTCCTCCCAACCACCAACCTGCAGACCGTAATGGCCATTATGTTTCTACCTTGCGTGAGGGAGATGGGAGTCGGTGGAGTCCTGTTTTTCTTCACCTTGATCTCATTTTGATTCTTTTATTCAATGCGTATGGGCGCAGTAATGGGTTTGATACGGTGGCTAGATGAAGCTACAAGCTAGTGAAGCAGGCGTGTTACCTCCACTTTCATTGGGTGCTGCGAGGTGTGTTCTTGTCGTGATCCACAATAACGGCTGCAACATAATTAGCTAGGCAAAGAGGCATTTTGCAGATAGTAGAAGCCTTTTTGAGCGCTTCCAACAAGCAGGTTGTCCAACTATGTTGTTATCATGCTCGATGATCGAATGTATCCTCAAATTGGGATTCTCCTTCAAGATATTTTTTCATAATCGATATTGTGACAAAGTGAGAGTGTTACCAGAGACTGATGAAATTTATTGCGAAGATTCTCTATTGATACCTTACTTGTTTTACGATGTAACTCATGGAAGAGAATCTCATAGGCGTGGATCTGTTTCATATCAGAATATTCATGAAGCACAATTTTCTTTGCAATTATGAACTTGCTGGAAAAATGTGGCAAACTGTTTAGCTTCGACTCTTGTTGGTTTTTTTTTGGAAATCCTCCTCTTCTTACCCTGCACGCATGGATGGATGTCTGCACCTGTTCCAGTCTACCATTTTGATCTGGTTGCGTGGGCAGAGAGGCCATCGAAATCATTTCTGTCAAGGCATTTTTCATCATAGTTCCTCCTTGGGCGATGGATGCCTCTTCTTCTCCCACGTTTCCAGCTTCCACTGGCTTCCTCTATAGTCAGGCATGTTTTGTTGGGTGTGGGATTTCGGGAGGGCATCCAAGCAATGGAAGAGGCAGGAGGGGCGATGTTGAATCAGGAGGAACAGGCATGAGCCATTTTCCCCTTTTCCAGCTATTTCTTTATATTGATTGCATGATTATTGCTTATTCTCCTTGTAAATGGTTGCTATGATTGTTTTTGAGATAAGCTCTGCGTGAGAAAATATCATTTGAAATGCTGTGTGGCTTTTGCACGCCTTCCCCGCCAAGATTGTATTTTCTTGCTTTTGCTAGATGTGCGTGGGGTCTTACTAGATACGTCTGTATTATGCCTGTAGGAGCAGCTTCTTTTTTCTACGACCTGGTTTTGGACCTTCCTCAGCATGGCAATGAGGAGTTGTTTGTTTAAGTTCTGTCCTCTTTGAAAACAAAAAAATGTGATTTTTACCTCCTTTATGTATCCCTATGGTTATAGAGGGGAGCAGGTGATAGATGAATAAAAATAATTACCTCATGAGAAGTTGTGTAATTATTGCCCTTTTTGATGTTATCACGGTCTGGTATTAATTCATCTTGGAAATGATACTAAAGAGACCCTTGCTCATCCTTTTCTTTTAAGCAATCTAATTGGTATAATCTCATCCCAATTTCAAACCTGGGAGGTCGACTACAAGGTTGGAACATCGTAAATTTTTATCCTTTTTAGAAGCTTTAACGAACTATGTATTATGCTTGTCGGATGTGACCGGCTGTGACTAGATAGTGGTTTTTTGACCACGTCTTATCCAAACATGTTTTTTTGGCCAAATTTAACTTGCTTACCTAGCTTATGATGACCTTAAAATTTTAGTACCCTGGCCAAGGGATGTCGTCATCAGTCCTACATTTGTATTGTCTCCCTAACTGGTCTTATGAAAGGTCCACTGACTTCTTTGTGATGGAAAAATTTGAGGGTTTGTTATAAGGAAAACCGTACTCAAACCTTTGGAGACAATACTTAAAGTATTCAAGGGACTCTCGTTTCGTACATGGGATATCCTATGCACCCGACGCAACTGTGTAAGTTACTTTTTTTTTTAGAAAAGCCTTTCCTTGTCGGATGCACCCACGGTAGTGAGTGCATGAACAGTGTTTTACCCCTTCCGAGCAATAATCAATGATGTATATGTTGGATGTGGTGAACATGGAGCAAAGTCTGAGGTTTGAGATGCTTTTGGGGACCTGTGAAAGGTAAATTACATTTACCCAAAGCAACAATGTTTTATGAGACCTTTCTTCGTTATTTCAGCAAGTAAGTTAAAAGTGTATAACATTGAAATATTTATTATGTTGGGAATGAAGGGTTTTTTTGTTGAGGGATGTGTGGAGTTGGTACTTGCAGCTTAATAGTGCTTTCAAAGTTTCAACTTATCATACGTGGACGTTGTTTAACCTTGAATATATAAATAAATATTGGGTATAACAATAAAAAAACGTCAGCTGCATTCTTTAAGGTGTACGCATGTGCAATGCATTCCTTTTTACATGATCTTTGAATTGGGTCCTTGAGTGGCCATAACCCCCATAGGCTGTATGAGTTTTTGTGGGCTTGTGTGGCACTTTTGGTCCGAGTAGGGATGTTCGGAATAATAAAATTTGTTACCTTCTTTCGACATTATCAGGAGAATTTACTATTCCATATCGGGTGGTTGTCGTACGATTCCTTTTGTAGTGCCCACTTCCCTTCGACCTCATTTTGTTTTGTTGTTTTTGAGACTAATTACTTCACTATGGATTTATTATGGCTTCTTGATTTAGCATGCTAGTAGATATTATAGACATTGAACTATTATTGATTTAATCTTTATATGATGCATATGGTTTACTGGTGGACATTTGATGATGATATTTGTATACTTTTGACAGGGTTATTTATCTTAATTATGACATGTGGTATATTTAATCATATTGAGTAGAACTTGATAATTGGACTAATGTGATGATCGTTTTGATATAAATGATATGTGGAATAGAAATGTGCTAGGAAGTGTTAGTGATATCGTACTTGCATAGATGATAGTAAATCATGTGTCGTTTATTTTAGATTATATTGTATATTTGGCATGAATGTTTTAATGCGGCCAACAGGCCGAGGAGGTATTCTATGTTTTGCAGGTGTATTATATTCACAACAATATTGGGGAGCGGAGACCAACCACATCGGAATTTGAGAAGAATCTAGCTAAGGTCACCATGGCAACAAGTATTTGTGTGTGTGTTGGAATTATCTCGTAAAGGGAAAATTGTGACCTAGGGATCGTGTGTTGTTTTATTTTAAATTTTCCCTTTTATTATGTTAGTAGGTGTTGCTCTTAGTAAGTGAAATTTTACTTGTGTTATTATTCAAATTCTTTGGATTGGAGTTTACCCCTTTGTTACCCTTGGGTTGTAGTGGCTTAATTAAGTTAATTTGAAATTTTCCTAAACTAATTAAAAGATGTGACCTAAGAGAGTTCATTTATTAGGATTTGATTTACTTGGGATTTTGTGTGGATTGATGTGTGTTTGAGTTTTGAGTGTAACACACTCTACCCCACATGGGAAACTCGAATTTGGCCTTGGAGGCCAAATTTCAAAGCTTGTGGGACAAATCAAACTTGTCCAACAACTCTTAAAACCCCATGCCAACCCTACCTAGCTATGGGATGGAAGGCCAAATTTAGGGTCTTTTAGGTGTTTTGGGGGGATAAAAGGGTAAAAATATTAATTGCACTTTCTTTCAAATTTAATTTTTGTCCTTTGGGGAGTGGGCTTAGTTGGAGTGTGTAAGGTGCTTGCCTTTCTTTCAACCACTTATTAATGGTGCTTTGGAATTTGATGTTGACCAAATGATGTGGAGTGGAGGGAAAAGGAGGTGGCATCCTACTTGGAGCCACATCATCCCTCCCTCTCTTTTCTCTATTTATTTGATCCTCTTGTTTGTTTTGGGGGTTGGAAGTTTCATTTTTTTTAGTCTTTTGTATTTTGGAGAGGAGAGGATTTGGAAAGAGTTTGTGGATTTTTGGAGCTTGTTGATACTTGTGGGAATTTTGTTGGAGCTTGTGGATGATTGTTTGATCTTTGGAGGGATTGAGACTTCATACTTGGAGCAAGCTCTACCATGGAAAGGTAGGAGCTTCACCTTTGTTTGCATTATGTTTCCTTTTGTTATGTGAATGTATATTTATGTTGTGTTGAATGTTGTTGTTTGAAATGCTTGTTGGGAATGGGTAGAATGCCTAAGTTGGGAGTGAGAGGAGACTATGGGGAGTTTAATTGAGGGAGGCATAAGAGATCATGTTCTTGAGGAGGGAGTTTGGGTTGGGTGCCCACCTTGTAAGAGAAATGCTTGCATTTTCTTCTTGTTTTACTTTGTGGGAGCCATAAGAGTTGAGAGAGGCATAAGAGTGAATGGAGGGATAAGGGGTACTTGAGGGAGGCATAAGAGTTGTTAGGTGTATTGTGTTTTGCATTGGAGGCTTTTAGGTGGCACCCATTCCCATTGGGAGGCATAAGTGGCCTCCCCATATGTCTTACTCTTGTGGCTTTCTTGATAAGCCTTGTGACTTGTTGTTGTGATTGTTTTCTCTCTTGTGTTGTTGATCTTGTTTTGAAGGATTATGGAATGAATGTGAAATTTTATGTTGAGTTATGTGGAAGCTAGTAGTTGCCATGAGTTGGATTTTCTCCCATTGTAATGTGGTTGGGGCTCGGGGGCCAATGGAGAGGATGGCTTCTCTTCTCCATTGGGTATCTTGGTTGGGAGGAGAGCGTTGCCTCTCCCCTTATTTTGTTGTGAATCAAGCAAACTATGGAGGAGCCACCTTGTTGATATTTGGAGCATTGGAACCTTGTTGATGACAATGTGAAACCACCATGTATTTTTACCCACCTTGAGTGGAGGAAAAATGTAATATTGCTTTGTATTTTAGCTTCCATCATTGAAAATTTGTTCCCACATTAAGTGGAAAATGTTGTAACAAGATTTTGAAAGGAAGTTGTTTTGATCTTCTTTAGTAAGAGGTGTATTGGAAAAGTGGAATATTAATGTACTTTCTATTCTTGTATTGTTGATGGAATGATTTAAGTTTTTAGATAGTTTTCATTATGCCAATGAAGTAATCTAAGTCCTAGCTCTATTATGTGCTCCTCATTCAAGAATTTACTATAAATCTTATTGCAAAATATAAAAAAAAAAAAAATGAAATCAAATCTATTCAAATCCCATGCAATGTCTATTAAAATTGGATAGAAATAAATTTTAATGCAAATACTTTAAACTTATCAAGTTCAATATCCAACACTCCTTAATGTCTAATAAAGGTACTAATAGTTTGAATATCATTCATATTTAAGTAACACTAAAACTAATGGATTTATTATTATTGAATTATATTAATATTAATGTACTACTAATACTTATTTTTTATGTCTATTAACCACAGTATACTAACAATTATATATACATTTAAAACAAAGCCTATGGCATGGCCGTGTAATAGCTGTACGCAATCAACCTACGTATGAACTATTTTTTTTTCAAGGCAAATCAAGCTAAATCACATATATAATCATGCATTCATATCTTATAAAACAATTCAGAAGATGATTTATCTCTATAACATCATCAGGCAATAAGACTGTACCAAAATTTATGCTGATAGGTACATTTTATTGCAAAACAAATCGTGCTTCATGAATATTCTGATTTGAAACAGACCCACCTCTACGAATGAGGCGTCCATATAATTGCAAAGCAAAGCGTGCTCTGTCTGATCGGATATGAAACAGATCCACCTCTGAGTTTCTCCCACGAGCTCCACCTTAACACTGGTAAAACCACTGTTAAAAAAAAAAACGCTGTAATAAGCTCCTCTTGTTCTCCTTATGATGCCCTCTCTATCCCTTGAACACTTTTGATAAAATAACTTGAAGGTGAACTCCGAATTTGAGGATGCTTTCGATCTTGAGCAGAGATAACAACATAGTTGGGAAACCCGCATGTTCTAAGTGCCTAGCAAGAGCCTCCTTCCCTTTATGACTACCGCGGCCATGGATCCTCTTGCGTGAGCGCACCTCGCGGCACCCAACGAAAATGGAGGTATCACGCCAGTTCTCTCACCTTAGCTGCGTTTATGACCTCCTTTCCCTGTTCACGTGGCCAGGGCCGAACCAAAATGGATCCACACACTTTTCATTGGTCTGTGGCTTCATCTATGACCATCACATCGAATTTACACGGCCAGACATAGCTTAAAAACGCAAAAGTGATGTTGTGAAGTCATTGATTTGCATATCTAGGTGATTAAATGTCATATGCGGCCAGGTTGGGAGAAGCCTGCATGCAAGGAGAGGGAGACAGTCTTAAATTTGGACAGGTGGTTGTTGAGCCACCCACCGCCCCCAACCATAGAAAAATTAAGCATAGTTTGAATTCTATATCTTGATAAATAAGGAACCCTAACTTAGTATGCCCTAGAACGTAATGGAGTAATTAATCAATTTAGTATGTGAAAAATCCAAGATAAATGCCACAAGACTGATATCTCTAGCCATATTTTAGATAGAGGTATTTAAGACATCTAGACAAGTGGTAATCCCTTCCTCATCAAACACACATAATATATATGCACATTGATCATAGGAGATTTGAGACATTCCAATATATTGTGACACCACAATGTTGCTTTGTGTCATGATCTGATTTCACCAATGGATTCAGTTTCACACCACGTGCACATGTGTATTTCGTGAGGTCCTAACTCTACGCCATTCCTAGTCTGTAACTTTGCAATGTTAGCACTACACAACATAGTTATGCAATAATGCCAATTGAAGATGATGATTAAGTTATGAAGTAGTTGTACTGGTTAGGCAACACTTCATCTTCCTTCATTTAAGGCATCATTCTAATCTTGTAAGATAGATTGGGGTTATCCCAACGACTAAGGATTACATACACATCCTACTTTCATTCTTCTCTGTTGTATAAGCACTTTGATATATCTTTCGCCCCTTGTCATTTCTTAATATGTTTTCTTTTTACACATAACACATCTAGATTCACATTTATATTGTTGTCCATTGGGTCTCCTTTTGGGTCTCAGACTAGTGGTCCTAGAGGTATTATACTTCGTTGACTTACTATCAATCATCTTTTATATACGTATAGTATAACTTTTCAACCCAATAATCAACTATTATCCTTCTAATAATTGACCACTAATTTTGAAAAGCCTCTTTTAAAAGAATTTTGTATTGCAAAAATCATATTTCTCTCAACTTGTTATTGTTTTAAATTTATATAGTTTTTATTTACTTATACCTATAGTACATCCTTGCAAAACAATGTAGTATCAGGGTCAAACTTAGAACTTGGAGCTAACTATAAAGAGTCTACAAAAAATGTTAGTCACAAAAAGTCAAAAACAAAAGTTTGATAGCTTAGTAGTAAAGAACCCTAACATGCAAATACGAGGCCTTATGATTGATTCCTAGCTAGTCCATGCATAATATCAAAGCACTAACATTTAAATAGGAGGTCATCGGTTTGAGTAACAACTAGTCCAACATTAGACTAATCAAATCGAAAGACGACCCTTCTTAACTTTAGTGAAACGTCGAATGAGATAAATTTAAATATCTTTGACCTTGAAGCATTATCGTGACTTTTGTAGTTTCGAGCCTGTATGCGGGCACACCCTTCAAAAAAAAAATTAGTCACATTTTCGAGTTGTATGTTTGTGACAGCAAGTCCTAGAGTGTCGTTGTTCGTCGTCGTTTATGCGACGTTAAATTTTGGTATCAGAGCCAGGGGTTCGAAGCTTGGACCCTTGGGCACACGCAGAAAACATGAAACATGAACATTCAACCTAGTGCAGAGTTGACCTTTTTGTTTTTAATATATAAAACCACAATGTTGATAATTATAGGAAACAACAAGTTTAGAAAACTGGCACAAGACCTAGAATAATGAACTAACTCTCACCTTGATGCATGCGGGAGGCACAAATTGGGCGAGGGTCTCTTCATATAGACCTAGATATACCACCACCGGGCGAGGCCGTAGCGCAGCCCTTCTACCTCGGATCTTGCAGACACTCCAGGGATGTCAATGCCGCTATACGCGGAGAACCCTTGGGAGGATGACTAGCAAGACATAATTTGGATCCATCAGTATGCCCAGGCATCCCCTTGACACAGCGAGGAGCACAGGGCAGAGAACTTCTGTGCGGAGTCGGCTAGGGCAGAGTCGCTACAGAGAGGACATGGGGACAGGATCTTAGGACATAGGGATAGGTCTTGGAGCCTTAGACAGAGGGAGGAGCATACAGAGAGATCTAGGATTCGTCATACGTCAGCTGCAGACCATATCAGAGAGATCCTGAAGCTACGACCATCTCACTATTCGGGTGATACAGGTGGTTTTCAGGTAGAGTCCTGGTTGGTGAGCTTGAGCGGATGCTTCAAGCTCTTCCCTATACTAGCAACACGAAAGCTCGTGTTGCAATCCATCTTCTGAAGGATGGAGCAGGAGTCTGGTGGAGGACCGAGGAGTAGACGCTCCATGTTGACACGGAGACGATTACCTGGGAGCTGTTTGAGGAGCATTTGAGGAGCAGGTATTTACCCAGGAGATTTATTCAACAGAATGGATAGACGAGTTTCATGACCTCCGTCAGGCATCTATGATGATGGCGAGTACGAGAGTCAATTTCTGGACCTACTCCAGATGTCGACTCGACTATGATGCGTGATTCACGGGTTCATCCGGGGACTAAACTTGGATTTAGGTGGCGCAGTGCGCATTCACTTCCCACAGACATTAGTAGAGGCCATGGAGAAGGCCTATATTGCGAGAGGACATGGGGAAAGATGCGCGAGGCTAGAGAAAGAGTTCGGAGCCATATCCAGCAGATGCAGGATGGTAGGTCGAAGGGGTCGGTTCCTCCTCCACGGGGTGGACGAGTTCGAGGTAAGTTTCATTCGAGCCACCACGGCGGCGGCGGCAGCAGCAGACCCACCCACCTTACAGAACCTCCTCAGAGATTTGATGCACAGAGAGGACGGAGTATGGGGCCTCCTCTTAGGGGTCCCATCAGGACACAGGGTGCACCAAGAGCTCAGTCAGCGAGCTCGTCGGCGAGAGACCTCATCAAGCCATAGCCAGATCGTCAGGATCTGTATCTCAATCATCTAGAGTACCAGCTGGAGCTGCTTCCCACTGGAGAGGACCAGGTAGCTGTTATGGTTGTGGTGTTCTTGGACATCATTGGAGAGATTTCCCACAGAACCCTAACAAGGGTAAGACACGGAGCTCGAGCCTCTTTGTTGGAGATATGGCATGGAGTCATCGGATCTACGCGGGGTCGAGAACCGCCAGTGAGCATCATCAGTACCGTGATTGAGACGACAGGTAGTATTGGTGGTATTTCCACCTCTATATTATTTGATTCTGGTTTTTCGATTCTTTTATTACACCATCCTTAGTAGAGCGTTGTAGGTGGTGGCGATTAGCGAGGGCCATAGTTGGGACGTTGAGATGGATTCTGGAGCCAAAATATTTGTAGACTCCTTAGTCAAGGAGTGTGTAGTGGATTTGGGACCCTTCACCACTACTTCTGATCTTCGGATCCTTCCATTAGGATCTTATGGCATCATTTTAGGCATGTATTGGTTGTCCGCTCACAGAGCTAGAGTGGATTGTTACCATAAGACTATTTTTGCATAGATGATCTTGGAGTAGAGTCAGTGATATCAGGAGTTAGGAGGGCCGTATCCATTCACACCATCTCCGCTATGCAGCTTAAGCGGTGTGCGCGACAAGGTTGTCAGATGTTTGCTATTACGGTCAGTGACAGATCAGAGGATGAGTCGAGAGGACCTTCCCTCGATGACCATCCCATCTTATCAGAGTTTTCTGATGTGTTCCCAGGGGAGCTACTGGGGTTACCTCCCCCACGTGAGATCGACTTCCATATAGATCTAGTTCCGGGCGCAGAGCCTATCTCACGAGCACCCTATCGGATGACTACTCCTGAGTTATGTGAGCTCAAGTTACAGCTTGAGGACCTTCTGGAGAAAGGCCTAATCCATCCTAGTGTATCCCCTTGGGGTGCACCAGTGATCTTCATAAAGAAGAAGGATGGATCTCTTCGGTTGTGTATTGACTACCGTCAGCTGAATAAAGTAACGATCAAGAATCGTTACCCCCTTCCACGCATTGATGATTTATTTGATCAGATGAAGGGGGCTACAGTTTTCTCTAAGATAGATCTTAAGTCAGGGTACCATCAGCTCAGGATTGTGGAGACAGATATTCACAAGACAACATTCCGTATGAGATATGGCCACTACGAGTTCACAGTGGTACCTTTCGGTTTGTGAATGCCCTCGTAGTGTTTATGAGTTTGATGAATGGGGTATTCAAGACCTTCCTTGATCACTTTGTGCTCATCTTCCTTGATGACATTCTGATTTACTCACACACACGTGAGGAGCATGAGGAGCACCTTCACCAGGTTCTTCAGTGTCTTCGCGAACAACGCCTTTACGGGAACTTGGAGAAGTGTGCGTTCTTTCAGCCTGAGGTGCAATATTTGGGCCACATCATTTAGGGGAAGGTATCGCAGTCGATCCTTCCAAGATTCGAGCCATCATGGACTAGCCAGCACCCACTAGTGTGACCGAGGTGCGTAGTTTCATGGGTCTAGCAGGGTATTACAGGAGGTTTGTTCAGGACTTTTCTCGGATTACGCACCCTATCACTTCTCTTCAGCGGAAAGGGAAGAAGTTTTTATGGTCAGATAGATGTGAGTAGGCCTTCAGTACACTGAAGGAATGCCTCACGAGAGCACCTATTCTTGCAGTGCCAGATCCTCAGGGTGAGTTCTACGTTTGCACAGATGCTTCCTTGGCAGGACTTGGAGGTGTGTTAATGCAGGAGGGTAGAGTAGTTGCCTTTGAGTCTCGCAAACTCAAAGATTATGAGCTCAATTATCCGACCCATGACCTTGAGCTTGTAGCAGTGGTTCATGCCTTAGTGCGGTGGAGGCATTTTCTTCTTGGCCGGAGATTTACACTCAGGACTGATCACTTAAGTCTTCACCACCTCTTCACACTGCCCAATCTCAACGCTCGTCAGCGGCGTTGGATGGAATTACTTTGTGAGTATGACATGGAGATAGAGCATGTGAAAGGGAAGGAGAATGTGGTTGCAGATGCCTTGAGTAGGTGGAGACATGTGGCTATGGCCACCTCAGTGGGCATAGATTTACGGAGTAGGATCTTGCAGCAGCTTCCTCAGGATAGTTTCTACCTTGCAGCCAGAGCAGAGATTGAGTCTCAGAGACCCCTTGAGGGGAGATTTGATGGATTTTCATTAGAGGCAGATGGTCTTCTCAGACACAGAGGTCGGATATATGTTCCTATAGATGGAGGCTTGAGACATGACGTCTTGATGAGGCTCATCGTGCACCTTATTTAGCCCATCCCGGGGTGAAGAAGATGCACGCCACCTGAGACAGTTGTATTTTTGGAGAGGAATTCGAGAGAGATGTAGCTTTGTTTGTGTCACGTTGTTTAGAGTGCCAGAGGGTGAAGGCCGAGCATCAGCATCCAGCTGGCCTTCTCTATCCTCACGCCATACCGGAGTGGAAGTGGGACACCATTTCCATGGACTTCATCGTTGGGTTACCTACGTCGAGATACCATCACGACGCCATCATGGTCACGGTGGATAAATTGACGAAGGTAGCTCATTTTTCTCCAGTAAAGACCACCTATACAGCAAGTGTTGTGGCACGAGTATACCTTGATGAGATTGTCAGATTACATGGGATTCCATGGAAGATCATTTGCGACCGCGACCCTTTGTACACCTCCCATTTCTGGACCACCATGCAGTATGCCCTCGGGACGAGGATTAATTTCAGCACAGCTTATCACCCTGAGACAGATGGACAGACAGAGAGGGTGAATCAGATTTTGGAGGATATGCTCAGGATGTACGTGATGGATCATCAGTCGAGATGGGAGGAGTATCTGTATTTGGTGGAGTTTGCCTACAATAATAGTTTCCAGAGTTCTATAGGCATGGCTCCTTTTCAGGCTTTATATGGTAGAGAGTGCAGGACACCTCTTAGTTGGGACAGGATTGAGGACAGGGTTTCCCTTGGGCCAGCATTATTACAGGATATGGAGCAACATGTTGCCTTGATCAGACAGAGATTGCAGGAGGCACAGGATAGATAGAAGAAGTATGCAGACCAGCATAGGACGAGATCACGGCTTTGAGGTGGGAGCGAAGGTGTTTCTTTGTGTCAGACCTCATAAGAGCCTTATCTGTTACGGAAAAGGTTCTAAGATTTCTCCTAGATTTTTGGGTCCCTTTGAGATCTTGGAGCGCCTCGGTCCCTTGGCCTATCGTCTAGAATTGCCACCTAGCTTATCACGCGTGTCCATGATGTGTTTCACGTTTACGCGCTTAGGAGATATATTTCGATCCTTCTCACGTGCTAGATTGGACCGCATTGCAGTGCGGGATCAAGGTAGGTGATGGTGGAGCCCTGCGCATTATAGATCGCGGGACCACAGGCCTTCGCGAGAGAGATTGATCGAGTTTCGGGTCCAATGGGACGGTATGATGAGACTGCAGCTACTTGGGAGGATGCTACTTTGTTACGAGGACCGTTTCCTCACCTTTTCGGTGACTTCCGGGAGGAAGTCGAGTCTAAGGGGAGGGGGATGTAGTGCCCACTTCCCTTCAACCTCATTATGTTTTGTTGTTTTCAAGACTCGATTACTTCACTATGGATTTATTATGGCTTCTTGATTTAGCATGCTAGTAGATATTATAGACATTGAAATGTTATTGATTTAATCTTTATATGATGCATATGGTTTACTGGTGGACATTTGATGATGATATTTTTATGCTTTTGACAGGGTTATTTATCTTAATTATGACATGTGGTATATTTAATCATATTGAGTAGAACTTGATAATTGGATTAATGTGATGATCATTTTGATATAAATGATATGTGGAATAGAAATGTGCTAGGAAGTGTTAGTGATATCGTACTTGCATAGATGATAGTAAATCATGTGTCGTTTATTTTAGATTACATTGTATATTTGGCATGAATGTTCTAATGCGGCCAACAGGCCGAGGGAGGTATTCTCTATTCTGCAGGTGTATTATATTCACAACAATATTGGGGAGTGGAGACCAACCACATCGGAATTTGAGAAGAATCCAGCTAAGGTCACCATGGCAACAAGTAATTGTGTGTGTGTTGGAATTATCTGGTAAAGGGAAAATTGTGACCTAGGGATCATGTGTTGTTTTATTTTAAATTTTCCTTTTATTATGTTAGTAGGTGTTGCTCTTAGTAAGTGAAATTTTACTTGTGTTATTATTCATATTCTTTGGATTGGAGTTTACCCCTTTGTTAGCCATGGGTTGTAGTGGCTTAATTAAGTTAATTTGAAATTTTCCTAAACTAATTAAAAGATGTGACCTAAGAGAGTTCATTTATTAGGATTTGATTTACTTGGGATTTTGTGTGGATTGATGTGTGTTTGAGTTTTGAGTGTAACACACTCTACCCCACATGGGAAACTCGAATTTGGCCTTGGAGGCCAAATTTCAAAGCTTGTGGGACAAGTCAAACTTGTCCCACACCTCTTAAAACCCCATGCCAACCCTACCTATGGGATGGAAGGCCAAATTTAGGGTCTTTTAGGTGTTTTGGGGGGGATAAAAGGGTAAAAATATTAATTGCACTTTCTTTCAAATTTAATTTTTGTCCTTTGGGGGAGTGGGCTTAGTTGGAGTGTGTAAGGTGCTTGCCTTTCTTTCAACCACTTATTAATGGTGCTTTGGAATTTGATGTTGACCAAATGATGTGGAGTGGAGGGAAAAGGAGGTGGCATCCTACTTGGAGCCACATCATCCCTCCCTCTCTTTTCTCTATTTATTTGATCCTCTTGTTTGTTTTGGGGGTTGGAAGTTTCATCTTTTTCAGTCTTTTGTATTTTGGAGAGGAGAGGATTTGGAAAGAGTTTGTGGATTTTTGGAGCTTGTTGATACTTGTGGGAATTTTGTTGGAGCTTGTGGATGATTGCTTGATCTTTGGAGGGATTGAGACTTCATACTTGGAGCAAGCTCTACCATGGAAAGGTAGGAGCTTCACCTTTGTTTGCATTATGTTTCCTTTTGTTATGTGAATGTATATTTATGTTGTGTTGAATGTTGTTGTTTGAAATGCTTGTTGGGAATGGGTAGAATGCCTAAGTTGGGAGTGAGAGGAGACTATGGGGAGTTTAATTGAGGGAGGCATAAGAGATCATGTTCTTGAGGAGGGAGTTTGGGTTGGGTGCCCACCTTGTAAGAGAAATGCTTGCATTTTCTTCTTGTTTTACTTTGAGGGAGCCATAAGAGTTGAGGGAGGCATAAGAGTGAATGGAGGGATAAGGGGTACTTGAGGGAGGCATAAGAGTTGTTAGGGGTATTGTGTTTTGCATTGGAGGCTTTTAGGTGGCATCCATTCCCATTGGGAGGCATAAGTGGCCTCCCCATAGGTATTACTCTTGTGGCTTTCTTGATAAGCCTTGTGACTTGTTGTTGTGATTGTTTTCCCTCTTGTGGTGTTGTAGATCTTGTTTTGAAGGATTATGGAATGAATGTGAAATTTTATGTTGAGTTATGTGGAAGCTAGTAGTTGCCATGAGTTGGATTTTCTCCCATTGTAATGTGGTTGGGGCTTGGGGGCCAATGGAGAGGATGGCTTCTCTTCTCCATTGGGTATCTTGGTTGGGAGGAGAGCGTTGCCTCTCCCCTTATTTGTTGTGAATCAAGCAAACTATGGAGGAGCCACCTTGTTGATATTTGGAGCATTGGAACCTTGTTGATGACAATGTGAAACCACCATGTATTTTTACCCACCTTGAGTGGAGTAAAAATGTAATATTGCTTTGTATTTTAGCTTCCATCATTGAAAATTTGTTCCCACATTAAGTGGAAAGTGTTGTAACAAGATTTTGAAAGGAAGTTGTTTTGATCTTTTTAGTAAGAGGTGTATTGGAAAAGTGGAATATTAATGTACTTTCTATTCTTGTATTGTTAATGGAATGACTTAAGCTTTTAGATAGTTTTCATTATGCTAATGAAGTAATCTAAGTCCTAGCCCTATTATGTGTTCCTCATTTAAGAATTTATTGTAAATCTTATTGCAAATTATTAAAAAAAAAAAAAAAATCAAATCTATTCGAAATCCCATGCAATGTCTATTAAAATTGGATAGAAATAAATGTTAATGCAAATACTTTAAACTTATCAAGTTCAATATCCAACACTCCTTAATGTCTAATAATGGTACTAATAGTTTGAATATCATTCATATTTAAGTAACACTAAAACTAATGGATTTATTATTATTGAATTATATTAATATTAATGTACTACTAATACTTTTTTTTTTATGTCTATTAACCACAGTATACTAACAATTATATATACATTTAAAACAAAACCTACGGCATGGCCGTAACAGGCCTGCAATCAACCTACGTATGAACTATTTTTTTTGCAAAGGCGAACTGGGCTAAATCACATATATAATCATGCATTCATATCTTATAAAACAGTTCGGAAGATGATTTATCTCTGTAACATCATCTGGCATTAAGACTGTTCCAAAATTTATGCTGATAGGTACTTCTTATTGCAAAACAAATCGTGCTTCATGGATATTCTGATTTGAAATGGACCCACCTCTACGAATGAGGCGTCCATATAATGGCAAAGCAAACTGTGCTCCTGTACAGTTGGATATGAAACAGATCCACCTCTGAGTTTCTCCCACGAGCTCCACCTTAACACTGGTAAAACCACTGTTAAAAAAAAAACCGCTGTAATAAGCTCCTCCTGTTCTCCTTATGATGCCCTCTCTGTCCCTTGAACGCTTTTGATAAAATAACTTGAAGGTGAACTCCGAATTTGAGGATGCTTTCGATACTGAACAGATAACAACATAGTTGGGCAACCCGCGTGTTCTAAGCGCCCAGCAAGAGCCTCCTTCCTGCTACGACTACCACGGCCATGGATCTCGGCGTGAGCACACCTCGCAGCACCCAACGAAAATGGAGGTATCACGCCTAGTTCTCTACGCCCGTAGCTGCGTTTATGACCTCCTTTCCCCTGTTCATGTGGCCAGGGCCGAACCAAAATGGATCCACACACTTTTCACTCGTCTGTGGCTTCATCTATGACCATCACATCGAATTTACATGGCCAGGACAGCTTAAAAACGGCAGGCTGACTGTGAAGTCATTGATTTTGATATCTAGGTGATTAAATGTCATATGCGGCCGGTTGGGAGAAGCCTGCACGCAAGGAGAGGGGCAGTCTTAAATTTGGACAGGTGGTTGTTGAGCCACCCACCACCCCCAACCATAAAAAAATTAAGCATAGTTTGAATTCTATATCTTGACAAATAAGGAACCCTAACTTAGTATGCCCTAGAACGTAATGGAGTAATTAATCAATTTAGTATGTGAAAAATCCAAGATAAATGCCACAAGACTGATATCTCTAGCCATATTTTAGATAGAGGTATTTAAGATATCTAGACAAGTGGTAATCCCTTCCTCATCAAACACACATAATATATATGCACATTGATCATAGGAGATTTGAGACATTCCAATATCTTGTGACACCACAATGTTGCTTTGTGTCATGATCTGATTTCACCAATGGATTCAGTTTCACACCACGTGCACATGTGCATTTCGTGAGGTCCTAACTCTACGCCATTCCTAGTCTGTAACTTTGCAATGTTAGCATTACACAACATAGTTATGCAATAATGCCAAGTGAAGATGATGATTAGTTATGAAGTCGTTGTACCGGTTTAGGCAACACTTCATCTTCCTTCATTTAAGGCATCATTCTAATCTTGTAAGATAGATTGGGGTTATCCCAACGACTAAGGATTACATACACATCCTACTTTCATTCTTCTCTCATTGTATAAGCACTTTGATATATCTTTCGCCCCTTGTCATTTCTTAATATGTTTTTTTGTTACACATAACACATCTAGATTCACGTTTATATTGTTGTCCATTGGGTCTCCTTTTGGGTCTCAGACTAGTGGTACTAGAGGTATTATATTTCGTTGACTTACTATCAATCATCTTTTATATACGTATAGTATAACTTTTCAACCCAATAATCAACTATTATCTTTCTAATAATTGACCACTAATTTTGAAAAGCCTCTTTTAAAAGAATTTTGTATTGCAAAATCATATTTCTCTCAACTTGTTATTGTTTTAAATTTATATAGTTTTTATTTACTTATACCTATAGTACATCCTTGCAAAACAATGTAGTATCAGGGCTAAACTTAGAACTTGGAGCTAACTATAAAGAGTCTACAAAAATGTTAGTCACAAAAAGTCAAAAAAAAAAGTTTGATAGCTTAGTAGTAAAGAACCCTAACATGCAAATACGAGGCCTTATGTTTGATTCCTAGCTGGTCCATGCATAATATCAAAGCACTAACATTTAAATAGGAGGTCATCGGTTTGAGTAACAACTAGTCCAACATTAGACTAATCAACTCGAAAGACGACCCTTCTTAACTTTAGTGAAACGTCGAATGAGATAAATTTAAATATCTTTGACCTTGAAGCATTATCATGACTTTTGTAGTTTTGAGCCTGTATGCGGGCACACCCTTCAAAAAAAAAATAGTCACATTTTTGGGTTGTATGTTTGTGACAGCAAGTCCTAAAGCGTCGTTGTTCGTTGTCGTTTCACGACGTTAAACCTTTATTCTATTTTGTGAATGTGACGCTGCTATCGCTATCTTACTTAAGGAAAATAAAAAAAGTGTATTATCCTTTTGGGTGTGAACGTTTCCGTGCTGACCTTGTGGTCATCCCCATAACAAGTGGTTCCCAGAGTTGGTTGTAACTTTGTGACGACATGTTGTGTCGTGTTATGTGTCGAAGCAAGTCTAAAAGAAAAGTAAATTATCCTGTGTTTCCCTATGTAGTCTTGTGTGCCCGTTTGAGTGGGCGTTACACTCCTACATCAAAAGCGTCAAATACGACAAAAATGAGCTCTGTGTATCACGAATTAAGTTCTAGAGTATGGCCAAGTGACCAATCTCCTTTGTGCTTATCCATGTTGCATATTATTTTTTGTGATTCTTCCACTTCACCAAGTATTCTTTCATGTGTTTTTTCTTTACTGTCCTTAAGTCAAATATGGCCTCAACTTCTTACGCTTCCTTCTCTGGTATCTACCTTCTCCAGGTGTAAGGCATTCTCGGTATTTTGTGTGTCCTCATTTGATTTTTCCTCACACTGATTCTTTGCATCTTGTGCACCACTTAAGTCATCTTTCCCGGAATTCATACAATTATGTAACATTGAATATCATTGAGATATCCAACTCTTCTAGTAGCTTGATCTTGTATGCATTTGGTCCAATTTTCTAAATGACTTATATATGGCCCAATTTCCTTCAAATTCAATTTATTATACGCCCCAGGAAATATTTCCTTACAAAAATGTTCTAACACTTGTTATCCTACTTCAAAATCTTTGGTTTCATGCCTTTCATCCGCGTGCTCCTTGTAACCTTCATTACTCTGCTCCAATTTCTTGTGTAAGTTACACATATGTTTATCATATTCTTTTGCTTCGCAATCTGATTGCCCACTACTTTGTGCAATTCCATGACTCCTATTAGAATTTATTCATAAATAATTTGAAATGGATTCTTTCCCCATACTTTTGTTGATTGATTCATCATAGGTGAATTCTTCTTGTGCCTATGCCATATCCCACTATTTTGGCAAGCTACACAAAAATTGCCTAAGTTTCTTTTAAATAACTTAGTTTTCCCATCAATCTACAAATGAAATGATGAGTTGTAAGTTAGTCTTGTTCCCATCTTGTTCCACAAGCTCCTACAAAATTAACCTAGGAAATTTGTATCCTTGTCCGATAATATGCAATACACATTGGAAATTGCAGTCATACTATCTCCTTGAAAAATAAATTTGTGATGCCTAATGCATTAGTATTCTTCTTACATGCAATAAAATGTGGCATCTTAGAAAATCTATCAACTAACACAAATATGGAGTCATTCCCTCTCTGTGTTCTTGGCAATCCTAGCATGAAATCCATACTAATATTCTCACATGGCCTTCTTGGTATAGGTAAAGGTTGATACAAGCATGTGTTATTTTTGTACCCATTTGTTAACTAGAAAAATCTACAACTTTTCACATACTAACACACATATATTCTCAACTTTGGCGAATAGTATATCTCTTTCAATTATGCTTTTTGTCACCTATAAAGTGACCTCATAAGCCTCCACTATGCTTCTCAGTGATTAAATTTTTGCGCATTGACTCTTGAGTTATACACAGTTGCCTCCTTTGGATAACATTCCCTCTTGGATGAAATAAACTATCCATTGCATCCTATTCATTCATGTATGTTCACGCGTGCCTCCCATTCTTCCTTGAAGTCATATCTTATGCATATAGCTCCTTTATGGTTTCAAAACCCATGAATTCATTGCACACTTATTTCAAAACCTACACCCTTCTACTTAGTGCATTCGTAGCCTTGTTGGACTTCCCAATTCTATGTTTCAACACAAATGAATAACATTGTAGGAACTCTACCCACTTCATGTTCCTTTGGTTCAACTTTTCCTAAATATCAATAAACTATAACACTTGATGATTAGTGTAAAAAATAAGCTCATTAAGTAGCAAATAATGCCTCCACTTTTTCAATGCTTACACAATCGCATAGAACTCCTGATCATAGACTAAATATCCTCTCCTTGCATCTTTCAAATTTTTCACTGAAATAAGAAATGGGTCTTCATTCTTGACTTAGCACTATGCCAATTGTGGCCTCACTCGCATCAAAATCCGGTTGGAATATCTTCTCAAATCTCATAAATGCTAACAATGCTTGTGTTTTAGTCCTTATATTTAATTCCTAGAATTTGTACTCCACTTCTTTTTCCACATGAATTCATTATGATCTCCTTCATTTTCTTCATGAAAGTTGTGCATATTCCCCGAAGTTTCTTACAAAAATTGTAAAATTTGGTGCACCGTAGAGATTAAACACAAATATTATAACAATAATAAAACTCATGTCATCATAATCAATAGGGAAAAATTTATATGTAGGAAAATTGTATCCTATAAAGTAGGAGTAAAAAAACCACAAGATACTCAATCTTCTAGAATATCTCTCATGCTAAAAACTCTATGTGAGTTATATTAGCAACTCAAAACACATAGAATATAATCGCAACTCCCTAAAAATATGTCTACTAGTGAATTATTACTCACGTAATTATTCACATTACAATATTCAATCTTTAATAAATCCATGTGAATGTTATTTTTCGTAACACTCCCTCTTTAGCATGAACATGGGAGAAAGTACCACCTTCAACCAATCAAAATGTAACTCCATAGCATGCACATGGTCTCTATCGTCACCTTGATTGTGGGAACTACATCTACCATGAAAAGGGACATGTTGTCAGGTTAACTGTCTAGCATGAAAAGTTGAAATTTTTTAATCATGAAAACTAATCCCACCATTTGAAAACCTCTCTCTCTCTCTCTCGGTCACTATGAACCCTTCCTTATGTCATCCCATCAGCTCACACAGCCCCTTCAATTCTTTTTCATCATCAATCTGGTTGAGAGGAAAAGTGCTAAAATGGTTTTCAAGTGTGTTTCATGTGTCTTTGGGAATGAGTCTAAGTTGATTTCTCGGTGAGACTAATCTCTAAGTTATTTTTAGCCATATTGCAACATGAGGGCATCTTTTGGAAGCTAAATGGAAAGGATCGGCTCATTTGGGAGTTTTGCAAGAGATAAATGAAGTAATCTAAGGAATTTTAGAGAAAAATTGTGGAGGCAATATATGTTGGGAACAATTAAAGCAAAATTGGGTCATTTTGGGCACAGAGAATGAAGGATGCAGAGAGAAAGTCACCTTATTATGAAGAATTTGGGAGTTCTAGGAGGATTTGTTTTGGTGAAATAATTTTTTGTGTTACAAATATTGGTTTCCACAAATAGTCACGAGGCTAAGTCCCTCCTTCTTGTGTATGGGGAGGCCACCAATATTGAATGCAAACTTTACCTTAATTTGTGGGGTGGCCATAGGTCAAGGAGCACACATGAATACTCCACTAAACTTGTGGTATATTTCTTGTACCAAGTACATGGGAATAACTTTTAGTGAAGAGATGTAGAGGGGAGTTGGATAAATAAGAAGAGAGAGAGAGAGAGAGGGTTATTGTTGTGAATATCCTTACAAAATTGACATACGATAACTTGAGTGGGTCTACATTAAATTAGAAGAACACAAAAATGCTAACAATGATAATAATAAAAAAATCATAGACAAAAAATCCCATTGATTTATTTATCAAAGATGCAAATACCTTTCTTGGTTTTACAATAATATCATGTATACAGAGAGAGAGAGAGAGAGAGAGAGAGAGAGAGAGAGAGAGAGAGAGAGAGAGAGAGAGAGTAGATGAACATAAAAAATGGAATAAAATAATTACATCTTTTATTGCTTGATGTAGTAGTGGTATATCTCAACGACATACATACAATCAACAATTTTCAACCCCTTGGAATGGAAATCCATTCCAATTTATAGTATACATAATGTCTATTCATCTACCCCCACATGACTTTTCACCTATTTTCAACACTTGTGACCTTTCACATTCCTAGAAGGCGAATCTTTTCCTTACATCGATGAAAAATGACTCTTACAATTTTGACATTGGGGTCACTTACGTGGATAGAAGGAAATATAAAAAATACATTCTTAATAAAAAATTAGAATGTGGGAAGAGAAGAGGGAGATAAGGGTTGGCAAATCTGATGAAGATGAAGATTTTTCTAATAGAGAACTTATTGATTTGAAGCATGGTGATCACAATTTCCTCCTTCTGCAAGATGTAAGAAAAATCCAAAATATTGAATGAATATTTAGGAACATTATTTAGAGACATTCTAATGCAATCCTAAGATGACTGTAGGCATCACTCATGATGGTTCTTTCCTGATCTCACATTGAGTGTGAGGATCACTTTCTTGATCCTTAGGCTTTCACAATTTACTCTAGTGATCAAAAACCAACTCCGCGATCCTCGAACCTTTTCATGCATCAAATTAAAAGGGGTGTGTAGACTTTCTATTGTGACCCTAGCAAACATTTAGTAGAAATAAATAATTAAAGTTGGAATTGGACTAGTGGTTAATTAATTGGGTAAATCAAATTAGTATAGAATAATTAATAACGGGAATCGGGTAAGTATAGTAATTGTTTATACTTTAAAAAAATTTACCCAATTTTTAACTACCATTTGGTGTGGTTTTCTATGTCTTGAGGCGGGCACTATAGAAAAGTACAAAATGTTTTAGATAAAGTTTCTTTGTTTCACATAATTTTTAAGTTAAATTTAACTTTCACATGCATACATATTTTCACTATAAAATCTAAACCTACTTCCTTAAATCTTTACCTAATAATAAGGAGGAAGAACATGTTGGTATGTTACTAATTAGTCACTATGATATTAATTTATTTGTGTATAAAGTTTTGAGAGGATAAATAGAATAATTCCTTATAAAACTTTCAAATAATATTCCGTCTTCTTGAACCATCCAAACTTTAAAATTAATAAGATATATAAAAAATAGAAACATATAGTAAAACACTTTAAAACTAATACATCTTATAAATGTTATAAATACTTTGATTGATGTTACATATACAATACTTAAATAATAATAGTATAATAATAACAAACAATTTTGTCAAATAATAATAATCGTATTAGTAGTAATAATAATGAGGATGATTCATAAACATCGCATCAATGATAAATAATAATATTTGAAGGGCCCTTGGTCTCTTGGTGAAGTTGAATGGCTTGGAATGAGCCCACCAGGGATCAAGTCTTATTGAGTGCAAGGCCTGGAGATACCCGACATGGAGATTCAATAAGCGGATAGGGTCGATATTGTTCCTTGGTGACTTTAATGGATTGGATACCCCTAGTCATGGCTTCTTAGCTAAAGGAAGGCTTTGATATAGATATACACTTACTCATCAAGTGTAAATAAACTATATGTAATCTCTAGTTTATCATCGGTAGAGATGTTATATCTATGTAATTGATGGTTTCCAAAAAAACATCGCATTAAATTAAACCATCTCAAACATAACACTGTTCATCATGTGTTGGAGTCTATGAAGGCAGGTACATAGAAAATTCATTGAGTTCCTTGAATTAAAATGATGCAAAAAACAAATATATACAGATAAAATCTGTTATAGGTGGAGATAACCAACCTGCCACAAGGGCATAACCGATCATTAAATTTTCTTTAACAATGTATTAACTTAACTATGCTAGCATTCCCCCTTAATACATTGTTTTTACAAACATCATATTTCCAAATAGTGGACCCCCTTATTCTAAACACAGTAAAATTTTTATTACACTCTCCATGTAGTCTGCTCACCTTTGAGGTGGCATACCATCTTTATGGCTTCTTGGTCTTGGTGACACCTTGGTTTTTCCATGCAGGAATACCATGAACCTAGAAGTGATATGATCACATCTATCTTTGAGAATACCTTGGTGGTTTCGATTTCCTTTGATTACCACGAAACCCTATGGTTTTCCAACTGCAGGTTCACCACGAACCTGGATGTGACCTGATGTCTCAACTAAACACTTTGATGGTTTCTCATATTTCCACAAATCATTTACACAAGTACCAAGTGCTACTTTAGTGTTTTTCCTCCTCACAATGTCCTTCATCCAGGAGGTACCAAACTAGAAAATACACTGCATTTTATTAAAAATCATGCCACAAAACAATATCACAAATAACAAAATACAAACACAAACAAAATCAAAATTGTCACCAAATAAATGGTGCGACCCTGTCATAGGTGACTGACGAGAGGACTCTAATTGTCCTCCAACCTCCATGTATCCTCCATCCTCTAGTAAGTTGCATACTTCACAACACGAGATGTGAAGTGAAGGCAACCTCATCAGCTAACTCTTCACTTTCATCAGTATCTGATGGTTCTTCTACTTGAGAAACTTTAGCTTCATTGGACTTGAATTTTCCTTTGAGAACATCTTTCACTCGAACAAGATAGTCCCATGTTGTATGACCTTTCTTCTTGTAGTAGTGGCATTTTATTTCCTTTTTGTCAATATTGGACTTTTTATGAAAATTTTGAGAATAAAGTGCATTCTCATTTTGCGAAATACCCTCATCTTCTATAGGCATCCTTTTGTCTTCTACGAGTAGTGTTACAATCATATCATCGAGAGATTGTGATGGTATTTGGATAAGAGTAAATACAATATTGTTATATTTGTATGGTAGACTATTCAATAGAATAGCTTTAACATAGTGATTTTCAACGGTGGTTTTAGGCTTTGCATAATAAGAGACCTCATATTGTTTATATGGCTGGACATAGTAATTCCATCATCCATTTTAAATTTATATAATTACAATTTCAATGAAAATTGGGCATTTACCACTTTTACACCGAATGCAGGTTTGTTAAGAATTTCCCAAATTTCCTTGGATGATTTTCTAAATCCACGTGATGTCACTACAAGATAATGGGTTGTGTATCCACAAATTTTCAACAAATTTGTTGTGAATAAATTGTTTAAAATTGTGAATCCAAATTTGTGGACTCCACCCACAAAATAATTGTGAAAAATTTAAATTGTGGAAATATTGTAGAACTACTACAACTCAAAATTTGTAGTAATTACCACAAATAAGAATTGTGAGAATTGTTACAATTAAAATAATTGTGACATTGCAACAAGATTAAAAATTGTGACTTTACCACAAAACAACATTTGAAATATTGCCACAAAGTTAAATTTCTCAAGATTAATATTATTAATATAAATTTAACTATATTATCACTATATAACTTTTTATAAATATATATTTTTATTTTTTAATTATTATTTATTTTTATTTTTTTAACATAGAAAATTTAAAACTTCATTACTATTCTAAATTAGAATATCAAAAACACATACTGCACTAAAATAAAAACCTCATTACCATTTTAATATATATAAATATATTTAAAATATAATAATTTTGAATTATAATACTATTCAAATTACAAACTTAGTTCATATTTTATTGTTTGTGTACTTTTAGAACTATTAAATAAGTTCTTATTTTAATTTTGAAATATATTAAAATACTAAGAAAATATCCACACCATGACAAATGTAATGAAAACAATATAGAAACAAGGACACTTTGCTTCAAATCAACAACAGCTTCAAGACCACGGCCATAGTAGGGGAAAAATATACTATGCTTTGCAGGAATGTCCACAAACCAACTCTGGAAGATGCAAGGCACCATAGGGGCTAAAAAATTCAAATACAAGCTCATATCTACACCATAGAAAAAAAAAAAAAAACCCATAGACAAACAATTACCTCTCAAACACAATGAAATAGAACACAAATCACAACATATACGAGATAATACAATGAAAAAAGCTGATAGCGTAACTCAATCTGAATGATACTCGATCAAAACCATGAAAAATAACAGCCTGGTTATCCCTTGGCTTGAAGAGGATTTGTTTCACATAATACTAGTGGTTTGTGCAAACATGGCATCCTCACCAAACAGAAAACCGTAAAACAAGGATATATCACCCACCTACAATTAATAGTGATGGCTTTTTTTAAAAACTAGCAGATATTATCGAAATAAATATCAACCATTCAATATAATGGACGGTTAATGATTATTTTATAATGATCCATGTATCCTAGGATCGACGACGTTGAAAGCATGTTATACTTGATCCGTGCACCAGGATCCATGGCACTCAATATTGATTACAAACTATAGACATAATTTATATTAAAGTTGTTAGTAAAGTCCCGCAAGTTCAATGAAAACTAATCAACATGCATTACTAAGGGCTCGTTTAGTTTGCATAAATTTGTGGAAAAAAAAATCTACAAATCTGATTATAATGACTTAGTTCTTATTAGATAACAATTATTGGACCGATTCATTTTATTTATTTTTAATTATGTTGCTTTAAACAACAACATCATTATTATTCTAAACAAGTAATTTTATATGCAATGAAAAGTTGTTTATTTATTTTTTTAGAAAAAAAAATTGATATTAATTTTAATGATCTGATTATTTTTGAAATGGTTATATTTACGTTTTTAAAAATTGCATAACATGCACACCATGTTTTAAGACCGATGTGGATGCCATTATTCCACTATTTTTATGACGTTAAAATTATACATTTTTAATATACATTAATTTAAATTATTATAATGTAAAATGGAGGTATAGTTTATTCATGAGAAATGTTTAATCTTAAACAATAGTTTGAATTGTGTGGTAATTAAATTATTGAAAAATGTAGAATTTTATATATTATTTTGCAGTGATAACTATAAAATAGTTTTTGATCTAATGTGAATAATTCACAATATTAGTATTAACACTCAAGAAATATATCAAAATTGTGATATATATTAAATTTGTAGCAATACAAAAAAATCAAATGGATCATTTAAAATTTCATACTTGTTCTTTTCACATTGTAAAACAACCATAGTTTATATAATAATTTGTAACAATAAAAAATTATAAAATGGATCATTTAGATTATCATACTTGTTCTTCTCACATTGTAAAACAACTATAGTTTATTTAGTAATCATGAAATGATATTGTGGATTATACACAATTTTTCTACAATATCATTTTTTATGGATACAATTTAGATATAACTCATATTTCTAATACTAATTCATAGATTGAATATTGAAATGAGAGTTGGCTATAATTTGTAAATTTTAAAATCTTAATTATCTTCGAAATTTTAGGATAGTGTGGATTATCCAAAATTTTAGTCATATAAAGTTTTTACTATGGTTTGAAGTCACTAATATTAATTTTACTAAGTCAACAAAATTATAAATAAAAATTATTTATAAATTTTTAGCAAATTATTCACAAATAATATTTGGTTCATTATGTGGATTATTCACAACACATATTTTATAATTGGGTTGTTACAATTTTAATGATTTATATATTTTTACCTTTTTCATTATTATTTGTAATAATTCTAGTGTTATATTATCTGAACTAAAATTTATTAAATTTGGTTAGTATAAATTAACATTAACTAGAGTTAATGGGTGAATTGAATTCCCCACAATTCATATTTTTACATTTTTCCTCATAAAACTAAAGGAAAATTTTAGTGATGTAGTTTTTAATAAGCTTCGTTTGAATGTTAGAAGTGAACAAACAAAATGGAATCATGATACCTTATTTTGTGGTTATTTTAAAAATAATTCATGATTCTAGTTTCAAAAAGTCCTATTATTTTGGAAACCATGTTGAAAGGAGAAAATTGTGTTTACCTACTGTTAAATTTTAAGAAAATGGATATTCCAAATTTCTAAAATCTCAAATATTACAAAATTGTGGAATATCTACATGGTATTTATAAATGTAATTCATTCAGTGTTGATAATTCACATTTTTTTCACAAAACCATTATTTTGTGGTTAAAATTGTGGATACATGACCCTACTTCTAGTAGTGTGTAGCTCAGAATCTGAAAGTGCGAGACCAATAAATTTTTATACATCTATTGCATTTGTATTTTAACCTTCCATGTATGAATATTTAAACCTTAATATTTCTTGATAATTTCCATTAAATCTAAGAAAAAATAAGAGAAGTTTAATTTTTAAACTGCACAATCGGTTTGAACTTCTTTCACGTTATACCTTACGGGTTTGTGATCTTCACCCAAAAAGAAAAACACCAAAATAAGGACGTTTCAAGCCAAAGACTCTTCACATGCTGAGATTTGCTTCACATTGGAAATGTTGCACATTTTGCAATAAATGACAGATAAATTCCATATCCACAGCCACATTTCCAAATAGGTCTACAAGCCAATCATCTATTGCAGGTCGTAGGCTTCCTCTTTACCAGCAGGGATCGCAGCAACTACAAACTAGAACAACAAAACGCCAAAGCTGCTACCAATTTCCATGCATGGATAGGTCTGCACGCTGGTTGCTCCACTTTGCAAGGTAAAAGAAAAACTTGTCACTCCTCCCAAAAGACTCAAATTTCTGCTCCAAAACGCCATGCCAAGGATATGCCAGGATCTGATACAACTGAAGGCAGATATATAGAAAATTCTTTAAATACCTTGAATTAAAATGTTGCAAACAACAAATATATACAGATAAAATTGGTTATATGTGGAAATAACCCAATCAGTCTATCCATCACGTAGGTTTGCAGTCAACGCAAACCTACGCAAAAGTTGACCGGTGCGGTCTATCCTTCACCCAGCCAGCCTCGAACCCACTATTACATTGTTCCACTATTATAAGAACGAAATAACCAGCCTTCCACAAGGGCATAACCGATATGTTAGTTTTTTTAACAATGTATTAACTTAACTATGCTAAGAGTCTCCACTCCCAAATTTCCTTGCAGAAAACTTTAATATTCTCTAAATAAACCAAAAATTATAAAATAATACACTCCGCTACCATCTCATATAATAAAACAATCCATTCTAAACATAATGCAAAAAAATAAAAAATAAAAATTCTTATTATAGTGGAACAATGGTGGGTTCGAGGCTGGCTGGGTGCAAGGATAGACCGCACCAGTCAACTTTTGCGCAGGTTTGCGTTGACTGCGAACCTGCGTGATGGATAGGCTGATCAACTGGCTAGGCCTATCTCTCACGCAAGTTTGCACAAAGCCAAAAAGTATTTTCCGTCATGTCACCGTTAGTTTTGTCACGTCATTGTTAGTTTTGATGGAATAGGTAACAACGCCTATTCCGTCAAATTTCTGTTTGCAGTTTTATAAAAAGAACCGGCGCCATAGTCTTTCATATGTGAATGCGATGGTGGGGCACGAGAAATAGGGCGCGGGGGTCGTGGGTTCGAGGCTGGCTGGGTGCAAGGATAGACCGCAACAGTTCACATTGACTGCGAACCTGCGTGATGGATAGGCTAATTGTATAAATATAGGGTTCGTTAAATATTGAGCGATTGTTCCATATTGACAATGGGAATATTTCCTGATATTACAGACGAGATTGGTAGTGAATGTCTGTTGAGAGTTCCATAGTTTTCTGTTTCCAAGCTCAAAGAAGTCTCGAACGGATGGAAGGAGGTGCTGGACAACCCGAACTTCTATCGAGATAGGAAACTCTTGGGAATGGTGGCAGAGGAGGATTCCATTTCTTTGATTAAAAACCCAGGAAACGAGAAAGAATTGTACACGGATTAGTGTTTTATAACCCAGTCCGTAATTCATCGAAAAGGCTTACGATGTGCAGAGTGATAGTTGGGGACCTCCTCATCCTCCTTTACGCAATTCGTCGCTTTGTTACTCGACTTATGTTATTTATGGGGACATGGTCTGGTACATACCTGCATTTGGGTGGCTCTATCTATTTAATGAGAGGGGAGTTACATATTATAATCATTTGGCAGGTTCCTACACTAAAGTATGTAGGAACGCTCCCTCCCCACCTGAGTAGTGTGCAGTGTGTTACAGTGTGGCGTGACAGATTATTCTTGTCTGGATACAATCACAACCGAAACATCGTTTTTTACTTTCATCGGCCATGGCCATAACGGTCAGAATCGATCTGTAATAAATGGACTGCCATCGAGGCTTATAGGGGTCTTAGACCGCTTCCCACCTCTGTTCATTGTGCTACGGCTCTCAAATTTTAATTGGCACTGTAAAAGTGAGGATGTCCAATGCAAAAATTCAATGCATATTTTTCACTGTCAAGTCTCAACTTACATGTACTATTAAAAATTAACTTAAATATTTATAATGTATATATGTGTTATATATAGTTATATTTGCCCAAGTAAATATATAATCATATATTTTATTTTATTTATTAAACATGATTCTGAATTATAATATTATATATTATTTTGACCATCAAATATTAGTTGGAAAATAAATAGTTTTTCTAAACAACGTACACCATTACACTTCTTACTTTCCAATGTAGCAATACCTCTTGGTATAATAATTATAGCAAAATAATGATACTAATAAAATATAATAAGTATATTATAATAAATGTATTTATATATATGAAATAGATCGAAGCTTCAAGGTTCTTATTTTAGATTTTTCACATACTACTTTAATCAATAATTACATTAAATTCTCTTTCAATTTCTCATTGATTTGTGGAAAATGAAATCATTTTGTTGCGCAATTGTGTTGTTCTCAAAAAGTTACCGAAAAGGGCCCAAATACTACTATATGACCAAGATATTACTATTTTTAGTAACTTCTCCAAGAAAAAGAAAAATATAGATATTGACATTCTAATGGAAGTCAAATTTATGGATGAATTGTCATGCGAGAGTCAAATGGATGTCAAGTTTAATTTCAAGAATCAAAATTATTAATTCACTCCATTACAACCCAAACTACCATTATAAGAATGCCTCTCGACATAATAAATATCTACAATTTTAATCTTACTCTTTTATGCTTATTGTTGAATTAATTATTTAAAATTGATTTATATCTAACTAAATAATGAATTATTTGAGTTACAAATTAATTAATTAATTAATATTAAATCTAATCAACCTTATCACAATTTAATATTAGTAATTCAATCTAGCGGTACTTAAATGTGGATTAGTGATACATTTTTATTTCTTGATAATTGTTGGAAAGGCTCCAAGGACCATTACAATAAAGATATTTCAATGAAGCTCATAGTGAAATAAACTTGGCTCAAACAACTCTCGAGAAAGTGGAGAAAACCAATAGGACATGAACAAAACTTAGTCCAAAGAAGAGGAGTGAGATCTTAATATCATATGTGTTGGAGCCAAACTCGCTTCGAAGAAGTTCTTTTCTTACTTTGAACCAAAGTCCATTCTCCCTTATTATAATTGTCTTCATCTAATCCACATGGGAGGATGACATCGAGAAAAGAAATACGCTGAAACAATGACTTGGTAGGAGAAGAAGGATCCCTCTCCTTAACCAACCCCGTTGAAACCTGCGGATTTTCCATCAAAGAATGAGAACCATGTTGAGGCACCAGAGGATATTTCTCAACCATGGGATTAGATTCAACCCTTGCGATGCTCTTTTCGAAGACTAATATTCCTCACATACAAAAGAGCTTCTAGATTAGTGACATTTAAAATCCTAAATAAGCACTATTATTCATACAAAAATAAGGGTCTCTAATATCCTTTATTGAATTTTAGTTTTCATGTAAACATAAAATATTACTATTTTGGGATGCCATATTTACATTCCACAAAATCTATAAGATCTAAAGGAAAAAAAAACAATAGTAAAATATTATAATAAAAATATAGTAAGGTTGTCTTAAAAATATAAAAACATTCATTCATACTATTAACCATTTTGAATACAATACATGTGGATAAAACCATAATGTATCCAAAGTCCATGTGCTCACACAAAAGATGGGAGAAACTTAAAGTAGTTTGCTAAAAAAAATCATGTATGTATATTAATATAATAGTTCATACCATTGAGGTGGAGCCTAGTCCTCCATAATCTTAAATCTCTCACTCTTTTGTTGTTTCCCACCACACCTTTCACCTCATTTTTCAGATCTAAACATGAATGGGTTTTTGACTACTAAGAATAATAATGAAAATTAATTAAATATATATATATATATATATATATATATATATATATATATAATTATAATTGTGTTGTTCTTAGAGAATAGAGACAATCCATAAGAAGAATGCGATGGTGGTGCTTCTTCCCACCAAAGCATAAAACATTCCATCACCATGTTGATTCCAACATAGAGAGGCATGCCATGCAAGAACAATATGAAGTAGAGATACCACCTCACAAAACAATTGGAGTACGTTAGACATGTCCATAGGATCCTAAGCACAGGAAAGGTAGTGAAATTGATGTAACAACTTGGGCACCCAAAAGTGAATAGTGGAGTGACCAGGACCTTTCCTAGTGTAAACAAAATAAACCCATGCCAAGCCTCAAGTTGTTGAATTACCTACCATCTAATTTTTCCCCACCCTACTCTACACCCGAGAATAACCTAGTTACAAAAAATGATCAAAACATAAACTGAGAAAAGGGGGCAAATGGAAGATACTAACTAGATCGTTGGTGGTGAACTTGAGTAACCCACATGTCATAGTTACATTGAGAAGTTGCGTGATATAACAAAAAGTTACCTTAAAAGGGTAATGTGGCAACGTAAACATGTTTTGAACATGATCACCATGTTGACATGGCCACCATAATTTTTGGACCCATAATAATGGTTGAGGCATGCCCATTGTAGGAATGGATTAGATGGATACATTCGAGAAAGTGATATCCTTCGCACTACCTAGATATAGGTAATATTCCTTAAAAATTCTATCCTTGTCTGGATTTAACACAATATACATCCTCCCCACCTCAAGTCATCTCCCTAATGTCTAAATTCTTCCAATTTAATAGGAAAGGAGACTCTCTATGTGAAACTCGCTCGATTCTTGTGGGTCCAACAAGATCAGTGTGTATAAATTCTTATGGACTTAATGTATAATATTCTTTGACTTGAATCTTCTCTAGGTTTTTTCCCATGCAGGAAATCCTTACAAAGTGTATCAACTGGTTTGATGATTTTTGGCATGTTTTTAACACATCCTTTTGAGCTTATTTTGACAAGGTTATCAAAATTTAAGTGTCCTAGCCTCCTGTGCCAAAGCCAACTATAATCCTCCTTGGTTGTAAAAAAATTTTGTTTGTGGAATTCCTTTAGCAAATACATATTATTATTGGTTCTCTTTACTTTTCCAACCTTCTTGCCTGATTTTATTTCTCTAATATCACAGCCCTTGTCATAGAGCACTAATGTGTACCCTTGCTTACACATTTGGATAACACTTAGGAGATTGTTCTTAAGACCTTCTACATATAATACATTTTCAGTGACTGATTTTCCATTATCAAGGCTTAATGATCCCTTACCAACAATATTAGTTGAGTTGTTGTCTCCAAATATGATAGCTCCTGAGGCATTCTTGGTCAAGGAGATGAACTTGCTCTTATCACCTGTCATATGACTTGAGTAGCCACTTTCAATATACCATATCCTACCCTCATCTTGAACATGAAATGTTGTTTGGGCTATCATATTTTTTTCTTCCTTCTTAGTAGGATTAGATTTTACTACATATATATTTCTATCTTGTCTTAGAGGATTATGATTGCAAAATGTTTCTATGTGCAAAACCTTTTGGAAATTATAACAAACTACATCCTTATATCTTCTCATCTTTTGTTAATTATAATGTCTTTCATGACCTTTTGCATTTTTCTACATTTTATAGCTTTATGACCAAACACATTAGGCGAGAAATAATAGCCATAGAAAGAGTGAGTTTACTTGATTGCATGGGAATGTCTATAAGGATTGGTCCATCTCTTGGCATCATTGTTGATCTTCTTGTTAGTGGTATAGAATGATTCTAGATAATTCTTTTCATTTTTGTTATTTTTTGCTCCAACATCCTTGTTTTCCTCTTTGTAGCTTAAGCCTATCTTGTCACTTGCATCTCTTTAGATACTTAGACAGCCAGCTAGATCATGTGTGCTTTTTTCAAACTTCTCAAACAGTTTCACTTTTCTTGACATTTGATCCAACTCAGTCTTTAGGAGTTCCATTTCTGATTTGATTCTTAGACACTCTTCCTCTTTAGATGTGAAGGACTATGATATCATTTCTAGTTGAGCTTCTAGTTCCTTGAAATCATCTTCCTCCTCTCTCTCCTTCATGTTGAGTCTCTTTTCATAAATACTAATTTTCTCCTCATAGTCCTTCAACTTGGATCTCAACTTGTGGTTCTTTCTTGACAGTTGCAACTCTTCAAGAGCACTTACCAATTCAGCTTCAAGGTCTACCACAACACCTTCTTCATCTGAGTCTTCATCTTCAATGTGATTCTTTCCTTTAGAGCTGCTTTCATGTGATGTTTCAAAGGCCATGAACAAGGTTTCATTATAAGCTTCATCATTCTCACTTTCAGAATTATTGATATCACTTGATTCAGATGAACTTGAATCCTCTTTGGTGTAGAAGTTTCTTTTGTTTTTGAAGAATTTTCTCTTAACTTCTCTTTTGAAGCTCTTTTTATGATTGATATGTCTTTGGTAATTTTATTCATGTTCATCTTTCTCTTCTTTGTTCTTGTGAGGACAATTAGATGAAAAATTACCTATTTGTCCACAATTGAAACACTTAAAAGGAAATTTTCCCTTATACTTACCTGAGCCTTTCCTAAGTCTTCTCACAAACATAGATTTTATCTTCTCATCATCCACCTCCACATCAGATTCCTCTTTATTTTTCTTTGGGTGTAGTTCCTTTTCATCTTTGAATGCAACTTATTTCTTAACTAATTTTTATTCAATGGTTCAATATTCATATGCACATAAGATGTCATGAAGCTCATCCAATTTTAGTTTGGTCGTATCCTTTAGTTCCTCTAGAGTTGAGACCTTTGCATCATATTTGGATAGGATAAGCTTGACGAAGGGGCGGGAGATCTCCATAGGTTGCGAAAAAGATTCATGGGTAGATGAAGTGTCCGGAGGGCACACTTGTGCTAGATATACCCTTGTTCCTCCTATTAACCTTGAATGGGACACTACTTGGAATATCATTGAAAATCATGGAGACTGTGTTGAATAGAGAAAAATCAGGTTGAATATCATTGTATATTTCACCGGTTTTAGGCCCAATATCGACTTGATAATATCCTCGGGAAATAAGAAAATGGTCACCACTTGGAGGTATTTAAGTGGTGACATTTGCTATAAGCTCATTCTTGTTCTAGTATAGAGGGGAAGATGATTTTCTCAAAGTGATCAATTGAGGCCCTTGGTTCTTTGGTGAAATAGTGTTACACCTATCTAGATGACATCATGGCCTATATTTGGGGATCCTCACACCTAGTTCCTTCCTAGTCTAGATCAATCTCCTTGCATTAGCTCTCAAATTTTGGGAAAGAGAAGTTATAGTGGGGATTGCTAAGTCTTTGGGAATCGCGACTATTGATCCCACCACTCGGCTAGGACAAGGATGAATTCTTCCGGACTATGTGTGAATGTGGCCTTGGGTATGGTTTTCCCTTTTCCATCTGCATCATCTCATCCTAGGGAGTGATAGATCAACCATTGAATTTGAAAGCTCACTTACGTTCTATGTCGATGTATGGGTGTGGACCATGGAGAGAGTAGCTACAAGGGTGATAATGTTTTTGGTAAAACTAGGGATATTGTTATGTCATCCCCTACGAGTGGAAAAAAATGGATGTGGGTGTCGAGGATGAGCTCAATTCTATTATAACTTCATCTCTCGATTATAGGGGACTTGACCCATACTTGTGTTGCTTCTTGTGGATTTATTCAAGGGGGTTTCTTTTATCGAGCTATGGGGGAGTGCTCATGAGCTCATTGGGAGGGATGAATATTTTGAGGGTACTATGACTAAGAAACAGTTAGTCGGGGTTAAACTTGTGTCACTACATATTCTTATGGTGGATAACACTCACCAAAGGGGTGGATGGTTATCACATCTAGAACAATTAGATGATTCACCCCTTTTGGTATTAGTTGTTGCAAACTTGATGTTAGAATCCTTTGACTACCATACTTATGGGAATCGTTACTAAGGAAGAATTCCCACCTTTGGAGAAAAAAGTTGCATGTACCCATTGGAAATTGTTGATTTGGCTAAGGATGTGGAAATGGATCTTGAGAAAATGAAAGAAGTGCACTTCTTGAAAGATAGAGATACTCAAACGGTGAATCACAACTTGGTCAAGGTGAAAGATCCCACTTAATCTTATGAAGAAAAAGAGATGGAGGTGGGAAGTTGAGGGCTTCCTAAATGGTAAGTTAGAAGTGGTTTTTATTGTTGAAAATTTCACCCCATCCAATGATCTCAGTAAACTCTCTACTTTCAAATTATCTACAAAATAAAAATTATATTATTGTTCTACTTTCTATTTGAAAATGATAGTTTGGAGCTAGTGAATAGATTTCTCATGCTTTAGAACCAATTATTGCAGAGAAAGAAAACAATTAAAAGCTCATGAACACCAAAAATTTTATCCTGGAAACCTCCAGATGAGGAAAACCAGTCAGGAAGGGAAAAACACTCTTTCTTCCCACTTTTATTAGCCAATTTAAAATAAGAAGTTACAAAATTACAATAAGTATGAAAGTGAAGTAGATAATATCTCACACTTCCTCCCAATTACTTTCTTGTTCTACCTTCAAGCTCCTTTCTTCTACCAACTCAATTCCAACACTAAGAACTCTTGCTCACTTACTCTCATGCTTTCGATAATCCATTCCTTTTCTCCTCCCAGGTATTTATAGCCTCTCCCATGTCCTCCTGTGCACTGGAGAATGGGAAAGGTCATGGTAGAGAAGGCACAAAGTCACACTACTAGAAGTAGGGTTGTTTATCAACAATGTTTTCCACAAAATAATGTTTTTGTAGAAAATTTGTGGATTAACAACAATAAGTGAATAGATTCTATAAAATACAAAGTAGATATTTCACAATTTCATAAAAGTAAAATTTAAACTTGTGAAAATTCACATTTTCAAATTTTCTTTACCAAAAATCTAAAATGTATCATTCTATAATATCCATAAAATGTAAAAGTGTATGCATTATATACAAAATCAACTCTAGGAATTCATTATATCAATAAAATTAATCATGCATCCAATTCTTACCATTTGTTAGGTTCATTTTTTCTTTTAAAACATTATTATGGATTATTTACAAAGTGTAAAATAGATGGATTGTGTATGATCTACACGATTAGAAATAAACTTATTTATTCACAATATTATCCACAAAATAATTTTTTTATAGAAAAATGTGAATTATTAACACCAAATGAATATTTTTTCCAAATACAACGTAGAGAATCCACAATTTTATGGGATATCTATTACTATTTTATTGTGGACAAATCACATTTTCACCTTGTAGTTTGAAAAATATAGGCTTTTAAAACTCTAACTTATCGATTTAATTTTTCTTCTTTTTGTTAAGAATTATTTTAGACTATATATCTGACATTTATATTGTTGTCAAAATTTCAAACATAAATTTAAGATACAATTAATAATTCCGTAAAAAAATCTAACTTAAATTAATATAAAATTTTCACAGTATATAAAAAATAATTAAATAACTAACTAATTTAGTATGCGAAAATAATATATTAAAATTTTTGTAGATAAATATATTTAAGTAATTTTCATGTTAAATTTCCAATTATAACATGCAATACCCATTAATGGTTCATGTGCCACATAAGGGACAAATCCTTTTTAAGATAATGTAGACTTGGTTTTAGTTTGAGATATTTTGCCACTTGAAAATTTCTTATTAAAAAAATTTGTTAAGCACCATCAATCCCACTACACGGATCAATCTACAAATAATCATCACCGTAGATTTCAAGCTACACGGATCAAGTAAAAATATCATTAGCTGTCCATTAATATATTAAAAGATTGAGATTTATTTCCTAAGCGGTCAAATAACTGAAAAGCGTCGCTTTTAAATGCAAGGGATCAATACAGCCCTCTTTTAGGGGTTTGTTGATATATGATACTCTACATCTGATTTTTTATGATTTACAGAAAGCCGCTGCCTAAGGTGAGGTAAATGTATATGAAGGGTTAATGTATATATTTATCTAATCAAAGCTGTCAACAAAGTGTTATAGTATGAGATCAAGTGAGAAGCCCTTTGAGCCACGGTAAAGTGTTTGGGAATTATATTTTACATATACATTGTAATCAGCTAGTGTTTGGGAATTATATTTCATGATTTTGAGAAATCCTTAAAGCAACGTAATTTCTTTCATTGCTGTAATAATTGCTCCCTTCAAAATAAATTTTGGGAAAATTATGCAGAAAGAAATTGAAAAAATTGTGGTCTATGCAATGATACGAATGGAAAACAAAGTTAAAAGATTTTAGTTAGTAAATATGGCAGAAATGTTACAGAGAGTTTTATAAGGAACATATGTAATGGATCATTGTTTTTTATCAATCCTCACATATATACATTTTGATATGTTTTGATTAATATATTTTTGTTATTTTGATATATACCATAAATTAACTTTTTTAATAAAAATTTATTAATATTACATCCATTTATCTATTAAATGTTATTAAAAACATTATAATATCTATGAAATTCCTAAATCACATTAATGGTATTGGATATTTAAATAGAGATTGTACTATGAATAATGTGTTTTCCATAGAATGATATGTCAAAATATTTTCAAATCTACAAATTCTATCCTTATTTTGTTACTCTCAGTAATAAATAAATTCCATCCATATTGTCTTTTTAAAACATGATCTATATTTTCTGATGATACTATTTTTTAGATGAGAAGTATAAAATGAACTTCTCGTTTTCAATTTTGTATTATTTTTTTAAATGTTTGGCCTCATATAATAAATCATTCACTATCCTGTGTAATTTTGGTTTTTTGGAGGGCAAAGTATTTTTGTATACTTATGTGCAATTTATTGGTTATGCTCAGAATTTCTTTTATTTAATTTAAATTAATTAATTTTTATCTTTCACATGACTTTATCTATATATTACTAAAAATAATTTATTTACTTTGAATGATTGTCATTCTATTGATTTTTTATTATATTATTTTCATAAATCAATTATAATAAAAAAATATTTATTTATGATTTATATTATATATGGAATATTTTATTAAATTTTTAACATCGATTTTAAATTATGGAAATTTATAAAGCTTATAATAGTAAATTTTAAATTTATTTGTGGATAGTAAAATTAACCTATAATTATTATGATGCATGTCATAATTTTAAAATTGTGGATGATGACACTATGAAATTTGTAAATACACACACAAATTTTTTAATTGTAGGTGTGTAACAATATTAAAATTATGACAACTTCCACAATAATAATATTGTGGAATTTTCACAGTTATTTTCATTGTAGATATTTTCACAATTTTTGTCACATTTTATGTTTCTACAAAATTATTGTGGGTGGAGTCCACAAATTTGGATTCACAATTTGAACTAAAATATCCACAAGTAAAATGTGGAAAATTTGTGGATACAATACCCTTTATCTTGTAGTGTCATATGCTTCAAATCCGCATCCATTCGAGATTCAATTTTACTCTTTTGTCAAAAGTGACAGGACCGCCACCCTACACATATCGGAAATCACAAGACTACCACCCGGGTTGTGTGGTGGTTACAGGATTACCGCCCAAGTCAGGGCGATGGTTCTGAAACCACCACTCTACATAGAGAAATGGTTCTATTAAAAAGAAAACAAAACCTCCTTTTCTCCATTTTCTCCTTTTGGTGCTTTGGCTGATTTGATGAAGTAGAGTCATCTTGGATCCCTATGGATCACACCTCCCCTACTTAGGAGGCTTTTGGTCGCACAAAATCTTAGTGGCGGAGTAGATGAAGAAATAATTCCCTCACTTGCTCCTTAGAGTACCACCGGACCTTCCTTCGGTTCTTCCCTTTTAGTCCAACCTACCAAGATTCTGTGAACCTCTCCTTATCTCTCTAACCTTTTATTACAAAGCACCACATCCTCCTCTAATTCACCTTGTGAGTCCAAGACACAATCCTAAATGGAAGGTATTAGTTATAATCCTTTGTCTTCATCAAGCATGGATGGATCATATAGGTGTAAGTATAACCTCATAAATGGTGGAAAATCATGCCGAAAGGCATTTTCTCGCAACTCGCTCCAATATGGTAAAGGGTCTATATCGTAGTGACTTGAGCTTCCACGCTTGACCTTGTAGTCTCTCCTTGTTCAAGTAAAGCTAAAATTTGTTTCCAACCTGAAGTTTATGCTCTCTCATGTGTTGGTCATGTCTAGCCTTGTACTTTTCTTGGGATTTCTATATTTGTTTATTGACCTTGAGATGGATTTTCTAGATCCTCTCAAATCATTTGTTTTCTCTAGTCACCTTTGTGTCTCGTGTCTCCCCCTCATCATGATTTCCAATTGCTATGTCTAGTGGATTTTTAGGTAGATACCCCAAACAAGCTTCAAATGGTGACTTCATGGTGGATATGTGTACGACCTAGTTATAGGAATGTTGAATGTAGGCTAAGGACTCATTCCAAGTCCTTGGATATTTTATATTATACCCTATGATCAGTTGTACCAAATTCATGTTCACCACTTTTGTCTGTCCATCTGTCTATGGATGGAAGCTCATGCTCCTTCGTAACCTGGTATCCATCTTGTCCCACAAAGTAGTCCAAAACTTCCCCAAGAACCTGGAATCCCTGTCAGAAACAATAGACTTCGGCAAGCCAAAATGCACCCATACATTAGAAAATAAAATATCTACTACCTCATGTGCTTTTACTATCTTTTTACATGCCATAAGAATACACATCTTACTGAATCTATCAAAAAAAACATAGAGATAGTTATGGCCATGTTTAGACATAGGTAATCCTCCTATAAATCCATAGAAATTTCCTCCCACCGATGAGTAGGTACTCTTGGTAAATGCATATACAAACCCTCCTTCCTAGTCTTAGGCTTGCGATACAACAAAGTTTAGATCCATGTATAAATTTTGATACTTCTTCTTGGATATTAGGCCAATAAACGTACCTTTGCAAGTGGGCTAGGGTCTTACCAACACCGAAATGTCCCATTGCTTTTGAGGTATGCGCTTCTCGCATCAATAGAAGTCTTTATTATTTCAACACACAAATACTCCTCCATCAGTAGATCATCTCGTCCTTAAGATAAAAATTTTCAATCCCCATCCTTTCAGCCGCTTGGGACCGCAAGTCATTGAAATGTCACCCCAAAGTATCTATTTTAGGCATATGCCTACTCGTAATCTTCCTTCTTGAAGGGCTTGATTTGAGAGATAGTGGCCAAGAAGGAGATATTCTCATATGTAGGTGACCTAGACAACATGTCTACCACCAAGTTTGTACTACCTTTCCTATATTTGATCACTAGATGGAATTGCTAAAGGAACCCCATCCATTTGTAGTGCCTTGCCTACTGCAATTTAGACCGTGCTTGTAAATATTGGAGAGGTTTGTGGTTAGTGTGCACAATAGTTTCTTTACCCAAAAAATAATGCTTCCATTTCTTAATGGCCTAAGCTTTGTTGTATTAGCAAGCCTAAGACTAGGAAGGAGGGTTTGTATATGTATTTACCAAGTACTACTCATCGGTGGGAGGAAATTTTGATACTTCTTCTTGCATATTAGGCCAATAAACGTACCTTTGCAAATGGGCTAGGTCTTACCAACACCGAAATGTCCCGCTTGCTTTTGAGGAATGTGCTTCTCGCATCAATAAAAGTCTTTATTATTTCAGCACACAAATACTCTTCCATCAGTAGATCATCTTGTCCTTAAGATAAAAATTTTCAATCCCCATCCTTTCAGCCGCTTGGGACTGCAAACCGTTGAAATGTCACTCCAAAGTATCTATTTTGGGCATATGCCTACCCGTAATCTTCCTTCTTAAAGGGCTTGATTTGAGATATAGTGCCCAAGAAGGAGATATTCTCCTATGTAGGTGACCTAGACAACATGTCTACCACCAAGTTTGTACTACCTTTCCTATATTTGATCACTAGATGGAATTGCTAAAGGAACCCCATCCATTTGTAGTGCCTTGACTACTGCAATTTAGACTCGTGCTTGTAAATATTGGAGAGGTTTGTGGTTAGTGTGCACAATAGTTTCTTTACCCAAAAAACAATGCTTCCATTTCTTAATGGCCTAAACTTTGTTGTATTAGCAAGCCTAAGACTAGGAAGGAGGGTTTGTATATGCATTTACCAAGTACCTACTCATCGGTGGGAGGAAATTTTGATACTTCTTCTTGCATATTAGGCCAATAAACGTACCTTTTCAAGTGGGCTAGGTCTTACCAACACTTTGAAATGTCCCACTTTGCTTTTGAGGTATGTGCTTCTCGCATCAATAAAAGTCTTTATTATTTCAGCACACAAATACTCCTCCATCAGAGATCATCTCATCCTTAAGATGAAAAATTTCAATCCCCATCCTTTCACTGCTTGGGATCAGAATCATGTTGAAATGTCACCCCAAAGTATCTATTTTGGGCATATGCCTACCCGTAATCTTCCTTCTTGAAGGGCTTGATTTGAGAGATAGTGGCCAAGAAGGAGATATTCTCCTATGTAGGTGACCTAGACAACATGTCTACCACCAAGTTTGTACTAGCTTTCCTATATTTGATCACTAGATGGAACTCTGCTAAAGGAACCCCATCCATTCATAGTGCCTTGCCTACTGCAATTTAGACGTGCTTGTAAATATTGGAGAGGTTTGTGGTTAGTGCGCACAATAGTTTCTTTATCCAAAAATAATGCTTCCATTTCTTAATGGCCTAAACTAGTGCATATATTTCCTTATCATATATTGAATATCCTCAAACCGATGAAGTAAAGGTCTTAGAATAATATCGACTAGCTTACCTCCCCGTAGCAACACCGCACCCATAACATAATAAATGGCATATATCTCTACTTTAAAGGGCTTCTACAAGTTAGGAAGAGAAAGTACTAGAGCATGACTAATCTTTTACTTCAATAACTCAAAGGATTTATCTTGTTCCTTACCCCAATCAAAACCCTTAATCTTTGTGGCCACTATGTGTAGAGGTGATGCAATCGCGGAGAATCCTAGAATGAACTTCCGCATGTACTGTACTACTCCCACAAATCTCCTGGTCTCTATGGCCCCTGTTGGTGTTGGTCAGTTGGTGATGGCATCCACCTTCTTTGGATCCACTCGTAGCTCTCCTCCTCCAAACACGTGCCCAAGATAGACAAGTGATTGTTTGGAAAATTCACATTTCTTTATATTACATAGCAGTTGTTTCTCCCTAAGAACTTGCACGACTTGCTACAAATGAGTTAGTTGTTCTTCCCATGTGGCACTAAAAATCAAAATATCATCCAAATACACAATGACACATGAATCCATGAAATCCCACAATACATCATTCATCAATCTCATAAATGTAGCAGGTGTATAACATAAACCAAATGGAAGTACTAACCACTCATACAAACCTTGTTTTGTCTTGAAGGAAGTCTTCCATATATCCTCCTCCTTCATTTTGACTTGGTGATAACCTGACTTGAGATCCAACTTCATGAAGAATTTTGCATGCTAAAGATGGTCCAAGAGATCATCTATGCGAGGAAGTGGATATTTTTTCTTTATGGTGATATTTTTCAACGCATGGTAGTCGATGCACATTCTCCAAGAACCATCCTTCTTCTATACCATCACAATATGTGAACCACATGGGGAGGTGTTTAGACGTATCACACCCTAGTCTAGTAGTTCTTGGATTTGTTTCTTTACTTTAGTACTCTCCAGCAAGGATTTCCTATACAACCCAATGTTCGGTAGAGAGGACTCGAAATAGCTGAATCTCATGCTCTACCTCCTATTTTTTTGGTAACCCACTAGGAGCCTAAAAAAATTCCTAAAAAGAATGAATAATACTATTCAAATCTCATTTTCCTGAGTTAAAAATCTCTAAAACTTATACCCCATGTTGTTTATCCTTTAATAAAAGTAATTATGATTTTCTTGAATAAGTCATTTTTTTGTTAGAACTCACCATAGTAACTTGTGTCTTACACTAGTATGCCCAAATGTTGTCGTTGCTCCCATCCTTGACCCATCTATATTGGTTCTCCCTTCTCATGAATATAGCATCCCTGATATACACGTAAGGACTACTGAAAACAACATCAAATGCATCAAGTGGAATAACATCAACCTCTAATACATCAATATACTTGGAATTGATCTTAAAATTGAACTTACATATTTTTTTTACCTAAATTTCAACACCCTTCTTCACCTAACCCAATGGATATGGGTGTGGCTGCTCGTAAGTCTCAAGACCAAGATTCTTTACAAATGCTTTAGAAATAAAGATAGACTAAGAACCGGTATCAACCAAAGCATTTACCTTATCTGGATTTTGATCTGAAATAGTCTACTCATCTCTTCTTCGTGGTTGTCCATGTTGGTGGATGTGCATCCAAGACCCTCATCTACATAAAATTCATCTTCTATTTGTACCTCCCCTTCTATCTTCATAGTTGTCATGGACTTCTTTGAGTCCTTGGTTCGGTTCTTCAGATGTAACTCCGGATGCAAATTCCAACAGTAGCATCAAGATGACCATTGATATCACAATTCTTCCAAGTATTTAAAGTAGTGGAAGCTTGTTTACAACTACCTTTTCACTTACCTTTTTACTTGTTTGCCCATGTTATTTTTTTTGCTGATTTTTTTACTATTTTTCCTTTGGCTCTGCTTCTCCTTGCTTCTTTTCATCATCTATATATTATGCATGTAAACACACCTTGTTGATATATTTGGGCTTCGTGGAAATGAATTTTATTCAAAGGTGAGTGTGAAGTCATCCCATGTACTTGGTCGAAACATGGCCTCGCCTACGAAACACTCTTGTAGTATAGTCTTGCACACTTTGACCACCGCCATGTCTAAAATACTCCCTTTTGATCATCTCGCCGCTTTATGGTCAATAGGATAAAAATTAGCTCTAAGTAATTCCTTAAAGCCCTCCCAAGTACTGAAAATTAGATGTTTCTTCTTTTCACAAGTGGCTAAGTGGGTTTCCCACCAAACCAATGCATGACCCTCCATTTTGAGACATGCAAAGGTAATCCTTTGTGCCTCAGTAACATTATGGATGCTAAAATAGACTTCCAACTATTTTAACCATTTATCAAAAACTCTACATCTACTTGTCCTTCAAAGCTCTTAATTTCCACTTTGGTTTCAACTTTAAAGGGAGCATGATCAGATTTTACCTTCTCTCTTGCAGTTGAAGTCTCTTCTTCACGTTCTTCCTCTTCATCTTCCTCTTCATGGCTCTTCCCTATGCCAAAATTATTGGCCAATGCTCAAACCACTGAGTCCATGGAGTCTTGTTTCATTGAAGCCATCTTCTATAGATCTGAGAGCTCTTGTTGATGCCTATACATCCTATCCATTATGGTCTCTAGCATCTCGATTCTACAAACGAATTTCTCTTCCTCCATTTGTCCCTAAATTCTCTGTTTCCACTTCTTCATATAAATTTATGGATCACATGGTAAAGCTTCTTCACCTTTAGATATTGTCACTGTCATACAAATCCAAGAATGAATACCATAGTCTTGGATACTTGTTAGCTCTGATACCAAAATAATCTATAAACTCTCTACTTTGGAATTGTCTATAAAATCACAATTATATTGTTGTTCTACTTTCTATTTGAAAATGACAGTTTGGAGCTAGTGAATAGATTTCTCATGCTTTAGAACCAATTATTATAGAGAAATAAAATAATTAAAATCTCATGAACACCAACAATTTTATCCTGAAACCTCCAGAGGAGGAAAACCAATCAAGAAGGGAAAAACGCTCTTTCTTCCCACTTTTATTGGCCAATTTAAAATAAGAAGTTATAGAATTACAATAAGTATGAAAGTGAAGTAGATAATATCTCACACTTCCTCCCAATTACTTGCTTGCTTTGCCTTCAAGCTCCTTTCTTCTACCAACTCAATTCCAGCACTAAGAAATCTTTCTCACTTACTCTCATGCTTTCGATAATCCATTCCTTTGCTCCTCCCAAGTATTTATAGCCTCTTCCATGTCCTCTGCAATGGAGAATGGGAAAGGTTGAGGTAGGTAAGGGAAAAGATGAACGCTTCAAGTCTCGCAACCATTTGAGCTTCCATTTTATTTTTTCATCAAAAGTGACAGGATCAAGTTTTCCCGCATAGATCGGTGATCACATAACCGCTATGCTAGCTAGGCATGGTTACAGGATCGCCACCCAAATTGGGTGGCAAGATTCTACAATGGCCACTCTACGTAGAGTGGCAGCTTACATTAAAAGCAAATAGAACCTCCTTTTTCTATTTTCTCCTTTTCGTGGCTTTGGCTGATCTGATGAAGTAGAGTCATCTTGGATCCCTATGGATCATCCAATTATGATCCCAAATCACCTCAAGATACTTGATTTTTTGAAGGTGAGTGTTATAGAGAGTATATCAATGTGACATATGGTGGTGGTGGGACTAAATATGTGGTTGAAGGGTGGAACACTATGTGGACAAGACGAGAAAAACTAAAGCATCTGGTTTCACTTTGTGACAGGATTACTAAGAGTAGGTAAAAAGGTTTTCTACATATTATACATGTTTAAATATGTAGTGTTTTCTCATTATTGTTTTTCTATTGTTTTGTTGTTATTTGGTTTGCATGTTGCTACGATAATGTTGTTGGTCTGTTTTCTTTGTTACAAGTGTTCATTTTTTCTCCTTACGTGTTTTTGATTGATCTTATGGTTTTATTTGGGTGTTTATACCCCTCTTTTGGTTGTACCAGGGGTAGGTTCCCTATCAAAAGACCTTTTATCCTTAATAAAAAATAATCATGACGGTATTGTCAAAATAATTGAAAAACCATAATTAGGCATCAATCTACAAAAATAAATTTACGAAAAAACTAAATCCACTCACAAATTTCAAGTCCTTTTAAAATAGAAATAATTTATGTAAACTATGCGCACATAAGATTTATGTTAATAATCACTAAAAATATATGACTAAATAATTCTTTTTGTATGTTTCTCACATCTCACAATATAATGAAAGAAACATATCATATACATTACTAAGTAAAATAAAATCCACAATTTTTTAAAAGAGAATGTAACATGTTTCTTGGGGTACATAGTACATTCATTCAATAAAACCTTAATAATTTATAATCGTCGTGAAGCCAATATGCCATCTCATCAAAAACTTGAGGACCTCATATACATCCATGGGATTTTGTGAATGGGTCACCAACATTCCCAACATAACGCATAACTTAGACTCCAATATTTTATTCTTCAAAATACATATGCTTAGCAAATGAGATGAGACACCTCATGTCCCAAATTTTCAAAATGTATTAGTTTCACTTGTCATGGATGAATTATCTGATCCCAAGAAACAATTTTTCATATCCAATATGATAGAAGAATTTCCCTACTATGTTTGATAATGCATCCTCCTCCAATCAAAAAAGAAAAAAATTATGTGCATCAATCATAGAGAAATTAATTTGGCTAATACATCATCTCTCCATTGCTCTCTATACGTGCCTAGTGATGTAAATTAACTTAGAGAAATTAATATGTTGTTCATTAATCTACATTCATTTAATTCTTAGACCAATTGAAGTAGACTTTCAATAGTGCCAGTGTTGTATGCACGATTCTGAAGTGTTTAGGAGGTAAAGAAATAGATTGTTGTCACTACAATTTTGGAAATAAAAATGCTTGGAAACAAACTAAATTTAGACTTAAATCAAATACAATGGCTAAGATAGAACATGTAAACTCATAATGTAGATAAATAAATGAGTTGCTACTAATCTAATCATGTAATAAATCAAATAAAAACTATAGATGGGGATAACAAACCACAAGTGGGCTTTTCCTTGGGTGTTAATCCCTCCTAAGGCTCGTGACTACAACTACTAAACATAACTCAAACTTTTATTATAATTGCATGAATATTAAAACTAGGAATAAAACAACCTCTATATTTTATGTATCTGCTACACTCTAATATCTATTTTGATCTACATACATTAACCAATTAAATCTTCAACATTAATCCTTTTCTTTTTATAACGTGAAGAAACAATGTTTGACTAGGAGTTTGAATCAAATAAAATAAAATATCTCAACCAAATAATCCAGAGACTTAGAAGTATGTAGTTGTTTACATGTCAATCACATAACTTAAGTAACATCAATTTGATCAATTAGTTCCTAAATCATGAATTTAATTAGTTAGTTCCTTGTTAAGTTGCAACACATAATCATATGTTGGAGTTGAGTCATCTCCTAGTTCTCATATTTTAATTGTAATTTATTCTTCCATCGACACGTGAAAAATCAAGTGTGATGTTCATGTTCCACAAGCTTCTCAAGATCATGGCTTCTTTAATGTGTGTGAATTCCTTTGGTTTTAGACACTTTGTTGTAGGCAAGCCCTTTAGATACATGCAAGTTGTTGTGGATGATCCCTTAGTTGTAGATGATTCCTTTGGTTGTGGATGGTTTGTTGTGTATGGATCCTTTGGCTGCATGTGAGTTGTTGCATATAACAAGTTTCTTGCAAACAAGGTTGGCATCATACAAAACATCATTCAAACATCTTATTATAATCAAGATAATAAATGCATACTCACAATACCACAAAAAAGTTAACTAGTAATAACTATATTAATTAATATTCATGCCATAAGTTTAGGTTATAATGAAATGTCTTAGCAGTATAACAAGGGAATACAAGTACAAGGATTCAAATGGCTCAAAAAATTATAGAAGATGAGTTGTTTAGAAAGGGATTTAAACAACTCATCACACCCCCATACTTAATTTCTTGAATGTCCTCATTCAGGTTTCTTACGCTTTTAGGTTTTTGAGGTTCTTCAGGTTTCTTAGGTTCCTCCTGAATGGTGTTACATAAGCATCGAAATTTATTAGAGTAGATATCCATTTAGGATCTGTGAAGAAGTAACCTCCATTCATCATGTACATGTTCATGACTCTGTAGATTGTAGTGTTTCATCCAAGGGCTGATTACTAGACCAATGTGGTATAGAAAAGTGGAATATTGGCGGGTGATAGCCAATTGGAAACCAAGTTTTTGCACATGCAATAGAAATATCAATGTATGCATTCAATCTTCTTAAAGTTGGAATGATATTATGATAAGAGTGCATTTCTTTCTTTTGCATCTCAGGGGACATCTCATTCCAGCACATCCTGCAAGCATATACTATCTCTCTTGCATTGTACTTAATCTTGTCCCTGACTTCCTCATGAGCTTCTTTCCACATCTACCATACCTTATTTTTGTTTCATCTACCCAAATGGTTTTATGTTAATCATTAAATGAATGGTTAGGAGGGTAGAGAATTAACTTTTTAGTATCACTTCAATCATAAATAATCATGTTGCCAAACTTGCAACCTATGAATGCATCAATAGTGACCAACCATGGCCTTCCTAGGATGATAGGATATCCTCCTAAAATTTATTTTGGTTGAAGAACAATAAATTTAGTAGGGTATTCCCAAGAGTCTACCACCACAACTATGTTTGGAAGATGTAATAATATAGCTATTGGCCTTAGTCCTTATAATTTCATATCATCCATAATTTTATTTTTCATGATGTTAATGGCTTCCCCAAGTCAATCACAATGTTATTTATTAATGTGCCATTAATTGTAACATTTTCCAATGGATTGCCTGGATCTATATAGTTTAGTAAAATTTAATTCCCAAACATGATATCAACCAAATCTCTAATAACTTACATTGTAGATGGATACTTTCTCTTTCTGCATGGTTTTTTAATGCATAGATTCTTAATAAAATGTTTGTAGATGGGCACATCCTGATGGATTGAATAAGAGGACTTATGACACAAATATCTCTTAGTTGATTGAAAAATCAGAATAAGACTATGATTTGAGGTAACTCTTATTTTTTTGTAATCTCCCTAGAAATGGTGGTTCATTAGTTTGTAATTTACCCTTGTTGGCACTCTTTTTAGTTTGCTATGGATTATCTTACGTTGTCTTCTCATTTTGTTGTGAATCATTCTGCAATAATTTTGGTTCATCTACAATCTCTATAATGGTGGGTCCATTTGGTGGAGGAAGTTCTCTTCTTGAGCGGAGATGGATATTATTAACATCAATGAAATAGGTAGGGTATTGAGTTGGTTCAGTGGAATAGGTTGGATGAGCAGCTTTATTATTGGGGTTAGGCATTGGTTGAGCTAGTAGTGAGTTTCTTTATACTTTGAGATCCAGGTTGGGGATTTGGCATTAGGGCTTGTTGTTGCAGAGAAGGAGGTTACTTGGTAATATTGTTGGTAATTAAGAGGTGGGTTGTTCCATGAATTCCCTCATCTCCAAGGTTTATTTCATGATTGAGGGGTTTGTTGCCATTTTTGTTAGCCTATAAATTAAGGTTGCCATTGTTACTAATATTAGCTAGGGTATGGAGCCCAACCTTGCTGCGGATTAGCCCAAGGTGGGGGTTGCATATATGGATTATTAGACCAATTTTGAAATGATGAAATAGGTTCTTGTGAAAATCCTCCTTCTCTTTTTGGCCATGGGTTTCGTGAGCAACGTAAAATACTTGTCCATCCTCTATCTCTAACATCTTGAATTCAGTGAAGCCTCCCTTTCTTGTGCAATACTGGCCAATCCTCTGCATCTATAGTTATATTTCTTCCTTCTGCATGCATGACAGAACTCTATGAGTGTTGCCTTCATATCTTCTCTTTTCTTCATTGCATACGCGTAACATATAATTAAGTGGCCATGTCATTGAAAATATCCTTCTTTATGTTCTTGAACATGTTGACAATCTCTAACTTGGATATGTCTCCCCAATTGTTTTAGTAGAAAATCCACCTCTTGATCTTACATGTCTTATTCTCTTCATAGTGGATATGGAGTAATTCTGAAAGCTTCAAAAATATCCTCAAAGGAATATTTTGAAATGTCTTCAGCTCCTATCATATTTAGATCATCCATGTCCTCCTCAATGAGTCCCTTCAAAAGAGTAATTTGAGAGATTCGGGAGGTATCCTTTTTTGCCTTGTGTTCTTAACATAAAATCTTAATATTTCTAGATATTCTTCGAATGGTTCATCCTCCTTTTTGTGCCATCTTGTATATTCTATCACCCCCTCTCGCTATTCGGTCTGCAATAGTCCTAGTACTTAGTGAGAAACTTCTCCTTCATCTATGCCCAAGTGGTGATGGCATCTCTTCATAAACCCATGAACCATCTCAAGGCTACATCCTTGAGTATAGCAAGGAATAGATTCATTTTATGTGCATCATTTGTATAGTCATATCTCCTGCATAAAATGCCAAACTTGAACAAAAAGGTGTCTAGGTCTTCATTCACGAATCTATGAAAGTTAGGAAAAGAAAATGGAGAAATATTATTCATAGCATCAGCCTCATCATTGTTGGAAATGGGAAACTCAAAGGTAGTTTCTCTATTTCTAGTATTTTGGTCTACTTCTTCTACCATGCATGGTTTCTCAGGAGCAACTTCTTAACTTTCACTTGGAAAGGGATCTTAAAACAACAAACCTTGTACAGAGGAAAGTATATCTTCTTTAGAATCCTTAGAATTATATGAAGATATATGTGTTACTTGTGGATTGGGTAAAAATATACCATATGCATCTCTTGGATGGTGCATGCATCAACTAGCTCAACTCAATAAATGGAAATTAGTGGGGGGTTGGTTGGAGGTAAATTTCTAAAACCTAAAATTCTTCTAAGAAATGAAAAACCTCCCAAAAACCTTATAACTTGGTAGTATCCCCAGCAACAATGCAAAAAATGGTGGTGCAAATTAATTTGTAAAAATTAATATATTGTTCATTAATCTACAATGCTTTAATTATCAAACCAAGGGACATATAATTTTAATAGTTCCAGTGATGTATGCATAGTTACAGTGTTTAGGAGGTAAAGAAGTAAATTGTTGTCACTAAAATTCGGGAAATAACAATGCTTGGAAACAAACTAAATTTAGACTAGAAGAAAATAAAATAGAAAAGATAAAACATGTAAACTTAGAATGTAGATAAAGAAATGAGTTGTTGCTAATCTAATCATGCAATAAATGAAATCAAATAACTATGAAGGGGCTAGCCAACCATAAGTGGGCCCTTCCCTAGGTGTTAATCCCTCCTAAGGATTGTGACTAACACTATTGTTATCACGGGATAAAAAAACCCCTAGATTTACACAACGCGTGTGTGATTGAGCTCACGATGTGACCGGGTAATATGGGTTCCATCTCCAAGTTGTGGGACTTGCTACTTGTTATAGAACTCCTAGAAAAAGTTGGTTCTTACTCTTAAACTACTTACCACAATCTACTCTAATGCAAGAAAAACTATCTTATCCTAATATAAATTTCCAAGGGACCAGGGAGAGAGAGTGCATGAAAGTAAAGCCTACACTAACAATGGTGATACACTAGAAAAGGAGGGAATGAGAATAGATTTCCAATGTGTGAAAAATGGAAGTGAAGTGCATATTGGAGAGGGTGATAACAATTCTCCACAGTCTAACAACTACATTCACAACAATATTTCATACACACACAATGATAATGAATCCCTACAAGAGCATAAAATAGACACAATATATCTACAATAATATTGAAGAGGAAAGAAGAATGCAAATAACATAGCAAGGGAAGATACATCCATAAACTTACATCTATTGCTTCGTGATATACACAGTTCAATCTATTATGAAGTAAAGGCTTGGATCACCATGCAGGATTCCACTACAGGGTTCCTGTAGCACATTGGCTTCAAAAATAAAAATGGTAGAGTTTTGATACTTAAAAAAACCATCCCCTTACAATGATCCCAACACTCTAATTTATAGAATTCTAAGAGGAGAGAGAGAGAGGAGAAATGAAAATCCCAAAATTTTATTTCCCATAACTTGCAAGAGGTAATCAATGAATTGAAATGATGGTATTTTTATTGAAAAATACTCTGCATACTATCCCATAAATTTTAGCAGTGAAAAATGTATGCCCATGCTTCATTAAATGTTCTCACAACCACCAATAAAATCACTTTTCAAAACCTAGACATGTTTTCAGAAAAATAAGCACCAAAAATTCATCAATTTCTACATTTCTTTATCAATTTCCACATTTCTTTATCAATTTTTTTTTGGATTGGGATCACGATTCCAACGAGACCAATTTTTTTAAAATCCATTGAGAATTGCAAAAGTTATGGTCTTCTGAGTGTGAGCAGCTATTTTGGGTTTGTCGGGATTTCTTACATTTGACAGATCGAGCATTTAAATTTTTGGAGCTAGAGATGTTTATTTCTTTTCACCCATCTAATCTTATTAAAAATAATAAATCCATATTTTTTGGTGTAGAGGACATCATGCCTTTCCCGAAAAGTCAAATTTTGTAAAATCGAGTTTTGAGTCAAAAGTTATGACCATTTGAAGTTTGGGGGTCGGGCATTTGACTTTCCTTTTGTATTGCGGGTATTGCAGGTTTTCGGGGAACTCATGTCCCTATCGCACTTGGGTATGTGGACCTATTTTCTCTGCATCACCCGATTCGAATTTTTTGTCCCCATGCGTCCATCGTTGACTAGGTCAAGTGGGCCATTGACTCCCACCATATCTCTGCAACACTTTAAACGCGGTGATTTCGATTTTTAGGTCATGTGCATACTTTCATCCATGTTGTCTCATGGACCACATGGAATTTTTTTCCACCTTTTCCACATTTCTCTAGCTATGGATATTTCATCTTTTTGGGGCCTACATGTACCTTCATCCCAACCATCCCGCGGACTACTTGGGACATTTTTATCTACTTTTTTACGCGATGTATTGAACTCTTTCGTTGATCGCAATTTCGGTGATGCGAGGAACCGGTGGCCTAACTAAACCTATGTGTCCTTGGATGGGGAGATCTGACTTAGCCATAATACACTACATCCTTATCATTTCAGGCCCAAACTTGGTACGACAAACCCTGGTACGATCCGCATTGGTTCCATCTACACCCTCGGACTCGATTTGTACTAAAATAGGTCCTTAACGTCATTCTTTCAATTAGTTGCAAATTTTCGTTATCTCCTTAGATTTTTCTTTAGATAGGAAGTTATAAAAAGGTAATGGATCCCTCAAAACCTGATTTTCAGCCTCAAACCATTTATGATTGCTCAATCTGAAGAAATTGTGCAAGTTATCAAAATTACCTTGGGGGTGAATTTTGGATAACAATTTGGTGACTCAATAGGGTTATCTACCTACCAGATGAAGTGATCAGTGGCCTTGAAGTATCCATTAGGCATGGAGTCTACCTGGTAATCTTAAATCTGATCTGAAACTGAGGACCAACATCCATGAGTCATTGAAGCACTGCTTTCGAACCTAGATTTTCCTTCCACTTGCTTATACTCTCATCTTTTATAAGAGAATCTATAAGTCAAGGTTTGTGAGAGTAGAAAATTTCTGAGACCTAAATTCTCCCATTCCTGCAACTGTGATCCATGAGGCTGAATGATGAGTACCTATGAATGCTTCTTCAACATCTAATTTTAGTTGCTCTACATTTGTTTGAATTTTAAATTTGCAACTGTTGTAAGAAACTATGAGCTTCCCACTTGCAGCAATTTCTCTTTCCTGAAGCGTGATGAATTGTATACAAATCATACACTAGAAGAAATAGAACATGTGCACTAGCACTTAGGGAAATTAAATCCTATTCTAATAACAACAATGTGCAAAAGCACTTGGAGGAATTGGAAATCCTAGACTAATATGTACAAGGGTGAGAAATTCTTCCTTCTAGTAGCAATGTTTGAGATAGATTCCATTGACTAGAATTTATAGCTCTTCACCATCTAACTTGACCAACTGGAAGGCAAGTGTTACCCTTGCATTCGGTGATCATATATGGACCACTCTATATGGCATCAAACTTGGAATGCTTTCCGACTTTTCATGATCAACATCCCACTTCAGTACCAAGTCTCATGCTTGGAATTTTCTGGCTTTAACTTTCTTTTCAAATCTCCTCTTGATCAATGCTTGATCCTTTTCAAATGTCTCGTAGTGCATGTTCTCTTGTTTCTTCTAATTCCATCAGCTATGTATACATGAATTCCATGGGCTCAAACTAATCTAGTTCTAGTTGTCTCAATAGTTCAAATGCCAAAAATCAAGTGATATAGGTATGCTTTGCTTCCCTTCCTATACAAGCTTGTATGGAGAGTTTCCTATAGACCTCTTGGGTGTAATTCTATCTTCCCATAGAGCTGATTTGAGCTTCATGTGCCAATTTCTCTAATTCTCATCAAGATTCCTTCTAATGATTCTCAATAATTTTTTGTTTGTAGACTCTTCTTGGCCATTACCTTGAGGGTAATAGTTTGAAGAGGTGTTGAGGTATATACCTTTCCTGACAGCCCATTCAGTGATTTTGGTGCCAAGGAATGCCAATGCATTATCTGATATGATAGTAACAGGGACACCAAACCTTGTGACTATCCCTTCATAGAAATCCAAGATGCTTGATTCATTTTCCTCCCTAAGTGTCACTGCTTCAGTCCACTTGGTGAAATAGTCCATTTTCGTAAGTATCCACTTGTGGCCTTGACTTGAATTTGGATTGATAACTCCAATGAAGTCCAATCCCCATTGCATGAATGGTTGATCTACTGAAATTGGACGAAGGGGCGGTCTTTGCTAACTTTTCCTCCCCGTGAAGAATGCACATTTCTTGCATTTCTTGATCTATGAGTAACAATCACTAAACACCGCAGGCCAATAGTAACTAACCTTCATGACCCTGAGAGTCATTACTAGTGGAGAAAATTGGCCTCCTACTTCCCCATCATGAAACTCATGTAATATCTTCCCAACTTGACTTTTTGGGACACACCTCGTTCACATCCTTCTTGAATAGGATGCCATCAATGAGCACATATGGGATGGATTGCAATCTGAAATATCTCCTCTTAGCTTTGTTCCATTCTAGAGGGAAAAAACCCATTTCGGAGATAATGCACCAAGTCTTGAGTCCAACATGGAATGGGTGCATCGTTAGTTGATTGGTTTTGATCATTTTGTTGCAATAATACAACCTCTTCTTTACCTATTGACTTAGCTTGTTGTTTGGAAGTGAGCTTCTCACACAAACCTTTGCCACAAACTAGCTTGGTCACTTTGATTTCAATATCGAATTCCTTTACCCAAGTGATCCATCCTTCTCTCTTCTCATTCAAATCCTTGTTTAGGAGATAATCCTTAACACTAACATGAGACACTAGTAGTTGAATTTTATTGTTTGAGACCAAGTGTCTGAACTTCTTCAAACTCCTAATGATAGAAAGAACGTGCTTTTCAATAAAATAATACCTTATTTTGTAATCTTCCAGGATTTGACTAAAGAATACTATGGGCTTTTCAATAAAATAAGAGTTGAGGCTTGTGATATTACATTTTTGATAGCCTTGAAACTCTCTTTTCCTTCTATTTTCCACTTGAATGCAAGATTCTTCTTCAACATCATTGTTAATGGTTTCATAAGAGTGGAAAAATTAGGCACAAATCTTTGGTTGAAGTTTATCCTTCCCAAGAAGCTTTGGATATCCTTCTTGTGTTATGGCAATAGAAGTGTTCTAATGGCTTCAACTCTTTCAGGATCAATTATCAACCCTTCTCTTGAAATAATGTGGCCCAACAATTTTCCCTCAGTCTTTGAGAATACACACTTTTCGATTCAAGGACATTCTCGAATCTTATACATCTAAGAAATACTTTCCCGAGGTGAAAGAGGTGGTCTTCTGCATTCTTTGAGAACAAAGTGATATCATATAGATATATGAGCACTATTTTTTTGATTAGTCCTTTGAATGCCATATCCATAGATCAACTGCAATGTTGTTCCAAAGCATTTAACAATCCAAATGACATCTTTTTATAAGCGTATGTGCCCCATTTCATGGTGAAGGTTGTCTTGAACTTATCTTATTCTTTCACCATTATTTGGTTATAGCCTGAGTAGCCATCTAGTAATGAAAACCTCTCAGAACTAGAAACAACCTACAATATTTGTTCCATTGAAGCAAGTGGATAATGATATTTGAGCGAATCTCTATTTAGATCACGAAGTCTACACACAATCTAATTTCTCTATTCCTCTTTCTCACGAAACCAATTTTGCAACCCAACTTGAATGTTTTATAGGGAAGATGATGCTAGCTTCAATTATCTTGTTCAAATCTTTCCTCATGAGAGGTTCAATGTGAGGATTCACTAACTTTTGCTTATGTCTGATAGGCTTGGATTCCAGGATCTAGCTCGATAGTATGTTGTGCTAACTTTGGGTTGAAACCTCTTAAATCCTTATAAGTCTAGGAGAAGACATCTGGGAATTCTTGAAAAAGTTGAACAAATTCAAATTTCTCTTGTGGGGTACTTACTTTTCCAATTTGCAATGTCTTTCCTTCACCTACTAAAATGGGTTCTGAATCCTCACCCTTTACTTGAATGTTTTCCTTTTCCTTTTGGAACTAATCATTTGAGTTGAAGATTGAATCCAAAGTCACAAGACATTTTGGTAATTTGTTAGTTCTCAGTTGCATGACTTGGTCACCATACTATTGCTCCAACTTGTCTTGGGTTCTACAAAAATAACTCGAGCTTCTTCTTGTACAAAATTGACAATTTTCTTATCATTCTCGAAGACTTTCCAACTGGTATTGTTATCTGAAACAACTGGTCTTACAACCACTTTGATATGAGGTTGATATTTTTCACTTTTGATACTTTCTACAACATCAAATGTTGCCCCAATTACTATCAGTCAATCTGTTGCTTCATTCTTCTTTCTTGGGATGGAATTGATGTTAAACGATTCAAAATCTTCAATGAGTTTTTTCCATTACCTCTCTATTTTCCTCTACTTCATCCTCCTTTACACCTTTCATCTTGAATAACTCTCTCTCTTTTTCATAATTTCATCCTCTTCTTTGGTCTTTTCTTGTCTTCTCTTTGTTTTTCCTTCTTCATTTCCCCCTTTCTCTATAATCCTTCTTTGTTATCTTCTTCCTCCCCTTTCATTCCTTCTTTTCTCCTCCTCTATCTTTGTCCCTCTATTCCATACCCCTATCACCTTCATATTCAATATTTCTTGCTCTTCTCATAATCAACCAATCCTCTTGTCTATTCCCTTTTCTCTTTCTCAACATCCCTCACATCTGGCATTCATGGTCAATGCCAATGTTTCTCCGTTTATGTATCGCCATCTATCCCTTTCATTACCGTTCTTGTTCTTCTCTCTACAACATTGACCTCTTCTCTTTTTGAGAACCATGTCACATCTTTTATCTTTTTCAGTCCTCTTGAAAGGACACCATCATATCCATTTCCAATAATATCTTCCCATCATCCTTTGACAATTTTGTCTTGAAAGATACCATAACGGCCATAACCTATCGATCTTATTCTCTTCCACGAATACTTTCTCTACTTTTGTTTTTTCACAAAATTATATTTATCCTAATTATTGAAGAAATGATACTTCTTTATCTTATTCACCTTCTAATTTGCTAACACTTATTCCTATTTCCTATGAAACATGATTACCATCATATTTATCACCCTTTTAAGGCATTGTATCTCACCCTTCTATCCTATCTCTGCTCATCCTATCCACATTTATGAATATTCCCCTGGATATCTTATTTCAACATCCATCTGTGTCTTATGTTTGGGTACCTTTTCATCCTTGTACATGTTAACAGATATAACTCACTTTGTGTCTTTCTCGTGCCCTGTGTTGGGAATCATTATCTTCATCCTCGACCCTTTTGTGGATGCATGATTTTTTTCATGATCCCTCGCAAACAAATAATTACGCACATCTTTCACATTTAGTTGCACACATTTTGATGTTTTCCTATGACCCATTCATCATCTTGGTTTACACCCTTACTCCAAAGTGGTATTCATCTACTCACCGCATGAAACGTTGTCGTTTGTCTCTATTGAGAATGTAATTATCCTCTACCGATGTGGTATTGGAGTCACCACCATAATTTTTTTATTCCGATCCTTTTTTTTTCTTGGGGCATTTTGCCTTTGGTCATGTCGTTATCCATCTTCAGACACATATCTCATCTAACCCTTTTTTTTTTGTCTCATGGCTTGCTATCACAAACCACTCAACAAAAAGGGGCAAATGTAGACACCTATTTTTGGTATAGCACCCCTCTGTCATCTCACATTCATGCAATTTCCATTCTCGCTTCTCTTTTTCTTAAATAAAATCCCATCTATTTTCTCACCTTATTTAATTAATTATCAAATGGGCTCCATGTAGACCCATTTGATAATTCAACTTTTGACATTATCCCCATCTCTCACAAATTATTCAATCCATGGGTATTAATACACCCATCTGACACCCCTTTCTAAATGAAATCTTTTATCTCAATCACCATGTCAATCATGCTCCCCACTCCATCTAATAATTTAAGTTGTGGTCCCCATATGATCACATCATATCTCTTAACTTAGGTTACTTTACTTAACCTTGAGTATCGCTTAACCTGCAGTCTAACCTCACATCCAAACTATAAATATGGGGTTTTCCCCCATATTTTAAGAGATATATTTTTTTGAAAAAAAACTTAGACTTGAGAAAAAAGAGATAGATTACCCTGGAAGGATACATTTTTCAAGGACTGGATACTTTTCAAGAAGGACTAAAGACCTAGAGATACCTAGGCCTAGAGAAGGATAAGAGAGAGCTTAACTAGGTTCTACCAGTTTGAGGGAGAAATCTTTGTCATAATTCGTTATTTGACCATCTGGATGCCAAGTTCATTTCCATAACAGAGCACAAGCTAAGTCCTCTCGTCCTTTTAGTTATTTGTCATTTTATATTCCATTACTACTATTTGTCACAGGGGTTGACATCCTCCAAGGGAGTTAAAATCCTCTTGGAATCGGCACTATCTAGGTAACCCCCGCATATTGTGATATAATCTTATCTGTTTCATTTTTGTAGATCCAGCTTATTTATATCATGCATCTATCTTATTTGTGCTCATAGATCCACATCTGCATATGAGGTCCTAAGCCCTCCATCATTCGAAGTTGCTGGTGGCTCCCAGTATCAGCCTTCACCCCTCTCGAGAACAAATTTTCTTGTATAAAAAGTTCTTCACATCATATTGATTCAAAAAAATAATCATGCACTGAAGCACCGCCATATGTCCTTGATCCTTCATCTGGGATTTCACATATTATTGATCCAAACTACCAACCTGTCATTCAACAAATACATTCATATCCACCTTTAAGTCAACCTGAAACATCAAGAATTTTTTCTTCCATTCCTATTCTTAGTCTTCATATGATTTCTTCTCAAGACACAACTGCCCAAAAACATACATCTTCACCTGAGCCTTCTACTGGTTCAACACCTCCACAAAACAATACTAGTGCTTCATTATCTACCCCTCCAACATCCTCAGTTACCCATTCACCTTTAATGAGTTCTATTGCTACCTCTCTTTGTATATCTCAACTAGTTAGCAGTATTCAGAATATCACTATGTCTATTTTGGCATCTATTCCTTTAATCAATACTAGTGCTATCGCCACCACTCACCCTATTTCACAACACATACCACAACCATCGCAGCCATTAATTTCTATACCACAACACATCCCAAAACAACACATCTCTAAAAAAATACATCCCATAGCAAAATATCCCCAAAAAATAATTCCTTCTCAACAACATCCCAAAATAACCACCATCTTTCGCTTTCTTGAAAATTTATTAAGTGTAACCACCTCCTTATTCACAACCATTTACCACTACATATATCCCACATCCTTATCAATATATAAAACCCTCACAACCTTTAGCATCTCAACATAACATTCCTTAACAAAACATACCACAACCAAACATCTCACAACAAAGTGTTCCTTCTCAGCAGTACATCCCACAACAAAATATCCCACAAAAAAGTATTCCTTCTCAGCAATATATTTTTCAACAAAACATCCCACAAAAAAATTCCCACAACAAATTAGTTCTTCTCAAAAGTACATTCCTCAACAAAAATTCCACTTACTTATAACATTCCACAACAAAACATTTCACTTATTTATAATATTCCACAACAAAATGTTCCCCAATAAAACATTCCCTACCAACAGACATCCCTTAACGATTTCGAGATATACTCACAACCTAGTCGGTTTTCATTCCAACCTAGCTCATCCTCACAACAACCAACACAACCTTTGATCCCCTTGAAGCCCTCACGAACCATATATCCAGGTCTCAAGAGGCCTCATCTACACCCAAGAATTTTTTCTCTTAAAACCAGATCTACAATGAACCTATTCACCCCTCGGTCCCATATAAAGCATATCCACATTATCTCATTATTTTTGCAAGGGAAAAAATACTTGAGAAAGGCGGGGTAATGATACCCTTGTGTAAAATATTTCAAAATATTTCCTTTCCAAGAAACTCCAAGTCTACTCATTATTAACACCAAAGCTTACTCATTCTATGTAATGGTACTCAATTGGATGTCCTTCCAATCACCCTTGGTGATTTAGTAAAATAATGTCATTCCCCTAGGTGATTTTAGAATCTTTTGAAGAATTCAAAATTTTGAGCAATTTTGTGAAGGGCTACCACCGGCATTCCTAGGACTAATGCACCCCACTGGAATGGAGTGAAAGAGAAACATTTCATATGGAGATACATTAAATTTCCAAGATCATCCATGAAAAGGTTTGGAAATCTCTAGAGGTTTTGGAGCCAATTCAATGAAAGTGGGTTTTTGGGCCTAAAGGAGAAAACACACGCAAAAAATCACTTGATATTCATGAAGCAATTTTGAGATTTATTAAGGAGTTAGGAGCTAAAAATATGTCAATGGAAAGATATTTAAGAGCAATAAAGGATGGTGGAGTCATATTTTTCACAACACCTAGGAGTAATATGTCTACATCAAGTTTTTGTCATGTTTATCAACAAAGAGAAAACAAAACCTCCTACGTTTCAAGGATCAAATGGATGAATCAAGATATAAAACCCCTGCCATTGGATTCATAAGGACATTTCAGTCATAATCATATAAAATTTCATCAAAAACCACCACTGAGAACTTCAAATATGACCTTCACAAACTCGGGTTTTGGGCGTGCAACTAGTGGTATCGAGAAATAAGGGATAAATTTGAGGTAATTTAGTCGAATTGAAGATCCAAACCATCACCATTCAACTTAAATGGTTGTTTTCAATCACATTTATATAAAATTTCACCTGAAACTCATCAGAACTCTAGATACAACCTTCACAAGTTTTCTCTCAAGTTCTATATTAGTCATTTTTGAAGAGGACACATAACAACACTAGAAGCCTGGAAGAATTTCATGTCCCATTCCTTCATTTATAAAAGGGAAAAATGGGAGAAAAAATGATCCCATCCATTTTTAGTCACCCAAGAACACTAATACGGCCTCATGTTTGTCGGTTAAGCCCCTAAGAGCTAAGTTTGAGCCTTCCCTATCCCTAAACGGATGATCTCCAAGTGTCACGATGAGGCACGAAGAGGAAATTATGTCCCTTTCATCCCTCTATCAAATATACATTGGGAAAAAACATTACCCCGTCACACTTAAGCCTTGTGGTTCCTCATGCGCTCGAAAGTCAACTCCCAAATGTTTTTTCCTAGTCTCCCCCTCTCATTCTCAACTACAAATAACTTCATTCTCCTCCATCACCACCTCTGTGATATATGAATATTGAAGAATCCATTAATGGATTCCATGAATAATATTAGTGAAAAATGAAGTGAGCCACCTCTTCACCTATCAAGGTTCCAGTGAGCAAAATCACGTAAAAATTGGAGGGAATGATCATTGAAAAATCTAGTTTCACATAAACTAGTTTTCACGCCATGAAGTTCCTATTTTTTAGGTATATGGAGGTCTATATTTTTATCAGTATTATACCCTGTCACATGAATAACATCAGTGAAAAATTTAGTGATCTACCTCTTCACTTCTCAAGGTTCTAGTGGGTGAAATCACACGAAAATTGGAGGGAATGATCATTGAAAAATCTAGTTTCACATAAACTAGTTTTCACGCCATGAAGTCCATATTTTTAGGGATATGGACGGCTGTTTTTTTAATAATTATTCTTCCCTATCACATAAAGAACGTCATTGAAAAATGAAGTGAGCTACGTCTTCACTTCTCAAGGTTCCATTCGGTGAAATTGCGCAAAAATTTGAGGGAATGATCATTGAAAAATCTAGTTTCACATAAACTAGTTTTCATGCCATGAAGTCCCTATTTTTTAGGGGTATGGAGGGTTGTGTTTTTATCAGTATTCTTCTCCCACCGATGATAATTTCATTTTACCACTTGTTCAGATGAAGGAATTACCCAAAATTTGGAACGTGGAACCCCAAAATAAAATCTAGAATTTCAAGACTTGTTTTGTTGCAATCGACACCCACAGTGCATTTACTAAAAATATCATGTATCCATGGTGAGTCATACTATAAATATAAATTGGCTAAAAGGAAAATTAATTATTAACAAAGGAGGATTGAAATGTTCCATATGGTTCGAAGGTATCGGGATAAATATGACAAAGCGTTTTAGGAGTCAACAGAACACATTCTTCATCGAAATAATGTTCTCTCTTTTATTTATATCTCTTCTCTCCTCAATGTTCTAATTATTCATTGGGGTGAAATTTTTATATGTACTTAATGAAATTAAAAATAAACTTTATGTTTCTAATGTAAAAGTCACCTTTATGTTATAAAAAGGGACTTAATATTCTCCTAGGAAGTTAAAAAGTTATAAGTTTCTCAAGGACATATGAAAAGTCATTAGGGGGTATATGAAGAGTCATTTCTCTTCCTATAAATTTTAAATCCATTCCCATTTCAACAAGTTTGTTGTCAATTTTGTATACTCATGAGAGATCACTACTTGTGAAGAAACAAAGGAGATAGCTATTTATTCTAGTTCCTTTCTCTATGTTCTTCTACTTCTAACTATGCACAATTTTTCAAATAATCAATAAAGAAAGAAGGATTTTCATGCCTTTTTGGATGCGGAGGTTTTATAAACTTTGAGTTCTCAATCTTAACTCATCTTTTTTCCACTTGTGAAATTTTTTTCTTCTAAGTATATGTCATGTTGATGTTTGGATAATAGTTGTAGAAAAATGATTTTATACCAAACGTTAATCCCCCTCTCTTTTTATCACTCCCTTTCCCACTCTCCTAAAAATTCCTCTCTTATAGGTATCCATGAAGTTATTTCTATAGGGTTAGTGGAGTTACCCTATTGGATCCCGATCATCAAGCCACCAACTATTTTGATTTCATGCACACATAATAAGTGGAGTTGCACCACCAAAGCAAAGGGACCTAGAGTCTTGGAGACGTTGGCTAAAAACCCACCAATTTGTCCCCCAAAAAATTTCTTGCCAATAGTTTTGGAACCCACCATGGGGTATATTTAGCAACATCTGCACCCAAAATATGATTGCAAGGTCCGAAAATACAAAAATAAAATATCCAAAAAAATAAAAAAATAAAAATTAAAAAACGAAGTTGATGGAAACCCATTGCTGAAAGACACACTGTTGATTCTTTCAAGTGACCTTTCACATTCCACAATGTCTTTTCATATTCCCATTCTAAAATTTTCCAAAATTTGGCTGAAAGGAGATACACCTAGTTGAACAGGTTGAGAGGTGTCGTTGATTCCACTTTTGAGGCTTTCCAAAATCAGAAAAATCAAATTAGAGATAACCCTTATTAATTTTCTCAAGCCTCATCCCCATCCAGGGTCTTCAAGTAGTTCACTTGGTAATCCCATTCAAACACCTATTGATACTCCCCCTACAAATTCTCCCATTTTTCAACCACCATTGAGAATTGAGTTCCCAAGTGAAGAAGAATGAGAACTAGAAGAAGAATTCAAAGAAGAATTTACAGAGGAAAAAATGGAAGAAAAAGTAGAAAGAACTCAACCCATTGTTCCACGGGAAGAAATATAAGCCCACTTGCTCTTGAACCCCCTCTTCAAGATCTACCAATGGGTTCCCGCAGGAACTTTCCAAAGTTCAAAGGAGACAACACACGACATCCTGAAGAACACATCACCAATTTCACCACATCATGTAGAATCCTTGGTTTTGAACATGAATATGTTGATGTAAGACTATTCATGGAGTCCCTCTATGAAAAATTAGTGGAATGGTTCTACCTCCTGTCTGCCTAATCCATCACTTTTTGGAATGACATCAAAAGTAAGTTCAAGGAAACATTCAAATTCACTAAGGATTGTGAAGACCTCCTTCAATTTATACAAATGAAGAAATGAGAAAATGAAACTATGAGAGACTTTGTGGCTTGTTTCAATTGGTTGCTCCATAGGATACCGAAATAGGATTCACCATCAAAGAACAATGTCAAGAGATTATTTATTAGTGCTCAATCACCGGAGGTGGGATTTTTCCTACGAAGAGTTCAACCGAGGGATATTGTAGAAGAAAAAATATTGGCCATTGAACTTGATGATGATCTCATCCTATCTAGAAAGATTAAGAATCCCTCAAAGGGTAAATTTTAACGTCCTAGAGATGAAAGAACCGATCCTTTCTTGCAAAAAATGGCAAATGAAATGTCTTCACTAAAGAGGGAATTTTTTGAATGAGTGTTTCCTCAGAGGAATAACATAAATCAGATTTTAGGAGCACCTTGAAGGCTTTCCTTGGAGGATCCACCTATTAATATGGGTGGTATACTTCAAGAGGATGAAGAAGGACTCGAACAAGGAAGTGAAGTTAGTAATTTCCTATAGATAGAAGAAGCAAGTGGTGACACTCAAAATTGCCTCATTGAATACCTCTCAAACAGTGAATATGATGATGGTGAAGAGGCATCGAGTTTCTCGTGTTTTGTGTTTATTCACTCCCAATATCAAAAGGGAGCCTCCTCCTCTTTTGATCCTATGAAGAAAAAGAAGGTGAAGACCCTCTTGTGCCGACTTTACAAAATAAAATACTAGATTGAGGATCTCTTCTCGCATGCTCCATGGAGTATGCATTTTTGAAACCTGATCTTGTAGAAAGTTAGAATGCTCATGAAATTCCAAGTAAGCCTTCTAATGCTTCTCCTAAATCTAAATCTTCTTTTGGAAAATCTATTACTTCGATAGCCCATAGTGTACCTTTCAAAATTCCCTCTATTCCCCAAAAATATACCCCTACTTCCAAGCATGTCCTAACTCCAAAATCAGTCCCTTCATCACCATTTTTACATATTCTCTATTTTACTTCGTAGAACATCCAAATAAACCAAATTGCATATTTCTAAAACTGAATATTTATAGATTCATCCTAAGAAGTTTGAAAGATTCATCCAACATGTCAAGAGTGGTTGTTCAGAACCCAATAATGTGACCATTAGCTCTAAAGTCCTACTACTAAACCCACATATGCCTCCCTCATAGAACATGTTTTCCCTGAGTGCATCAAATAAATACAAGGTCGATCCTTTCTATGTCTCTCATCTCGTTGGATAATACATATTGAATAATTGCATTATAGATTTTTGTGCCTTTGACAATGTAATACTTGTGAAGGTTGCAAAAGCTCTAAAAATTTCCATGACTCCGCCTGATGGCTCTTGTTTCTCCATGGAATCTAAATAATTCCCACTTGTAGGGAAGGTCAAAGATGCACAGGTGGCTCTCACCCAATTTCTAGACAAAAACGTTTCAATGATAATTTTGGTAGTAGACATTCCAACTTCATTTGTAATGTTGCTATTTAGAAGTTTCTACCAACAGTTGGGAGGGAAAATTTAGATGAATTGGTCTTCTACAACCATTCCAATGAATGGAGACATGGAAAATTTTCTTCCAAAAAAGAAGATGAGGTACACAATGTGAAATTCAGGAAGTTTAGGAGCCAAAGTTTTTACCAAAATAGCAAGAGGATGAATTATTTTGTGAAAACTGAAGAGGATGAAAAGATCCAAATTTTGATAGGACCAAGCATTCCTTCCCAAAGGAATATAGATCTAGAGGAAGTAGTGAGAAACTTTGAGCTGCAAGAGGGTAAATTCGAATTACCAGATGAGGCTAGGTATGAAGAAGAGGAAATGGTTCTTGGTGAATTTCAAAGTAAGAAATCAGATAATATGCTTACCCAAGAGGAGGAGATATTCTCATTCCCATTTGGGGATGAATATTCTCTCAATCATGCCTTCCATGAAGAAAAATAAATGCCAGTTCGTGATAAACCCTCAAATTTTTTGAAAGAACAATTTATGCAAGATCTCTTAAGAGCTATGAAAGAAACAAAATACCCCAAGCTCAGTCTCAAACTCATGATGCAGGCTATGGAGTTACAAGACAAACCTGAATCAAATCCTAATTCCTCAATGATTGGTCATGATGGAGAAAAGAAAGGAAAAGAGCCTAATATCTCTCATGAGCCAATGGATGATGAAGGTGATGATGAAAGTGAGGTATTTTCTTTCCCATTTAAAAGGAGAACTATTTCTCTTATGAAGAAGATAAAGCATAGAATTTTGAAGCCCTTAAATCTGAAATTCCTCTTGAAAAGGAAGTGGTATAATTTCATGATAGTCAAAATAAAGAAACAACATTTCTCAATGGTTTCCTTGAAGTTTAGAATGAAGATAATTCGAATGAAGGAAAAGGTGATATTTGGGTAACTTCAAAGAGGAATTCATTTCAAGACATTTTGGATGCAGCGAGAAGGTACAGAAAGATCTCGAGTCGAGTCTCAACCTCCTAATTCAAGATATGTCCATACAGGATAAACACGAGGTTATGTATGATTCTTCACCAAATTTCAAAATATCTCATGATGGATATGAAGTCATTTGTGATCCTTCACTCAACACTCAAATTCCTTGTATTGATATGAGTCAAAAAGGTGAATTCAATGCTTATTAGAGAAAGGATGTCAAGGAAAGTGAATGGGTGGAAAAATAAAACTTAGGGTACTCAATCTATTCAAATAAGAACCATCCTTGGAGTAGTAATGGTATGATAGAAGAAAAAACAACAGTGTGGATAAGCACAGAGACAAATTTCAAAGGAAATAAAGGAAATGAAATCTCTGAGTGAAGACCCGAGTATCAAGAAGCTCATGTAGGCTCACTCCTACAAATTATATAGCCAAGTGTGAAAGCAGCTGACTTTCACAAGCAACTGAGGAGAGGAGGCTACTTTTTGGAACTAGTCAATGGCTTCGTGGAACATCAACATTATGAGTTACCTCTTCGGGGGTAACCCCTAAAAAATAAAAGTGCTTCATTGAAAGTGGGTTTTCCCCACCTTGTACCATAATTTATTTTAAGGTGTGTTGTGTCCTTTATGTTGTGTGTTTCCTTCCTTGTTTTGTGTTCGTGTTTTTTCTTCCTTATTATTTCTCTCTTGTAAGTTAACATGACTCATGCAGTCCTAATAGATGAGGAACTGGTCAATGCATTATATCTTTTGAGATTATGGATTTCTCATGTCATGTCTTCATGCGCTCGATCCATAACACATCCCCAAGATAGAGCTAAATGTTGTCCACTATTTTTGCAAGGTCAAAATACATCTAAAGGCAAGGAAACAATACCCTTGTGTCAAAACTTTCAAAGTATTTCCTTTCTAAGACACCCTAGGTCTACTCATTCTTAACAAAAATCCTTACTCAGTCCATGTAATGGTCCTCAATTAGATGTCTTTCTAATCCCCTAGGTGATTTAGGAAAGCAAAGTTAGTCCCCCTAGGTGATTTTAGGATCTTTTGAAGAATGCCAAATTTTGAGCAGTTTTGGGAAGGGATACACACCGCTTGGCCTTCCCGGGAATAATGCACACACTTGGAGTGGAAAGAAGGAGAAAAATTAAACACAAAGATGCATTCAAGTTCCAAGATAATCTATGAATTTTTTTGGGAAGATCCGAAGGTTTTGGAGCCGATTCAACGAAAGTGGGTTTTCAGGCCTCAAAGAGCAAACACCGTGAAAAAGTACCTGAGCTTCAGGAAGTAATTTTGGGAGTTCTGTAATGATAGGAGCTAAAAAAGATATCAATGGAAATTTATTTAAGATAACTACAAGGTGGTGGAGTCATATTTTTCACAACACCTAGGCATAATATGTCTACATCCATTTTTTCTCATGCTTAGTCATAAAGATAGAGAAAAAATCCTAATTTTTAGGGCTCAAATGGATGAATCAAGTGACAAATCATCCACCATTATATTCATAAGGCCATTTATAGTCATAATCATATAAAATTTCATCAAAAATCCACCGAGAACTTCAAATATGGCCTTCACAAACTCAATCTTCGGTGCACAACTAGCGGTCTCGAGAAAGAAGGGGTAATTTGAAGGTGATGAATTCAAAATTGAAGCTCCAAGATATTAAAATTCAACTAAATTGGTGTTTTTCAGTAAAATTCATATAAAATTTCACCTTGAAACTCCATCGGGAACTCCAGATACGACCTTCACAAGTTTGCTCTCAAGTTCTCATACTTAGTCATTTTTAAGAGGACACGTGTCATCACCAGGAGCCTAGTGGGATTTCATATCCATTTCGTCCCTTTAGAAAAGGGAAAAAGGGACATAAAAATATTCCATCCCTTTTTTATCCCCCAAAACACTAATATGACCTCCTGTTTGCTAGTTAAGCCCACAAGAGCTAAGTTTGAGCCTTCCCTCTCCCTACACGATGATCACCAAGTGTCATGATGAGGTGAGAAGTGGAAATTTATGTCCCTTTCATCCATTTAGAAAAGGGACATAGGGTACAAAAATTACCCCAGCCCACTTAAGCCTTGTGGTTCCTCATGCGCCCAAAAGTCAGCTCCCAAATGCTTTTTCCTAGCCTCCCTCTCATTCTCAACTACAAATAACTTCATTCTCCTCCATCACCACCTCTATGATATCTAAAGATTGAAGAATCCATTAAAGGATGCTATGAAGAACAGTATTGAAAAATGAATCGAGCCATATTTTCACCTCTCACAGTTCCAATGGGTGAAATCGCGTGAAAATTGGAGGGAATGATCATTGAAAAATCTAGTTTCAACTAGTTTTCACGCCATGAAGTTCCTATTTTTAGGGATATGGAGGGCTGTATTTTTTTATCAGTATTCTTCCTGTCACATGAATAACATCAGTGAAAAGGAAGTGAGCTACCTCTTCACTTCTCAAGGTTCCTATGGGCGAAATTAAGCAAAACTTAGAGGGAATGATCATTGAAAATCTAGTTTTGTGTGAACTAGTTTTTACACCTTGAAGTCCCTATTTTTTAGGGATATGGAGGGATGGATTTTTATCAGTATTATTCCATATCACATGAAGAAAATAAATGAAAAATTCATTGAGCTACCTCTTCACTTCTCAAGGTTCCAGTGGGCGAAATCGCGCGAAAATTGGAGGGAATGATTATTGAAAAATCTAGTTTTGCATAAACTAGTTTTTGTGCCATGAAGTCCCTATTTTTAGGGATATGGAGGGATTTTATTTTTATCAGTATTCTACCCCCACTGATTAAAATATCATTTTCCCACTTTTTTAGATGAAGGAATTACCCAAAATTTGGAGCGTGGAACCCCAGAATAAAACCTAGAATTTCAAGACTTGTTTTGTTGTAATTTGACACCCATAATGCATTTAATAAAAATAGCATGTGTCCATGGAAAGGAATAATAAAAATATAAAGTGGATAAAAATTGCAATTAATTATTAACAAAGGATGATTGAAATATTCTCAAGGTTTTGAAGGTATCGGGATCAATTCGGCAAATCCTTTTAAGAGTTGACATGAGCGGATTCTTCATCGGCATAATGTTCTCTCTCTTATTTATCTCTCTTCTCTCCCTCCTAATTTATCTATCCTACATGTTATAATTCTTAGTTAGGGGGTGCACTTTTTGTGTGTAATTAATGAAATTAAAAATCAAATTTATGTTTCTAATGTAAAAGTTACCTTTATGTTATAAAAGGGAATTACTATTCTTCTAGGAAGTTGAAAAGTTATAAGTTTCTTAAGGACATATGAAAAGTCAATGGGGGTATATGAAGAGTCATTTCTCTTCCCATAAATTTTAAATCCATTCCCATTTCAAAGGGTTGTTTTTCAATTTTGTATACTAATGAGAGATCACTACTTGTGAAGAAACAAAGGAGATAATTATTTTTTCTAGTTTCTTTCTCTATGTTCTTCTCGATTCTAATTGTGCACAACTTTATCAACGAATCAATAAAGAAAGGAGTTTCATGACTTTTTTGGATGAGGAGGTTTTAGAAAATTTGATTTCTCAATCTTAACTCATCTTGTTGCCACTTGCAAAATTTTTTCCGAGTATATGTGTGTTGGAATTTTCTGGTTAATTGAGTTGTAGGAATCTAATTTTATACTTTCAATGTTAATCCCCTTCTCTTTTTCTAACTCCCTTTGCCATTCTCCTAGCAAATTTCTCTCTTACGGTATTTGTCGATTTTTTCCACGAGGTCATTGGAGTTCCCTGTTAGATCCTTGACCATCGTGGCCACCAATGATTTTGATTTCATGCACGAATAATAAGTGGAGCTACACCACCCAAGCGAGAGGGAAAAATATCGGAGACATTGGCTAGAAACCTACTAATTTGTCCCTCAACAAATTTTATCACCAACACCTCCTCACTGGGAACTTCCAAAATTTATCAATTTTTATAGAAAGAAAGATCCTCAATACCACATTTTTTCTTCTCACCACGTCCGTTATCTAATAGCTCATGACCAAGACCTCATGCTTTGAGGTCTTTCCCCATATCCCTCATTGGTCCTGCTTTCGATTGGTAAAATAACATTCCACAATATTCCCTTTTTTCCATTCATATTGTATTAATTTTAGTTGTTGTTGAAGATTTACACTTAGAGCAACTTGATGTCAAGATGAAATTTCTCCATGGTGACTTGGAGGAGGAGATTTATATGCAAAAACCACTTGGGTATGAGGTGAAGGGTAAGGAGAAATTGGTTTGCAGGTTGAAGAAGAGCCTATATGAGCTCAAGCAAGCTCCCCGACAATGGTATCTAAGGTTTGATAGTTTTATGCATGAGCATGGTTTTACTAGATGTCAATCAGATCATTGTGTGTACTTTAAATGGTTGGATAGTGGGAGCTACATTATTCTTCTGTTATATGTAGACGATATGCTTGTAGCAGGGTCTAATATGTAGGAAATTACAAAGCTTAAGGAAAAGCTTGCACAAACATTTGCAATGAAGGATTTGGGTGCAGCAAAGAAAATCCTCGGTATGCAAATCAAGAGGGATAGGAAAAATAAGAAATTGGTGTTGTCTTAGGAGGAATATGTAGAAAAGGTGTTAGAAAGGTTTTAGATGCAAAATGTGAAACCAATTAGTACACCATTGGCTGGGCATTTTAGATTAAGTAAAGAGAAATGCCCAAAAACATAAGAGGAAAAAGATTATATGGCATGGGTTCCTTATTCTTCAGCAGTTGGGAGCCTCATGTATGCCATGGTTTATACTAGGCTATACATTGCCAAAGTAGTGGGAATTGTTAGCAGGTATATGGAAAATCTGGGTAAAGCACATTGGAAGGTAGTCCAGTGGATTCTCAGGTACTTGAGAGGGACCAGTAGTAGGCACTTGTGCTTCGAGGGTCAGATTATACTTTACATGGATTTTTGGATTCAGATATGGTAGGATATGTGGATAGTATGAGGATCACTACTAGATACGTGTTTACAATTGGTGGTGCGGTAGTGTGTTGGATCTCAAAGTTGTAGAAGGTAGTTTCCCTATCTACTATAGAGGCGAGAATATCTTGCGGTGACTGAGGAAAGTAAGGCAATGTTATGGATGAGCAAGTTCATAGAGGAGTTGGGTAAGGAGAAAGGGGATTTTAAGTTACATAGTGATATTCAAAGTGTAATTCACTTGGTAAAGAACTCGGCCTTCCATTCCATAACCAAACACATTAAACTAAGATATCACTTCATACAACAGGTGTTGGAGGATGGGTAGCTTGAGTTTGTGAAGATTCATATAGATGATAATCCTATTGATATGTTTACTAAGCCAATGAAAAAGGAGAATTTGGATTTACATTCAACTTTTGTGGGTCTTCAAGATCGATCTTGAAGTGGAAGAAACAAGCCAAGAAAAAAATTACAAGCATGACTCGTAGCGGTGGAGTTACATCAATTTGTCTCCAAGTGGGAGATTGTTAGTTATGGAACCCGATAGTGATGGGGGTTGCGAGGAGGCTTCGTACCCCTTGTGGGGTCTCGAGGGGATGGCCCCCGGGGGGCATTCGGGAAGCACCCCAAAAAGCCACATTTTATATGTGTTTATGCATTGTGAAATCTGGATTGTTCCTTATTAGGTCATAGATCTAACGGGTGGTTTTTATGTTTTCCCAAAATGATTAAAAAAACCCTAGTATCTTTAAAGGGTCATTGTATGAGGCTCATTTCATTATTCGCATCACCGTGAGAGAGAGTTTTGTTGGATTGAATAATAGGATTGGCATTTCTGGTGGACATAGCCCATTTTGGGTGAACCACGTTAAATATCTGTCTTTATTTTATTGCATTCATTTTTGTTTTACGTTTTCTGCATTATTCCTTACATGCTTGTTAACTGCATAACCGGTATAATCCTAACATAAACCATTACCTATTCTTGAGTCCACATCAATGCATATTGACCTAGTACCCACATCTATAGAATTAATATCAACATCCCTTGAACCCAAATTTTAATCTACTGAGACACCATCTACTAGAAACGTTACTCGAAACTATGCTCCTATCCTTGTCACAAGTTATTACTGATTCCATCTCCCCACTAATCACATCCTCTAGGATAACTACACCTATGATTACACCTTCATTTTCAAATATAATTATGATATGTCTCGTAACATTTATGACACAAACACCTCCTCCTAAGGAAATTACAAACCACATTTTTCTCCACCTACAAAACCAATTATCCCTACATCATTCGATTTGAAACCTACAAAATCCACAACTCATTTGTATCTCATCAATTGTATCATTCAAACTCCCCTTCCTTCATCAACAACTACCTCTACATCCATACCTAGTTCATCCAAAACTACAAAAGGACCTCATAAAGATGGTGTTGTCCAAGTTTTCAAAAGTCCTTTCTATACCTTCCTAAATCATATCAATTCAAAGTGGCCCTCATCCTATTCTACCACTTCCTTCTAGAAGGGTTATTTTAACTCCTAAAAATCATCCTATCATGCCAAGACCAAGACCTACTTACCAAAATTCCCCACTAGGTCCTTGTCCTTCATCCATCGCAACATCTAAGACTCCTCAACAACAAACAACCCACAATCAAAGTCTTACTTCCTCTAGAGGATAAGATACCTAAAACTTCATTACCATCTGCATCCTTACCTAAAGGGCATTATGCAACTATTTTAGATGACCTCCTCCAAAAATCACTTATAACATTACCACCTCTCAAACCATTAGCCCCATACGGATGGAAACCCGCTTGGTATGACTTTAATGTCTCTTTCGATTACCATTAGACATGAGGACATTCCATATAAGATTGTAAGGCTTTTCACCTAATTTCTCTAAAACTTGGTAATCCATCCTTCCTTCCTTTTGAATCACATACCACATCATCATCTACATCTAAATCTAAATATCCTATGTCTAGGGTCTCTTCTCATCATATTGATGATGTACACATTTCCACTCGCTCACAAAATTATGACACGGATCAGTCCGATCCTAAGAAGGATAAAAATTTCATAGCCATACCTCCCCCTCCTGAGTTATCTGCTCCTTCTGATAAGGCTAAAGTATCTATTTCTACATCTCCCAAAATGACTAATCAAACAAAATCACCCAAAGCCAAAGTTTTAATACTTACTACACCACCCTAATCATCCACCTCAATATAGAAGGTTGTCATTAAATAGTTACACCAAGCTCCCATCAAAATGTCACTTTACGAGCTGGTGTAGACATCACCTTCTCATAAGCGAGCTATGATCAAAGCCCTCCAATCAATAACAGTACCAACAGATGACCCTTCATCCTTCACAAATTTTGTAGGTGCTCTTAAAGCATCCACAACTATATCATTTGAGTCATCCAAGATTCCCTCGCTTAGGCTAGAGGAACATGATTTACCACTCTTTATCACTACTCAAATCAATGATTTCCTCATGAAAAGGGTCATGATTGATGGGGGCACAACTATCAACATCATATCATCCATTTCCTTTAATCAACTCAAACTATCCCCTTCCGTTGTTGGTCAAACTCCAGTGTTACTATGATCCTTCAACGACACTATCACACCCACATTAGGCACAATTATCCTACCACTTAAAGTTGGAACTAAGACCTTACATGAACTCTTTTACATTATAGAAGGAGAGTTCCAATATAATATGCTATTAGGATGTCCCTAGATAAGTATACCAACATGAAGGTCAAACATTTATAGCTCTTGTGGATCCAAATCCCTTTGTCGATTGTTACATGACATATCGTCTAAATGATGTCCTTGTACCTAAATCCATATCAAAATCATCTAACAAAGAATATACTAGCACATCCATCCCTTCCACCAAATTACCAGATGATTCCTCCCTTAGTAACATTGTACAATGCCTTACACTAGGGGAATACCACCTTCTCATGCTCAATTCCATCCCTTCACCTAAAACTTATGGTCTTCCTGACAAGAAACCCATGTACGAGCCTAATGTAGGGGATGTTATCCCTTATGGCCCCACTTATCTTAAAAAACCTTGTTTATGGGGGTGTGATCATCCTTCATCTCATTCTATCAATCCACATCATGCTAAGCCTTTCACATTAGATTTCAAATCTTTAGATAATCCAAGTTTCTCTTATATGTACCTTCACCATTGTGCATGGAAAGGTTTTGTCCTTGGCCATTATGAATAGGGAACACATAACTTAATAGTCCAACGCTCCCTTAAAAATTATGAGAAATATGGCTTAGGTTATAAGAAACCCAACTCCAACCCATCTAAACCCACTACATATGAACTAGAATTATCATCACCCATAACCCTTAGAGATCCTATGGACATGACACATACCTTAGAGATCATATGGACATAGATATATTCCCTAGAGATCCTATGGACATAGGCATAGCCCCTGAATATCCTATGGGTGTAGATAATGTTGTATCCATCCCACCTAATTTTTTTTAGTCAATACCATATCTTTAGGACCACTTACTTATCAATCTGATCACTCCATCAAAACCTTGCCTCTTATTTGGTCAAAAATGGTTGAAGAATATTTACCCACCATAGATATCCTTCAATATAATGATGACCAAGACATCCTTTCTCATATGGGAGCTGAGGATCATTTCCTTCAAAATCCCTACCATTTGATATACCAAATATCCTCACAAATCCACCATTGACGTAAATTTAGGAACACCTCAGGATCCTCACATAGTTAAGGTCACTCAATCATTAAATCCGCAAGAATTGGATGACTTTACCTCATTCTTATCAAAATATTATCAAGCCTTTTCCTATTCATATAGTGATATGCCTGGAATTAATCCCAATATTGTCACATATCCAGACGATAGGTTTATTAAACAAAAACTCTGTAAAATACATCCATGCATAGCCCTCATTAAGGAATATTTACAACGTATTTTATCCACTAATTACATCATAACCATTGATTTTCCACAATGGATCTCTAACATTGTCCTTGTAACCATAGACTCATGCAATTTACGTATCTACACATACTTTAGGTATCTTAATCTTGTTTTTCCTAAAGATGATTTCCCTCTTCCAAACATAGATCAGCTCATTGACCTAAAATTGGCCATAAAATGCTCTCCCTTATGGATGGATTTTCTGGTTATAATAAAATTCTTATCACCACCGATGATCAACATAAAACGTATTTCATCACCCCTTGAGAACATTTTGTTACCTTGTTATGCCATTTGATCTTAAAAATGCAGGAGCTACTTATCAGTGTGCAATGACCTACATTTTTCATGACCTCATTCACAAAACAATTGAATATTATGTTAATGACCTTTTAGGAAATTCCAAACAACACAAAGATCATCTTATCATCCTCAAATCAATATTTACTCATCTCATTCAATATTTTCTTCATCTCAATCCCACAAAATGTGTTTTCGGTGTTCTCACTGGAAAACTTTTAGGATTCATCATATCTATTCAAGGTATTAAAGTTGACCTAGTAAAGGTTAAATCCATCATTGAAATGCCTTCACCATCCAATCTTACACAATTAGAAATCCTTCAAGGTAAACTACAATCCATTCAACATTTTATATCATAACTTTTCAATCGTTGTTTTCCATTTCATCATATTCTCTGCAAAACTATTAACTTTCATTAGGATTATGATTGTCAGAAATACTTTGATGAAATTAAACAATATCTTCTATCACTACTTGTGCTTACCCCACCTCGCAAGGGGGGTCATTTTACTTATACATATCTACTTCAGAAAATGCTCTAAGAGTCATGCTTTCTCACCATGATAATCAGGGTCGTGAATAGGTCGTATATTATATATGTCGCACGCTCCATGAATATGAAACTTGTTATATCGAAATTCAAAATTTATGTTGTGATTTATACTTCGACACTTCTAAGTTGTGTCGTTATCTTCTTAATCAAAAACTTATGTCGTTACTATCTTCAATCCACTCAAAACCATGCATTCTAAGCCATATCATAGCGATCGTATCAATTGTTGGCTTATGCAATCGACCAAATTTGACCTCAATTTTATACGAAAAAAATCTATTAAGGGCCAAACTATTGCGAGATCATCTTGTTGATGCTCCTCTTCTGGATAATCAACTTTCTCATAAATATTTTCCAAATGAATCCATCAAAATGTCGATAAATATGAACTTATCCATGTCATAATGACTCTATTTTTTTATGGATATAAATGCTAGCAAGGGGGAGGGGTCAGTGTTGTCATTATACCTTCTTGGGGAATTCTTATTCCATTATCATTCAAACTTAACTTCAAATGCACCAATAATATGGAAGAATATGAAGCTTTAATTATGGGCCTTACGACTGTTATTCTTCTAGGTGTTCATATTTTAGAAATCTATAGAGACTGAGAACTTGTCATTAGTCAAGTCAAAGGAGAATATTAGTGTAAAAATGAAATCTTGCAAAAATACAAAGCCAATGTTGACTTTCTCCTCGATGCTTTTGATCACTACACTATCCAAACCATCCCACGATCCTTTAACAAATTTTTAGATACAATGGCCTCTTTAGGAGTTCTCATCCCATTAGAAACTAAAGAATCAAAAGAAAAACTAAATTATTTGTTGTCATTCAAATATTAGGTTATCCTCGCATCAAAATGAACCCCCCTATTAATATCATTGACAATGATCTAGCTAATTTTTGGTATACTCAAATTTATGACTATCTTGTCGAATCTAAAATCCCATCCGACTTATCACGAAGCACTAAAATATAATTTATTCAACGCACCACTCACTTTTTCATCATAGGTAGTTTCCTTTATAAACATAGTTTTGATTTTATCTTGTTAAGGTGCCTTAATTCAAATGAATCAATCAAAACAATCAAAGAAGTCCATAACAAGATTTGTGGAGGACATTTCAAAGGAAATTTCATTTCTAAACGTTTCATACGGTTAGGGTACTATTGGCCTACTATCACCAAGGATTTTTTTACATATGTCAAGAAATGTGTTAAATGTCAACTTCATTCGATCTCATTCATGTCCCTAGTCAGGCATTACAACCTGCTCAAGACTTATGGCCTTTCTCTTAGTGGGGTTAGACCTCATTGGTGCTATCAATCCTAAATCATCTCAACAACATCATTCAATTATTATAGCTACTGAATATTTCACTAAATGGGTTGAATTCATTCCTTTAACCTTGACTAAATCAGAACTATTATCAACTTCATATATCAATACATTATATGTCGTTTTGGCATCCCACATAAACTTATCACGAGACAATGGAAAATCCTTTTAAAATAAATAAGTTAAGAAACTTTGTGACACATTTAACATCAAGCTCAACTTTTCATCACCATATTATCCTCAAGCAAATGGACAAGTTGAAGCCTCAAATAAAACACTTAATAAAATCCTTATGAAAACATTAGACAATGCGGCAGAATTGGCATCTCCAAATCCTATTTTCCCTTTGAGCCTATCGAACTAGCATCCATAAGGCTATAGGAGCTATGCCCTATTCACTTGTCTAAGATTCCAAAGGTGTTTTACCTCTCGAAGTTCAAATCTCATCACTTTGTGTATCACTTAAAGACTTTATCTCTAACGAAGAATATTGAAAAGACCATCTAACACAACTTGAACTATTAGATGAAAAATGTCTAATGGCCCTTGAACATCATCAAGTTTATCAAGAATACATTAAATGAGCATATAATAAACATATCAAAGAACATGACTTTAAAATTGGTGATCTTGTGCTTAAATAAAATCAAAATGTCACTCAATTAGAATGGAGTAAATGTGGAAAGTTTTCCCCTAATTGGATTGGTCCATACATTATCATGCACAAGTATGGGTTAGGAGCATATCATCTTGCTTCTCTTGATGGTGAACCTAAAAAGGAACCTTTGAATGCCTTGCACTTGCGGCCTTTCTATTGTTAAATGATTGATCATCATGACAATAGTTACATTTAAAATCTTGTCACTCCATCAAATCATCCATCTTGTCATAGTAATGATTTGAAAGCATGTGGTTATCCATCATTATCCTAGATGTACCTTAAAGATGAACACCATGGCTCTGTTCATCACATCTTTCACTTTGGACAAGTTCCTCTTCTATGGGAACCCCTTAATCATTACACTCACCTACCATGTAAAAGGCATGACATGGGCCATGTATGTGTAAGTCATATATGCATCCCCTCCTTAGAATGTTCTATTAAAATATTTCCCTCACTCAAATATATACGAAAAATTCATTTGGATGCATTTCTCAAAATTCAAAATATAATAGACTAATCCCTCGAAGGACAACTATTCAAAATATAAAATCATCACCAAAAATATAAAAAGTAGAATGAACCCTTTTAAGGAAAGATACCAATCAAAATCATAGACTAATCCCTCGAAGTATGGATATCTTGTAAAAGGAAAAAATTAAAAATGTAGACCATACCCTCAAAGGATGGCTACCCATGTAAAAGGATTCTGCATTGATCAACCTTCAAAACAAATACATCAATATCAAAAGAATCCAGGAAAGCTTCCCGCATTGATCAACTTTCCCATCATAGTAAACTTCCCGCATCGATCAGTTTATATCTAAAATCAAATATGTAATATTGGGGAATTTTCTCTATGAACCCGTTGAAAAGGAGAACCCTTCTTCCCACATTAACCTACACATATAAAACCCTTTTCATGTTCTAGGAAGATACATTTTCTTCAATTCTCTCATTACTGAAATACTATATGCAACTATCCATTGATAATCTCATTTAACTTTTGTTAAGGTTACAAGTGCAAGTGATTTCAAGCTTTCAAAACCCATCACATATATACCAAATCCATAATAAGGAAATCATTTCATTTTTACTCTATTTTATTTAGTCACATTTTTTATACAATTATTTTGAGATCACATTTTGAGTCATTTGATTAATTAAAGCATTCAACCAATTTCAATGACATTATGTCAAACATATTTTTAACATTACATCTATAATATCTATTTGAAATTAATACATTTAAAATAAAAAACATGTAATGCACATAAAAAACCTTAACACATGAGAATCAAGGAAAAACAACATAGGTCATAAAACCTCATCATCATCATCATCATAAAAATCAAGTTCATATACATCATGATCACCATTAGAATATACAATGTGATGTCATACAAAATGGGCTTCTATGAATCATACATCAAAATATATCATATCAAATTTATACAAAAATAGGCTTCTATGAACCATACATAAAAACTATCATCAATACATATCATGAGTTAGTAAAATGGAACTCTCTAAGGAACTCGCTAGGAGGGGTAGTACTTACTTCTCCTCCCTGATCACCAATACCACCACTAACGGCTCCAACATCTCCACCATCTCCTCCCTCACTACCACCTCCTCTCTCTGGTCTCCAAGGTGGGTGACCCACACTTGTAGCACTAGTACTTAGGCATGCCTTCTTTGCGGCATAATAATCAACATACAATTTAGCATCTAGATAGTCATGAGTCACCATATCAATATAATATTATAACTCTTCTTGTAGTGTCTGATAATGGGCCATAAAATTATCCATGGTACCACAGTTCTCTCCTCGATCCGATAGCTTTGTGGTGTTGATCTCGCTAGCTTGTGGCCTTTGTCCTCTAGCATGTCCACTAGTTTGCACTCTCTCGAGCCATCACCACCAACTCCGCACTAGAAACCAAGACATGGTAATCTCCAAGGCCTTCCTCATCCTATCTCTCTCGCTCATTATATCGGTCTCTATCTATGATATCCTAAGCCAACCACACTTTTATTCCATCATGCTCAAATCACTAAAACTATCTAACTCAACTATCGGGAATCTCGGGCACCTAAGAGATCATCTCTCTCTCTCTCTCTATTTTTACGTGCCACATCTCTTTCCCCCTCCACTATGGCCTTATCATTCATCACCATTGTAATAACTCGCAACCAAATCATTGTCACCCTCCTCCTCACTCGTGTCATCATCAACACCTTGAATGGCCTTTTGTACTAGAGCTCCTCCCTTCACCAAAGCATGTACCCATCCATCGAATCTTTATGTTTCTCTCTGTGATAATCAAGCCCTATAAAAATCCTCAAATCTCGAGAACACCATGTTGTATACTCTGCAGCACCCTCGCATTATCAAGAGGGATAACATATCCATCCTCATTAGGGCCCATAGCCCCTATTGATGCACGATAATCTCATACTCCATCACCACTTCGCCTCGAGTCTCAATATATATGTCTTCTCATCTATATTGTATGGGATCCTAAAGAATATCTTGTATCAATCCAAAATATCTCTCCGATACAATTGAAATGGAGCAACTCGTGCTAACCTAGCTGATGAGCCTGAAGCCACATAGTCTCATGCAAATTTATCAACTCATGTGGTTACTCAGTGCTAAGCATGGAAATTTAGATATTTCCTCCAAATCACGTCACCCACCTGCGATCCTACTTTCAAGTCTTTATAAAAATCGGCACTCTTCTTCTTTTGTGCCTTCATCCCTTGTCTTGTCACCATCTCATAAAGTCATCATGAATCTCATAGATACCCCATGGAAGGCCCAATGGAAGAGCAATAGAAATATGCTTATATGCCCAACATTGTAAAAAAATCCAACATCAATACCATAATGTTTGTGGGCCTTCCAAGACCATAACTCTTTGAATGTTTGTGCAAGTAATGTGGGCCCCCACTCAAACATTGTACGGTGCTCCATCATCTCAGCAATAACCCCTGTCATCATCTATCAAAATTGGTCACCTTCCAAATCTGGAAAAGTGAAACATGAGATGACTATCATCATCATAGTCATTTGTGTGCATCCAGCCTTCCCAAGCTCATATAATGCCTGGTACTCAAATTCTCGTGATGTGTATCTCATGTCCTATGCATCACATCTGGTCTCTAAGCCTCAATAATACAATAAATTCCCTCTCCATGGATAGGAAATCTCATGATACGATGAACATCCTCTAAGGTGATGGTCATCTCTCCTGTGGGTAACAAAAAGTGTAGGTGGAAGGATTCCACCACTCTAACAATGCCAACATCAAACTACAACATTTGTGGATCCACATATAAAACTTCACACCCCCAAAACCCACTGCATCATGATCTTTGTCATCATCTAACATGTCTACTCTCACCTCATCCATAATCATTGGGATACGGTCTTGTATAGTCATTTGAGAATCTACCTGTAAACAAAAAACACACAATCAAACATTAGTATTATTATCACAAAATATCAAAATTAAACATCAACATCAACATTATCATTTGAATAACAAAAACAACATATAAAACATCGAAAAATCAACATTAACATCATCAAAAATATAATTAAAATACCCACATTAACTAAACATAAAACATCAACAATCAAATTGGAACCACAAACACCATCATTCCATAAAATCCACACATTTTTCATCAAAAATTAGAAACTACTATATAACAAATCGATTACTTTGCTGATTTACATGAATCACTAGCAATTCATGTAATTGCCATTGATTACAGCTATGCGAAAAACCTAGGGCATCAAAATTCCCCAAATATGGTAAAAAAAACCTAAAAACTATGAAAATCAACAAAAACAACAAAAAGTAGGTTAAATGACCTACCTTAGCCATTGTGGGCTTGCGCTTGTTGCACTTTCAAAGATTCCCTTTTGTCAAAACATCGCCTCTTTCCACTCCAAAAACATTTTTACACTCTAATTCACTCTGTTAATTCGTATTCACCACGGTAAGAATGTGGTAAAATAACCTCACAATCAGCTATTTATAGCCTAGATTTCTACCTTGGGGAAATCACCGATGATTTTCTTAATCGTTGGCGATTTCATCAATCGCTAATGATTAGCTAAATTGCTAGCCATTCATCCCAATTTGAGCCAACACCCTCTTGTTTTTCCCCAAATCATGTCAAAATTACTCTTTTCACAAAAATTTCCTTTCAAAGGACCTTAGTACTTGAAACATTAATAGAATAAACAAAATCAATATCATGATTCGTCATATGTGTATGGGACGTGTGCCCTTTGGCCACCATCACTTTACCTTCACGTCTATTTAGACTACTTTCACAGATCACACAATGATAGGTATCGAACCCTCTAGTTCCCCTATCATTTGGTCTCTTGGTAACCCTAATTGTTTCGATACCCTTTGGGTGGGTAACTTTTATGAAACACATCATATACAAAAACGGCATTCCTTCCGTTGTGTTGCATTGGATCACCCATAAAAATTGAATTTTCATCATTTTTTCTAACGCTTCGTCATTAAAGATGCTAGAAAAAAGGATCAAATGTAGACACTAAAAATCTACACTCCATCATCCTTGTCCAAATCATTAATTAAACATACCAATATTTAATACAATGCACCCTCCTCTTAATTAATCACATGACATCCCACAAAAACACCCTTTATCTCTATTCAATTAATCAATTAATTTAATACATACCCTAGGCCACATACTACATCCCCATTTTTATTAATATTTCATAACATGTACACCATTTAATCAAATTAATATATCCACCTATGAAATTCCTAATTTTCCTTAATACCTAATTATCTAACCAAACCAAATAATTTTTGATCTGGAGGATTTTTCACTATGCCGATCTTCCCTAAAATTCCCTAACTTTGGACAATGCTCAAGGGAATATCAAGACCTTTCCGATGGTATGTTGAACTTTAGAAACAAAGTCTGTATCCAGATTCTATCAACAGTCAAAGATAAGGTCTTAAACGCATCAACCCTAGTCAACAGTCCAATCTGGACGTGACACATGACATGGAGAAAAAGAAAAGTGTTCAATATGGTTTTGGGCCTCCGGTTTTCAATTAACGTTATGGCAGAAAAGAACAAGAGGCTCAAATTTTGTAACGAAAGGGAGCCCAGCCACCGTGAGAGCTATATTCTTGTTTGCCGACATAGTTGGCTCTTGAACCACCATATGGACGTACATTTTGCATTCCGATCTCAATTTTATATTCCGAGTTTGATTTTTGTACTATGAGTTGATTTTTGCCTTTTAGGTTGATAATTGGCTCGACGAGATATTATTTTTAGCTCGGTGGGGTGATCAACTCCCCACCGAGTTGATCACATTGATATTGTTACCACATATTTTGGGTTCAATTCCATATGGTTTGGGTTTATCAACTATGTTGGTGGATCCACGCTTATATATATTGGTGGATGACTCGGCTAATAGCTCTCTCTCTCTCTCTCTATATATATATATATATATGACTCGTTCAACAATTATAATTGGGGTTTTAACATTCCAACTACGAATGGCGTGGCGAGATCAAAAATCTAGGCAAGTGGCCAAAAATGCATAGCCGGTCCACATAACTCGGTGAATCTATCATATAAATTAGAGAAGTGTTAGAACAAAGGGAAAATCCTTACGTGTCCACTGCCATGATCAAAATGGTGGGGAACTCTCCTTATAAACCATCAACTCTGCCCTCTACCAATAGATGTGGGGTAAACTCCCATCGTCACAAAAATGCATGATGTCAGGATTTAAACCATGAACTTTAGGCCCCTAGGTTGTACCCACTAACAGACTAACCTCCTAGCTCAGTGGTGATAAGAAATGAGCTCTCCTATATAAAAAGAGCTCTATGCTCTATGTTTTTGGGAGATCATAAAGGGAAATTTATAGCCAAGCTCAATTTTGAGGAACATAGAGGCAAAATCAGAAATTGGAGTAAAAAGAAAAGTTGCTCGAAATTTTAAGACAAAGAAAATGGTGGTATTATTTTCTCATGAAGTGCTGTAGAGTTTCCTATGTAGGTGATTTTCCATCGCAGTTGCACAAAACAGGCATGAGGAACCAATAGAGATTTGAATTTTCCAAGCACTTCTAATCCAAACTAGACCATGGAGTAAAAAGGGAAGTTGTTCATATTTTCATAATATTTCTAGATATATAATTTTTTTCATGAAGTGTTTATAAATATCAAGTTTTAGTTATTTTTCAGTGATCGCATTTGCAAAGGGATCACATTGTGGAAGCAATCGTAGAGCCACGATCATTCTTGGGATAGTTTCTAATATTTTTAGAGTTCCGTGGGACATTGATCAACTCATTCACAGGCATAAATATTTGTTAGTCATTATTGAATGGTTAATTGTAATTCATTAGATGTTGAATAGATTGAATCACTTTCTATGAATCCAGAGATGTAGCCTTCAAGTGAACTCCATTATCAATTTCTGAGTTGTGGTGTTTATTTGTAATTTTTTTGGAAGCTTTTGATTAGATAAAACATTTAAATTAGTTTATTTGATTAATTGATAAAGCAATCACATAACTGGTTAAGTGGATTGAAAGAAAAAGTTCAGTATCCATAACCCACATCAGACAACTAAATGCACTTTCAAATTTGTGAATTGAAAATTCAGTTTGAGTGCATAATTGAATTCAACTTGTGAATTATTTAAATGGTTTTGTAAAAGAATCAACATATTCACTTAAGTTGGAAAAATCAGATTAATTGATCATTTTGGAAGATTTAAAAATTGGGCTTCAAGACACCCAAAATTAAATAATTGAACTCATGATCAATGTTGAGTCTGTTAAATTTGTTCATCTAAGAATTTTCTAAGTACTTCAAAAACAATTTAAGTACATGTTATCTCTCAAAAGTGCACCCTTGTTGAGAGATTACAGCAGGGGTTCTAAGGTTTCTTTGAATCTCTCACTTTCATAGATACAATGGAAACACCTCAAGTATGTATACCTATTGTTGAGGGATTTGAATAAGTACATGCACAATCAAATTGAGAATGAATTTTGGATTCACAAACCAATATTTTTCAGTAGAATATTAAGGTAAAACACTTTGTGTATTGAGGTAATGAGTCACAACAACACAATAAGATAAACATGCACACTAATATTATGTAGAAATTACTATATTTGCAGCAAGGTAAGATGATTAATCAGAGAATTTTACATTCACAAGAATTAATGAGATATACACACCACTACAAATAATTGGAAAGGCAAAAATCAGTTCTCATTCAAGGGTAAAACTCACAAAATTTTCTTTAGCACTCCTATGTCTAAAAGGTCCTCCTTGTGCCTTCTAATTGCACACAATATATAGAAATATTACTCACCCATCCCATCCTAAGAATAGGCTAAAATTTGTACCCGCCCATGCATGTGAATTTTACCCCTTTATCATGAATAAATAATAGAATATAAATAGCCACGCCGAATACAATGAGGCATTAATAGCCTTAGTTACAAAAATAAATTTCAGTCCAAGTGCGGTTTGATTGCTCTATTTTTAATAAAATAGGATGAATAATTTGGCTAATAATAGCTTTTTCTTAATGTGTAAGTCTCCTCTAATGTGCATGCAATATTTTTCTTCTATTTCTTGATGCGACACTACAAGTTGATCTAATTGCAATGATATTTTAGGCATTCTTTAATTCTGCCCCTTTGGATGCACATGCAAAAATTTAATCTCCCTGTGTGAGAAAAAATAATTCTTTTATTTTCAATACTTAGAAAAATATTCACCCAATGTGTGGAAACCACCTACAGTGCTCGATGTTGACATCTATGCACATACTCCATTTTGTCTTAATCTGCATGATAAGATGATCATCTATGTCCTATCTTCTAGTGGATGACATGCAAAAGATACCCTCATGAAAGCAAAATAATGTATTTGATTTCCTTTACTTGGCATAATAATTCATGTTTACCATGTGGGGACCACCTGTCCATGTGTATAACTTTTGTCTTTGTAGCCTTTTGAGGTCACTTGTGCATATGTAGTAATAGAAACTTCTCCCTTTGTACGGGATCACCTTAGCAGAGTTTGAGGTATAGTTTGGAAATTTTGAGGTATATACTTCTAACCTTGGAATTGCACCTATCTTGATAAAGTATCACTTCCGCCTTCATGCTATAGTCAACCTATGGTGAAATTTGGTCTTTGAATAATGATTGATGATAATAAGGTCACCGCGTCTTTGTAACTTTGCATGGCATGAATAATACTTGGTTTAGTAGCATTTGGGCCCCTTTATGTTTTGATCATGAACATAATAATGTTGTCAGATCTTTTGATGAATCATGGAATATAGTTTTCAAAAATACCTTAATCAAGGTTAATGCAAATGATGATTTTATTATTGCGTTGGCCGCTTTTTTGCATGATGACTCAACCCTTCTATTTTGTTGGTGGCGAAGACATTTTATTTAAATGTGGTTAAGTTTGATTGTAACCATGAGTTTGCATTGATAAGGAAAACTAATTGTTGTTCGTCAATCCGTGTACTATTTTGATCTCTCGATCATCGATCCTCGAATCTTGGTTAGAGTTACGACTCTGTGATGAATATTTTTGGTGCTCTTTGATTTGTTAATTTACGTACCTCTATTTTTCGATCGTTGATTTCTGATGCTAATAAATTTAACCTTATGTAGGAGTTGGTAGAAGTTTGATGTCATCAATTCTTTGTCGTCTTCTATCTGGGCCATTGATGCTTTACTTGGTAGCTGGATTGGGTTTTACTTTCACTCTGTTTGATCTTTGTACTTGAGAATTAGGAGCCATTGATCTTCAACCCCGATCCTCTCGATGAGTTCTAGTTCGACCTAACGTGGGTTAAGGTAGCAAAACGTGAATTAATATGTCATTTGGTCATTATTCGATTGAAATCCTTGGTGCTTGGCAAAGCCCTAACCGATTTTCCTTAGCCACCATTGTTGATTAATTTTGAGCTTGTTTTATCTACAAAACCATCTTATGAGACTTTGAACATCATCATTTTCGCTCTGTTTCAAGCTTCCAACTTTCTTTATTTGTTTCAAGCAATAAGGTTCTCTATTTGAAGCATTGTTGATCATGGTACAACCGTCATCTTGGAGGATTTTGAACTCGATATATCTTATTTATTTGTAACCATACTACACTCGATGAAGGTTTAAGATACCGCGTTTATACTCCGAATGGTAAAAATTTGTCTTGTTTCGATTTCACAACCTCATTTGATTCTATGGTTGAATAATTTTTGCCCTTTGTTCTATCACTTCACCAAGTTATATGCTCGACTCACCAGTTATGTGGACCAGCGATTGTGCATTGTTTGACTGCTTGCCTAGATTTTTGATCTCGCCATGCCATTCACAAATTGGAATGCTCTGGAAGTACAAATATCAAAATTAATTTTTCAAGCAAATACCTTTAAGTACAGAGTATGAAGTCATTATGAAGTCACTATTATCAAGAGCCTAAATAAAGATATTTATGTATTTGTCTTTGATGTACCTTATGCTTCCGATATTTATAAATCCATCTCGCATGTAATTAGATAGTACATGAGTACATATCAAACCCCGAGCTCAATATTGAGGTCATTTTCTTTTCATTTTTCAAGTACACTATGGATGTTTGGAACATGGATGAAATATGGAGTTGAATCAAGATAAAAGGATTAGAAGAGAACCCAAGGAAATGATGGGTTTCTTCTATACTCTTTAATTTTAACTTCATGCACATGTACTTATTTTTAGTAGTTATGAATTACATCCCACGACTTGTGTGGGAAACATTGTATTTCTTCATGAATACATAACATTAATTTATGTAATTGAGTTGTATATTTCTTTCTGCATTCAAATTTTATGATGGATATTGATTGTATAATGAAATAAACACCTCAATCACATAATTAAATGTATTTAACATGCATAAATAACGAGTTTTGAAGTACCAGTAACTTTAGCAATGATCTATTTTTCTTGCAAACTACAACTCTATTTGCTCTTCCCAAATTTAGCATTTCACCTAAATCGTGATTCCTGCCTTTGTTAAGGCAATGCATTAGTCCTTCGGGGATTTTGTGTTTCCTTATTGAAGATGAACATGGAATGGCGATCTATGTGAGGTTTTACATTTTGTAATGGCACACATAGCTGCGATTCCATGTAGTTAATCAATTGTTGCAACTGAAAACATAATAAAACTATAATGCATCCCCTAGTTAGCTCCAGATTTCATTAATGCCTTCCATCGTAACAAAGTTTCAACTTGTCCATTTTTGCACAAGTGCAAAAATTATCAACAATACCATTTTCAGATCAATTTTCCTAACTATCCAAATATTCCCTAAAAACCATTTTTAACCTATTCTCTAACTCCCTTATCTCAAAAAACATATCATTATCATCTATAAACATATTAAAATTACCCATAAACCTAAAAATGCTAAGTCATAACATAATCTAGCCTAATTTAATTTATTCCTTCATCATCACTTCCAACCCGAAACATTTTTAATGAATTAACAAACTACCACCTTGAAATCAAAAACAACAACCTTGAATTAGCAAGTCGTTTCAACTATTTCCTAACCTAAACCAAAGAGACTGAAATCACTAGCGATTTCGGTAATTTCTCGTGATTACTTAAGAAAGTTTTTCAGGCTCTCTTCAGGATCATCCGCTCACATTTTAGAACATATACCTTTCTTCTCTAGTTTATAGTGTTGTTCTACACACGATTATCCAATTTATTGTCTAGTTACGCTTATAATATTCCTTAGTCATCCTCCTGTCATCTTTGTAGCTCATGTAGACCAACATTTCATCATCACTTGCAAGTTTATTTCCAATTGCTTGCACCATTCCTCTTCAAGGTCAAATTATCGCCTCTACGATATAATCAAGGTATTTATATTTGTTTGTTTATCTATTTCAAATCACTTCCATCATTGAAAAATCCTGAATGCTAGATTAATTAGTCAAAAAAAAAAATTTATAAGTTTTTTTGTTAGTAACTAGAATCACCAATGATTACAGTAATCACTAGCAATTACTTTGAATCAACTGTGATTCATGTCTATTTTTTTCTTGCATTCTATATCAAATTCAATTCAATAATTTACATCAATTATATTACATCTCTTTTTCTGCTAACATTATATCCCCTATGGCTTCTATTAGATGGCAATAGGTGGTCTAAGTCACAAGATTACAAGTATCAATTATTTTCCCATTGTCCATCATCAATTGTACCGAGAAAAATATGACATCCTACATGATATTGAGCTATGTGATATTTCACTTTTCCCCTTTGGATTAGTTGTAGAATATTTTGAGTCCACTCAGTGGATTCATGACACTATAGAAGAATTTTGGGAAGCATACTTTGAGGTCCTGCGCATCCGAGGTGATCTATCTTGGTTTGAATATTTGTACAAAGTTAAATTAGAGGATTTGAGCTCCGAAACCGAATACGAGAATGAAACTAACTCTGAGGATTCAAATTTTGAATGAGCACAAACACGACACTAAAGAGGAGTATTTAGACTTCTTTAAAGAAGAATACAATGAACACGAAAAATTCATATTTCTCTGAAGAAGAAGATTTAGAGTCTACCGAAGAAGAGAATTCTCTTTCCTCTTAGAATTTGAATACTAATTTATATTATGATTTTGAACCATAGTTCATATCTATCATTTCTTATCATTTATCATCTCTATATTTGTAATAATGTAACATTTTTCAAAACATTTATTATTATCATTTATTGTTTTTGTACCCACTTGATTGTAAAAGCATATTGACACCCTTTTCATGAAGTCCTTTGAGTTCCGGGGACTTGCCTTTTCCAGAAGTCTCGATTCATATTTTACTAGTCATAATTTTTTTAGTGTCTATGATCTACAAGTATTCTCATGGGAAGAGAGCCTAAATCATTTTGCATAAGGAGAAAACCATCAAGCACAACTCATCCACATCCACGGGTATCACTAAACCCTGTCATTTTGAGGTTAGGTAAGTCTTATTTTCTTTCTTATTTAATTAAGTTGAAGATGTAGGATTTATTCTCAACACCTTTTCCAAAACTAGGGGTAGAGTCACCAGAGACATTAGGTTTACAACATCTGTCCATCCATCCAAGGTTCAACATAGTATTATTAGTTTTAGTTGTCATGTACAGGGACATTTTGTAAAACATTTTTAGCTAAATGAAAATTTAAGGGGAAGCAAACATATCTCATGCATTCAAAATTCAATGAAAAAAGGTATTCAAAATAAATAATGATTCCAAGTCAACCATGTTTGAGAGAGCTACTAGAAAGAAGTACATATACAAGATCAAGGAAACCAATTCCATATTTGAGGAAGCAAAGAATGACAAGAAAATAGTATGGGTAGATGATGAAGAGAAAAATAAATAAATAATAGTCATAGGAGATCCTAGTACAAGAAAGGCATGAGATCAATTCAAGTTCCAATCATGAAGAACCTCCATTCATAGTCAAGAGAAAGCAAGTGAATGAAGTTCATCATGTATGTCTATCAGGAATTCAATCAAAATATGAAGGATTAGGAGATGAAGTTATCACACCTAGAAGTGCATCCAAGAAGATTGATAAGGTCTCAAGGGAAAGAAGAGAAATGATAGAGTCATCATGCTTCTTTGATGACTATCTATTGTTCTAAGGTGATCTAACAAGCATGGTGTGCATTCTATAATCTTTTAGAAGGAAATTTTCATTGGAAAAAACTTAGTATGTTATTGAATGTACACTTCCTTTAGTAGGTGTTAAGAAAGGTCTTCAAGAAGTTGCAAATGTGTGAAGAAGTCAAAAGGTATGTTATTAGCCTCCTTATAAATTGATTGTGCATGATAAGTCTGTTTGAAGGTCTTATTTGACTAACCAAGTAAAGGAAGAGTGTATACATTCAGTTCTAAGGTCTACGCTGAAAAGGTGAAATTATAAGTTTGATTTTTGTAAGACTCTTCATGTTCATAATGGTTCATCCATGTAAATAAAATTGTCTCCATACTCTTATATAACTTGTCAAGGTATGTATTGATTGTTTGGAGGTCTTACTTGATTGTTTAAGTAAAATAAAAAGTGTGTTGGCTATCATCAGTGTATATTTCCTCATCATTTTGATGTTGCAAAATATTTCTTGTTTCCATATATTAGTACAATATTGTCAACTTTATCATAACAATCATGCTAGTATACTAAATAAATTATTCTCCATTTTTAACTTGAGTAAACAGTCTAAGGTGGCTCCCAAATTAACTCATCAAGTGTTTCATAGTAAGGTATGTCAAAAAAATTCAAGGATTACCCTCATTCAATCTATTAATACCTAATCAAGTGTGTGAAAATGGTATGTGACAACCCCCATAACCTTCAAGAACATAGCCTTAAATGAAGTGAACATGGTATTATTTTTCATGGTATGCAACATATCTATTTGAATATTGAGTGAATGGCCCATCTATGCGAAGTATAAGAGAAAATTGCCATGATCATATAAAAGTTGAACTACTATTCAAGTTGATAATTAAATGAAGAAGAAGATACAGATGTAATGATTCAATTATATCAAAATACTTGTAGTTTTTGTAAAAAATAATAATCCAAAATGATACTTTGTTATATTGTGTCAAGCCAAGAAGATTATCAAAAGTGCTAAGTTGTGTGAATTCAATGAGGTCATGGTCAAATGTTGAGGCCAACTCATCAAGGTTAGGTTGCATGTCAACGCCATATGGTGAAGTTTTTATGCTATATTTGTTTGATAAAGTCTTGATAGCCCATTCATGAATATGAGTTCTTCAAAATATAGAAAAGTTGATCTTGAATCTTGATCATGTTTCGAAGTCTCGTATACAATATAATTTATATGTCACATTGTATGTTTATGTGTAAAGCCATATGTGCAGAGAAAATTGTCTCATCAAAAGATAATGAAGTTTATCATGAGAAAATCATTCAAGTGAAGTCTTAACATATGTTTTGTCCAAGTAAGGATGCATCGATAAGATGGGATAATCATAATTCTTGTCTCTTATACAATGTATATCAAGGTTGATGATGTCTCATGAAGGGTGTGTAAAGAAATTCAAATCACTATAAGGAAAGTTAGGATCAACTAGTGCATTCTCTAAGGGGTATACAATAATTCAATACTGTACATGGTTAACATATAGTCTGATCTTAAGGAATCATTATAATGTATGATGGTGTATTTTGTGAAGAAAAAACCTATTTAGTGACTATGTCTCCTAGGAAATGGTGTTAGAAAATATGCAAGGCAAGAAAAGGTGAATATTGTGATCTATGAGGGTATACTTAACTATTGGAGGTCTAACAAGGTATGGTACAAGTATGAGAAAGAAATTTGAAGTAAGGGAGAAATTTTTTTCCTACATCAATATGTTTATGGGTTGAGGAAAATAGGTGAACAAGAAACTAGGTTGAGCTTCAACCCAAGGAGGTGAATCTTGAAAAGCTTGAGAAGGTTACAAGACAAATTAGAGGATACAATGCATAGTTGACTAAATACCCTATCCTTGAGGGTTTTGTGAGAAAAAATTGGAAAATAAACCTTGAAGTTATTCATAAGAAAGAAACATGGTGGTGACCAGGGGTGAATAGAGTATCTCAAAGATGAGAAGATGTTTAGAACAGGGGATAAGAGACTTTTGAGATCATTAGTTGAAAAAACATAGTGTTCACAAACTATATCCAGTTTGAATGGTTTATTGAGACATTTATAGATGAGAATTACTTAGTTATTACACTCATAGATTCATAGAACCGTATGACAGGTGTGGAAGAGTTCACTAAATGTTGTAGAGAGTGGAAAATTGTGCAAACTGTGTTTTGTGTCCATAATATTATTATTGTGTGATTGATTTACAATTTTTAAGGATATCTCTCTCTTGTGACCTAAATGAATCATTGCAATAGGATAATGAGATGTGTGAATGGTGATTAGAAAGTGTCAAAATGATTTTCTTATTTAAGAGCAATGCTCTCGGTGTGACTATGTTGAATACCCTATTTTTAAGGGTTTCGTGAGAATAACTTACAAATATCCTTGAAGATAGTAGTAAGGATGTGTCATGGAGTTCTTGTTAATATTATTAAGGTGTAGATTGCATGATCAAGAATTTATATGGTATTTAACAAGAAAAATTAGGATTAAATGTACTAGAACACAATCTTGATTGTGTAAAAAGGTTTGAGAACTTAAGTAAATGGAAATAACTTTTAAATTTAGTCAAAGTATTTCTTGGAAAGAGTGTGAAAGTATTATCGAGATTGAAAGTTTAAAGATACGGTGAGAAGACACCGGAACCAATGGACCATTATTTAATTCAAAGAAACAGAGCATTAAGGGGCCAAGGATAAACATACATTCTTGAAGATAAACTCTTTGATAGTCCTACCTAAACTTCTGTGAAATTTATTTTAGAAGGAAGGAATCTCAACAAATATGTAGTAATGATGTTTGGATGAAGTTTTTACATGATAGAAACCTAACATGAGTGTAAAATGACATCCGAAACTAAAGAATGAGAAAACAATATTATAAATTGTACTACTACGTAGCTTGGATAGGTCGAAAAGAGTGAATATAGAAATCAAGTTGAAGGGTGAATTGGAGATTAAGGGCATAAGGAATACATAGAGTGGTGGATATTGATGATTAGGAAGGAAGCTAAATAAAGTGTAAAATAAAGTATTAGTGCAATTATGAGACTAGGGTAAATGAATGGCTTAAGAAGTAAAATTAGCAAAGTAGCATATTGAGACCAAAAAGGATATTGAAGAGAGAGAGGATCTTGAACATGATGGAATAAGATGGTTAAAGGTTTTTGAGGAGTTGGTATAGTGAAGGGAAAACAATTCCTGGGTTTTATCTAAAGAAACCCTAGCTAAGCCTAGTAAACAAGCAAAAAAGTGAAAATTTGAGTTGGGAGTGATAGGAGAAGAGTTAGGACATAAAAATTTGGTAAAAAGAAAGAAATATATAATGGGTATGCAAAAATTTAAACATCTTCTCATATAATTTTTTGCACAGGTTCTCGGTTTCAATATTTGTGCTCTAGGAGTGCTAATTTGGAAGGCTAAGAAAACACTAAAAGAAGCATAACTTTTGATTGGTGAGGAGTTAATCCTTGAAATTTTACACATATATAAATGAGAATAAATGGTGTCCAAAAAGTTTATCATTCAGGTTTAAAGGTGAGAATTTGGTTTTTTATCAGAATAAGTTCTTTTCTAGGGCTATAAGGCTAAATTGAAGGTCTACAAAGCAAATAGGTGAAAATGAAGTTGTGAAACAAATTTCTTGATTTGAATATGTTTATGTGATAGAGGTAAGCATGTAAAAAGTGATTTTAGTCCTTGATATAATTATTTATGCATTTTTACCGTATTGAGAAAAATATTTCTTCTTGAGAAAAGTAATAGTTTATTGGTCTTGGGTGATTAAACAAGTGAAATTGTGATTTCTAATTCCTTGTTGAGATTATATAAGGAATGTATGTAGGTCAAAGAAAGTGATATGTTCAATTCGTATAGCAAAGAAAGTGATGTTGGCAAGAAAATTAATAGGGGGAACAAGTTTTGTGACCTAAAAATCACCATTTCAAGCTAAGAAAGCAATAAATAATGAAAAAGTGACTCAGGGAAGAGTTGAAAATGTTTTCTCATCTACATGTCATGAAATAAAGGTATGTAGTCCAATTCTTGCTTTAACATTGGATAGTGGCATTATGTTTCGGGGGAAGCTATAAAGCATAATTTCAGGTAATATATGAATCTCTATGGCTAGACAAAATTGGACAAAAATGCATTAAAAATATGCTTCATGGATCTAGGTACTAAATTTGCTAAAGAACCAATGTATGATAGAAATAAGCTCTTATAATGATGTCCTCAAATGAGATAGGTGAAGAAGAATTTAGGAATGATGATTTTTTGATGATAATGTTTGTTGGCATGTGAATATGCATATGTATAGGGGTGCTATAGTGTTCAAATGTTGTTATGAGGCCAAAAACAAAGCCAAGGAATGAGAGAAAAGTTTGTAAAGCTTGAATGATGAGTTTGGTTGATGTTTCCAACCAAATATGGGTGAAAATAAAATGATGAATATGAATACTTTGAGCTATAGGTATGTTTTTTGTTAATAATGTAAACAGGAGGAGAAGAACTAGGAGGTTTTCCATCAATGACAAAGGGGGAATTTGTTGGCATGTGAGTTGTTGTGTTGTCATTGATGAAAAAATAGTGTACTCATTAATGAAAAAGGTGAATGAGGTCTAGAGGAGGCTTGAAATGATGGTGACATGGTCAACCAGGTGGTAGCATGATAACATGGGTGGAAACAGGCTCAACTAGGCCCATTTTAAAGACCTAGTACAAGCATACCATGATGTATGGAGAAAAGAAAGATAAAACAGTGCATGGAAGTATTGAATTGTTTGTAGTGAAATCATAGAGAGCATGTAACAAGTGCTACTAGGCTTAATTCAGTTGGTATAGGCATGATTAAGGCCTTAGGAGGATTGTTCTTGAGAACAAGTCAAATATACATGTACAAATAATAATGGATAAAGTGATTCAAAATAGGAAAGAAAAAGTAAATGTTGGAGACCATAGAGGAGGTAGTCATGAAGGTATGGATAATGTTTGAGGACTGGAAATATTTTGGAGTAAAATATGAAGTTTTTCCATTACTTGGGTTTTAGGAATTGCATTATCCAATTCAAAGAGCTACTTTGGATGCTCACCTTGAATTGTAAGTTTTGCATGGGACCTTATGGATTTATTGGATGTTGATATGATAAAATAAGAATATTTTACAATAATAATGAGGTTAAACGAACATCTATTTTTTTATGAAAAATGGTTAACAAGTTAAACTCCTTTAAACCCTAGTAAAACCCTTACAAGTGAGTGATGGAGAAGATTGACATAGTAAGTCCCTCAAATGAACTATTTTTTCTTGTTTATGGATTTTATCTTTTAGGTATTTGATCGATCTTATTTTCATGGTGGTTTGAGTTTATGATAGTTTGTGGGCCCCATAAGAAAAATATTGTTTTGTGAACAATTCAATATACAAGAAAAAAATTGCAAAGGAAATTATGCTAAAAATTTGGTGTATGATATTGGGGATGTGTAAAATCTATTAAGAACATATTCAGGAAATTCCTTTGGAGAAATTTTATGATTCAAGCACATTTTCAATCCTACTGCTAAGAAGGGTTAGTATGCAAGATCATGCATGAAGTATGAAGAGAAAAATGGTGATTTTATTGTTACAACAACATTATATGACCATGAGAAGTTTATTCAGGTATAATATGGTGTGTGTATGCTTCTTAAGTGATTTGGTGAAAGTTTTTTCGGTTTGAGACCTAATTGCTCAAAGTGCTCCTTTTAGGCCTATCAAGTAGGTCTCACAAATGGAAGTGTAAATGATTTTTTCTCCTCATAAACCCTAAACGTGAGTGATTGAAGTTGAATTAGATAACCTTGGTGTTGTATTACAAGAATTTATTTGGTCTGAAAGTGTGTTTTAGTCCATTTGAAGTCTTCTTAAACAAGATTGGTTTTTGTGGTTTACAATACAATCGAGCTATCTCTAAGATGTATGCATATTCATGTCAAAAAAATTTAACTAAATCTTTATAGTAATTTAAAAATATTCACAATCTCAATATATTTCTAGAAATGTATGGTATGAGACATGAACATGTCTCTAATCGAAGTTATGCCTCATTTTGTGAGGATTAATTTTATGGGTTTGCAACTCCATTAGGACCTTTCCCAAACTAGCATGTTTTTATGATAATGGAGGTGTTTGAGCTACTCCAAGTTGGTGAAGGTGAATAAGGGTCCGTAAAAATATTATCCAAGAAGAAATAAACTTTTACATTGCATATATTTGTGTTAGTGGATAAATTTCTTGACTTGCTTTTTGAAGAAGTCATGTTTGTGCACACTTCCTTGAGCATATGAGCTCTAATGAAGTCTTGGGGTATAAATGGTGATTTTAAGAGATTTTCAAGGATTAATAAGAATATGAGAGGTCTATTTCAATGTGCACAATTAATCATAACTCTTGGTATGAGTTACTTTAAGCTAAAGATAAAAGATTCTAAAGTTGGAGAAAAGGACAAAAACAAAAATGTCAATTACAAATGACAATGTTAGTTCTTAAAAGGTATACTATAAATTGTTTCAGTTATGTGAAAAGTTAGGGAATATTCTCCAAGCCTTAACAAAGGTCATAATTGTAATGATAACCACAAAAAGGGTCAGATGTCATAACTTACAAGGTGCAGATGTAAAAATGATTTTCTTGGGAGTTTTGTTAATGTTATTCTCTACCATTGGTACAAGCTTAAGATATAAGTATGTGAAGGATAAAAATGAAAAGAGTATTATGATTTCATCCTCATGTATTTGTGTGCCTAAGTATGCATAAAAATGATTTTTGATGAACTATGTGTTTTGATATAGCATATGGAAGTGCAAAACTAGGTAAATCAAGGTGCATGTAAGAAAACATCATGACTAAAAATTTATAGCAGTATGTATGATGGAAAGAGGAGAGGTTTGAATGTTTCTTCTACGGAGAAAGACATGAAAAATGTGTATTTAAAACAGGGAATTTAATTTAATTATTTTAGTAGCATCAAGTGAAGAAAATAGAGGGTAATCGGAGGTCAAAAAAGAAGACAAAAGAGCTAATTTAGTGATCACAATTTGTTGTGCTAGAAAACCAAGTGAGAGTGATCGAAAATTTATTAGAAGTATAATTTGTTACTTAGAAAATAGGGATTTGAAGCTTCCTTGTAATTTTTAGATTACAGAAGGTCAGTGGGTGCTTGACTAAATTTGGGAGTTGAAGCTTCCATGCAAGTAGTAGCTTGCTAAAGATAAAATGGGTACTGATTAAATTTTGGAGTTGTAGATTCAATTTGAGTGGATGCTCAACAGATGAAATATTTGTAATCTTTATAGGACAATTTTTCCAAGATAGTGCATTGGTTTCAATGGGGTTTTCTCCCGAACAACAATATCCCACATTAAATCTTGTCTATCTATATGTTCTCATGTTGATTGCTTGTGAGTGGCATTGTTGTTTCATCATAACAAAGTAAAGAAAATTGAATTATCTTTCCAATTTTGAATTTGAACTAATTCATGACCCCTCTCGGTGCCTAGAATTTCTAGCACACTCACCTTCCACAAATATTTCCCCTCGACGTGCTTATTTATGTCCCCCTTCCACACATGGGTTAAAGTTGAAGGTTGTTTAGTCATTTTTTTGGCTATTTTCATCCTTCTCATCCATGAAAGGGTTTCATTTGATGACCGTTTAGATGTTTTTGTGATATTAACTTGATGGTCATTTATCCAGTTGTATACTTATTTTCATACTACCCTCCATGTAGGAGTTGAATTTGAAGATTGTTTAGATATTTATTGATCTTGGTTGTGATAAAATATCTTAATTTTTTGAAATGATTGTCGCATGTGACTTGCTTATTTAAATTATTACCATCATTTTTAATATAGAGTTATATATAAGTTATATTAGTACATATTAAATATAGTTAAATAAATACATAAAAATTACATATTATAGTTTTTAAAGGTTTTTCATGGGGATACTACCCTAGTTCATAGAGGGTCTAACCACCCAAATAAAGAATAAGAAGATACCAAACAAGAACAAGGGGAAAAGTTAGCAGACCAACAATAAAACAACTACTGAAACCGTAGAAAAAAGTAGAAATAAAACAACACACCGCCTAAAAGAGAAGCGGAAACCAGAACAAATGAGAATTAAAGGGATGTTAGGTCAAGATAGCTTTTTTATCTCGCTCTTTGTGATTCTCGTCAATGTAATGTCCACTCCTCTTTAACTCTGTTTAAACAACATTATCAATTTCAAATTGATTATAATCGTAAACTTGGATGTTGTATTCTAAGTTAGCATACTAATAAGATGTGTGAGACATCAAGATTAATATTTTGTTTTGGATATCATTGTGATCGCATGTCATACCGTTGACCTTGTTGGGAATTTAATAATGAGACAATTAGCTAGAATGGTTACGTTGTCATAGATTGATGGTGATAGCATTACTCTACGATTTTTTTTTTAGTCTATCTCTGTGACTGGACACATAGACATCATTGCACAAGGTACATGGAAATATTAATAGATGAACGATAGTAACACATTGTGATATGGAAATTGAAGGATAGACATCTCTAATCGAACCGATTAACTTTTATAGACTTTCCGTATGGAAGAAAATGATGTGTTGTCAGTTTAGTTATATGATTGATATCTCAAATTATTTTCGTATTGATTTTCATTATGATGTTCACATTTATTTTCTGATTCCTTTGATGTTGGAGAATTGGAAAAAATTGAACAAGTGAAAGTATTGCTTAAGTTAGATGATTTAGTTGGATTATGATCGTAATTGCAAACTGATGTATTAGTGGAATCAAAATGTTGGAGATTAAGAGTAATTGTTGAATCACTTGGTCTTAAAAATAGTAGTTATGAAATTTGAAATTGAAATTTATATGTAGATATAAGCATTTTTATTAGTTCGATATCACTAATATGGCCATGAGGCCAAAAAGGTATTGTGTGATCTTTACCAAAAATTATTTCACAACAATAAACTACGGGGGTAGGAGACCAACAACGAAGGAATGTGGGGTATTAGAAATTGGTCACCATGACAACTTGTGTAATGTTGTTGTTTTGTTATTTGTTGTTAGGGGGTCCCCATGGGGGCTGACCTCCAATTGTGACCATGGGGTTTGTGTGTATGTTCCCTTTTATTTAATTATTGTTGAGTATGTGATTTAATTTACTTTTTTATCATTATTGATTAATGTGTCTTAATTAGGTAAATTAATCATGTTAGTAAAGCTAATTATGGATGGGAAAAAATAATTCATTTATTAGATTATATGGATCTTTGGTTTATGTGTTTTATGTTGAGTGTATATGATCTTGAGTGTGGTACACTCTACATCTCCTTAGAAATTCGGATTTGGCCTTAAGGGCCAATTTTGGAGGCTTGTGGGACAAGTTAAACTTGTTCCACACCTATTAAATTACTATACCAACCTTACCTATGGGTTGGGGGGTAAAAAATGGACCCCATTGAGTGTTTTTAAGGTAATTGGTGAGATTTTATTTGTAATTTCTTTCTTGTGTCTTAAATTTTGTCCTTTGGGGTGTGGGTTGAAGTGTTGTATGTAAGAGGGTTGTCATACCTCTCAACCACCCATTTATTATGCCTTGGGGTTGAGGTTTGACTTGTGATGTGGAGTTGAGGATGAGTGATGTGGCATCCTACATGGAGCCACCTCATCCTCCTCTTCCCTTTTCCTTTATATGCATGTTTAATTGTTGTTTTAGGGGTTACTTACCCATTTTTATTTTGGGAGAATTCTTGGAAATTTTTTTTGGAGAGCTTTCTTGAGAATGGTGAATGGAACTTGGAGTGGATGGTGTTTTCTTAGGATTTTGGAAGGCTTGGATCTTGTTGTGTATTGACACTCTTCATTTGTGAGGTAGATCTCCACCTTTGTTTTTACCTTGCTATTTTGTTGTGCTCTTATGTATAGATATTGATTGTTACATTGGTTATGATTTGGAAATAGACTTGATTCTTAGGTTGTGGGAGAAATTGAAATGGGGGTAAAACCTGAGGGAGGCATAAGAGAAATTTAATGGTTATTTTTAGGAGGGAGTTGGGTTGGGATTTCCACCTTAGTGATAAAAAGAATTGTGTTTATCTTATTTTCTTGAGGGAGGCATAAGAGTGGTGTATCTTTTGGAGGGAGGCATAAGAGTGTTGTGTGTATTGTGATGGAGGTTTTTTAGGTTCATAGGTGGACACCCAAGCCCTTAGGAGGCATAAGAAGAACCCCTATGTTCCTTTCTTCTCCATGGCTTTAGTATGAAGCCTTTTTGTTTTGAGATTTGTGGATTTGTTGTAAAATTGGTATTATGTTATTTTATTGAATGACTTGATTGAATGTGTATGTGGAAGCCATTTTTGAGTTTCCATGGTTGTCTAAATAGCCCGCATTGATTCTTTGTTGGGGCTCGAGGGCCAATGAGGAAGAAGACTTCTCTCCCTCATTGGATATTTTGGTTGGTGGAGAGTGTTTCCTACCACCCCAATTTTGTTATGTGCTTGGCTTGATGAAGATGGTGAGCTTAATGGAGAAGGTGCTCTTGTTGGAGAAAGGCATGTGGAGTTGAAATTTGATCTATTATGGCTTTACAACTTGTAAATTTTACCAATACTATATTGGATGTAATCTTATCCATTGGTTAGATCCTTGTAAAGTGTTTATTATGTTTTGCATTTCTTATTTGAAATGTGAACCTTCTAAGGGTCTTATAATGAAAAGAATAAGATTTCTCCAATTTAAGTTTGCTTGGGAAGTTGTACCGTAAATCTATGTTAAAAAGTTAGAATCTTGAATAGAAAGAAAATATTAATTCCCTTATCTTATTGGAAATTATGTTGAATGAGAAAAAGAATAAATGGCATTCAAGTATGTTTTACTTTCTTCTACCCAACTGGATATACAAAAATGAGTAGATGGAACAAAATTTATAAACTAGTTTTAGCTTCATTGCAATAGGAATTGTCCTTAAGTAAATGAATAAATTACAATTAAGTATACTCTTAAAAAGTTTATAAATAAATTGGTAAGTGATAAATTGTTTCAACTCAATACTTGCACAATTTTCTACACTATACTTACCTAGGTGTATGATAATTTATACCCATATAAATTCAATTTTTTTTTTTTTTCCTCCCGCAATAATTCACAACCTCCTTATCAAGGCAGATTTAATCAATAAACAAATACAAATTATTAATATGCAATAAGTGGATATTAATAACATCTAGTGAATTTACTATAAATTGATAATATTAAAGTAATCATATTATTAATAAATATCATTAATAAATATTATTACTTTCCTAGTATAAAAAAATATTAATATACATCATATCATCTATAAATATATTAATAGTTATTAATAATTAAACTTAGTGTGAGATTTTGTTTTAGCAAATAAAACTAGCAATCGCATGTGTACAATGCAATGTGAATGCTGAACGGTATATATTATTTGATTTAGAGGGATAGTTATTACTTTTGTAGTTGTTGTTGATAAGGGGTGTGATTGATTTCGTAAGTGTAGAAATATAGATGGGCTACTTAATTTTAAGGTTGTTTCTACATTTCAAACTTGTTAAAAATTTGTACATGACTATATTTGATACCGTTTTCGATAGTTAATTTATTTTATAGTTGATGTTATATATATTTAATTTGGGTTTATTGTGTTAGTTGTGCATCGGTTGTTTGGTTGGTGTTTTGTTGGTGGCGATACCACGATGCATGAATGAATATATTTCAATATTGGGTTGGAGGCCATCATGAAGGAGAGCATCAAAACTGTGGATGATTTTGTCTACAAGATCATTCAAAGTAGAAGGCAAAAGATGTCTACTCAAAACAACAACGTAAGGAAATACTCACATCAACCATAATGGTTATTGAGAACTCTGCATAAATAATAAGTTAGCCCTTTTCATCATTACTTATAACCACGTTTCTTTTCACTTCACTGGCTTTGAAACCGTTTACAGGAAAAAACAGATATACTTGTCTCGCTTCATTGGTTTAAGTGAAAGGGAGCCAGAAAAGTTATATGACAAGTATCTACGAGATATATTGTTGAATTTCATGATTGCTGGAAGGGACACAACTGCAGGTACTCTATCTTGGTTCTTTTTTCTGCTCTGCAAGAATCCAGGTGTTGAAATTCATGATGACAACTCCTGCACACACGTGGTAAATTGAGATGGCACCCATGGAACCATTGCAAGACGAATATCTACAAGTTTTGTCTCTGAGCTGTACAAACCATGCCATGAAACCCTAAAAAATAACCAAAACCCTAACACACATTTTAAAAGAAAAGACTTACCAGGTGAAATCTTTTTGAAGATGCCAAGAAATCACCATAGGAATACTCTGCTTCAATGTTAGCTACTTCCTTCCTGTTCAGATGATTCACCATTTCTACCCTGAAAACAATATATGGAGAACACTCAGGAAAAACCTATACGAAAGTTTTAAGGATTCCGAGTGGACTGAATTAATAAGAAAAAAATCTGGGTTGTTAAAGGAAAGAGGGGTTTCATCAATAAAAGTCACCAAAATCTCATATAAAAAGAATAAAAAGAATCATGGGTGAAAAAAATATCAACTGTTTTGAACAAAGTCTGCATCATATACGAATTTGAAACCTGCAACCCTCTGACTAAGTGGTTCAAAGCAAAGAGAAAATAAAAATAGATGGATTCGACCGCTAAAATCAGGGAAAACTATAAAAATAAATGCAACAACACAATCTAGAGAAAAGATTTGAAAAGGGTTCAAATCATCAAGATGTTGGGTGGTACCATGGTGGATTTGTCCCCACCCCTCTTTGGTCTCCATGAAAAGGGTTCAAATCATGAAGACGTTGTCAATGCTACTGTCGTCTCCAATGCCACCAGTTCAATGTGATCGAGCAACAAAACTAAAAACAAATTTAATCGCGTGAAAAAATGTCCAAAAAACTGTCAAGACCTCTGATCTGTTTGCATGCTTTCATGGAAAGCAAAAGCAGCAGCAAAGCGAAACAAATTATTTCGATTGTTGAAACCGCCATTGCCATTCTGTGTTGCCATTTATTGTAAAACAAAGATTGGATTTTTATTCTCAATCTCATATTTCATTGCAGGTTCATGTTTTCCCTTTGTAAAACCTACGAATGTCGATTAATATTAGGAAAAACGATGAAATATTTAATCTTCCGCAAAAAAACATTACATGCAAAAAGCAACTGTAAAAAATAACCCGAAAAAATGAAAACGTCCAAAACGTCAAAACGGCCGTCAAATTTTACACAATCTCAGAAACGTCCGCCAAGGCCTTTCCCATAGGGGAATGCCTTCGGCGTAATTAGCATGGTCGATAATATGAGATGGCCCTCTCACTAATATAATGATCAATTGATTGAGAAATAGGTACTACTGTTGTTTTCTAACTCTACATTGAACATGATTTGCAACACTATATTCAACGAAGAAATTCTGTTGAACTTGCTAAAAAAATACGACAATTTCTTTTATTGGGTAGTTCTAAAATATCTTGCTTTTATAAATAGCAAATGTAATAGAAATAGATTGTTTTTAAATTTAATTAGTTTACCACTCATGACATGAATATTTCTTCACCGTATATGAGAAAATTAAATCGCAATACAACTTCCATGAAAGAGAATAAATTCATCGAGAGTTTGGAATGAAAGCTAAACAATCGATTATGAATTCTTTAGAAATGGGAGATCTCTAGCTATTTTAATTTAAAATATTGTTTCGTTAATTATGAAACGAAAGCGAAGGCAATAAAACATTTGGAAGATATATATTTTAAGTTGTTTTAAAACATCAATGCCATGCAATTGAAAACGTTAAGAACTCAAACCTATCAGATTTGCATGCACCAACTGATCGGCATATTTTTGAGGGTCCGAAGATTTCTGTTTTAAAAATTTCTCCCGGAAACGAAATCCGAGTTCCATTTTGATTTATTTGGGTTTGGGTTAGTCTGACGAAATCCACAAAAAATGAAAATGTCAAATCAATTTTGAACTTGCATCCAGCATGCAAAAACGAAAAATCAAAACTGGTAAAAATAGCCGCAAAAAACTGAAAACGTCAAACAAGCCATCGTAACCGTCAAAACGGCCGTTAAATGTAATTGTTTTTAAAAACGCGTCAAAATGGCTATCAAATTTAACTTAGTCATAGAAACGTCCTAAGTTCATTACCATAGGGGAATGCCTTGGCGTAATAAAATTTTGAAAGAATAATAGAAGAGAAAATCCAATTTCTTATTAAAAAGGTAACCACCTTAACCTTTGAAAAGAATGTTTAAAAATAAATATTTTTTTGAAACCCCTTTGTGGGAGGCCACGGCTCTTTGGTTAAGAGTTTTAGATTAAGGGTGGCGGTGGGGTGGTACCCTCCCCCAACACTAACCCCTTTAAAAATATATATACATTCACAATACAGCTACTTTGGTTGCAGCCATTCTATTTATTTTCACGGCTTTTCTACAGTCTTAATGTGACTGCATATGAACACAAAACCGTGATTTTTAAAACACGGTTTCAACATTATTATAAGTAATATATATATACTATTTGTATTATACAATTTTTATTGGTCAAAATATCTTTTAAATGGTAAAAAAGTCATATATTAAATATGCATGTACATAAATATTCTTAAACAGGTAATGTATATATACAAAGTGTGTATATATGAGCTTACAACCAAAATTTAGCAATAAGAAAGACTAAAATGGATAAATACCCAATACCCGGAGAGGGTAGAAAAAAAAAAAAGAAGGGGATTGAGAGAATATAAATGATAAAAAAATTCATATAAACTCTAGGAGAGGGATGCACACAAATCCTTATCTTGTGTGTATCCATCATAGATCTTAGAAAAATAATCCAAGTCTTCTTCTTCTTCTCCTCTCTTCTTTCTCAACGTGCAAGTGAAAACAAGAAAATGAGAGAATAGGTCTAAGAAAAGAATATATGAGAACCCATAAGGATTTCTAGGGTTGCTTTTGCCAAACCTAAATCTAAGGGTTGAGAAATATTAGATCTAAGGGTGTAGGATGAACCCTACATCACTTAAGTGATGGGGTATTTTAAGTGGGAATGTAATAAATAAAATATGTGTGTGTAATGTCAAATGGGGCCTAAGGGGTTAGACCATGTTGGGTACCCTTGACACCTTAGGTATTAAACCATGTTAATTTGATTTATTTTTTAAATAGGAGATTATTAATTTTACCTAATAAAATGTTGAATTTAATTTTGGGACCATTCAATAAATAGATTTAATAAGACCCTTGGGGCTAAATAGCAAAAAGTAAAATGGATTAATATTTGATTTAAGCAACGAAACTTAATAGGGAAATCAAATCAAAATATTTTAATAGGGTTGGGCCAATAGTAACTAATTATTATTTTAATCCCGATTGCCAATTAATAGTTTAAAATTTTGTAATCTAAATTTAATTAAAATTCGAGCTACGGCCTTATAACCTAACAAAAAAATTATTCCATAATTTTTCTTGTTTTGCTATTGGGTTTATCATGAGTTCTTGTTGAGAAAATGTGGGCGTTACACTTGGTATCAGAGTCGTGAGTTCAGCGCTTGGACCCTGGGCCGACTTTGAAACCCGTATACTAGTTAACAATTTTAACGCCATAATTAAAATAATAATAATATAGTAAAGTGGTTTGAATTATTGTACTCTTCTAGTGGCATTTTTTGAACCCGGGTAACTGTAAATGTTGAACAAGATTGAAATATTTGGTGAACTTCTTATATATAAGGAAACTCGGTTTCCATGATAAGATGTTGTTTAATGAGTCCTAACTCTTTCTTTGGTCATATGATTTGATAAACCCTTTGAGGATCTTCCTTGTTGGAATGATAAATTGTATGGTGTAATTCTTGTGGTTGGACACTAGTGGTTGTGTTCAGGGGTCAAGTAGAATAAATTAAAAGTGGTTTAGTCATCTAAAGTTCCCCTCCTTCCTTCAGTGGTTAGACGAGTTATCTTTGGTTGCCGCTTTGGCGACCTAATCCCCGTGTGAGTAAGTGGATATTAGGTCTTGGTGTCACTTTTGATCTAGCTGTGTGTATGTGTTATTAGAATGGAGCTTGAGGTATAATACCCCTATTAGCGGCCATGAAGGGCTACGAAGTGATTGTGATGTTGAATTTCTATATTTTATATTCGTAAACTTGTGTTATTTTATCAAGGACCAACATCTTATTTTATGATTGGATTGAGAAGCTCTTAGGCTCTTTTATTCATTTATATTTTGCGATAATTTTCAGACATTGCAATGTGGCTACTTAACCACTTTCCTTGATTACCAATATTTCTTTTATTTTACTTTGGACCGGTGACTCAGAGCTTGTTTATCTGTTGGCTACTTAGCTAAATGTTATGTGATTCTTTCTTACATGTTGTTGAGCTAGTTCTATGTCGTTTGTATTGTGATCTTTTCATTCTCTTGAGAAATAGATAAGGGTTAGGGCTAGGAGGAATACTTGTTGAGTGTTGGGAAGGTGTGCGCGTACCGTAGAGAGATCAGACCGATTGTGAAGAGCTCCTTTTTGTCTAGGAAGGACTACCTGTAAATAAGAATGCAAGACCACCAGATTTTCGTTAAACAATAAGTGAGGGAACTGCCTTGGGCCTAGGAAATATTAGACTTCCTTTCGAAGGTGGTCAGTTCCCTTTTAATACAAATTAATGCAAATGATAATAAAGAAGCTATTGCGAAATCACGATTTAGGTACCTCGTTACTAAAAGCAATAGAGACTAAACTACCAATAATAAAATATCATGTTGTTTGTTTGGTCACTGGTTATTGATACGTTCAGATCAAGTTACAGGGATAGACAAGGCTGGATATGAGATTATTTGGAGGTAAATAGGTGAAAGGTTGGTTTTTGGTATAAGTCACAGTGACCGATGTCGGTCACTGGATAACCGACCACGGTTATAGAACCGGTACCGGTAGGGGATAACCGATATCGGTAGGGGCAGTGATTTAGGGGATTTTAAATGGGGTTGGTTACAAGGTGGTTATGGGGCTTAGAAGGTTGGTAGATGGTTGAGGGGAGTTGTAGGGTGATAGAGAAGACTCAGAGAGTGAGAAGGTTGTCTTTGGGGCAATATAGAGATGGATGAATGAAGGTTAGGTGTAGGGTGCTACCGGGTGGTAGATCCAGGAGTGAGCTTATAATCACTATGAATCAAAAGTTCACAAAGTAGTGTCTAGAAGCATACAAGGTAATAAAAGAGACTACTTACTAGTTTTGATGTGGATGCAGGTCCAAGGAATGTAGTGGTGAAGGCAAGGCTCAGTTGGGATGATCCGGAAATCGAAAGTGAGCTGATGAAGCTATCCTCCGACTCTCCCAATGTTTGGATGAGTGTGACAGTGATCTAGTTGCTCAGTTACAGTCTTGGGCTCAATACTCCTCTCTCTGCAACCTCTTCTCTCTCTCTCACTTGTCTCTCTCTTGCAAATGAATTTTGATCCTTTGGTTTTGGTTGGGGAGGTCATTTACAGGGAACCGATGGCGGTTACCTAACCGATGCCGTGATCAGTAGGGACCGATGTCGGTTAGGTCAAAGTTGGCTATTTTTAGTAAAATAGCCAACTTTCCCTCCTTTTCTCCCGAGGGGTCAGTTGTGGGCTTGGTCAAGTCATTATTAGGTTCATTTTGGTGCGGGTGAGGGGTGATGAGTCATGGGTGTGGGTCTAGACCAAGTTATAGGTCTTAATTAGGTTAGTTTAGGGTTAGGGCTAGGTCATGGTGAGGTGGCGAGGTGAGGTGGCAGGGTTGGAGATGTGGATTTATTAATTATAAGGTAATTAATAAATAATTAAGTGTGTAAGGTTTAGGTGGTGAGGTAGGGTTAGGTTGCGAGATGAGATGCGGGGCACAGGGCATCGTAAGACCCAAATTTGGTGTCTACATTTGCCCCTTGTTGTCGTGTAGCTTGTCTTGTAAAGCTGCACTGACAATAATAAGAAGTGGTTGCCCCAGTTAAGGGTATAGGTAATCCCCCTCAAATCTATCACAGATTGAGGTGACGTGAAATCAGGGATAGGGTTGATAAAGGGTGAATGATGATGAGATGATGGTAAGATGGTGGGGTAAGTTCAAGGAAGCAGACACATGTTGAAATGCAGTAGTGCGACCAGGGTACATGATTTGAAGAGCAAACAAGCAATTCATAGGCAAAGGTCGATAGTTTATCCAAACAAGGTTGATATAATCCTGGTATCCAAGGCATAGGAAGTAGCTCCAGGGGATATAATGGGTAAGGTACCGGAATGTTTAGGCATGTTCGGTAGTACCAAATGGTTGGTTTGGTTGAGATAAATGTCACGGTCTCGGTCTAGGCAAAGCTGGTCGGCTGATCAATTCAAGTATCCTAGTCATGCTAAAACACGAACAGGTGAGCTTGATTGAACAAACAACTACATGATGGGTGGATAGAATCGTAATTTGTGGGCCTCGGTCGAGGTACTTAATTGGTGCGGCCTTGGGTCGGGCCGATTGGTTGGTGTGGCCTTGGGTCGGGCCGATTGGTTGGTTGCGGCCTTGGGTCGGGCCGATTGGTTGGTTGCGGCCTTGGGTCGGGCGATTGGTTGTTGCGTTGCGGCTTGGTTGGGGCGGCCTTGGGTCGGGCGATTGGTTGGTTCGGCCTTGGGTCGGGCCGATTGGTTGGTTGGCCCTTGGGTCGGGCGATTGGTTGGTTGCGGCCTTGGTCGGGGCCGATTGGTTGGTTGGGCCTTGGTCGGGCCGATTGGTTGGGCCTTGGGGTTGGTTGCCTTGGGTCGGGCCGATTGATTGGTTTGGTGGCCCTTGGGGTCGGGCCGATTGGTTGGTTGCGGCCTTGGTCGGGGCCTTGGGTCGGGCCGATTGTTGGTTGTGGCCTTGGGTGGGCCGATTGGTTGGTTGGTCGGCCTTGGGTGGTTGGTTGCGGCCTTAGGTCGGGCCGGTTGAATTCAAAATAAGGCTATTTAGCAAAGCCGGGGTAGGTGATGTGGTGAAAAATGGAGATTGGTGGATAAGGGCAGGAGTTAGGTTAAGATAAGCAGGTAACCGATATCGGTTATGGGTGACCGATATCGGTTAGAAGACCGATATCGGTCTTCTAGGGCATGCCCTAACCGATATCGGTTAGAGGTCAAAACCTATAAAAAGAAAAAAAAGCACGGCATGTCATTTTCACATTGTGAATTTGAGTGCCAAAACATCTCTTGTGTGAGTTTTAAATTGATTGGTCAGTGTTTGGGCTGAGTTGGCACTAGTTGAGTGGGTGAGTGAGTTATTGGTAGGCCCCAGAGATCGGGAGGCAGAGCTTGATTGGTTGAGGACCCTGCTGAGGAGATTTGGAGCTATGGCACAGCTGGAGGAGCAGGAGGTGCTGGAGGTGTTGGAGCTGGACCACCACCACCTATCCCACCACGATGACGTGTAGTCATACCGGTAGGCTCTGAACCCCTATTTTTGTTAATTTGATGAATTTAGCTTGGGATGTGGGTATTGGGGTAGGAATCCAAAATTTGATAAAATAATGAATAAATGAAGGTAAACAGTAAAATGGATTGGGTAGATATGTTAGGTAGGCCAAAATGTCAGGGTGGGTAAGTTTTAGGCAATTGTGCTGGGTAAATGGGTAGAAATAGGAAAAAAGGGGTTTGGGGGCCATTTTCGGTTCGGCCCCTAAACCCCATAGTGACCGATGTCGGTCACTAGTCGACCGGCATCGGTCACAGGTTTTAGGTGTAGATTAGTAGGTGAGGGGACCGGCGTCGGTCATGTGTCGACCGACGTCGGTTCATAAAATTTGGACATAGAGTGCGGGTGGGGGACGATAGCGGTCGGGGGGACCGATGCGGTCTGGGGTAGGAGGTAGGGTTGTAAACTTGTTTTGTTGGGTGTTGTTTTAGGTGGGTAGGATAGATTTTGGGGTGAAGGGGAAATGTAGTTGTGGAAGTGTTTGTTTAGGTGGGTAAGATAGATTTTTGGGGTGGGGGGGTAATTGGGTGGGGGTAATTGGGTGGTTGGGGTCGGTTCGGGTAGGATAGGTTATGGGTTGTGTATGGATTGGGAGGGGTTAAATTGGTTGGGGTATGGTTAGAGGGCGAGAGTAGAGTGGGTGGAGTATGGTGGGGCAGTTTGGGTAGGGTGTGGGATAGGTGAAGGGGATAGTTTAGATATTTGTTGGGTGGGGTTATTGATGTTGAGGGAGATTAGGTGATTTAGGTTTGATTGGAGTGGGTGGGATATTTAAAGAAGGATTGTAGGAGTGAGAGGGATTTATAGATGTATAGGGTAAGATAGGTGGGTGTAGATGTGTTTACAAAGTTGGGTGATGATTGGGTGGGTGAGTAAGTATAAAGGGTTAGGTTGGTTGTTTTGTTAAGGGTAGGCCTGATGGAGTGGGTTGTTTTTGCAGCACGCCAGCAGTTGACCATGCGAGATCGGATGCCACCTCTATTGGAGCGGATGGCCACATGTGACCGTAGCAGCAGTGGGAAGTTATGCGGGAGGTTGGACTCGGCGAGTCCAGAGGTATAGGGCTATGGATAGGGACCACAGCCTGATGGTTTCCCTCATCGAGAGATGGGATCCGGCAACCAATGCCTTCCATCTCCCTACTGGAGAGATGACAGTCACCCTAGAGGATGTGTATCGCATCCTGAGACTACCGATCATAGGTGAGGAGGTGTTCCAGGTGGATGCCGAGACAGTGATGGATAGCATCCTATAGGTATTTGGGGATGCGACCCCATTGATTACATATCATAGTGCGAGCATCGGCTACGGGAGATGTATCGCGCTCATCGATGGGAGACACGGCTTGCCGTGCTGATGATGGTCGGTATCACTTGCTTCGCCCTCCCTGACTCAGAGGGAGGCCGCTTCCCATGGGCTCTGATGGGAGTTTTACATGAGATGGTGGAGGAGCACACCTGCTATGCTTGGGCACCAGTGTGTACAGTGCGGTATACAAAGAGCTCTGGGGCTATCGCCGTATGAGGTGATTCGGTATATGTTCGACATTCTTGTTACACTTGCTTGGGCATACGAGCACATCATGTGTATATGACCAGTAGGGTTTCCCTAGTAGCCAGGGCCACAGGTAGTCTACAGATATGGGTTTTAGAGGTGGTTGGGGGTCGTGGGCCAGCCACGAGTAGTGGTCGCAGGGTGAGATGTCACTTTTTACAGGCATATGTTAGAGGGTCTGACTGCAGTAGATATTATATGGAGGCCATACAGAGGCCATCAGACCCATGTGGAGGAGCCCAAGCACAGCTGCGATGGATCCAGTACATCTTCTAGATAGCTGGACGGAGACCCGGGGAGTATGAGCGGATTCCCCTAGAGAGGGTACGATGATAGCTAGGACTACGGCAGGATGTGCCACCTCCCTTCCCACAGTATCGGAGGGAGGATGTAGAGGCACCACTGCCTCTACCACAGCCATTTGACCCTGTCTGGGTAGCAGAGAGACCGAGAGATGACACAGTGGATGATGCTGGGGTTACAGGCTCATTTTTGGTTTGGTGGGCAGGGCAGAGGGCGGCCGTGAGAGCACAGCCAACACAACCAGATTTAGCGGCTATTACAGTGGAGAGGGACCATCTCTGGGTCGGTGTGTAGTACTACGAGGGGCAGCTTGCTTGCCACACAGCACAGTTGGGGTGTTACGGGTAGTTAGCGGTTAGCTTGAGCACGAGCACGAGCACAGAGTGCATGACCTCGAGTCCTGTTCAGGTTCGATGGCAGCTCCACCACCACCACAGGTACCGGCCCAGGGTCAGGGCATACAGGTAGGGTAGGGCCCACTTCTATTAGGAGCCGGGGACCAGCCCCACTAGCCATGGTTGCACGGGCCCATTACATGGAGGCTAGAGCGGAGGCCCATTACTATCAGGACCTACTAGATGGTACTGGAGTAGAGTATCAACCATATGCGGCTCATAGAGCCGAGACTTCCCAGTCACAGGTCACAGGCGGCCGCAGCCACAGCCAGTGGGTCGGTTACAGTAGGAGGTGAGACCCAGCACAGGGGCCAGCTGAGGGACGGGCCGAGGGAGGAGGAGAGAGCTGAGTCACCCCAGGAGCGAGAGACATTTTTGGTCGAGGTGGATAGATGATTTTTGATAGAGACACCGGTCTGCGAACCGAGTGTGTATATAGGATTTATGTATTCATTGTTGTGGTATATACCGGCCTGCGAGCCGAGTACATTTTGTATAGTTGATACCGGCCTGCGAGCCGAGTATATTTTTGACATGAGAGACCGGCCTGCGAGCCGAGTCGAGATTTTGACAGAGAACGGCGGCTGCGTGCCGACTTTGTATTTTGGATTACAGAGGCCCCATGCAGGGCAATTTGTATATTTTGACATTGATTTGACGATATATATATAGATGATGATGAGTTTGATCCACATGGTGTGTTATAATTTTTGATTTGATGCATATAGTATAATGTTGCATGTGTTTTGTCGATCGTATTGGAATGTGATGTATATAGATGATGTTGATGATGTTTTGCTGATATGTATATGTTTTGAAATGTTGATGTTATGATGATGATGGAGTTGGATAGTGATGTCGTTATGCAGGGAAAAGAGGCGGACTCCGCCAAAAATTTGTAAAAAACAAAGAAAAGGCCTAGGTATAAGCAAAAGGAGACAGGTGACCGATATCGGTTAGCTAACCGATGTCGGTCACTATGTGACCGATACCGGTTAGGTAACCGATATCGGTTATGCTAAAACGAGCTTTTCTAAAAAATAGAAAGGCTTGGGAGACAACTCAAATTCTTATTTTTAGAGTCATGCAACATGTTAAATACGAGGATGCGAGGCTGTTGACATCCATACAGGTTAATTGCATGGGAGAATTGAGTGATAAGGAGGAAAGAGATAGGTAAAGTGATCGTGGGTTTGGATTAAGAAGGCGTAAAGGCAAGTTATAGTGAAGAGGGTGGTGAACATGGCTAAACAAGGAGAAGCGTCCAGCAGGCAGAGAGGAGAGGGAAGACAGGTTCCACCTCAAGCTGCTGCATCCCAAGAGGTATAAGTTTTGGTTGGAATTAGATTTTGCATGGTTATGAATAGGATGTGGTAAGGTAAGTGGGTAGAGATGAAAAGAAAGGTGATAGGCAAGGGTTTGGTTATAAATATTTTACATGAAAATATTTATATTTTTAAGGAAAACACAACACATGATAGGTTATGGTAGGGGATGGTCGAGCTAACCTTGGGAGACCCCATGTCTCCTAAGTGCTGCCTACATAGCCCATTGCACAAAGCAAGGAGGGGCCTCAGACCGATGTAGTTCTCCCTTAGGACCAGGGAGAGGTGAATTCAGGCAATTTGGTTGTGGTTAGGCAATTTGTTGGTTGGTAAAAGTTTGATGTTGGTAGGGTAATGTTGTTGGTGTTGGTAAGGGTATAGGTGAAGCGAGGGTTAGCTTACCCAAGCATAGGAAACCGTGTCCTGATTAAGGTCAACACATAATCCTAGATTCGGGTAAAAGAGGCAAAAGTGTCCCATAGTTGGAAAGAGCTAAACAAACCACGTATTATCGTAGGATGAGCTTGAATCCCTAGGTACCTTGCATAGGTGAGAAGTCGATAGGTGAAAAGAGTTGTATAATCACAATATATCGGATATACGTCACGTCCCTTGAGTTTTGTTGTTTTGAAGAATGGTGAGGTGAGGTGGATGGTATAGCTAGGGCGAGAACTTGTTATAAGGTGATTATTCTGATGAAAGAGAACCAAACCTAAATAGACAAGTCCATGACTCAAAAGTGCTTTTGAATACTACTTTTATTTTTCTAGATATAGACTGATCGATGTGGGAAGTCTATATGGGATATGCATTTTGTTGTTCTTGAGGTCTTCACGAAGCTGATCAATGTGAGAAGCTTCTGATAGAGGCTGAATTTGTATAGCTGTCCTTCAAGGGAGCAGTCTATTTATAGTAGCAGATGCGGCTTTTGCACATAGCTTGTCCTTCGAGGGAGCAGTCTACTTATAGTAGCAGATGCGGCTTTTGCACATAGCTGTCCTTCGAGGGAGCAGTCTAGTTTATAGCTTAGAGGTCTAGATGTCCATTTGGCATGAAGCATCTAGTTTTGCAGGAAGTTTGACTCAAGAATATCCCAGAATTGTATAATTGAGAACTTGTTATTTTGATACTTTTAAGTCATGGACCAGACTAAAAAGGGGAAGGCATCTTTAAGAGGAGGTGATGATCAAACCACGTGAGTTTGATTCTACTTTGAGATGCATGAAACAAGGTGTATGAGGTGGTAAATGAGCTCAAGGGATGAGCGCAAGGTAGATAAGAAGTGATGTAACACTAAATTCAATAGTAGAATGGTCAGAGATGCAAGGCATTAAGGGGTTCAGGCTCAGGTTTACCATTAAGCGAAGCTAAATGATAAGTACCTGATCCGTAAGTGTGAGTGATAATGTAAGGCCCAATCCAATTAGGAGCAAATTTTCCACGTTTACTCTTTTCTAGTTTGGTTACGTGTTGATTCTCTTTGAGGACAAGATCACCAATCTTAAAGGTACGCTCATGAATTCACTTATCATAAGCACGCTTGATGCGCTTTTGATAAAGTTGAAGGTGGTCAAGAGCTGTAAGATGACGCTCGTCAAGAAGCTCCAATTGGGCTAACCGCTCTTGGCGGAAGTCATCATTGGTGAGAATATCCTGGAGAGATATTCTGAGGGAAGGGATTTGTATTTCGAGAGGCAAGACAGCCTCGGTACCATACACCAAAGAAAATGGTGTGGCATTAGTGGAAGTACGAATGCTGGTACGATAAGCCCAAAGGGCAAAGGGGATGTGATCATGCCAGTTTTTCCCAGAATCATTAATGACTTTCATGAGAATTTTGGTTAAGGTTTTGTTAGAAGATTCGGCTTGACCATTTTCTTGTGGATAGTAGGGTGACGAGAAGCTAAGTTTGATACCAAAGTTGTCACAAAGGGCTCGTAACAACTTATTTTTGAAAGATTTTCCATTATCTGTTATCAGGCGATGAGGAACACCAAAATGACAGATAATGTGATGATTGATGAACTCAACGATTTTCTCTTTTTTGGTTGAAATGAGTGGAACAACTCCACCCATTTAGTGTAATATTCGGTTGCCGTGATGATCCAATGGTGACGCTGCGAAGAAGGCGGGTGAATCTCACCAATAAGGTCTAAACCCCATTGTGAGAAAGGCCAAAGATCTCGTGTGACCTGTAGCGGGTGGCTGGGAGTATGTTGAAGGTTGGCATGTTGTTGACACATAACACAATGCTTAACATATTCGTAGTAGTCTTTATTAAGAGTAGGCCAATAATATCCTAGGCGAAGGATCCGCTTGGCCATGGCAAGGCCACTAAAGTGCCCACCACAAATTCCATCATGGACTTGTTGGATGGTATGGGTGACTTCAGTGCCGGTTAGACATCGAAGGAGGATACCATCGAAGCCACGTTTATAGAGGAGTCCCCCCATGACAACATAATGAGAAACACTTTTAAGAAAAGCACGTTTTCCATTACTAGTAAGGTCAGGTGGGAGAACAGAGGTTGTAAGGTAGTCGTGAAATTGGTGATACCAGGTATCCTGCAATCAAATCGATACATTATTTACCATACAAACATCTGGGACTAAGTAAGATGGGGCAAAGAGTTGTTGGACCAAGACAAATATGTCAGAGTCAGTTGGTGAGGCAGGAATTTGTGAGGCCAAGCAAGCCATAGTATCCACAAATTTATTAGTTGAGCGTGGAATGGTTTGGATAGAATAATGAGTAAATAAGGTCAAAAGTGAATCCACGTAACATTTGTACTTTTGAAGTTCCTCATTTTTACATTGGTAGATGCCAGTAACTTGATTTACTACCAATTGAGAGTCACCAAAAATGTTAATAGACTTCACACCTAAGTGTAACATAACATGGAGACCCAAAACAAGGGCCTCGTATTCCGCTATATTGTTAGTGCAGGGGAAATCGAGCCTGAATGAAAGAGGCATAGGTTCACCATCAAGAGGAATGAGAACAACGCCCCCCCTCCACGCTGACATTTAGATCCATCGAAGAAGAGGGTCATCGGATAAGACACATCACTGAGTGAAAGGGTTGCGATGAGTTCATCAGGGAAAGTAAAATTGGTAAATTGTTCCCCAGGTAAAGGGGCTTCCGAGTTGATCCACGATAGTTTGTCCTTTGACTGATTTCTGGTGTACAAACTCAAGGTCGAGGTCGGCGAGGAGCATAAGCCATCGGGTGATGCGTTGGTTTAGATGAGGTTTGGCGTACATATAATGTATGGGATCAGCATTGGTGATGACAAAAGTTTTGTGATTCAGGAGGTAATGTCGGAGTTTGGTGGCCACGAATGATAGGGCTAGGCACAACTTTTCTACGTGTGTATACCTAGTCTCGTAATCCACAAGAGTACGCTTATGTAATAAACTACTTTCTCTCGATGCTCGGAGTCACGATGTGCGAGCATGGCTCCTACAACATGGTCGGTGGCAGAAAGGTAAAGGTAGAAAGGGTGATCGTCCTGAGGTGGGATAAGCATGGGTGGCTGCAAGAGATAAGCTTTAAGAGCCTCAAAGGCTTGGTGGCACTCCTCGCTCCATTGAAAGACAATGTCCTTTTTAAGGAGATGATGGAAAGGTTGACATCGATCCGAGAGTTGTGAGATGAAACGCGGATAGATTGGAGTTTTCCCTGCAAACTACGTAATTGTTTTAGGTTAGTGGGTGGGGGCATTTCTAAGATAGCTTTGACTTTAGCTGGGTCGACCTCAATGCCACGCAAAGAGATGATAAAGCCAAGGAGTTTTCCCGAAAGGACGCCAAAGACACATTTCTTTGGTTGAAGATGAACACAGTATTGTAATAGGTGATCGAAAATAATGGTTAAAACATCGAGATGTTCACTGCGATGTTTGGATTTTCCAAGAAGATCATCGACATAATCCTCGAGGATAGTGTGCATAATGTCATGAAAAATGTAAGTCATAGCCCACTGATAGGTTGCACCAGCATTCTTAAGGCCAAATGGCATGACACGATAGCAAAAGGTCCCCAGGGGTAATGAAGGTGGTTTTATGTTGATCGGTAGGCTACTAAAATTTGATTGTATCCCGAGAAACCATCCATGAGAAAGCATCTCATGGCCCAGAGTGAGATCAACAAGTTGATCAATGCTAGGTAGGGGAAGTCATCCTTTGGGCAAGCGAGGTTAAGGTCCCGAAATCCATACATACATATCCAAAGTCCCCCCATCACTTTAGTGATAGGTACGACATTAGAAATCCATTGAGGATAGTCAATAGGTAAGATGAAAGAAATAGAAAGGAGTCGTTGAAGCTCTTCTTTAACCAAGAGGGCAATGCGTGGATGCATTTTCTCGTTTTATTTAACTAGTTTGGAGTCTGGTTTTAGAGTGATGTTATGGACAACAATGTCAGGATCGATTCCTGGCATGTCGGCGTAGGACCAAGCAAAAGCTTGATTGCGGGCATGAGGAAGGTAGTGAAGGTGGCTTGTTCTGATGCGTCGAGAGATTGTCCGATCTTTACAATGTGAGGATCATCCTCCATGTGGATGTTGATTTCTATAGTTGACTCATTCAACATGGTTTGGGTTTCAGATGGTAAGGCGCGTTGAATATAAGAGTCATCCGCACCAAGGTAGGTGAGGATGGAGTCGTCATCCTGGCACTCCACAACATTAATCGAAGGTGAGTCTTCTTCGATCATGTCTGGATACAAAAGGGGGAGAGAAGATGGGTCTTCACCATCGCGTTGATAAGTGAGAGGACCTAGGAAGATAGCATTCACGAAAAAAAAAAGTTAGGAGGGATAGATTCCGGGTCTATCGACTCCATGGGTGAAGATGGAAAAATGGGCGATGATGGTTCGGAAGGGGTGACTTCATCATCTTCCTGATACAATTGACATGAGGTTTCTTTGGTGTAGGTGGTTCAGAAAATCCAAGACCACTACGATCTTTGTGTTTGCGTGTAGTCATGGGAATGATCGTATGTCGGCCTGTTCATAAAGACCAAAACCAAAACCTTTCCAAGCACAGCGAGTCAGGAAGGTGAGGGAAAAATGACGGTTGGTTAGATATTGAAAATCAGATTGGAAGGGAACCACACCAAGGGAGGTTCAAGGGTGACAGAGGATGCGTCGACACCCCCATACGTTAGGTTGGTGCGGCAATTAGGTGGTCCGTAGGAGATCACCTCCCCCACACGACGGTCGTAGGTAGGATGCGCATGTAACTGTCCATACTCTTGTGGGGTATGGAAGGTGCTAACATTGTATAGGTGGTACTCCCCCAGCGTAAGGCATTGAAAAACACCTACCAAGGGATCCGAGGTTGGGATGTTGTCCGCGGGGAAGGAAGAGGTATTTGCGTCGGTGGTTTCATTGGTCGAAGGTGTGGGTGCGGCTAAGGTGGATGGTTGAGGCGTGGTTGAAGTAGATGGTTGGGTCGGATCAATGGGTGCCTTGACTGGTACAAGCACATCATTAGGGTGGTATAACATATTACAGGTTTTGAAGGGGAAGCGTCAGCTGTGATGGTATATGACTTCCCCTCATACTCAAATTTTATGCATCTATGTAAGGTGGAGGGAATGCATCCCATAGCCCAGATCCAAGGGTGGCCTAACAACATGTTGTATTGGAACTCTCCCTCAAGGACATAGAAGAGTTCGGGCAAGGTACGTGGCCCTACACAAATGTTAAGGATCACGGTGCCTAGGGTAGAAGTAATAGCATCGTTGAATGAACGCAACATGGTGGGGTTGGCACACATGCAGCTAGGAGGGATATTCATCTGTTGGAAGGCTTTGGAAGAGATGATGTTTAGGCTAGTGCCCCCATCGATCATAACACGACATACCCGGATGTCCTGGACATAAGCCGAAATGAAAAGAGCGGGGTCAGGATCTTCGCACACCAAAGACGACAATTTCTTCTTTGGAAAAACTAACAGTAGCGGCTTGCTGTACAGGGACAGAGGTGGTTGTGGAGGTAGGTTGTTTGGTGAGAGAAGTGACATGGTTGGGTGTTAAGATGGAGGCGACGGGTAGGGTTTCATTAGGTAGGACCTCTATCCCTTGGAGGATCTCAATTAGAGCTTGTCGATGAGATTCAGATGTTTGAATGAGATCATAGAGTGTCATTTTTACAGGAGATTGGTGAAGTTGTTTGATCATGGTGCGATGGGAAACTCCATCAGAGACTGGATAGGCAGGTCCACGAATAACCACTTTAGGTGGTGGTGTGATCGGGATGGCGGAAGGAGAAAGAGAGGCATGGTGTGCTCTCTTTAGCTTTTCCATTGTTTTTCTGACCTCGAGTAGCAATGCTAATCATGTTGATCTCGTGAATACGAGATGAGGAAGATGGTAGGGATAAGTCATTGTTCTCGAGAGGTGGGGTTGCAATGATGATAGATTTTGGCGAGGCGGGGACAGGTGGTATAGGAGAAGGGATCGAAGCTAAGGGATTTTCCCTCCGTAAGTTGTCTTTCTTAGATTTTCCATCCGAGATAGGCAACTGGCGAAGGATGGCTTTCAAAGCTTTGCATCCTTCTACATTGTGTCCTGGTGTGCGGTGGTAGGCACATATTTTAGATTCATCATAACCTATAGGTCGAGGTTTAGATGGATCATAGGGTCTGAGTGGGGGTAGGGAAATGGTCGCATCCCCTACCAACATATCAAGGATCTTGGCGTAAGATCCTTTGAGCGGGTCAAATTCAGATGAAGATGAGGCTATTGATTGAGTGGGTGAGATTATTGATTGTTTTGGTAATGGTTGGGTATGAGTGGTTCATACGGGTGGTGGTTTAGGCAAGGGATTTTGATGATTGGGTTTAACTAGGCATGGCTTCTTCTGCGTAGAAGTCATGTTTAGCTGGTTAGATGATGAGGCCACAGATGACGTGGTGGCAGGAAACAACCACGGGGAAAGAGGAGCGACAACAAACAAGTCCTTCGATGATCGAGTTTTCTTAGGGTTGGTAGGTAGGCAGGATACGTGGGGCGACGGTGTTGAGATGCCCATGGATTTTTGTATGGGTGCAGAAGGTGCAGGTCATGTTAAAGAAGACGTGGGAGGCATGGTGTATTGAGGCAAGGTGGAGGGGTGAGGCCCCAATATAGAAGGTAGGTGTGATGGTGAGGGTTGAAACCATGTCTGTTGTACTAGGTGTGATCGGGGGTGAGGGTTTTAGTTGTGGCGAGAGGCATAGATTGGACTCGAGGAGATTGGTCTGTCTCCTAGGTGGATTGATGGCTTTATTTTGGATAAATCTAACCATTTAGGTGGGTGCGTCAGGCTGGGTATTGGTGAAGTCCCAAGCGTAGGGGAAGGTTTGGTTAGGTTGATAGAGGTGGATGAGGTATTTGGTAGAGATGAGGGGGGTGAAGGTGAGGACATAGGCATTTTGAGCTTTTGTAAAAACTTCGGCATATGGTAGAGGTGTCTGGATTAGTCATCTGCATTTGAGTAGAGCATGGTGTACTCAAACGTTCCCATAAGACTCGTCTATCTTCTGGGGGATGACAATCTTCACGTGTGGATGGGAATTTTGGTATGGAAGAGAAGTGGGCTATGATTCCGGTCCACTGTGGGTGTGATACAGGGGGCGAATGAGGTGTTGTATCAATGGGTGTTAAGAGGTCAACCGGTCACTGGAAAGATTTAGGCGATGAAGAACTGATAGGGAGGAGGGCATGTTCTAGAGGATCCATCATGGTTAAGGAGTTTGGTGATGTAGGCTCGAGGGGTTTCTCCTCTAAGGATGACAGAAAAAGTGGCGATCCTTCTTCTTTTGCAGCAAGAGTGGTGGAAGGAGATGTTTGGGAAATAGATAGGTTGGATAACATCCGCTCACAGTCTTGCAGGGATGTGGTGTAAGAAGGCTCTTCTGTGAGAAGAGAACTCTGGGTGGTTGATTCCTTTATGGGTAAAGGAATAGCGGGGCTGTCCTCTTGTCCTGATGAAGGAGAAGGGGGCGAGGACCCCTACGTTGGTGAAGAGGCTTGATTCAGAATTTCCTCGATGGAAGCCCTTGGTTGGGAGTTGAAAACCGCATGGATCTCATGCACACTCTTCTCCTCGGCTGAGGTTTCTTGGTTTGTGTTACTGTTAGATGAATGGTTTGGAAATGGTTTGTTGAAGATTTTTAAATTTTGATTAGCAGGGGCATTAGGATTATCGAGGGTTATATCCCCTGCATCAACCATTTCCTGCACTATGTTTTTCAACATCTTGCAGTTTTCGTGGTTGTGTCCCTTCACGCGATGGAAGTTACAGAAGTCATTTTCTTTATACCAAGAAGGTATAGCGTGGGTGGAATCAAACCCGGAGTGAGGTTTAACAGGAGGCAAGGTGATAGCTCCTACTTTAAGCAATTTTCCAAGATCACATCATAAGTTTCTCCCAAGGGAGTGTACTTGATGGGCTCGGCTTTATACTTATAGGTGGGTTTTGGCTGGGTATTAGACGGTGCTTGAGATTTGACCATCACCACGTGTACGGATCCTTTTGATTTCGAAGCAGCCGATGCATGAGAGTTGGTGGTGTTGGGTTTGTTGGTGGAGTCTTGGGTTCGGAAATTTGAGTTTTTGTTGCGCAACTTCAATTTCTCCTCCTCTAAGGCTCGAATCTCTAGTTTCCGAGCCATAGTAAAGGCCTCATCAAAGGTGCGGAAAGTTTGAATTTGGAGGGTGGGAGAAATGTGTTTAGCGCAGGCCCACGTAAAGAGTTCGATGAGCTCGGCCTGAGGTAAGGCATAAGTAAGTTGGTTGATGAGGCCCCGCCATCGTCCAATGAAATCTGCGATAGACTCATCTTCAAATTGTCGGATGGCATAGAGGTCGGTAATGGATACTTTCTTGGCAATATTGATGGAGAAGTGATCCAAGAAAGATTGGGCTAATTGGTTAAAGGAGAAGATTGAGTGCTGGGCTAAAGCACTGTACCACTCCAAGGTAGGTCCTGATAAGGACATGGGAAGGTACGGAGTAGTAAGGCATCGTCATGAGCAATCAGATAGCAGGCATGTCTAAACGATCGCAAGTGTTGTTGAGGGTCCTCCTTACTACTAAAGCGAGTAAATTTTGGTAATTCCCATTGAGGAGGATATGTATGAAGGGGGACAGAAGGATGAATAGGCTCCCGACAAACTTGCTCATATGTCAGGGTGTTACGGCTTCCTGAAACATAAAGCCTCAAGATTTTGCATCTTGTCCATCATCTGTTTGATTAAATCATTGGTTGGGTTAGATGATGGTGTTTTCATCGTAAATGGAGGAGGATTGGGCCAAGAGCCACTACTAGACAATGGTGGGGTTGAATGTTGATAAGGTAATGATGATGAATGTGTTGGGGTGGCCGAATAAGGGTGTCCTATATAAGATGTTGAGGCCACCGGATGAGTTTGTGGAAATGAAAAGGTGGGCGGAGCCTGAGAGGGAAAGCTCGTGTGGATAGATGGTAGAGAGCTGAGTTATGAAAGAGGAAATCTGTGAGAGAGATGAGGTAGGGGCAGTGGATGGTAGTGATATGTGGGGCCCCAGATTAACCAAAGGAAGGCCAATTGGTGCAGTATGAACCACCGAAGCCACTGAGCTGGGAGACGGGGCTAAGGATGAAGACAGTGAGGCGGAGTTATTAGGTGGGGAAGGAGCTAAGTGAGCGGCTATACTAATAGGCATACCCAAGAGGAGCTGACCGTCGGGTGTACGGTCAGGGGTATGAGACAAATAATACTATACGGTGCTAGATTAGCATCCAAAAATTTAGCAAAATCTGGATCTCCTACAGAGATCTTGGGAAAAGCATTGGTGTCCATAGGATTCCCCATAGGATGCGAAGGGGGTGACTCAGGAAAGACATGGAACAAGCATGTGAAACCATGGTTGTGGCTTGTTTCTGGGTGATAACAACCATGGACAAGAGGATACAGATAGGGAATTAGTCAATTAGGAATAGAAACAACAACAAAATGTTGGAATTGGTAGGTTGTTGGTTTGTCAGGAACTGTGAAACACAGTAACCGATATCGGTCTGGTAACCGATGTCGGTCAGACGGTAGCCGGCGTCGGTCAGTGTAACCGATGTCGGTAGAAGAGGACCGGTGTCGGTCACTGTGAAGGCAAAGAGAGAATGTAAGAGGCTGCTGGTTTGGGGATAACAAGGCTTAGTATACCCACCAAACTATCTGAAGTGATCACTGAGATAGGGTATAACAGAGAAACAGAACTGAAAGAAAAAAAAAAAAAGCAAGATACACAAGCAAATCAAGAGACTAACCCTAGGATTAGTTTTAATCACTTTGGGCTTATGCCTTAGATGCAAGATGATGTCAATCCTAAACAAAATACCTAAGGGAGATGTCAAGTTTGTTTTGGCTTGTAAGGCTACCTCAATCGGGCGGAGGAATACCGCGGAAAGGGGGATGTTTGAGATGTTGTGTAGATTATGATGTGATTTGGTATGTGTTGTGCAGTGAGAGTAAGATTAATTTCTCATCAATACCATGGATATCACCCCCACGTGTACGACCTGTTACTTAATCTACGTTCACTAGAATTAAAAACAACAAGCAAGAATGTGATGCACGTGTTTTAAACCCAAATCAAAAATGATATTCGATGAAGCAAAGAAAGAGAAGAGGTTAAGAAGATGACTTTCACTAATGCAAAGATGTGAAAGAAAGACAAGTTCTTTTACCAAAATGACAAAATATTTTGTGAATATTTAGAAGAAAGAAATAGCAAGTGTGCTCCCTATATGAAAACAAGCAAGAAAGAAAGAAACCCGAGAAGGGTCCCACCGGGCGTGCCAAAATGTTTCACATAATTTTGTTCCAGAATAGAGTTATTTCTATCTTTTCATTCTCTTGAGAAATAGATAAGGGTTAGGGCTAGGAGGAATACCTGTTGAGTGTTGGGAAGGTGTGCGCGTACCATAGAGAGATCAGACCGATTGTGAAGAGCTCCTTTTTGTCTAGGAAGGACTACCTGTAAATAAGAATGCAAGACCACCAGATTTTTGTTAAACAATAAGTGAGGGAACTGCCTTGGGCCCAGAAATATTAGACTTCCTTTCGAAGGTGGTCAGTTCCCTTTTAATACAAATTAATGCAAATGATAATAAAGAAGCTATTGCGAAATCACGATTTAGGTACCTCGTTACTAAAAGCAATAGAGACTAAACTACCAATAATAAAATATCATGTTGTTTGTTTGGTCACTGGTTATTGATACGTTCAGATCAAGTTACGAGGAGGATAGACAAGGTGGATATGAGATTGTTTGGAGGTAAATAGGTGAAAGGTTGGTTTTTGGTATAAGTCACAGTGACCGATGCGGTCACTGGATAACCGACCACGGTTATAAAACCGATACCGTAGGGGATAACCGATATCGGTAGGGGCAGTGATTTAGGGGCTTTTAAATGGAGGTTGGTTACAAGGTGGTTATGGGGCTTAGAAGGTTGGTAGATGGTTGAGGGGAGTTGTAGGGTGATAGAGAAGACTCAGAGAGTGAGAAAGCTATCTTTGGGGCAATATAGAGATGGATGAATGAAGGTTAGGTGTAGGGTGCTGCTGGGTGGTAGATCCAGGAGTGAGCTTATAATCACTATGAATCAAAAGTTCACAAAGTAGTGTCTAGAAGCATACAAGGTAATAAAAGAGACTACTTACTAGTTTCTGATGCGGATGTAGGTCCAAGGAATGCAGTGGTGAAGGAAGGCTCAGTTGGGATGATCCGGCAATCGGAAGTGAGCTGATGAAGCTATCCTCTGACTCTCCCAATGTTTGGATGAGTGTGACAGTGATCTAGTTGCTCAGTTACAGTCTTGGGCTCAATACTCCTCTCTGCAACCTCTCTCTCTCTCTCTCACTTGTCTCTCTCTTGCAAAATGAATTCGGATCCTTTGGTTTTGGTTGGGGAGGTCATTTACAGGGAACCGATGGTGGTTACCTAACGACACCGGTCGAGTAGGGGACCGATGTCGGTTAGGTCAAAGTTGGCTATTTTTAGTAAAATAGCCAACTTTCCCTCCTTTTCTCCCGAGGGGTCAGTTGTGGGCTTGGTCAAGTCATTATTAGGTTCATTTTGGTGTGGTGAGGGGTGATGAGTCATGGGTGTGGGTCTGACCAAGTTATAGGTCTTAATTAGGTTAGTTTAGGGTTAGGGCTAGGTCATGGTGAGGTGAGGTGAGGTGGCGGGGTTGGAGATGTGGATTTATTAATTATAAGGTAATTAATAAATAATTAAGTGTGTAAGTTCCTCCAAAGTAGATGTGTTTGGTTATGGGCTTATGGACTATGTTAGGATTGGATTGAATCTTGGTTGACTGTATATTTTAAGTGGATAAGTGTTTGTTTGGTAGTGATGTTCCATGATGGCATGCTAAGTTTTACCATGTTTTCCTTATTCATTATAGAAAGTATTGACTTGTGGATTATATGTATCTTGGTAATTATGATTAGATTTAAGCCCATTTGGGCAATGTGTTTAATTAAGTGTGCTTTTTTTTCTCTCATTGACCTATAAATAAGTCTACCCTTGTCTTAAATTTTAAAATTGTTATAAATACCCTTGTATAACCTATTAATCATTGGATTACGTGGAGACACTTATGGATGCTTCTGGGTCTTTTGGACCTTTCTCTTAGAGATGTTAGTTTGGTATATCTTAATATTTTAATCTCAGTGGTACTTATATTGTGCTTCTTCTTTTAAAACTATAACTCTTGGTCGTAAAGTCCATGTTTGGGTAGATTAGTTGGTTGTCCTATTGCATTTGATACCTTCTAATGGGAATGTGGTGTCCTTGGAGTAAAATTTTCCTTGTCATTTTGTTGCTTTGTTGGTGGTATCTTGTGGAAATATGAGTGTTGATTTGAAAACTTTCCTTGTCTTATTATGTGAGTAAAATGTTTGAGCCTAAACAACAAACATTGTTAAACCTCTTAAATTCGTAAAAGTAAAAATATGCCTCTTTAATGGGTCTTTTCTTGTAACTTCTTTTGAGACTTGTGGAGACCCACTAGGAGTGTTTAATGATGCTTGTAATTTATTTGGTAAACCCTTGAAATCTTGGTGTGACTCATGTTGGTGGATTGATTCCTAGTTCTTACAAAATTAATGATGTGTTTGTTATGTTGAATGTCTCTTGTTCCTTTAGAATTAAAAATGTGATGTGTTGATTTATCTCTCTCTCCCATAAAAGTAATAATGTGATATGTTTGAATCTTCCTTCTCATTAAGATATATTTGGTAAAATGATTGATTGATCCTGATAAAACCCTAATTTAGGGACTTGGACCTTGAAACTTAACAAATAAAATGGAACACTAGAAAAAGGAAAAGGTTCCTTGTTATAATCTTGGTAGAATAATAGAAGAAATAAGACTATGTGGATTGAAAATAGAAAGGAAACTTTGTCCATCTACCTTCCCTAGGAGTAAAATAAATATTTTTGCCACCTATATAGAATGGCGAGATATCATGCCAACCCTAGTGGTGCTCCTCATAACACAAACCTATGATGTCATCATAGGAGGAAGTTTTAATTAAGAAAACTCGTAAGGATTGTGCTTAGCAAGCAAAACTATAACTTTTAAATTAATAATTTGATTTATAAATCGAGTAAGATTTATGTATTAAGTGTTATGTATAGTTGAACCTTCGATTACGCGCTACCTAGAATTTTGAAACACCTTGTTGTTGATGTGTTCTAACTACGTAGTACCCCCTTGTTCATAGGTGTATGTGATTTTCACACTCGGGACTGATCATTTGAGTCTTCGCCACCTCTTAACGTAGCCCAATCTCAATGTTCGTTAGTGGCGTTTGATGGAGTTGCTTTGCGAGTATGATATGGAGATAGAGCATGTGAAGGGGAAGGAGAATGTGGTGGCAGATACTCTTAGCAGATGGAGACATGTGATTATGGCCACTTCATTGGGCACAAATTTGTAGATCAGATTCTTCAGTAGCTTCCTCTTGACAGCTTCTACGTTGCAATTCAAATAGAGATCGCGTCCCCAGGGACCCCTTAAAGGGAAGTTTGATGGTTTTTCTCTAGAGGCATATGGCCTTCTCAGGCACAAAGGTTGGATTTATGTTCCTAGAGATGGAGGCTTGAGGTAGGACATCTTGGTAGAGGCACATTGTGCACCCTATTCAACCCATCCTTGGGTGAAGAATATGCATGCCACCTTGAGACATTTGTATCATTGGAAAGGACTTCACGAGAGACATTACTCACGGTTTGTATCACGCTATTTAGAGTGCCAGAAAGTGAAGGATGAGCATCAGCATCCAGCTGGCCTTCTCTTTCCTCACACTATACCGGAGTGGAAATGGGACACCATTTCCAGGGACTTCATTTTTGGGCTACCGATGTCGAGATACTAGCACGACACCATCATGGTCATGGTGGATAAATTGATAAAAGTGGCTCATTTTTCTCTAGTGAAGACCAATTATACAAAGTACGGTGTACATGGGCACGTATATATCCGGATGAGATTGTCGGAGTTACACGAGATTCCGTGGAAGATTATTTGTGACTACGATCCTTTGTATACTTCCCATTTCTAGACTACCATGCAGTATGCCCTCGGGATGAGAATCAACTTCAGCACAACATATCACCCCGAGACAGATGGACAGACTGAGCGGGTGAATCAGATTTTAGAGGACATGCTCAGGATGTATGTGATGGATCAACAATCTAGATGGGAGGAGTACCTATACTTGGTGGAGTTTTCCTACAATAATAGTTTTTAGAGTTCTATAGGCATGGCTCCTTTTCAGGATTTGTATGGCAGAGAGTGCAGACACCTCTTAGTTGGGACAAGTTAGAGTACATGGTTTCTCTTGGACCATCTTTATTATAGGACATGGAGCAGTAGGTGGTTTTGATCAGACAGAGATTACAGGAGGCATATGATAGGTCAAGAAGTATGAAGATCAAAGATAGGACCGACCGTAGTTTTGATGTGGGCATGAAGGTGTTCCTTTATGTCAGACCACATAAGAGCCCTATCTGTTATGGAAAAGGTTCTAAGTTAGCTCCTAGATTCGTTGGTCCTTTTGAGATCTTGGAGCGTATCAGCCCTTTGGCCTACCATCTAGCATTACCACCTAGCTTGTCTCGCGTACATGATGTGTTTTATGTTTCAGTTCTTAGGAGATATGTTACAGATCCTTCTCATGTGTTATATTGGACATCATTGCAGGTGCGGGATCAGGGGTAGGTGATGGTGGATCCCGTTCACATCATAGATCACAAGACCCTAGGCCTTCGAGGCAGAGAGGTTGATCGTGTCCGGGTGTAGTGGGACAGATATGCCGAGATCTAAGGCTACATGGGAGGATGCTACATTACTACAAGTTCAGCTTCCACATTTGCTCCAGGTGACTTCCAGGAGGAAGTCGATTCTAAGGGGAGGGGGATGTAGTACCCACTTCCCTTTGACACCTTTTGACACCGGTGATTATATTATAGACATGATTATTGACTTTATTGTAGTATGATCTTAGATGTTAGATCATGGATTATTGTTGGCATTGATTCAAGTATGATGCATGATGATTATTAGAGACATTTTAATATATTGTTGATGATATGCTATTTGACATGGTTATATTATGGATGTTGTTTAAACATGTGATATTTGGATATTGTGAGTAGACTTAGAAATGGAAATTATTTGATGATAATATAGTTGTTGAGTAAAAATTGCAAATGATCTTGTTGGTCACTTGGATGTTGTTGTGATTCATATATCTAGATGATTTTAGAATTTTATTTATATTATTTTGGATGTTCTAATATTCCCACGAGGCCAAAGGAGGTATTTTTCTTTTCGCAAGTTAAAATATCACAACAAACATTGGAGGATTGGAGACCAACCACATTAGAATTCTAGATTAATTCAACAAGGTCACGATGACAACTTGTATTTGATTGTGTGTTTGATTGTGTAAGGGATTCCCATGGGGTCACCTTTTAACATGACCAAGGGTTATGTGTATTTATGTATTTGGTTCCTTTTATTGATGTTTGTATGTTTTTATTAAGTGATGTGTTATCCCTTTTATTTAAATAAATTGTGATATATAATGTGAGTAATCATATTATTAAAATAAATTAATCAAATTAGGACATAAGAAAGTAATTATTGGAGTGGTTGACTCTTGTATTAAATGTTGTAAGATATGTGTAAGAGATATGTAAGTAAATTTGGAGTATGAAACACTTCATCCTCTTTGGAATTTGAAATTTTCCCGGAGACTAATTTTGGAGGCTTGTGAGACAAGTTAAACTTGTCCCATACCTCTTAAATTTGCATACCAACCTCACCTATGGTTGGAGAGTTTAAATCTAGCTTTCATTATGCATTTTTGTAAGCCTAGTGAATGTTTTAATTGCACTTCTTGCTTGAAATTAATTTCAGTCCTTTGGGATATGGGCTTGATTTGACTGTGTAAGTAAGAATGCCTTATTATTCACCTACTTATTTATTGTGTCTTGGCTATTGAAGTTGATTTTTGGTTTGGGGTTGAGGATGTGTTATCGGCATCCTACATGGATCCACCTCATCCTCTTCTCTTCCCTCTTCTATAAAATTTGAATTTCTTGCCTTGTTTTGGGTTGCTTCACTTTTGGAAACTCCTTTTGGGGTGAATTCTTTTGCTGTTTTGGAGCTCTTGCTTTGGAGAAGTTTTCGGAAGATTGTTGCATACTTGTGCTTGGCTAATTTGGATTACTTGGATTGCATTAAATCTTGCTATTTTGGAACTTGAAACAACTTCATCATGGGGAGATAGGAGCTTGGCTCTTGTAATGCTTCTTTTTGTTTATGAAATTGTTATTGTTATGGATGTTTTGACATGTTTGTGGGCTGTTGGATAGATGGCCTAGGAATGGTGTAGGAGAAGACTATTGGGTTCATTTTTGGGAGGCATAAGTGTTTTGGGGAGGTATAAGTGTGGAGGGAGTTAGGATATGGGTTCCACCTTATAAGGAAATAACTTACTTTTCTTTACTCGTTATGGGGTGTCGTAAGAGGTTAGGGAGGCATAAGGAAATATGAGGAATAAGGGGTACTTGGGGGAGGCATAAGGGCATGTTAGGGCTTGATTTACTATATTTTGGCGGCTTGAAATCAGGTGGTGATACCCATTTTCCCTTTAGGAGGCATAAGTAGCATCCCCCATAGTTTCTTTCTCCTTTGGTTTGCTTGATGAAGCCTCAATGTTGTTTGTCATGATTTAATGTAGTTGTAAACTACATTCTATTTTGGATTGCATTTTAAATGTGAAAATGTTGCTTGTGTGTTGTGGAAGCCTTTGTTGCCATGAGTTGAATCACATCTTCTATTGCATTATGGTTGGGGCTCGGGGGCCAATGAAGAAGGATGGCTTATCCTTTTCATTGGATGTCTTGGTTGGGTGGAGAGCGTTGCCTTTCCCCTGCTCTTGTTGTGATCAAAATTGGAAGAATGATAAATCTACATGTTGTTCTGGAGCAAAGGAGAAAAAATGAAAACAGTTTGATAGTCCCTTGTTGAAATGAAATCTTATTGTAACCTTTCCCACTTGAAGTGGATGAACTCGTATATGTTTTGTAATGGAAATATGTTGTATTGAATATGAAAGTTGTAATTTTGAAATGTAAAGGAGAGATATACTCTATTTCTATTTTGAAAGAAAGAGATGTATTTTGTATATTGTATTGTGAAAATCAACAGAAAAGAGAAGTTGTAAAAGAAGGAAATCTTGTCTTTTGAATAAAATTTGAATTCTTTTCCATGATTGGAATTACCACTGTTTAAAATTCGAGTTTGAAATGTATTTGAAATCTCTTTTAAAAGGAACAAATGCGTTTGAGAAAAATATAGAACTCGTATTTTGGAAATGTCTAAAATTGGAAATCAGAATTGCATTTTGGTTTTGAATAGTTTGATTTAAATCAACTAAATCTATTAGATTAGAATTAGAATGAATTCTAATACTTGGAAGATGAAAATGGCAAATAGATCCTTTAAAATTTGATCTCTGTTTTATATTTTCAAACTAGAAAATACTTTATCCAAAATGCACAATTCGAACCTACAACAATGAAATAACAAATTAAACGATTAAATTGAAGTAGTATGCCCTAAATGAATTCAATTTGACAAAAACACATAAGTAATTTCTTGAAAAACTTAGCAAAATCGGCTCAAACCGTTTTCCTATCAAAGTTGTATTTTTTTAATTGGGAGTCAATCAAACAAAATTACCTTCCAAATCCATCCTAAATCCATCTAAGAACAATTCTCCATGTCTAATTGACATGTTGAGAGAGAAAGAAGATCAATTGATTAAAATTTCATAAGTTAAAAATTACCAGCTTGCCTTTTTAAAGCCTGCAGATTGTTTTCATGAAATTGACCCCTTAAACATTAACAAAATGAAAAATTAATGATTCCTGTGCAAATAGGACGTCGAGAGCTTTCCAAAAATCCTCGTTTTTCCAAAAATGATCTCCCAATCAAAATTTATGGCCCCCTGAAGTTTTTCTTCATTTGGCATCAAAAATAATTCCTAACTGTAAAAAAATTGGGAAAAAATTCCTTGGTGGACTCAAGGGCCCAAATTTTCCCTTAGTGCTTTTGGACAAAAACGTAAAGGCACGAAGTTTTCGCAACTCTGTTGACCCGCAAGCCCTTTCTTTTGTCAAAAATCACATAAGTTCAAAATAGAAATTTTGGAAAAGTTTTCCCTGCGGACCTGCCACCCCGCTTTTGCCTTTTGGTTGTTTTTTCGCAGCCATTCGTGGGCCCATGACATCAACTTAACCTTTAAAATAATTTGGGAAATTTTTCTAAGTTTCCTCTGCCACCCCGCCGCCCAAAACAAATCGTGTACTACCACGTGGCGTCACAAGGTATTGGTGGAGGAGCAGATCCCCTTTTAGCTTAGCGCTTTGGAATTTTTTTGTTGGAAATATTTCCTAAATTCTCCCTTCAGCCCATTGATCTACATCTAATGGTTGGTTGACATGTGGCAGCCTTAGGCGTTGCAGAGGCACAAAGCATTTTAACCCTTTGTATCCTTTTTCTTTTAAAGTCTAAAATTTGTATGTTTTCCCCACGCAAATCAAGGATCGACATGTGGCACTTGGAAATGCTGACATGTTTCCTCTTTCAGTTCGCGGGCATGCGAAGGTAAATTGTGCCTTTGTCTAAAAAGGGCAAAAGCGCTAAATTCCTTCCTCGCTCTTCCGGCCCGCACCTTGGAAAATTTTGCTCCACCACTCCGCGATTCCTTCTCTAGGTGAAATTTCTCCCCGTGGTCCACAAGACCACCCTCAAGAAAATTTTCCTCCCTAGGCCCATAGGCCCGTTCTTGGAAAAAGTTTCACCACAAGGCCCACCAACCCATAACTTGAGAAATATGAGGAGTTAGGAGGACTTCTTTATATCATCGGAAAGGTGAGGAAATTTCCTATCTAATGGGAATGTTTTTGGGAATTTTTGAGTGTGTTAATTTTGAGAAAAATCAATTTGAATCTTTTAATCCTGTTAGAGAGTGGTATAGTGAGAAATTACCCTCTTAACCTAATTGATAATCTAACCCTAAGTTTGGACCTTATGACCTTTTATTATTATCATGTTAATAAAAATATAAGCTATTAATAGCATTTGGCTTTGAAACTTGCTTGCGACAACTATTGTCCTGTAACCTGGTTGTAGACTCTTTTAAACAAAAAAATTATTCCATAATTTTCCTAACTAATCCTAGGTTGTTCTTGGGTCTCAAGTGGGTTGTTTTTAGCGGGCATCACAAGACATGTTTCTTGTAAAAAAATTTGTTCATAGTTGATTTTTCTAGCCTTGTCTAAATTACGAGCTTTGAAGCATAACCCAACCTTAGTAGAAACCTTAACTTTTGTTATTGCAGTATGTTGTATCCATGGGAAACTATGTGGTCATCTCGAGTTCACAGAATTCTCCCTGTTATCCCTTTACTTGGTGGTTATTCTTGAGACTCATTTTACCTTTTCATTTTCTGATGTTAGTTGTTGTAACTTGGTTGGTCACGTAGAGTTACTCTTTAGAATTAAATGTTTGCAACCTTACTTGAATAAATTTTAGAACTCATCCCTTACAATCTTCCTTCTTCTTGTTGAATTGCATTGGACCAAATATGGGTTCTCGTAGAACCACACTTATTTGAAGAAAAGAAATTCCATAAAGGGTGTGATCCTTTTCTTTTGCATTATTCCCTACCTCTTTCTCCGTGACTTTCGGGAGGAAGTCAAATCTAAGGGGAGGGGGATGTAATGCCCACTCCTCTTTAACTCTGTTTAAACCGCATTATCAATTTTGAATTGATTATAATCGTCAACCCGACTATTATTTTATAGTTATCATACTAATAATATGTGTAAGACAACGTGATTAATATTGTGTTTTGGATATCATTGTGATCACATGTCGTATTGTGGACCCTATTGGGCATTTCGGGATAAAACAATTAGCTAGAATGGTTACGTTGTCATAGATTGATTGTGATAACATTACTTTATAATATTGTTTTGTTTAGTCTATATCTGTGGATCTGGACACATAGACATCATTGCATAAGGTACCTGAAAATATTATTAGATGAGTGATAGTAACACATTGTGATATGGAAATTGAATGATAGACATCTCTAATCGAACTGATTAACTTTTGATAGACTTTCAGTATGGAAGAAAATGATGTGTTGTCAGTTTAGATATATGTTGATATTTTAAATTATTTTTCGTATTGATTTTTACTATGATGTTCAAAGTTATTTTGTGATTCCTTTGATGTTGGAGAATTGGCAAAATTGTGAACAAGTGAAAGTATTTCTTAAGTTAGATGATTTAGTTGGTTTATGATCATAATTGCAAATTGATGTATTAGCGGAATCAAAATGTTGGAAATTGAGAGTAATTGTTGAATCACTTGGTCTTAGCAATAGTAGTTATGACATTTGACGTTGAAATTTATATGTAGATATAAGCATTTTTATTAGTTCGATATCACTAATATGGCCATGAGGCCGAAAGGTATTGTGTGATTTTTGCAGGTAATTATTTCACAACAATAAACTACGGGGGGTAGGAGACCAACAACAAAGGAATGTGGGGTATTGGAAATTGGTCACCATGGAAACTTGTGTAATGTTGTTGTTTTGTTATTTGTTGTTAGGGGTCCTCATGGGGGGATGACCTCCAATTGTGACCATGGGGTTTGTGTGTATGTTCCCTTTTATTTAATTATTGTTGAGTATGTGATTTAATTTATTGTTTTATCATTATTTTTAATGTGTCTTAATTAGGTACATTATCATATTAGTAAGATAATTATGGATGGGGTAAAATAAGTCATTTATTAGATTATATGGTTATTTGATTTATGTGTTTTATGTTGAGTGTATATGATATTGAGTGTGGTACACTCTACCTCTCCTTAGAAATTCAAATTTGTCCTTAAGGGCCAATTTTGGAGGCTTGTCGGACAAGTTAAACTTGTCCCACACCTCTTAAATTATTATACCCTACCTATGGGTTGGGGGATCAAAAATAGACCCCATTGAGTGTTTTGTAAGGTAAAAGGTGAGATTTAATTTACACTTTCTTTCTTGTGTCTTAAATTTTGTCCTTTGGGGTGTGGGTTGAAGTGGTGTGTGTAAGAGGGTTGTCATACCTCTCAACCACCCATTTATTATTCCTTGGGGTTGAGGTTTGACTTGTGATGTGGAGTTGAGGATGAGTGATGTGGAATCCTACATGGAGCCACCTCACCCTCCTCTTCCCTTTTCCTTTATATGCATGTTTAATTTTTGTTTTAGGGGTTACTTCGTCATTTTTATTTGGAGAATGCTTGAAATTTTTTTGGAGAGCTTGCTTGAGAATGGTGAATGGAACTTGGAGTGGATGGTGTTTTCTTAGGATTTTGGAAGGCTTGGATCTTGTTGTGTATTGAAACTTGTCATTTGTGACGTAGATATCCACCTTCATTTTTACCTTGTTATTTTGTTGTGCTCTTATGTGTAGATGTTGATTGTTACATTGGTTATGATTGTTGGAAATAGACTTGATTCTTAGGTTGTGGGAGAAATTGAAATGGGGTAAAACCTGAGGGAGGCATAAGAGAAATGTAATGGTTATTTTTAGGAGGGAGTTGGGTTGGGATGTCTACCTTAGTGATAAAAAAGAATTGTGTTTATCTTATTTTCTTGAGGAGGCATAAGAGTGTGTTGATTTCTTGAGGGAGGCATAAGAGTGGTGTATCTTTTGGAGGGAGGCATAAGAGTGTTGTGTGTATTGTGATGGAGTTTTTGGAGGCTCATAGGTGGACACCCAAGCCCTTGGGAGGCATAAGAAGAACCCCCATGTTCCTTTCTCCTCCATGGCTTTAGTATGAAGCCTTTGTGTTTTGATATTTGTGGATTTGTTGTAAAATTGGTATTATGTTATTTTATTGAATGTCTTGATTGAATGTGTATGTGGAAGCCTTTTTGAGTTTCCATGGTTGTTTGAATAGTCCGCAGTGCTTCCTTGTTGGGGCTCGAGGCCAATGAGGAAGAAGACTTCTCTTCCTCATTGGATATTTTGGTTGGGTGGAGAGTGTTGCCTACTCCCCCATTTTTTTGTGTTCTTGGCTTGATGAAGATGGTGAGCATAGTGGAGAAGGTGCTCTTGTGGGAGAAAGGCATGCGTAATTGAAATTTGATCTATTATGGCTTTACAAATTTTAAATTTTACCAATACTATATGTGATGTGATCTTATCCATTGGTAAGATACTTGTAAATGGTTTATTATGTTTTACATTTATTCTTTGAAATGTGAACCTTCTAAGGGTTTTATAATGAAAAGAATAAGATTTCTCCAATCTAAGTTTGCTTGGGAAGTTGTATGGTAAATCCATGTTGAAAAGTTAGAATCTTGAATAGAAAGAAAATATTAATCCTCTTGCATTATTGGCAATTATGTTGAATGAGAAAAAGAATAAATGGCATTCAAGTATGTTTTACTTTCTTCTACCCAATCGATATAAAAATGAGTACCCTAACAAATTTTATAAACTAGTTTTAGCTTCATTGTAATAGGAATCGTCCTTAAGTAAATGAATAAATTACAATTAAGTATACTCTTAAAAAGTTTATAAATAAATTGGTAAGTGATAAATTGTTTCAACTCAATACTTACACAATTTTCTACACTATACTTACCTAAGTGTATGATAATTTATACCCATATGAATTTTTTTTTTTTTTTTTTTTTCCTCTTCCAATAATTTGCAGCCTCCTTATCAAAATAGATTGAATCAATAAAAAAATACAAATTATTAATATACAATAAGTGGATATTAATAACATCTAATGATTTTACTATAAATTAATAATATTAAAATAATCCTATTATTAATAAATATTATTGCTTTGCTAGTATTAAAAAATTATTAATATACATCATATCATATATAAATATATTAATAGTTATTAATAATTAAACTTAGTGTAAGATTTTGTTTTAGTAAATAAAATAAATTTTTGAAAGAATTAGAGAAGAGAAAATCCAATTTCTTATAGCTTATAAAAAAAAGGTAACCACTTTAACATTTGAAAAGAATGTTTAAAAATAAATAAATTTTTTTGAAACCCCTTTGTAGGAGGCCGCGGCTCTTTGGTTAAGAGTTTTAGATTAAGGGTGGCGGTGGGATTGGGGTGAGTGCCCCTCCCCAACACTAACCCCTTTCAAAAAATATAAATTCACAATAATTAAAACCTCCGCTTCTACTTTGGCTGCTGCGATCCCATTTATTTTCGCGGCTTTTATACAGTCTTAATGTGACCTCCTACAACACAAAACCGTGATTTTTTTAATACGGTTTCAACATTATTATAAGCAGTATATATCTATATATACTATTTGTATTATACAGTTTTTTTATTGGTGGAAATATCTTTTAAATGGTTAAAAAAGTCATATATTAAATATGCTTTTACATACATATGCTTATCCAAGTAATGTATATATACAGTGTGTATATATGAGCTTACAACCAAAATTTAGCAATAAGCAAGACTGAAATGGGTAAATACCCAATACCCAATACCCAAACAGGGTACAAAATTAAAAAAAAGAAGAAGGGGATTGAGAGAATATAAATGATACTTTTTTTTTTTTTTTTTTCATATAAACCCTAGGAGAGGGATGCACACAAATCCTCATCTTGTGTGTATCCATCATAGATTTTAGAAAAAATAATCCAAGTCTTTTTCTTCTTCTCCTCTCTTCTTCCTCAATCTGCAAGTGAAAACAAGAAAATGAGAAAATAGGTCTAAGAAAATAATATATAAGAACCCATAAGGATTTCTAGGGTTACCTTTGCCAAACCTAAAATCCAAAGTTTGAGAAAGATTAGATGTAAGGGTGTAGGATGAACCCTACATCACTTGAGTGGTGGGGTATTTTAAGTGCAAATGTAATAAATAAAATATGTGTGTGTAATGTCAAATGGGACCTAGGGGTTAGACCATGTTGGGTACCCTTGACACCTTAGGTATTAAAACATGTTAAACCGACTTACTTTTAAAATAGGAGATTATTAATTTTACCTAATAAAATGTTGAATTTAATTTTGGGACCATTCAAATAATATATTTAATAAGGTCCTTGGGACTAAATAGCAAAAAGTAAAATGGATTAATATTTGATTTAAGTAGCGTGACTTAATAGGGGAAATCAAATCGAAATATTTTCATAGGGTTGGGCCGACAGTAACTAATTATTATTTTAGTCCCAATTGTCAATTAATAGTTTAAACTTTTGTAATATGAATTTAATTAAAATTTGAGCTAAGGCCTTCTAACCTAACAAAAAAAAATTATTCCATAAACTTTCCTATTTTGTTATCGGGTTTCTCGTGAGTTCTTGTTGAGAAAAATGTGGGCGTTACTGATCCACAATGCATAACTAAATGCTTGTGTTTATCTCTTCTGGATTGAACGGTGTTCCACCCATCATCCGAACCTTCAACAAATCCACCCCCAAATGTCGAATTGAGATACACTCTATATCTCTCTCCTTCCCAAAATTCTAGAACCTTGAGGGAGTCAAGATCAATTTATTGATGGATTAATTTCTAAGGTATCTTCGCATTAGAAATGTTTGAGGCAGAGCCATTACCAATTTGCAATCCTTTTGATTTAGGGATCTCAGAATGGATGTCAACTACCCCTTTTAATCCCCATAAAATTTCCATCTCTCCTCTTCAAATGAAATATTTGTTCCACTCGCACTTTTGAGAAAGGGACGCCATAATACTTTTAGATCATTTACTTCATTACTAGGAGAGGGATTTTTCTTTAAGATAGATTTTGTTGACAAATTCCCTTGCTCTTCAATATTTAAAACAATTTCAATGTTGCCGGGATCCCGGAAATCCAATGGTCCTTCATCAACGTCCTCATATTCGGTCAAACTACCTATATCCTCAACCTCCTAAATATACTCGCTACCTTCCGTGTCACTCCCAATATTATCTCGACTGTTGCTCCGCCACCGAAGACTACTTGATAGGGAATATATTGGTCTTGTCCACATCATTTAGGCCGTAGAAAGAGGCAACAAAGTGGGAGGATCCAGGGAAGGGGGTTCCACATGTTGCACTAAAACAGGGCATGTTTCCTCCACCTGCGTTGCTAAACTTGGATAAGACTCCAAAGAACCGCCATCATCCACCTGTCCCACACTTATCCACAAATTGCTTAGTAGCAAAAGGGTTCGAACCCCTAGAAAAAACATATTATTTTGAGCCTCTCCTCCCACTATTTGTTCTCTCTCATTACTTGGGTTTTTCACCCATGCCCGTTGTGCCTTGCAAGTATTGGCTATATGTCTTTCATGCATGTAGTTGACACAAAAGTTGCAAAGTATCTTTGAAGACTAGATCCCGAGAAAAATCCCATGTTTGGTTTTGAGTAAGATAGAGGTAGGAGCAGGTTTATCATCCGACATACTAATGCAAATTCTAGCAACAATAATCTTGGTGCGAAGCCCTTGTAGTGGGGTTAATGGCAAGTGGAATCCCGAAAACCATGGCAATACCAAGAATCACTTCAGGCTCCCAAAATTCCATAGGCAAAGTAGGAAGCCTCACCAATACAGAAAGGAGTCGGGAAGATATTTATTAGAGAAGTTACTAAGGACCCATTTGGCCAAATTCAAGACCATCTTCCCAAAGAACCAGGGCCCATCCTCGTAGAACCTTAATGAAATATTCTTCCAACAGAAAAATGAAATAAAAAGGAATCATGGGCCAAAGCCACAATCTCCATATTTCCTCTTGGATTCCATTTCCTTTGTGCCCAGATTCTAACATAATCAATATTTGAGTGTATACCCACAAAAATTCCTTGAACATGTTTAAATCTAGTTTCACTTTATAAATTAAAGCATCCAGGATGTATAAAGCGGGGTCCTCACCTTCCTAGTAGCAGGATGTTCGGCATGTCCCCCACCCCCGTAATCAACTCCTTTCACCAAGCTTTTCCATGTCTTTGTTGTCCAGTAGAGGAGGCAAAATAGGGCCGTGCTCCTTTTCCCGGGCATCCGTGGGATTCAAAACTACATGGACATTACCGACCGTTTGCGTCCATTTTATGAAATGTTCTATATATTTTATTAGCAAGGTGATGTTTTGTATTTTTGAAGGGCGTAGGGAAAACTACTATCACCTAGAAATTTTGGACATGAATAGGTGTACATCAAATTTTACCCCTTCCTTCACCTACTTGTTTTTGCAGATTGTGTTTCCAACATAGAACATATTGGGTTTTCCCATTTTTATTTTGGGTAATAAGCGCAAATTGCATTTGCATGAATAATGCAACCATGAATAATTTATTTGTTTTTGTTTTGTAAAATTTTATTTTATATATTACTATTTATTTTGTATTTATCTATCCAATTTTTAAGACAATGGTGTTGGATAGGGATGACATTTTCCACACCGCGATATAAAATATGAAGGTAATTATGTCATAAAATAAAAAAAAATCATTATATAGGATGTTATTTTTTAAGTAAATACTCTTGAGTAGGAGTTTTAAATTTAATAGTCATCATTTGTTAACGATGAGAAGCCACCATACATGCTCATTTTTATGATTATTTGGATCCTTTAAGCACAAGTTAGCATCACTTGAATAATCTGAGTGAGATCTAAACTATATAGTGGAGCACATATACCGGATATTTTTCCTCACAAGAGATGCATTCCATTCCTTCCCTAGTTGCAAAAATAGTATATATTATTTGTGTCAAAACACTCTCGATTATGGGACCTACATCTATTTAATTTCCACCATTTTCTTTCAACTCTCCTTTAGGTGTGTAAGTCATAAGTATTGGTACTTGCATACGTACTCAAAATTGTAAGGCAAGATCTTGATCTTTGCGAACGGTGTAATAAATGCCCCAATGATGATACAGGTCTCTTCGCAAGGTGTTCGGGATCCAGAGAAGCTTTACGGATATGCGTTAACATCCCGCATGCCCCGCTTAGCCCCCGCGTGCTTTGTTTTCCCCTTTTTCCCTCTTTTCTTGGCTTTTTGGTCTTCAGTGACGAAACCGCCGCCCTGAACAGGGCGGCGGTCCTGTAACCGCCGCCCTGAGCAGGGCGGCGGTCCTTTACGCGTTTTCCAGAACGTTCTTTTGACGGAACGCACGCAAAGTTCAACGCTTCACCAGCTTTTCTTGCCGACTTGAGCATGCATTTATGTTTTTGGTCCCCTGGAATAGTGTTTTTCCTTTGTTTATTGTTTAGGAGTTCAGTTTGGTTTTGATCTTTGGGTGTTTGAATTCCTATAAATGCATGGTTTGTGCACATGCAAATGGCCCCTCATTCTTGTTTCAAAACTCACCATTTTCAGTAGTTCAGTCTTCTAGTTTGCTTAAGTTTGATAGTTTAAATCCTTTACATGCTTGGTTGCATTACTCACCGTCAAATTGTTGGTAAGCCACATCCAACTTGTGCAAACAAGATATTGTTTTTTTGGAGTAGAATAGTTTAAGCAGCCATTAAATTTGTAGGTTTTGCTCTTCATACGTACTAGTTTCGTGTTCCTGACGCTTTTTGTTGCATGATTCGCAGAGAGACCCCGCTAGAATTGCATAGGCCAAGCTCGTACTCTTGCGCTATCCCTCTCCTATCCGCATTCTATTCTCGTCTCGCATTCAAGGCCGTCCATTGATCCAAATATCTATTCCCGTTGATGCAAGCATTACACGCTTTTCGGATTCACGTGAGCACAAAGAACGAAGAGATCATACTTAGGGGACAAGAACACGCACACCGTCGGATTCGCCACTGTTCTGCGAAATCCAGGTTCCATCTTTCAAAGTTTTAGCTAGAACTTATCAAATAAAGTAGTTAATCGCTTTATTTCAGTTATTTCCATTCTCGATATTGCCAGGGAAGTTGTGGGGATTGATAGTTTCTGAGAAACTATGATTCATTCCTCACTTCGAGGTAGGATCGAGAATCTTGCAAATAGATTAGTTATTTCGTTGTTTAGAATAGATATACAAAATTGCATGCATTTAATAGCTACACTCGGCTATTTTGTTTGTTTTACGTTATTAGTTTAGTTGTCAATTCTAAATATTTTAAATAGCTGCTTTCTTATAAATTGCCAGAAAATACAAAAAGAAATTATATATGCTAGAAGTGTACTTAGATTTTACTTTATTATAGTTTGTTTCATTACTGCTTTTGCATGACAATTATGGGACCTAGGGAGCCCAGGGAATACATTTTCGAGCCAATTGTGCCCCAGCCCAATATCGTAGTGGCAATAACTGACATTGACCAAAACCTTAGGATACAAGTCTTCCAAACAACAACAGACTTCCAACAGGTCAGGTCACAATTGAGAGGGTTAAACATAGAAGACGACCAAGCACACACATTTTGGTCAAATCAGCCAAACTACAGGTTATCCTAGAAAACATCCACATGACTGTAGAAGGATTTGAAAGAGAACAAATATTCGGGTGCGATCCTTTAGTTCCACAAATGTGATTTGAGACACCCTCGTAGATATAGATACCAACTTAAGAATTCAAGTCATGCTAGAACACCCGTGAGGTATTATGAGAAAATCACACAATTGTTGATTCTAAACGTAGAGGCTGAGAAAGCATACGATTCATCGGATACTAGGGATTAGGACTTGATCTCGCGTATGACCATAACAGGACCACAACAACCAAGAGTCTACGGTTGTGATCCACAAATCCCACAGCCTAACGAATCCATAAGAGAATTAGACATAGACACCGCCTACGCACATTAGTATTTCAGGTCTACTCCGATTCCACCTATCATCATTCAACAATTATCCCTACTAGACACAAATGCCTAACGAAGCTAGAGAATTTTGAACTAGGCCGCAGAATCGTCTATAGAGTTGACTATATTCACCATATGACCCTATCAGAGAAATACATGAAACCATCCCGGTCATTTTCCACGCATCCCACAACCCATAGATCGAATCACGCCGAGCTCGATATTGATTGGAGCCTTCGAGCAAACCATCCTCGCTGATCGATCTATCACACCAGTCCAAGTTAGAAGGGCCTTCTTTACCTTAGATTCGCAAATACCATTAGTGCGTGTCGAAGACATTAGACTCCCTAACTAGTTTGTCTGCATATTCTACCCCCACCGGCTGTCTCGGCACGACCTCGGGAGGTCGGGTACGCGGAAGAGTCACTTGTTGATTCTCACGCTCGCCTGTTGCTTTTCCGACGTACAAAATTGGTGAACCCGACGTGAATCAAACAATTATTTCACCTTCTCTTTGAGAAGTTTTATCTTCTCTCTTTCACCTTCGCTCTTTCCCATTATTCTGCGGGTATTCATATACCCCCCGAATATGTCGGGATTCGACGCATATGGCAGACCCCTCCTGGGTCTTGAGGCATACTACGCCCAACAGAATAGGGAATCATCACCCTCACTCTCAATGTGGGGCGACAACTATTCAACTAATCAGTTGTCAACGCAAACGCCAAGGACTAGATATAGTTCGTCCTTCCAAGCAGAGGGGTTGGAGCAACTCGCTCAAACACAAACAGAGCCTTCAGGCTCAAACAATATGACATTGACTGGAGAATCTGCTTCATCTCCTCAGGTGCTACTTAGACCACATATTAGTAGACAATCAGATCCATACTCAGTTCTAGATGACGAGTACTCAATACGTTATCCTAGGAATGAACAACGCTCTCAAGGCATGTACCCACCTGTAGGAATTTTGCAAATACAGCCCGAGTTCTCTCCTCAAGAAAATACCTCTATGCCATCACGTATAGAAAATACTCTCAGAGAAACTTGGCAAGATAGCAATCAGTTCATGACAGGCTATCACATGCCTATACAACACCAGGATATACAACAAACGCCACCAAGGCACGATATCGTGACTTCACCAAACGAAGTCATTTCAACTCTAATAGAAAAGGTTAGAGGATTAGAACTTGCCCAAGCAAGTCAAAATTTGAAATTCATACAAACAGGGAGTTCCAATCCTCCGCACCATCCTAGCCAAGTAGATCTCCTCACAGGAGTAGGCACGTTAGGTATGACTCCTCAGTATTCACAACAAGTGCCAACTAGACCCACTATCGCTAGCACTGTTCCTCCTGGTCCGGTACAGAGCAATCCATTCCTGGATAGTACCCCTTCGTACTTAAACATGTACTCCAAATCGCCACAAGGGGATATGTACTCATCCCCCGACATGTTTACTCAAATGCAGGGATTGCCTTATGCCCCTGCCAACGCGTACGTTACGCCATATCAACAACCCGTTCCGCCACCGCCTCCTCAACAGGCACCATCAATGGTTGAGACGTATGCGATAGGGACTTATTCAGAATATTTAAAGGAGCCCTTAGATTTCGCCATAAGAAGCGTTATGCTTCCAAGGCCTCTTCCCGATTTGCCCAAATACAAAGGAGAAGGAGATCCGAATGCGCATATCAAAGCTTACGCTACAGCCATTCGAGAATTACTCCCATGGGATGGGGTTGTTGCTAAAATATTCCCCAAAACGCTGGAAGGCATTGCCCTCGATTGGTATTACAGAATACCCGAGGCTTCCATACATTCATTCAAACAACTCGTGTCTGAGTTCATCAAAGCCTTCGACATGAACAAACTATTAAGGACAGGAATCAGGGAGTTCTTGCACATCAAGCAAGAACATAACGAGTCTATCGCCCATTTCATCCAAAGGTGGCGCACAGTCCTTTATTCCTCGGCAAGCGCTCCAAATATGGATCAGATGGAGCTATGCGATTTATTCCTTCATTCTCTTAGCAGAGAAGTGAAGGAAGAAGTCCAGAAGTTCCCACTAAGGACTTATGACGAAGTACTTGAGAGCGCTCTACGAATAGACCAGGCAGCAATAGATAGTGGCCGTAAGACGTATGGAGCAAATGGGAGGTTAATCACCTCCACTCAAAATACTACAACTACCACAAATGTCAATCAAGGACCCAAAATCCTTAACAAAAATCGTGGGGTAACAACAGATGGGGTAACTGACCAGCCCAAGAGGGTAAATGTCGTTAATACTCCGTCACAAACAAACAACCAAAGAAACAACAATTTTACCCTTGGTCAATACGGTGGATTTTAATAATCCACAACAACAACAACGGTGAAATCCCATGCAAGGGCCGAGCCAAAACTCATTTGGTTATCAAAACCAAAGTCAAAACCAGAAACAACAAAACTTTAGTCCTAATAGGCAACAGTTTGATCGGAATTTTAGGCCACAATACACACCAAACCAACAAAACGGGAATTATAATCCCAATTCTTATTGTGGTTTCCATAAAATTCGGGGTCATGACACTAGAACGTGTCGTGACTACAACAAATTCATGCAACGCTTGCCAAATGAACAAAAACAATTTTTTATGGATATGTTCTTAGCAGATCCTACGTCACCAACGGCAAGTACCTTCGCAGGGGCAGTTTCCCCTCAGAATGCCCCTCTCAAGATCTTTAATGATCCACTCCCAAATCATGATAGCGATAGGTTGAAACCAACCGAACAAACAAAGGCGCAATAACAGAAACAACGATCACGAGGCCTCAACTTCGCTTAAATCCGTTAGTCGCGCGCCACAACTAGAAGTCAACCGCGACCTAAGGTAGTTGGATTAGTGGAGTTAGACTCGAATTACCCGTTGAAGCAATTACAAGGACACGAGAATATTTTTCTCAACCAATTCCAAGCCATCTCGCCAAAAAAGATAACATCCAAAGAAACCGTAGCAAAAAACCTATGGGTGCTTACGATCTAATTAATGATCTAACAAAAACCTTCTCGCATATTTCATTCCTTGATTTACTAAAGAATTCCCCTACTCACAGGGCTGCTCTTTTAGAGGCGTTAGGTTTGGGTCATTTAATTAGTATCACTCCACCACCAGAAGCACAAGTAAATCATATAGACTTTGATGTTTATCCTCCGGGACAGGCGGATAGGGATGTCGAATTCATATTCGAAATAAGTAAAATGCCTACATGAGATGCCGAGATCGCATGCCGAGGCGATCCAGCCCTACACTTGCAAGTACAGGTTTATAATAATTATGTAAAACGGGCAATGGTTGACGATGGAGCTGCGGTTAACATAGTCCCTTTCTCTTTTCTCCAAAAATTGGGATATGGTGAAACAAACTGTTCCACTACTCGAAATACCTTGAGAGGCTACGATAGCCTTAAAGCCACGTCGATAGGAACCATAATACTACCGGTCACTTTGGGACCTAAAACAATCCTGACTGAGTTTTATATTATAGATTGGGAAACTAACTATAATATGATCCTCGGCCGCCTTGATACATCGAATGAAGGCAATCCCTTCCACGCTATTTCAAGAAGTAAGATTCTTGCATCTGGGAAAGGTATTTGTAGCCAAAGGTGATCCAAAGCCGTTTGACGTGCACCTAGCTGATTTAAAGAAGAGACCAGGTGTACACTCGGAATTCGAACTTCCAACAAACCAACTTAATAAACCCACTGACTCAAAGTCAAAAGAAAAGTTGGTACCTACGACGGATCTTGAAACCACCAACATAGCCAAAACAATTCCAACCCCTAAAAGTAAAACTAAAGAAACAAGATCATTAGGACTACCGAAAGATCGTTGAGTTGATAGAACAAGATTCACCAATGTTCTTACCATTCGATTCAAGAGGGCATGGGATTTTCCCTAGGTGTTGGTTCCTTGCCCGAAGATCTCTCAGTATGGTAGAAGTAGAGTGTGCAAACATAGCAGATACCCTTACATCTATGCTCCTGGCTAAGTATTGACCCTCCATTTCGATGGAGCTAAATGCCGCATGGAGCGGGGCAGGTATAATTCTTACCTCGCCCGAGGAAAAGGTCCTCCCATTCTCTTTTAAGTTGAACTTTGAATGCACAAACAACAAAGCTTGCGAGTACGAAGCCCTCCTCCTTGGTCTCACCTTAGCCAAAAGAATTGGTATTGATAATATCGAAGTTTTAGGAGACTCGCAATTAGTAACAAACCAAGTTTCTGAAATATATGAAACTAAAGCCGAACATTTACAACTCTACAAAGACGCTGTGTTAGATTTAAGCAAAGCGTTTAATTTCATATCCATTGAAGCAATCCCACGAGAGAAAAATCTTCTCGCCGATTCAATAGCAACTTCGGCATCACGCTTCACTCCAAGCAATGAGCTAGAAGATACTCACTTCACAGTATCCATTCGTAACGAACCATTGATAAAAACAATGACAAATCCTCTTTCAAGCGGAAATGAATCTACCGTCCTAGACCATGTTGGAAATGATGCGGCTACTTTGGATTACTTAAATGCCTATGCAGCATTACATCGCTCCTGTCACACACTAGATTTATCTCTGATCCCGCATTCATCTTCCTACTTCGGAAATCCCGTAACGGATCTTCCCTCGCAAAGGGAACCTAGCATATACGCAATAGAAAATGGGGATGATATAGATCTACCTCCAGCACCACCTGAGTTCGAAGAGGGTAACGCCTCTTTAATCGAAGAAACAATCGATGTCAACATTGGGACAGAAAATGAACCAAGGATATTGAAACTAGGTTCTTCATTAACCCCAGAAGAAGTAGAAATACATACTCAGGTTCTCAAAGAACATCAGAAGGCATTTGCATTTAATTACAAAGAGATGACAGGAGTCGCACCCCACATTGCGGTGCACAACCTCGTCACTAGATCAGATGCAAAGCCAATTAAGCAAAAATCAAGACCTATGAAGCCCAAGGTAGCCCTCATGGTAAAAGAGGAGGTAATAAAACTCCTTCAGGTAGGATTCATCAAGCCAGTTGACTACTCCCAATGGGTATCAAACATCATTCCCGTTCTCAAGAAGAATGGAAAGATACGCATCTGCATAGATTTCCGGGACATTAACAAAGCATGTCCTAAGGATGACTTCCCATTGCCATCTATCGATGTCATTGTTGATGCAACAGCTGGGTTTGAGCTCTTGTCTCTCATGGATGGATTCTCGGGATACAATCAAATCAGAATATCCGAGCAAGATCAAGCTAAAACCACCTTTATAACTCCTTGGGGAACCTATTGCTACGCTGTTATGCCATTCGGTCTCAAGAACGCCGGTGCCACGTACCAGCGGGCTATGACTTATATATTTCACGATTTAATTCATAAAATCGTGGAATCCTACGTAGATGACTTGTTGGCTAAAGCCAAGAAGCGTTGTGACCATCCCGAAGTACTCCGTGTCATTCTTTCACGTTTAATAGAATACGGAGTTACGCTAAATCCGGAAAAATGCGTCTTTGGTGTAACAGGAGGAAAGCTCCTAGGTTACATCATATCGTCACGAGGGATCGACGTTGATCCAACCAAAATTCGGGCTGTCCTCGAAATGGTCCCACCTTCGAGTGAATCTGGAATCAGATCATTTCTCGGGAAGCTGGGTGCAATCCGGAGATTCATCCCGGACTTAAGCTTCGCTATTCATCCAATCAATAATTTACTCAAGAAAGACTATAGCATTGATTGGACTGAAGACTGCAACGAAGCTTTCAACGCAGTTAAACGCTTCTTACTGTCACCACCTACGCTAATGCCACCTAAGCTAGATCGCCCGTTAATTCTATACTCACGGGCTACCGATGTCTCGCTGGCCTGTATGTTGGCCAAGAAGACGATGACAAGAGAGAGCGTGCAATTTATTTCATTAGCCGAACATTGCTCGACTACGAAACACGCTATACACAAGCAGAACGAGAATGCCTTGCCATAGTTTTCGCAACCAAACGCCTAAGACACTACATGCTAAATCAAGAGACAAGGGTCATGGTAAAAACTGACCACTTACGAACCTTCCTCACACAAGGGTCCCTGTCTAAAAAGGCGGGACGCTTTATAACCTTAATGGGAGAGTTCGAATTAACTTTTGTAAACCAAAAGTCAGTTAAAGGGCAAATCATCGCAGATTGGTTAGCTGATAACCCGCTAGACGGAGGTGACTTAGTAGACTTAGACTTTCCGCATTTAATGCGTCTACTACGCCGAAACCCGACTCGCTATATCCGAGTGCCCTTGTACGCTGATATCATTAGTTATATCATGGACCATAGGTACCTGTAAGGAGCTACATCTCAACAAAGAAGGCGGTTACGCATTATCGTAGCTAACACGCCATTATAGAAAGCGTGTGCTCTATCGGAAAGCATTCGATGGAATGCTCTTAAGGTGTGTTGACACAGAAGAGTCCAAGAAGATTCTCCATGAATCTCACAGCGGTATATGTGGAGGCCACTTCGGCGGCCACGCCACCACTCGAAAAATACATCGAATGGGCTATTTCTGGCCCACTCTAGAACATGACGCAATAGAGTTTGCACGCAGGTGTCATAAGTGCCAAGAATTCTCCCATGAGATCCACATGCCGGCACAAGCTTTACAACCGATCGCTACTCCGTGGCCCTTTTCTACATGGGGCCTGGACTTGATAGGGAAGTTCTCTCCCTCGTCCACAGACGGCCACAATTTTATAATCACGGCCACTGAATATTTCACTAAATGGGTAGAGGCCATGCCTCTTACAACTGTACCTGGTTCTGTAATTGCTAAGTTCATTTTGAACCAAATCATTTGTAGGTACGGTATCCCGCAAATCATTATCTCAGATAATGGAACTTCTTTCAAAAATGAAGAAGTTCGTGAGCTATGCAACAAATTTAAAATCAGCCATCATACGGCTTCCTTGTACTATCCCCAAGCCAATGGGCAGGCTGAAGCAACGAACAAAACACTGAAAGCCATTCTCCTTAAAACAGTAAAAGAAAACAAACGGGATTGGCATTTAAAGTTATATCCGGCCTTGTGGGCCCACCGAACCTCAATAAAAACACCAACGGAGCAACTCCTTTCTCACTGGTATTTGGGTCGGGCGCTTCTCCCACTGAAGTTGAAATCCCTGCCTCCGCATTTCACTACAAGGGATTCTGGATGAGGACGCTTACAGAGAAGCACGTCTTTCTCAATTAGAAAGCCTGGATGAAGCTAGGTTAGATGCTGAACAACGACATAGAGTCTATGCCGACCGAATGTGCCGGCAGTATAACAAGAAAGTCTATGAACGTGACATATACGAAGGTGACCTAGTTCTGAGGTTAGACAGCTGGATCGACAAGAAGACCGGCGAAGGAAGGAAATTCCGGCCCAAATGGTTGGGCCCATACCGAGTCATGAAAGACTACGGGAATGGTGCTTATCTCTTATGCACGCTAGAAGGTGAGGAGTTTGGCGAAACAGTCAATTCCCTCCACCTCAAACGTTTCTATGCATAAGCAGCAAGCGCTGCCTATATAACTATCTACATCGCATTTTCATATAAATTAGGATCATTTTGTCCACTTGTTCTTACACAAATTGTGATCAAGGAATCTATTCTCAAAGCAATTTATTTCAAACTCGTGATGTTTCTGGCATGAAGTTCTTTAATCATACCTCTCCATCTTCGATATCATCAATCAATTCAGAATCTTTTATCTAATAAAATCAGACATGACGAAGTCCTAACGGTAACCATACCAAGCTCTGCAAGTTTGTTCTCACTTTGGTTTCTTCTTAGGATAGGTGTCTTGCCTATGGTCTGTTCTAGAAGCTTCATGGTGTCACATCTATCCCATATGCACATCTCTTTGGAAATAAGAATATACTGACATCTTACTCAAACAAACAAGTCAAGAAGTGATTAAACAGAAAATTTTATTTTACACATTTCCTTGCCCCACCAACCTTCGGTGATGAGCTTGCGTCTCTTACTAGTGACGTAGGGTTGGGAAAGGATGGAAATGCCCTTACTCGCCTATGCCTTGCCCACGGTGATAAACCCATGCTTCTTACAGGTAGCATGGGGCAAAGTGTAGGGGGTCCTCTAGACAAAGTAAATGTTAAAAGGTCATAAACAAACAATTCAAACTTTGAGTCAAAAACGAATGAATCAGATATTCAAAATTCCAAAAAGAGTTAAAAATCCTAAAAAACCCAGATTTTGTCTACTATGTGGCCATCTACGGGTCTAAGTCTGGATAAACCGCAAGGTAAGTTACATCCAAAACTATGAAGTCATTCAGGTAGAGTAAGCTTGTAGTTTTCAATTTGGTTCCACCAAAGCTTCGTCTGTCTTTCATCACTATCACTTCACCATATTTCATAACTTGCGCCCTTCTTGGCTCTTGGTGATGAGCCCTCGCATCTTACTAGTTGCGTGGAGTTAAGAGTGGGGCAAGTTAATCTGTTCATCATACTGGTTGTTTTCATCACTGTGCCAAAACAAATACAAGTTATCCAAATTGCTAACAAAAGTTAAGATTCAAGATCACAATATATCTACAATATCATGTATCAGCATCATGAAACACAAAAAGAAAGCAAACATTTGCATCATCTGTTTTCCATTGCATACATTCTAGAAAGCATATAAAACATACATCGTAGTATACACGAAAAAGCTGAAACAGAAAGGGAAGACACAAGTGACAAAGTTTTGATCCAAAATCGGCGCATATATATAAATAGTCAATATTTGTATACAATGCCATCATGCACTAGGCATGGTCAAAACGCTCAAAGAGCCCGTAATACACAAAAGAATCTATAATACAAAAAGTGCATAGGAGCCAAGTGGCCTCTCAACCCCTACGCGATCCCGCTGAAGGTGCGCGCCCTCGCCTAGGACTACGGCTACGCTGGCGCTCTGAATGGATGGAAGGCTCAGGGTCTCGAGGGGCAGCCGTGGTCTCGCCATGAGAATGGCTCCTCATAAGGCGCTCGGCTGTCCTATAGCCTGCCAACTCTGTATGGAGAGTCGACACCATCTTGGCCACATGCCAAATGGGAGTAAAGACGCTGCTGCCCGCCGCCGCCGAGGGCTCCCCGACATCTACGGATAGCTCCGCATGAGTCTTATCCATAGGGATCATCAGAGAATCAGTACATACCCTATGGATTAGATCCCGCCACTCGTCAACAGTCTCTGCAAAACAAAGAAGAAAGACGAATTAGAAACTAGGCAAGAGGCTAAAATATACAAGATACAAATATAAGGAGGGATAGCAGTTAAAACAAGTCCTAAATCAAACTAACACTGAAAGGGAGAGAGGATAACTTACTCGGATCACCGGGCCTCCAAGATGGGTCACTAGGCCAGCACCTGCCGCAGATGCCGCCGCCAACCGAGGAGCTGCTCCCGTAGTCAGCAACATGACGCCCGCAACCCGACTCATCATCTCCACCATGGCCCCGGAGAGTGGCTCCTCGAAAACCGAGTCTCTCTCTCTGCGCTCCGCTCCCCTCTCTCGCTCGCATGATATCCTAAGTGTCATGCCACTCGTGATCACTCGTCCGTCTCGCTCCTCCGACCCTCCTCTCGTGGACTCCTCAGAATCGGAGTCAATATCTATAGGGTCATCGCTACTATGAGCAGGACCCGCGGTAATCCGAAGTAAAGGTGCCCGAGGCGCACCAGCTCTCCCTCTGGCCCGAACTATCCCCCTGGCTGCAATAGGAATGCCAGGGGTAACCACTATCCAACCACGGCCTCTAGGCCCCCCTCTAGCCTCCCGAACTGATCTGTAAACTGGTGCTACTGGAGGAAGCATGCCCACATATGGGAGGCCGAACTGCTGAGGAACCCTGCTGAAAGGATGTACCTCCACCCATCCCACACGGTCAATAAGCTGCCCTGTGATGGAGCAGGAGACCAATGTCATGGCCTCCTCTCCCCATACGCCGGCCATAAGCTGGTACGGTGTGGCCTCCATGTCTGCTATAGTGAGGGAGGCTACTGGCTGGTGAGGTGCTCTAAGCACCGACATATCTGACCATCTGGCCGCCCTCACAGCCCCAGGATCTGCCACCTCCACGCCTCTGCCATAAGGAATAAAATGCTCATACACCCAACTCATGACTAGAGTTGGGTGGCTCAATGACTGTCCCTGTAAACGGACCACCCTATATAAGTCGTGATAGGTGGTCCCCAAAATGTCTGCCCCCCAGGCGTATATCCGGCCATGCCCCTCTATCTGTGCAATGATGGGGGCCCAACAGTATAACAAAGTGTCCCCTCCCTTGTCCCCGATCAGTCTCGAGGCAAGGATCCCCATGATGGCCTGTCGAAATATGGGGATGGGCAAAGAAGGGATGGATCTGACTCTCACCCCCTTCTTCGACCCCGTGGAGATGACTGCATCTCCCATATATGTCGCCCACTGTGCAATCTGTGCCCGTGAGCCTGCTGTCTCTAATGTAAGTCGCCTCCCGATGATCGGGACCCCCAGAATGCGGTAGACGTCCTCTAATGTAATGGTCCACTCACCACGGACCCCTGGCAATCGGAAAGTGTTCCGATCTGCATCCCAGTATGAGAATAAGTCACAGAGTATGTGACTAGACGGAGCAACGTGAGGCACACGCGATATCCGCAATATGCCGGCCCTCTGCAATGTGTCCTCCTCATCTGCTGAGAGGGCATCCAATACCCCGGGCAGCCAGTCACACTCTCTCTCCCGGCTCCATCTAATATACTCCTCCTTCGCCTGCATACACCCAAAAACACACAAAACAGAGTAAGTTAGTATCTAAACGATATCAAGAGAGTCATAAAAACATACACAAATGCTAAAAATACAAGTGTAAGTTTTCAAAAGAGGTCCTTTTGCATTCTGTGCAAAACCGCCGCCCTGGGCAGGGGGGCGGTTTTGTAACCGCCGCCTTGAAGGCGGCGGTCTCGTGACCGCCGCCTGAGGGCGGGCGCGGTCATGCCGCCGCCCGGCCGGGCGCGGTGCGGTCCGAAAACCCGCGCGGGTTTTTAACCCCAAAAAGCCAAAAACTAGCAAAAACGACCATTTTAGCTAAAAACAAAGCCTACCCAGTAGGCGCCCCCCCTAGATGGACCTTTTAAACCTAACATTTTCAAAAATGACCCCCCCATTACAACAAATTTAGCATTTCAAAATTGAAGAGGGAAAAACACAAAATTGAAGAAAAACCAACCTGTGATCTCGCGGGGTGGCGTTCCGCACGTGGAGGCATGATCACTATCTCGCTGTGGACGTTTTGACTCTACTCGCGTGAGAAACCGTTACCGTGGGCCCCAGAGCTCAAAATCTATCAAATCGACTCGCGCAAATGAATAGGAAAATGGGCCCACTTTTATATATATAGCGCTCTAATTCGTTTTAAATCCCCTTTTCACAGGTTCGGAGTGCCAACGGAGGTAAGTTTCTATCCTCGCACTAATGGTACGTCCTCTTCCCCTATTATTTTAGCGTTTATTTTCCAAGTTATTGTATCTATCTGCACTTGAGTTCTCTTTTCATTTTGTAGGTAGCGGGAATTTTGGATGGCGTCATTTCGACACACGGACGTATAAGGTATAACTTCTAACTCCCCATTTCAGAACGCCATACTTCGGACCCACCGTTTTATGCCTCTTCATGGCTAAAACGCTTCTCCGAGGGGGCAATATGTACGTACCCAAAATTGTAAGGTACTGTACTGCGGAACGGTGTAATAAATGCCCCAATGATGATACAGGTCTCTTCGCAAGGTGTTCGGGATCCAGAGAAGCTTTACGGATATGCGTTAACATCCCGCATGCCCCGCTTAGCCCCCGCGTGCTTTGTTTTCCCTTTTTCCCTCTTTTCTTGGCTTTTTGGTCTTCAGTGACGAAACCGCCGCCCTGAAGGGCGGCGGTCTGTGCAATCCGCCGCCCGCGGTTCAGAATCTGCGCCCCTGACGCGGGCGGCGGTCCTTTACGCGTTTTCCAGAACGTTCTTTTGACGGAACGCACGCAAAGTTCAATGCTTCACCAGCTTTTCTTGCCGACTTGAGCATGCATTTATGTTTTTGGTCCCCTGGAATAGTGTTTTTCCTTTGTTTATTGTTTAGGAGTTCAGTTTGGTTTTGATCTTTGGGTGTTTGAATTCCTATAAATGCATGGTTTGTGCACATGCAAATGGCCCCTCATTCTTGTTTCAAAACTCACCATTTTCAGTAGTTCAGTCTTCTAGTTTGCTTAAGTTTGATAGTTTAAATCCTTTACATGCTTGGTTGCATTACTCAGCTGTTGGTAAGCCACAGATCCAACTTGTGCAAACAGTATTATTGTTTTTGGAGTAGAATAGTTTAGGCAGCCATTAAAGTTGCAGGTTTTGCTCTTCATACAGACTAGTTTCAGGTTCTGGACGCTTTTTGTTGCATGATTCGCAGTAGACCCCGCTAGGAATTGCATAGGCCAAGCTCTGTACTCTTGCGCTATCCCTCTCCTATCCGCATTCTATTCTCGTCTACATTCTCAAGGCTGTCCATTGAGCCAAATATCTATTCCTGCTGATGCAAGCATTACACGCTTTTCTGGATTCACGTGAGCACAAAGAACGAAGAGATCATACTGAGGGGACAAGAACACGCACACCATCGGATTCGCCACTATTCTGTGAAATCCAGGTTCCATCTTTCAAAGTTTTAGTTAGAACTTATCAAATAAAGTAGTTAATCGCTTTATTTCAGTTCTTTCCATTCTCGATATTGCCGTGAAGTTGTGGGGATTGATAGTTTCGAGAAACTATGATTCATTCCTCACTTCGAGGTAGGATCGAGAATCTTGCAAATAGATTAGTTATTTCGTTGTTTAGAATAGATATACAAAATTACACGGATGAATAGCTACACTCGGCTATTTTGTTTGTTTTACGTTATTAGTTTAGTTCTCAATTCTAAATATTTTAAATAGCCGCTTTCTTATAAATTGCCGTAAAATACAAAAAGAAATTATATATGCTAGAAGTGTACTTAGATTTTACTTTATTATAGTTTGTTTCATTATCTTTTTTGCTTTTGCATGACAATTACGGGACCTAGGGAGCCCAGGGGAATACATTTTCGAGCCAATTGTGCCTGCACCCAATATCGTAGTGGCAATAATCGACATTGACCAAAACCTTAGGATACAAGTCTTCCAAACAACAACAGGACTTCCAACAGTCAGTCACAATTGAGAGGGTTAAACGTAGAAGACGACCAAGCACACACATTTTGGTCAAATCAGCCAAACTATAGGTTATCCTAGAAAACATCCGCATGACTGTAGAAGGATTTGAAAGAGAACAAATATTCGGGTGCGATCCTTTAGTTCCATGACAAAAGATTTACTGGAGACACCCTCGTAGATATAGATACCAGCTTAAGAATTCAAGTTGCTAGAACACCTGTGAGGTATTCTGAGAAAATCACACAATTGCTGATTCTAAACGTAGAGGCTGAGAAAGCATACGATTACTGGATACTAGGGATTAGGACTTGATCTCGCGTATGACCATAACAGGACCGCAACAACCAAGAGTCTACGGTTGTGATCCACAAATCCCACAGCCTAACGAATCCATAAGAGAATTAGACATAGACACTGGCCTACGCACATTAGTATTTCAGTCTACTCCGATTCCACCTATCATCATTCAACAGTTATCCCTACTAGACACAACAGCTAACGAAGCTAGAGAATTTTGGACTAGGCCAGAGAATCGTCCATAGAGTTGACTATATTCACCATATGACCCTATCAGGAGAAATACACGAAACCATCCCGGGTCATTTTCCACGCATCCCACAACCCATAGATCGAATCACGCCAGAGCTCGATATTGATTGGAGCCTTCGAGCAGTCATCCTCGCTGATCGATCTATCACACCAGTCCAAGTTAGAAGGGCCTTCTTTGCCTTAGATTCGCAAATACCATTAGTGCGTGTCGAAGACATTAGACTCCCTAACTAGTTTGTCTGCATATTCTACCCCCACCGGCTGTCTCGGCACGACCTCGGGAGGTCGGGTACGCGGAAGAGTCACTTGTTGATTCTCACACTACTTTGTTTCTTTTCGACGTACGCACCCTAAAGCCGATGAATAAGTTAACAATCTTGACTAAAAGTCCCCTCCATATAGCTAAAGAAGACATGGTACAACACCATTCTTAGGCTCGATACTATTATAGATAAGCTTGCCTCATGCCGCCCAATCCTTTTTCATTATACCCACACATCTCCCACGAAAAATGCTCTCCTTGTTTCCTCGTGAAAAGTCTAGTCAACAATCACATGATAGTCACTTGTAGGGGAAACACCTAATTTGCAAATGCCCTCATAGATTTGAATATAATGCAGAGTTCCATGAGCCTGGGCATAGGAACCATGGTCGCAGATTTTTTTTTTTGAAGTCTAAAAATTCATATGTATTTTTTCCATTACTTGAGGGTTTAGTGTTGGTTATTATTTAGGTTTTTTGGATAGAGTGAAAAGCATTATGTTGGAGTGTTTTGGCGACTATTAATTCGAAGGAAAAACAATGTTCTAACGAGGCATTCTTCAAGCATTGTTACCCGCACTACGATTATTGACAAAACACTACAATGGTGCGATGAGCATTTGTAACACATCATTAATCAACACCTCCTCTTCTTTCCCCATTTTTGTTTCATCTTTTTGCAATTCATACTTCCGTCACTACCCTCCCCGCATGTTACCCCTTCATAAACTCTTCCCACTTATCACCGCATCCGTCATTTGCTCCTTCCAATCCCCCTTTCCTAAGTTCAACATTTGTCATCCCCCCAAATGCATTCGACTTATGGTAAACTCCCACTTCCATCCCTTTTGACGTTCCCACCACACAACCCACATACAATTGCTAATAATATAATATGTCATGAACAAAGATACCTAGTCCCTCGCTTTGTCAACTGAAACATATTGATAAACATCACATTACATTAAACCGCCTCAAACATTAATAGGGTTGCATAGATAACTCTATTCACGTTTTGGAGTCTCCACTCTCAAATTACTAACTTAAACTTTAGTTTTCTATTAATAAATTAAAATATAAAAAAACATTGCACTCCACCACCGGCTCATATTAAAAAAATTAGGTCATGTCCCAACTTGTTCTCCACTCAATCTTTGATTTCCAGTCTAAAAATAATCCTCTAAAAAAATTCCAGTCTAAAAATAATCCAAAAAAACAAAATCTATTTATAATAGTGGAAAATAGTGGAACATTGTAATATAAATATAGGGTTCGAGAAGCATTGAGCAATTGTTACATATTGACCATGGGAATATTTTCTAACATTCCAGACGAAATAGGTCGGGAATGCCTGTTGAGAGTTCCGTTTCTTTGTGTTTGCAAGCTGGGACATGTTTCGAAAGGATGGAAGAAGGTGGTTGAGAGCCCGGATTTCTATCGAGACAGGAAACGCTCGCGACTGGTGGAGGAGGAGGAGGATTCCATCGCTTTGATCGAGTCTTACTTTGATAGAAAACCAGGGAAACGAGAAAGAATTGTATACGGATTAGTGCTTTACAACCCAGTCGGCGATTCATGGAAGAGGCTTCCTCCAATTCCACACTCTTTTTCAGAACGAAACCGTCTTTGTTTTGTGAGTGTATGTTGGTGAAGCATAGGCTGGTTGTGATGGGGCTTTTGGGCAGCAATCCGAGGTCGAAGCCAGGGAAACCCATTTTAGTATATGATTTCTTCACTGGGCGATGGCAGCGAGGCGCGGACATGCCCAACTGGGATTCCTATCTGTTGCTATCGGTCTCAGCTGAAGAAGATGATGGAGTGGTATGCATCGACACGAAAGATCGCCGTGGTTCTGAAAATGAACATCTCCACGAAGCAGCTTACTACGTGCAGAGAGACAGCTGGGGACCTCCTCCTCCTTTGCATAAGACGCGGCTTCGTTCCGTGACCTTTCTTTTATATGAGGAGATACTCCGGTACATACCTGCATTTGGGGTGATCTATCTATTTAATAAGAGTGGAGTTAGGGTATATAATCATCAGGCTGAATTCGAGCCGTTCCCTCCTCAGCTGAGTAGCGTGCAGTGTGTTACAGTGTGGCGTGACAGATTCTTCTTGTCTGGATACGATCACAGCCGAAACACCGTTTTTTACTTTTATCGGCCACCGCCACAGCGGGAAGAAGCGATCTGTAATAAATGGACCGCCATTGAGGCGTACAGGGGCCGTGGACCGCTTCCCACCTCTGTTTATTGTGCTACGGCCCTCAAATTTTAATTGGCACTGTAAAAGTGAGGATGTCCAATGCAGAAATTCAATAAATATTTTTCTCTGAAAGTCTCAACTTAGGATCTCTTAAATACATCTATATGAATATGTGCCTATCTCTAGTATGGATATTTATGTAAAAGATAGGAAGAGACATCAATTTAGAAGTGTATATTCAAGTTATACTAGAATTCTAAGAAATTGATACCTCCTTGTATATTATTAAGATATATCTATAAATAGTTATTTTTTAAATAAAAATATTAATGTTTTATTCTTTATTCTTTATTTTTTATATTTATTATTAAGAAAATATAAATTGAATACAATTGTCATGATTTAAATATATGTTTTAATATTTATGCGCAATCCTATACTCCCTCTAATTTTTTTATGCTGAAATTTCTTATACTCAGATTTCAAATTTGAATATTTATTTTCGCCAACCTATGATTATAATTTGTGTTTGTATTGTAGTTTGTGGATACCTTATTTTAGCTCGTGGCAAGGGCACCTTTACCCTCATTAAAAGTGATACGAAATAAATACAATCATCCCATAGGTATAGACTCTCTAATAATTTATTAATTTATTTTGAAAAAAATTATTTAGACATTATTTAATATCACATGAACTACAATAATTAAGTATTTATATATAATTATATTCAAATTGGGACTATATTGATGTGTGCAAATTGAGTACATGTTATATGATACTATAGAAAATTTATAATATATAAATAAAATAGCATGTTGAAATGTACAATGTGAACGCTTGAAAGGTATATAAATAAAATAGCATGTTGAAATGTACAATGTGAACGCCGAAAGGGATATAGTGAAGAAGTGAAACTAGATGAAGAGAAATAAAGGGAAAGGAAGAGGGGTGTAGAAAATGGTGTTTGAGGGTGGAGAAGTGGATGGGAAAGGAAAGAAGAATCGAGGGGACAATGTGAAAATATATGAAATACGAAGAGCACGACATGTTTGGTAATCGTAAAAGGATAAAACATGTCTTGTGGTAGATGTCAATAAAAATGTAGAGGGAGATATATGAAAATGCAAGAAGTAGATGAAAAATGTTGTTGAGGTGAATACTTGATTGAATTTGCATATCTTGACTTTATTGGGTAGTTAGAGAAAATATAAAAGTAAGGGGAATTTGAATGCATGTTGTACAGGACACGCAAGGGACAGGAAGACGTGGACTACTAAAGTTAACGAAGAGGGTAGTGAAGTATTCACACAAGTGCAATTTACGTCTAAAGGGGAGAATTAAATAAAAAATCAACATGTTCCAAATTAGGAACCTGAACCTAATAAGTACTTTTGCAGAACTTTCTAGCCTCTATATCCAGTTGTAAGGTCAAGTACTTCTAGGGAGAAGATGCATGTCCATGTATAGATAATTGACAACTTCCAACGATTGGTCATACAAGTCAAAGTTAGATTAAGGTTTTGGATTGCATGCCCCACATGTCTTCCACATATAATATTGTTCCTACCCAAGTAATATCTGTTATCTATGCTCCACTTAAGCACTTCAAGTTGACTAAGAGGACACTATAAAATTTGGGGAAACTCAAAAATTTCAAGCGTGCGAGACCCCAGGGCTAAGTGGATGTATCTTGTAGCATTTCTTAGCCTCCCTTTCAAGTTGTAAGATCAAGTAAGTGAAGGAAAGTAGATGGTGCACAAACAAACATCATTAATTGAGTCTCAATATCAATTATACATATCCATGAAAGGTGTCTTTTATCCATTAAGCAAGTTTGTTGTGTTTTTTTATTTAATGGCATCAAGGTTTTTGATTGGACAAAATTTAATTTGATAGGTAAGATGTAGACATGAATGGATTGTTGTAAATTAGAAGTTGGGAAATTATATACTTGGATGCCCCACACCTATTTCATGAAGCATATTGTTCCTTCCTAAATAATATCTAATATATGTGCTCCACTTAATCATCATAATTTCATGGGATTTATTCAGGTGAGTGCAATATGATCTTAAAGGGGCCAAAATAAAAATGTATGAGACTTCAAAAGGGTCCCTATTTGAGATCCAACCGCACTAGTTGCTTCTTGTAGCACTTTGAAGGTGATTTGTTTACGCTTTTAAGCGCAAGGAATTATAGTGAAGTAGTCGATGCATGAACAATCATTGGTAATTGAGGTCATCCAGGGGAATGGATGTATGGGGTAGAATAATATGTTATCTAAATAGGTGATGATACAAAACCATTGATAATTGAGCCACTCTAGTAGTTGGCCATATGAGCGAAAGGTGTATTTTATTTGTCATTCGAAAGAGAGATTTTTAAATTAAAACATGGGAATTAAATACTGCATGTTCCACACCTATTGCATAATGCGAGTGAAATTGCGAAAAAAATTGGAGCACATAACAGATATTATTTAGGTGGGAACAATATAAGTCATGGTGATCCACTTCCCTTTCCAATTTCAAGCTCAAGCAAGCACATGAGAATAGAGGAGACACGAAAAATCATTGATAATCAGGTTCTTCAAGCAGTTGGCCAAATGAGAGAAAGGTGGCTTTTATTTTCCATTCAAAAGAGGGATTTGAACTAATAAAACCATAAAAGTGTACTGTGCAAAGTATAGGTGGAAAGAGGTTGCTTATTTTCTTAATTTAAGATATGATGTGTTTTGTCTACGTTTAAGAAGTTCATGTCTTGCAAATTATAGTCATGAAATATTTGATTACTAAAAATATACAATTTATTAATAATATTCAAATTCAAATTAGAGCTCAAATATGTAAAAAAATATTACTTATGGTGTGCAAGGGATCGAGGGAACGTATTTTGGAGATATCTAAGAATGAAAAGAGTGGTCGATCAAAATTGTAGATGGCAATAGTTGTTGTTTACATTTTCAACTCTTGTGTTATATGTGTGCTTGTTGTTTACAAATTTCCTCAATATTTTTTAGCTACTTCACTTGGTTTGTGATTAAAAAAACACCATGTTATATGGTTAGTTAGACAAACCAATAAATAAACATTCTTCAATTTTTACTTGTATCATTAATACGCTGATAAGTGTTAAAAAGTTGTCGTAAGAAGGGGAAAAATATATAATTATTTTTTTCGATAATACGATGCAGAAAGTGTGAGGAGCTTATGAGAGAGAATAAATAGAGATTGAATATCTCTTACTTAGTCTTATTTAATCGAAGCACGTATAATATTTATAGGGATGTGTAAAAACAATACTCCATGGAATGGATGTAGTTACTTCTCAGAATGGATGGAGTTGTTATTAATAATAAGAGTGAATAATGGAATAAACAACAACAACTAGCCTAATAATAAAATACGATGTAGACTATGCTAACATTCCCCCCTTATTACATTATTCTTACAAATGTGACCCCTGAAAATTTCAAATTTCACTTTTCCAAGAGATTTTGTGAGAATATCAGCAACTTGTGCTTTTGTAGGATAGTACTAGAGCTGAATGTGATGGTTTAAGACGTGATCTTGAATGAAATGACAATCAATCTATAACGCGCTCGACGACGACATCGACAACGCCTCAACAAACAAGCGACCAACCAAACGTCCCGAAAATGCGTGATGATGGTGTGCTCGCATACAGGCTCGAACTAAATTAGTCCCGTTAATGCTTCGGGAACGATGATAAGAAGAAGTTAAGTCTCATTCGACGTTTCACCAAGAATGAAGGAGGATCGTCTTTTGAGTTATTTGTCTGATGTCTGGTGCTGTCGTGATAGCAATGAAACGGAAAGGTAATTCGAGAGTAAGGCATGATTTACTTTGCGTCGAATTCATTAGCCACTTCGATTTCTTTATTCTTACTTTGTTATTTGGTCAAGTTACGTTGTTTCAAAATTTAATACATTTTAATATACATATGTATATATATATATATATATATATATATATATATATATATATATATATATATATATATATATATACATATATATATACTTACTTTATCATTTGTTATATTACGATCTTTCAAAATAATATGTTACATTATATGTAATTGTAGATATATATATATATATATATATATATATATATATATATATATTTATATTTATATTTACATACGCATCTATATATATATATATATATATATATATATATCTTTATATTTCGGTATGACTTGATACTTTCATTTTTTTTTTTTTGCATTGTAATTGTTGATATACTTAGATAACATACTCCCATACTTACCTATAATGCGTACAAGGAAGTTTAACTTACCTGCTAATGATTTTATAAGGCGCTAAACCTAAATTTGAAATTCCTTTTATACAAACAGCAAGAACCGACTTGGGAGAACTTATTCCACGTAACTATTAATGTTATAGTTGGGACGGTGGTCTCATCATACATTTGTCACAACTAAATTTCTCCCAGCCTGGCGTGTGGATCCACTCCACAGGCCGTTTTCACCCTTAATGCGATTTGATTTGGAGACCCACATCTGAGCAGACAGCCCGCCGTCTCTCTTATAGACTGTCCTGTCCACGCATTAAGAAGAGCGTTATTACGGTGGTTGCGGGTTAGAAGTCCAGGCGCGTGCAGCAGAAGGGACGCTGTTTTCAAACTAAAACTCTAGATTTAAAAAAAAAAAACTTACCTGCCCAGTCAATAATACACTCCCCTACAGTCCTGGCCGCGCGGGTAGATGAAGGCAAATAAAGAACATTCCAGGGCGCGTGGAGAAGACTGGTTCCTCCTTTCTTCTGTCCCTGCGCGTGGAAAGGGCGAACTACCTCCATTTTCATTGGGTGCAGCAAGGTGTGTACTGGGCGTGGAGGCAAAAGCAACGAAAGCGAGAAAATCAAGGATTATGCGCCAAAACTCGGCGAGGGCGGCAGTGAGGCGGCTAAGGAACAGGCCGCCCAACTACGTTGTTATCTGTACAGTATCGAATGCATTCTCAAATTAATTTCGCCCTCAATATATTTTGTCAATCAAACGAGGAGGCGTTTGCTACAGCGGCCTGCCCAACTAAACTAATATTTGTTCCAAACGAATCCATTATTATGAGAAAAGGGCAGCCAAGGAATCCTACAGGCAAGGGCAGTTTTCCCATCTCCAACATTTTCAGACATTTCCGATTGATAATCAAGGTAAAACTGATATACAGCTTAAGTTTGTGAGTGATGCTTGGTTACGGGTTGTGAAGTATGAGTGTCATTTTTCAGAGACCGAGCAAAGGATGGCAACAAAGATTCCTTTGAGAGCTTGAAAGATTTGATGAAGTCTCCTATAAAACGACTGGATCAGTGTACAACAGAAGGAAAGCAACATTTCATTGAAAGCTTATTAACCTCACAAGTGTCACCCTCCAGAAGTTTGCGAGTCCTGCTCATGCAGTAGAGAAAGGCATTGTGGGTGAGGATACACAGCAGCAGAAACACACAAGTAACTGCAGAGTTTCTTGTGATGCGAGATTTAATGTAGTTTGTTAATAAATGTATTTCTTTTTTTTTTTTTTTAAACTATTGGGTTTGGTATTATGGTGGATTTGATGCTGAGTATGGTTTGGTTCTAAACAGCCTTCCAAACCTTGTGAGGCAGGCCAGATTTAGTCTTGGCCGTTTGCATACCCCTCGTTTGTTTTAAACCATTTACCATATAACCTAAAGATCTCTTAAAGGAGGGTCTGTTCATTTCGGAATGTTCACAAAAGGAAAAAGAATAACCTCACAGAGGTGGATCTGTTTCATACCAGAATATTAATAAAGCACAATTTGTTTACACAAGACATGGGTAGTTTAGAATTTTGTATTACAATCTCCTTCCTCACAATTCAATGGATATAGCAGGGGTATTCTAAGAGGTTTTGATTTCATTTTCTTGTTTATTTGCAATGGCTTTTACAATGAATTCATAGATGAATAAAACATGAAGGAACTAGAGCTTGAAAAGGTTTTTTTGGCATTGCAAAACATTAGAAACTTAAGCCTTTCCAACAAGTATGCAAGAAGGAGTAATGCATTCTTTTTTTAATCTTTACTACACATTACTTTCAAGTATCCAAACATAATCTTAATAAATTTCCTTTTGTAATTTCTTCACAGTATTCCACAAGAAATCAACAACATTTCCAAAAAAATTTTGAGTGAGAAAACTAACATTTCAATACAATTTTCCCCCATTATTTTGTTACAACACCTTTTACTTCATGGAGAACATAATTACAATCATATAAACACTTTTCAAGTAAAATTTTCATTCAATCATGTGTCCCTTGGAGCAACTATAGATTACAATGTCCCTTATTCTTGGAATGAAAATAAGATGATACAACTTTCTTTCACTTGCAAGTTTTACAACAAAATAATATATGTGAAGAAATGGAAAGAGTCTTCACAAGCTCCATTGTGTTCTTCATCCATGCTCCAAGTTCCAAATAGTTCAATCACAACCAAGATAGGGGGAGAGGCAACACTCTCCTCCCAACCAAATCTCAATGGAGAAGAGAAGCAATCTCCTCCATTGACCCCCGAGCCCCAAACACAACACAATGGAGGGTGGTCTCCAACTCAAGGCAACTATACATGCTTCCACAATACAAGTTCTTCACAACATTCAAGCTAAAATAGAAGAACAAGAGACACACAATAACATTAAACATTACACAACAAGGCTTGCATCCAAGCCAACAAGAGAAGGAACTATGGGAATGTTTTCCTTATGCCTCCCAAATGAGATGAGATGCCCATCCAAAACCCTCCACAATAAAACACAAGCCCCTATGACTCTTATGCCTCCCTCAAGTACCCCTTTTTCCTCCCATACTCTTATGCCTCCCTCCTCTTATGGCTCCCTCAAAGACAAGGTAGAATGTAAACATTCCTACCCAAGATGGGCATCCCTCTCAAACTCCCTCCACAATATCCTAATCTACTCTTTTGCCTCCCTCATGAGTATTCCCATAGACCTCTCCTATACTACACAAAAGCATTCAATCCATCTTTCACAATACACCAAAGTAAACATGCATTTTTTTTTTTCACAATTTTAGCATAGAAGCAATAATAATATGAAAGCAAAAACAAAGGAGAGGGTTCCCTACCTCTCCATTGGAGAAGCCTAAACCAAGAACTTGTCCAAGCTCCTTCCCAAATCAATCCAAGCATGCAAGTCCAAAACTCTCTTTATCTCTTTCTCCCAATTCTCTTCTCTCCAAAAAATAACAAAGGAGAACTCTTCAACAACACAAAAACAAAGCTCCAACCCCTCAACAAGAGAGAGAAGTTTCAATAAATAGATCAAAGGTAAGGGTGAGGGGGGATGTGGCTCCATGTAGGATGCCACATCACACATCCTCAAACCATCTCCCAAGGTCAACTCAAATCCCAAAACACCATAAATGGGTGGTTGGGTTGAATGACAACCCTCTTCCACATTCAACCCTTTCCCATGTGCCTTAAGGCACAATTAAATGCAAAATGAGGAAAAATGCACTCCAAAGTCATATTTCCCTTCCCAAAACAATAAATAACCCCTTTTTGGATTCCCAACCCATAGATATGGTTGGTAAGGGGTTTTGGGAAGTGTGGGACAAGTTTAACTTGTCCCACAAGTCCCCTAAAATTGCCCTCAATCTCAAATTCGAGATTCTAAGAGCATGGAGTGGTCAACACTCAAAACCAAGCATTCAATACAAGAGGACACACAAGGCTCAAGGAGCCAACAATCAAATTTATTACACCCACTTGACTTCCCCCAAAGCTTAAAAACTAAAACAAGATATTACATTAATCTAAACACACTTAACAAAAGTAATTTAACAAAAGGACTTCACAAAAGAAAACACCTACTAAATCAAGTAAAACAAGTAATAAAATTCTTACCCCCTTGGTCACATAGGAAAATTTCCCCATGGAAATTTTCTCAACACATAAAAGAACAAAGTTAACACAATACAATTTACAAGTTGCCTTGACGACCAATGTCAGTAACCACCCGACATTCTCATTGTGTTTGGTCCCCAATCCCCCTCATGGTTGTGATCATGCTGTGTTTCCTGCAAAATGCAAAATACCCTCTTCGGCCTTGCGGCCATGTCAAAATATCCAAAATAATCATATGCATGAAATTTATTAACATCTATACGTAATTCAAGCAATCATTATTTCTAGGTCTAATTCACAACTTAATTATGCATTTCATCATTTTCCAAAATCATAGTAATGTAAATTCAACAACTACATTCTACTCATCATGGCGAAGAAATCCAATGTTAGAACACATGCAATATATCTATATAAAAATAATATCAATATCCAATAGTCTGTCCATGAGTCAGTGTAGATCATACTGAAAACAAAATCCAACCATAATCCAAATGCATCTAGTCACAAAACATCATGCTAATCAACATAAGTATAAGCCATGTCCATATCTAAAGTCTGCATAACTCAAAATGATAATCACTAAGCGTCGTAGGGAAGTGGGCATTACATCCCCCTCCCCTTAGACTAGACTTCCTCCTGGAAGTCACTGAAATAAGTGTGGAAACTGAGCTCGCAATGATGTAGCATCCTCCCAAGTAGCAGCAGTCTCATCGTATCTGTCCCATTGGACTCGACCTGATCAATCTCTCTGCCGCGAAGGCCCAGGGTCCTGCGATCTAAAATGCGCACGGGCTCCACCATCACCTTGCCCCGATCCCGCACTGCAATGCACCCAATCTAATACATGAGAAGGATCAAACATATCTCCTAAGCACGTAAACGTGAAATACATCATGGACGCGCGATAAGCTAGGTGGCAAATTAGCAAGACGATAGGCTAGGGGCCGAGGCGCTCCAAGATCTCAAAGGGACCCACAAATCTAGGAGCAAGCTTAGAACCTTTTCCATAACGGATAGGGCTTTATGTGGCCCGACACGAAGAAACACCTTCGTGCCTACCTCAAAATCGCGATCTATCCTATGCTGGTCTCATATACTTCTTCGTATCCCGAGCCTCCCGCAATCTCTCTCTCGTCTAATCAAGGTAACTCGCTGCTCCATGTCCCGTAATAATGCTGGCCCAAGAGAAACCCCGTCTCAATCCTATCCCAACCGAAGAGGTGTCCTCGCACTCTCTACCATATAATGCCCGAAAAGGAGCCATGCCTATAGAACTCTGGAAACTATTATTATAGCAAACTCTACCAAATACGATACTCCTCCCATCTCGACCGATGATCCATCACGTACATCCCGAGCATGTCCTCCGTAATCTGATTCACCCTCTCTGTCTCGTCCCATCTGTCTCGTGGTGATAAGTCAGAAATTAATCCTCGTCCCGAGGGCATACTGCATGGTGGTCCAGAAATGGGAGGTGTACAAAGGGTCGCGGTCGCAAATGATCTTCCGCGGAATCCCATGTAATCTGACAATCTCATCAAGATACACACGTGCCACTGCACTAGCCGTGTAGTAGTCTTCACTGGAGAAAAGTGAGCTACCTTCGTCAATTTATCCACCGTGACCATGATGGCGTCGTGGTGGTATCTCGACGTCGGCAACCCAACAATAAAATCCATAGAGATGGTGTCCCACTTCCATTCTGGTATGGCATGAGGATAGAGAAGGCCAGCTGGATGCTGATGCTCGGCCTTCACCCTCTGGCACTCTAAACAATGGGGATACAAATGAAGCTATGTCTCTCCGAAGTCCTCTCCAAAAGTACAACTGTCTCAAGGTGGCGTGCATCTTCTTCACCCCGGGATGGGCTGAATACGGTGCACGATGAGCCTCTGTCAAAATGTCATGTCTCAAGCCTCCATCTCTGGGAACATATATTCGACCTCTGTGTCTGAGAAGACCATCTGCCTCTAATGAGAATCCATCAAATCTCCCCTCAAGGGGTCTCTGAGACTCAATCTCTGCTCTGGCTGCAAGGTAGAAACTATCCTGAGGAAGCTGCTGCAAGATCCTACTCCGCAAATCTGTGCCCACTGAGGTGGCCATAGCCACATGTCTCCGTCTACTCAAGGCATCTGCCACCACGTTCTCCTTTCCCTTCACATGCTCTATCTCCATGTCATACTCACAAAGTAACTCCATCCAACGCCGCTGACGAGCGTTGAGATTGGGCTGCGTGAAGAGGTGGCGAAGACTCAAGTGATCAGTCCTGAGTGTAAATCTCCGGCCAAGAAGAAAATGTCTCCATCGCACTAAGGCATGTACTACTGCTGCAAGCTCAAGGTCATGGGTCGGATAATTGAGCTCATAATCTTTGAGTTTGCGAGACTCAAAGGCAACTACTCTACCCTCCTGCATTAGCACTCCTCCAAGTCCTGCCAAGGAAGCATCTGTGCATACGAAAAACTCTCCATGAGGATCCGGCACTGCAAGGATAGGTGCTCTCGTAAGGCACTCCTTCAGTGTACTGAAGGCCTGCTCACATTTATCTGTCCATACAAACTTCTTCCCTTTCCGCTGAAGAGAAGTGATGGGGTGCGCAATCCGAGAGAAGTCCTGAACAAACCTCCTGTAGTATCCTGCTAATCCCATGAAACTACGCACCTCGGTCACACTAGTGGGTGCTGGCCAATCCATGATGGCTCGAATCTTGGAAGGATCGACTGCGATACCTTCCCCAGAAATAACGTGGCCCAAATACTGCACCTCAGTCTGAAAGAACGCACACTTCTCCAAGTTCCCGTAAAGGCGCTGCTCGCGAAGACACTGAAGAACCTGGCGAAGGTGCTCCTCGTGCTCCTCACGTGTGCGTGAGTAAATCAGAATGTCATCAAGAAAAATGAGCACAAAGCGATCAAGGAAGGTCCTAAATACCCCATTCATCAAACTCATAAACACTGCGGGGGCATTCGTCAAGCCGAAAGGTACTACTGTGAACTCGTAGTGGCCATATCTCGTGCGGAAAGCTGTCTTGTGAATATCTGTCTCCGCAATCCTGAGCTGATGGTACCCTGACTTAAGATCTATCTTGGAGAAAACGGTAGCCCCCTTCATCTGATCAAACAAATCGTCAATGCGTGGAAGGGGGTAACGATTCTTGATCGTTACTTTATTCAGCTGACGGTAGTCAATGCACAACCGAAGAGATCCATCCTTCTTCTTTACGAAGATAACTGGTGCACCCCAAGGGGATACGCTAGGACGAATTAGGCCTTTCTCCAGAAGGCCCTCCAGCTGCAACTTGAGCTCACATAACTCAGGGGTAGTCATCCGATAGGGTGCTCGTGAGATAGGCTCTGCACCTGGAACTAGATCTATATGGAAGTCGATCTCACGTGGGGGAGGTAATCCCGGTAGCTCCCCTGGAAACACATCGGCGAACTCTGATAAGATGGGATGATCATCGAGGGAAGGTCCCCCTGACTCATCCTCTGATCTGTCACTAACAGAATAAAGATACAATCGGCAACCCCGTCGCATACACCGCTTAAGCTGCATAGCGGAGATGGTGCGAATAGAAACGGGTCTCCTAACTCCTGATATCACTGACTCTACCCCAAGATCATCTATGCAAGCAATAGTCTTGTGGTAACAATCCACTCTAGCTCTGTGAGCGGACAACCAATCCATGCCTAAAATGATGCCATAAGATCCTAATGGAAGGATCCTAAGATCTGAAGTAGTGGTGAAGGGTCCCAAATCCACTACACACTCCTTGACTAAGGAGTCTACAGAAATCTTGGCTCCGTGCCATCTCACGTCCCAACTACGGCCCCGCCTAACCGCCACCACCTACAACGCTCTACCAAAGATGGTGCAATGAATGAATCGGAAACCAGATCAAATAATATAGAGGTGGAAATACCACCAATACTACCTCGTCGTCTCAATCACAAGATTGATGCTCACCAGCGGTTCTCGACCGCTGCGTAGATCCGATGACTCCGTGCCATATCTCCAACAGTAGGCTCTGAGCTCTGTGTCTTACCCTTGGTAGGGTTAAGTGGGCAATCTCTCCAAATATGCCCAACGACTCCGCAACCATAACAGCCGCCTGATCCTCTCCAGTGGGAAGCGGCTCCAGCTGGTACTCTAGATGACTGAGATGCCGATCCTGACGATCCGGCTATGGACTGCTGAGGTCTCTGCTGACGAGCTCCGACTGACTGAGCTCTCGGTGCACCCCTGTGTCCTGATGGGACCCCAGAGGAGGCCCCATACTACCGCCCCTCTTGTGCATCGAATCTCTGAGGAGGTCGGTAAGGTGGGCGGGTCTGCTGCTGCTGCTGCTGCTGCTGTGGTGGCCTAAATGAAGCCTGCCCTGAACTCTGTCCACCCCGTGGAGGAGGAACTGACCCCTTCGACCTACTATCCTGCATCTGCTGGATACGGCTCCGAACTCTATCTCTAGCCTGCTGTGTCTTCCCCCGTGTCTCCTCTGCAATATAGGCCTTCTCCACGGCCTCTGCTAACGTCTGTGGGCAATGAATGCGTACTGCGCCAGCTAAATCCAAGTTCAGCCCCCGATGAACCCGTGAATCACTGCTCATCCCGCATATAATCGACATATCAAGTAGGTCCGTAATCGACTCATACTCGCCACTCGCCATCGATCGATCCTCGACGGAGGTCATGAAACTCATCTATCCGCTGCTGAATAAACCTCCTGGGTAAATACCTGCTCCTGAACCGCTCCTCAAACAGCTCCCAGGTAATCGTCTCTGAGTCGACATGGAGCTTCTGCTCCTCGGTCCTCCACTGCACTCCCGCTCCATCCTTCGGAAGATGGATCGCAACACGAGCTTTCGTGTTGCTACTACAAGGACAGAGCTTGAAGCATCCGCTCAAGCTCACCAACCAGGCCTCTGCCTGGAAACCGCCTATATCTCCTGAATACTGAGATGGTCGCAGCCTTCAGGATCTCCCGATATGGTCTCAAACTGATGTATGACGAATCCTAGGTCTCTCTCGTATGCTCCTCCTCTCGCCTAGGGCTCCGAGACCTGTCCCTATGTCCCGAAATCCCGTCCCCATGTCCTCTCTGTGGCGACTCTGCCCTAACCGACTCTGCACGGAAATTCTCTGCTCTGTGCTCCTCGCTGTGTCGAGGGGATGCCTGGGCATCTACTGATGGCTCCAAACTATGCCTAGCAAGTCGCCCTCCCAAGGGCTCTCCGCGTATAGCGGCATTGACATCCTGAAGTGTCTGCAAAATCTGAGGCAGAAGGGCTGCTACGGCCTGCTCTGGCGGTGGTATGTCTAGGTCTATGTGAAGAGACCCCTCGCCCAATCCGCGCCTCCTGCACAGATCAAGGCGAGAGTTAGTTCACTGTACTAGGTCTTGTGCTCGTTTTCAAAATTTGCTGTTTACTATAATTATCAACAATATGGTTTCATATTTTAAAAGAATAATGTTCTGTACTAAGTTAAGTGTTCCTGTTCGCATTTTCTGCGTGTGCCCAAGGGTCCCAGCTTCGAACCCCTGGCTCTGATACCAAAATGTAACGCCGCAAAAACGACCGACGCACACGACACGCATCGACAAACAAGCGCCGCAACAAACAAGCGTCCCGAAAATGCGACAAACTTTTTTTTTTTTTTTGGCGGCGAATTATTTATGAGTTGTGCTCGCATACAGGCTCGAACTAAATTAGTCCCGTTAATGCTTCGGGAACGATGATAAGAAGAAGTTAAGTCTCATTCGACGTTTCACCAAGAATGAAGGAGGGTCGTCTTTTGAGTTATTTGTCTGATGTCCATGTCTGTGTAATAATGAAATGTGAAACGCGAAATCTTAATTCGAGATATGATTTACTTTGAATCGAATACATTAACCACTTCGATTTCTTTATTCTTACTTTATTATTCGGTCAAATTACGTTGTTTCAAAATTTAATACATTTTAATATACATATGTATATATATATATACATATATATATATATATATATATATATATTTATATATTTTTATATATACGATTATATCTTTCAAACTAATATTATTTATATAATATATATATATATATATATATATATATATATATATATATATATATATATATATATATATATATATATATATATATATATATATATATATATATATATATATATATTTATATTTACGTATTTGATACCGATTTTTTTTTTTTTGCATTGTAATTGTTAATATACTTAGATAACATACTACCATACTTATCTATAATATGCGTATAAGGAAGTTTAACTTACCTCGCTAATGATTTTATAAGGCGCTAAACCTAAATTGAAATTTCTTTTATACAAACAAAGAGAACCGACTTGGGAGAACTTTTCAACATAACTATAAATGTTATGGTTGGGACGGTGGTGGTCTCATCATCCACTTGTCACAACTAAATATCTCCTTCACTTTGGCGCGTGTGGATCCACTCCACCGGCCGCTTTTCACCCTATAATGCGATTTGATTTGGAGACCCACATCCGAGAGCAGCCCGCCATCTCTCTTATAGATCATTCCAGTCCACGCATTAAGAAGAAGGTTATTATGGTGGTTGCGGGTTAGAACTCCAGCAGCGCCGACAGCAGGGGGACGCTGCTTTCAAACTAAACTCTAGATTTTTTTGGAAAAAACTTACTGCCTTGAATCCAATAATACACTCCCTACAGATCCTGGCCGCGTGGGTAGATGAAGGCAAATAAAGAACATTCCAGGGCGCGTGGAGAAGACTTGTTCCTCCTTTCTTCTGTCCCTGTGCGCGTGGAAAGGGTGAACTACCTCCATTTTCATTGGGTGCAGCAAGGTGTGTACTGGGCGTGGAGGCAAAAGGAAATGAGCAGAAACTCAAGGATTGCGCCAGAACTCAGCGGGGAGGGCAGGCCGTGAGGCGGCTAAGGAACAGGCCGCCCAACTACGTTGTTATCTGTACAGTATCGAATGCATTCTCAAATTAATTTCACCCTAAATATATTTTGTCAATCAAATGAGGAGGCGTTTCCTACAGCGGCCTGCCCAACTAAACTAATATTTGTTCCAAACGAATCCATTATTATGAGAAAAGGGCAGCCAAGGAATCCTACAGGCAAGGGCAGTTTTCCCATCTCCAACATTTTCAGACATTTCCGACTGATAATCAAGGTAAAACTGATATACAGCTTGAGTTTGTGAGTGATGCTTGGTTACAGGTTGTGGAGTATGAGTGTTATTTTTCAGAGACCGAGCAAAGTGATGGCAACAAAGATTCATTTGAGAGCTTGAAAGATTTGATGAAGTCTCCTATAAATCGACTGGATCAGTGTACGACAGAAGGAAAAAGCAACATTTCATTGAAAGCTTATTAACCTCACAAGTGTCACCCTCCAGAAGTTTGCGAGTCCTGCTCATGCGGTAGAGAAAGGCATTGTGGGTGAGGATGCACAAGCACAAAGATGAAAAAACACCAAGTAAAAGGCTCTCATACCAGAGTGGACCTTGTGATGCGAGATTTAATGTAGTTTATTAATAAATGTATTTATTTTTTTTTTTTTAAACTATTGGGTTTGGTATTATGGTGGATTTGATGCTAAGTATGGTTTCGTTCATTGACCTTCCAAACCTTGTGAAAGGCATTGGCGGTATTTATTACATCTTGGCCGTTTGCATATACCCCTCATTTGTTTTAAACCATTTACCATATAACCTAAAGATCTCTTAAAGGAGGGTCTATAATTCGAATGTTCACAAAAGGAAAGAATAACCTCACGAGAGGTGGATCATACTTAGATACCAGAATATTAATAAAGCATTAGTTTGTTTTAGACATTAAGACATGGGTAGTTTTTAGAATTTTGTATTAAAATCTCCTTCCACACAATTCAATGGATATAGCAGGGGTATTCTAAGAGGTTTGATTTCATTTTCTTGTTTATTTGCAATGGATTTTACAATGAATTCATGGATGAATAAAACATGAAGGAACTAGAGCTTGAAAAGGTTTTATTGGCATTGCAAATCATTAAAAACTTAAGCCTTTCCAACAAGTATGCAAGAAGGAGTAATGCACTATTTTTTTTTCTTTACTACACATTACTTTCAAGTATCCAAACAAATCTTAATATATTTCCTTTTGTAATTTCTTCACAGTATTCCACAAGAAATCAACAACATTTCCAATAAATTTTGAGTGAGAAAACTAACATTTCAATACAACTTTCCTCCATTATTTTGTTACAACACCTTTTACTTCATGTGGAACATATTTACAATCATGTAAACACTTTTCAAGTAAAATTTGCATTCAATCATGTGTCTCTTGGAGCAACTATAGATTACAATGTCCCTTATTTTTGGAATGAAAACAAGATGATACAACTTTCTTTCACTTGCAAGTTTTACAACAAAATAATATATGTAAGGAAATGGAAAGAGTCTTCACAAGCTCCATAGTGTTCTTCATCCATGCTCCAAGTTCCAAGTAGTTCAATCACAACCAAGATAGGGGGAGAGGCAACACTCTCCTCCCAACCAAATCTCAATGGAGAAGAGAAGCAATCTCCTCCATTGACCCCCGAGCCCCAAACACAACACAATGAAGGGTGGTCTCCAACTCAAGGCAACAATACATGCTTCCACAATACAAGTTCTTCACAACATTCAAGCTAAAATAGAAGAACAAAGAGACACACAATAACATCAAACATTACACAACAAGGCTTGCATCCAAGCCAACAAGAGAAGGAACTATGGGAATGTTTTCCTTATGCCTCCCAAATGAGATGAGATGCCCATCCAAAACCCTCCACAATATAACACAAGCCCCTATGACTCTTATGCCTCCCTCAAGTACCCCTTTTTCCTCCCATACTCTTATGCCTCCCTCCTCTTATGGCTCCCTCAAAGACAAGGTAGAATGTAAACATTCCTACCCAAGATGGGCATCCCTCTCAAACTCCCTCCACAATATCCTAATCTACTCTTTTGCCTCCCTCATGAGTATTCCCATAGACCTCTCCTATACTACACAAAAAGCATTCAATCCATCTTTCACAATACACCAAAGTAAACATGCATTTTTTTTTCACAATTTTAGCATAGAAGCAATAATAATATGAAAGCAAAAAAAAGGAGAGGGTTCCCTACCTCTCCATTGGAGAAGCCTAAACCAAGAAACTTGTCCAAGCTCCTTCCCAAATCAATCCAAGCATGCAAGTCCAAAACTCTCTTTATCTCTTTCTCCCAATTCTTCTCTCTCAAAAAAATAACAAAGGAGAACTCTTCAACAACACAAAAACAAAGCTCCAACCCCCTCAACAAGAGAGGAAGTTTCAATAAATAGATCAAAGGTAAGGGTGAGGGTGATGTGGCTCCATGTAGGATGCCACATCACACATCCTCAAACCATCTCCCAAGGTCAACTCAAATCCCAAAACACCATAAATGGGTGGTTGGGTTGAATGACAACTCTCTTCCACAACCAACCCTTTCCCATGTGCCTTAAGGCACAAATAAATGCAAAATGAAGAAAAAGTGCACTCCAAGTCATATTTCCCTTCCCAAAACAATAACTAACCCCTTTTTGGATTCCCAACCCATAGATATGGTTGGTAAGGGGTTTTGGGAAGTGTGGGACAAGTTTAACTTGTCCCACAAGTCCCCTAAAATGCCCTCAATCTCAAATTCGAGATTCTAAGAGCATGGAGTGGTCAACACTCAAAACCAAGCATTCAATACAAGAGGACACACAAGGCTCAAGGAGCCAACAATCAAATTTATTACACCCACTTGACTTCCCCAAAGCTTACAAACTAAAACAAGATATTACATTAATCTAAACACACTTAACAAAAGTAATTTAACAAAAGGACTTCACAAAAGAAATCACCTACTAAATCAAGTAAAACAAGTAATAAAATTCTTACCCCCTTGGTCACATAGGAAAATTTCCCCCTCATGGAAATTTTCTCAACACATACAAGAACAAAGTTAACACAATACAATTTACAAGTTGCCTTGACGACCAATGTTGTAACCACCCGACATTCTGTTGTGTTTGGTCCCCAATCCCCCTCATGGTTGTGATCATGCCGTGTTTCCCGCAAAATGCAAAATACCCTCTTCGGCTCATGCCATGTCAAAATATCCAAAATAATCATATGCATGAAATTTATTAACATCTATACGTAATTCAAGCAATCATTATTTCTAGGTCTAATTCACAACTTAATTATGCATTTCATCATTATCCAAAATCATAGTAATGTAAATTCAACAACTACATTCTACTCATCATGGCGAAGAAATCCAATGTTAGAACACATGCAATATATCTATATAAAAATAATATCAATATCCAATAGTCTCATGTCCATGAGTCGTCAGATCATCATACCGAAAACAAAATCCAACCATAATCCAATGCTAATCAACATGTATAAGCCATGTCATCTATGCATCTAGTCACAAAACATCATGCTAATCAACATAAGTATAAGCCATGTCCATATCTAAAGGGGCTACGAGTGAACCCATACTACGAAGGTGATCATCTATCTTGATATACCATACCCTTGGAGCTTGTTTCAGTCCATACAGAGATTTGATGAGATGACATACCTTTTTAGGATTATTTTGATTAACAAATATTTCAGGTTGGGTCATGTACACTTCTTCTTTCAAATCACCATTTAGGAAAGAACTCTTGAAGTCCATATGCTTTGAAGTCTCCATCCTTCCCGTCTTGTTAGTGCACAAACAACTCTGATGGTCTTGATCTTTGAATTGGGTGCAAAGGTTTATCCATAGCTAATGCCCTCTTTCTTAGCATACCCTTTTCTACAAGTCATTATTTATGTTTGTCGATGGATCCATCTATCTTATATTTTGTCTTGAAAACTCATTTACACCTATGGGTTTGTTTCACCGTAATTCCGTTCATTGTTGCTCCTAAGCGGCTGGCCCGTCCCCAAATCGTGGTGCTCCAAAAATAAGATAAAATAAAAAAATTTGCTATGGTTAGCTGGCGGATGGGTGACATTTCTTGTCACTTCTTAAATGAACCTGTAATTTCCTGCTTGGCATGTTGAAATCTCCCTTGTGGGTGGCCACACTTCCCTGCATTTATTAAAATGTTGATTTGCAAATCTTCTGCTGACTTCCGTGGCCTGTGTGCCTTACTCTGTCTTGGAGAATGCGTGTTCTTTCCTGTCTCTTGCCTTGTTGCATTTTCTTCCCCCTTCCTGTGCAACGTGAGTCCAAATCTTTCCTTCCTCGCGTGCATGTTTCTTCTGCTCTGCCGTGGATGAGGGCCTGTTAGCAGTAAAGTATGGACGTGGGTTTTGTTTGTCGTTTCCTGAGGCGTTTCAGGTGAAAAAGGTGCACTGTTCCTTTTGCTGGCCGCGTGGGTTTGGTATGGCGGTTTTAGATGAAGCTACAGTCAGGCGCATTACCTCCACTTTCTTTGGGTGCCACGAGGTGTGTTCGGTCGGGAATCCACGCAAAACGACTCACCATAAGTAGCCGGGGCGGTGTGTTACAATGTAGTAGAAGCCTTCGTGAGTGCCTCCAAAGAAGCAGTCATCCAACTATGTTGTTATTTGCTCGATGTCATCCGCATCCTCAATTTCAGGATTCTCCTTCAAGGTTTTTTTTATCAAATCGACTATGTGACAGTGAGAGTGTTACCAGAAGACCTGATGAAATTTATTGTTAAGATTCTCTGTTGATTTCTTACTTGTCTTACGTTGTAACTCAAGGAAGAGGATCTCATAGAGGTGGATCTGTTTCATATCAGAATATTCATGAAGCACAGTTTGCTTTGCAAGAGAACTTTAGGAGATCGATGAAGGATAGAGGAATTAAAAAGAAACTTGGTGTAGTTGGATTAAAGGCAATAAAATGGTGCATGCTTTTTGTGTAGGTGACAGATCACACCCACAGGCACAGGAGATCTATGCAATGTTGGAGAAAATGTCTTGGGAGATGAAGGTAGCAGGATATTTTTCGATTCTCAAGAGCACTGTTGTCATAGAGCTTAGACCCATGACCTGGAGCTCCAGTAGCTGTAATAATCAACCTCCAAGGTATCCTATCTGCTTTAAAAAAAAAAAAAACCTATAATGTTTGTTGGGGCTGGCCTGTCCTTCATCCAGCACAACACCCACGTGCAAATTCTCAAATTCCATGGTTTTTTTTTTTTTTTTTAAAAAAAAGGGCCTCTGACCCATCCGTGCTGCCAATCTCTTCATCGGGAACATAAGATATATGTATTGTCCATAGAGGCTGAAATCCCTGTGATTTAAGGCACTTAACGGCTTCAAGATACTGCATTCCAATACGCTTATCATCTTGAGCTCCCCTTACATAGATACTGCCACTTGTAAGGGGGCAGCATACTGATGTGATTCGTTGCAATAGGCATTGTTAATGTGCTCAGATTTGTGAAGGCTCCGTATCTGGATTCGTGAAAACAATAAGTGTAGTTGATATTGATGCTTAAAACCCCTCTTTTGTTGTTGAAATCCGGGCTTTGAAATTAGAACTCGGAGACATATTTTTGCTTGAAGGCGATTAAATCGATGATCAAGAACCAAAAGTTGGACAATCAAGGTGCACAAACAACCATCAAGATTTGTGTGATGCTGGGTCTTGCAGAATGTTTGCAGCTTGCCGTTCATTTGCATTTACCCTGCCAGGTGCCTGTAATTCTATGTGGATACACGGGTTCTGGCCTGTTACAACAGCATGGCCGTTAACAGGGTTTGGACCTTCAACAGGCTGAGGAAGAGAAGTTGCGCAGGTTGTGTTGCTGTTTCCTGAGCCTTGGTTCGACGTGGCTGCATTGAGGAAGCCCCAAACAGGCATGATAAGCGCTAACCCTCTCTCTTAATAATTTATTTTCTTTAGTATTTGGGTAAATCAATCTCTACAAATTTTATTTTTGTTTGAATTCTGTAGAGATGGGTTTCGATGACTTATAATTATAATTGCATGAGCTGATCTCTCTCCCCCTTTACAGTTTATCTTAATTACTATTTGACAAGAAGAAATCTCTCCAGTGATTCTCGCTTATCGATCTTATAAAGTTGGTTTATCATTTTGCCATGATTATTCCTGTGAACAATGGTTTCTGTAGAAAATATTGTGGTGTGTGTATGAGATTTAGAATATTCCTTGTATTGTTTTTATTTGTAGAACATGGCTTGAAAACGGGAATTTTCTTGGAAGACTATGTTTGTCTTTTAATGTGGTTTGATAACGATATAAACCCCTTTAGAATTGGGGGCTTCTAATTGGAGAGTCATACTAGTTTAATTGGTCTTTCTAGATAGCTCCATCTGAGTCATTCGATTATCATTTACCTTGGGGATTATGGAAAACCCCTCACCAGGCCCTCTGCTATTATTATTACTATGAGCTTATTATTAGATTGGAACCCTCCTGAAGCATGTGTTAATGGGTTTTCTATGACCTTTACGAATATGTTATGCACGCAAGTCATAATCCTATGTGGATAATTCTTTGGCTTAATTTTTGAGGCACTACTTGGACCTTTGGATCGGTTAAAGTAATATTGGATACATCGACATTCTTCAAGTTTGATTGATTTGTGATACCCTCATGCATACGAATTCAGGCAACGCTTGAAATATAAAATTATAAATTTATCTTATACTTTGACCTTGAAGCTTGTCGAAAGACTTTTGGTAGGAAAACAGATGAATAGGGAAGTTAAGATAACTACCCTAAAATGGAGTCATGCATAGCCTTAAGTAAAGGTGACAGCTACCATAATGGAACTGTGCTTACCATGTATGACAGTAAGGATATAAGTCCACCTGAAATTATTTAACTTCATTTTTATAGAACAATTATTAATACCCATAGATTGGGGTATGCAAGTGGAGGTTGAATTAGATAACAGGGTATATTATGTTATCAGGTAACCGGTAAGGATAAATATGTTATTTCAATGCTTGGTTAACGAGTGGAATATTTCAGTTATTTACGATGATTATTATGTTTAGCTAAAAATTGATACTCGCATCTTATTAGGAGTTGAGATAATGTTGATACTTGCATTCATAGTGGCTTGGGCTGCGCTTGCATATCTTAGCTAGTCAAATGTATCTTTGGCATATTACCAACAGATGACAGTATTGTCGGTCATAACTCATTCTTATGAGTTGGACTCTTTTACTAGAAGAAATATATAAAGACATGGAATAAGCAACCAAAAGGACACCTAAATAATACATGAACCTGTGGATTGGTGGAATCCTTGTTAATATAATTATAATCTTAAAATTGCGGGATAAATATCCAAACTATACTTACATACCACTGATTATCTATGAAGGTTTGATACTTGGGTAATATCGATGAACAATGTAAGATTGATACTTGTATTTATTATATAAACTTAATGTCGTTGGTGCTTTTATTTAATTGAAAGATAATCTTGTTAGACACTTATATATGTGAAGTAGGTCGAGGGTATTAGGTGAGCGTCATTATTATTTACTATAATTTAAGTATGATTAATTGCATGATTAAGGTTGTATATCTAGTCTCTTGGAATGGTGTTCTTATGTAAGCAGATCTTAAGGAAGTGAACATTAATGAGTATGAAATGCATTATCATGAGATGTGCAGTTAAGTTTTAAATGTATGTTAGAAATTATTTGATAAGGAGTATTGCAAACTTTCATTTATTTAAATACTAGATGGCATAAGTTATTAGGAGAGGTTTATATCTTATCATGCTCAGTTCTAGCGAACTGACTCTAGATAATATTTGTGCAGATGGATTATGCGAGTAGATTAAATAAAAGAGTGTAAAAGTTTCATCAGTTCAAATTATGAAGTTCTTGTAGAAAGTTCAATGCGTTGTAAATTTTGTAACTTTTCTTGCAAAGAGTTTAGAAGATCTCTTGCCTTGGTATGTTTGGAAAACTACGTGGTGAAGTGTTCTTTCCCTTTGTTGTTATACTAGTTACTTACCTTGGTGAGATATGATATTCAATCATTACATTGGCATAAGTATTGTAAAACCTTGTTTTTGAGAATAAAGTGTTAAGTCAAAACTTTCTAACTCCTTGTAATGATGTGATATAAGTAAGATTAAATGGAATGGTTAACCCTTATAGAAGTTAACTAAAATATATGTATATTCGAGATAAATTAATGTAGAGATGACTTACCAAAGAACAAGACTCAAAGAAACTATTTTGTAAATAAATTGATATCCCACAATCTATCTCTCTTTTTGGTGACCATTTGGAAAGTAAATTCTTTTTCCTTAAGACTTAATACTTTTAAACCCACAATCTATCTCTCAAGTAAAGTAAATGTTTGTTAATTCCTTTTAGCGAAGCCTAAGTAAAGTTAAGAGCCCTAGCTTCAATTTAAATACTCCTCTTTCTTAATAAACGAATTAAGTAAATAAATGTCATAATAGAGAAGATTTAAAGATAATTACTCAATGTCAAAGGAATAATCTTGGCTTGGCAAGTTGAATTATACGGATCATATCTTGAGCCTCCTCAAAACGAAAGCTAAGAATTGCAAGATGTCCTTTTAAAATAAATAACCCTCAAGAATATCTCCTTGTGGTTGGCCCTAACTGTAAGTGTGTTCTGTGATTGGACTTCTATGTTGTCTTGTAAAAAAGAAAAGTAAATTGTCCTTGATATGTGTGAACGTTTCACTTCTATGTGTTCGTGCTTCCTTTATGACCATCCTTGTATCAAGTTGTTCACAGTGTTAGTTGTATACTTGGTGACAACATGTTGCGTCATGTTATGTGTCAAGCAAGTCAAAAAAAAAAGTTATCATGTATTTCACTGTGTTGTTCGTGTGTGATTATTTGGGTCGTTACACTTTGGTATCAGAGCATAGGTTCATGCTCTCGAACCTATGGGCCGGATTGGTGTTGTATGGTGATGTTACATGGTGGTGGTGGTGTTACATGATGATACTGCATGATGATGATGATGTTGCATGATGGTGGTAGATATTGGAAGAGTAATGTGCTTTAAACGTGATGTGATTATTGTCGTAATTGTGATATTGTGAACGCACGTGATGTGTATGTCACTTAGTGCGTGTTTGTCATCATGTTGATATGTTGGGGATGGGAGTATTCTCTCTCCTTCTTGTGGATTCTATGAAGATTTCACGTGTGAATTGTTGTTTGTGATGTGTGAAAAGAATTCTAATGTGGATGACGTAGTGTTAGAAGCATTGTGGCATATTGTGATATGTGGGTGTATCAATGTGTTGTATGACTAGATTGGTGTTAAAAGAAATGAGTTGTATCATGATGTTTTTACCATGTTTTGAAGAAATGTGTGTACCACCTTGTTATGTAGCAATGGATGTTATGTTGTGATGTACTATGTTCATCGTATGTATGATTTGTGTGTAATATGTAATGCTTCATGTTGTGATTTTGGGTCATACGGTGAGTGTATGAACCCTATCGTATGGTGATTGCACTTTGGGTGCAGAAAGTGGTAAAGTGATGTGTTACACTCAGTGAATGTATGATCGTGATCTACCTTGTATATGTACCATATGTAAGACGTTATGGTAGTTATGTGTGTGCCACCATTATGTTAGTGATGTTGTTGTATGTTATGTTGTGAACCTTACGCTAACCAACCCTGAGGGTAATCGGTAGAAGCGTATGTTGAGAGTGAGGAGTGGTGTACCATGGGTCAATAACTTGAGCCAAAACTCGGTTTAATAGATTACATGTGATTCTTTCCTCTCTCCCTAGGTGGTTGTATGTACACAACCTAAGTGCAACTATGATTATGTTTATCCTTGTCGAAGTGGTGGCGGGATGGTTCAGATAGAGGTGATGACAGTTGTATTATTGATATGTATTTTATGAGCTGAGGATCGATATTGCGAGTGCTAGCAACTCGTTGAGTACCCCTTTGGTGGCTAGATAAGGCCACATAGTTATCATAATGTGACATTATTATGAGTTGATTTTATTGGTAAATTGAGTTTTTTACTTTATTTTGTAAGGACTAGCAACTTTTCTTGATTGCCATGCTTTACAATTTTGGGCATTTCCTTGGTTTGTGGTACTAACATGGGGATTTTGATACTAACTATGGCTATTTGGCCATTTATTTTTGCTTGAATTTGGGTCTTCTTTTAAATTTGGAATTCTTACCGCCTTGCCCAAGGCTTGTACTTTGCTACTTGGCACTTTGATTAGATTGTTGTGCTTGGTTCTATTGTCGTGATGTGTGGAATAGGGTCATGGGATGCACCATGGAATGGTTGGACCTATGGACCCGCTTCGTTGTATAGGGGTACGCCCCAAGGAGTACAGATAACTAGCGGGTTGTTGAACCACGCGTTATTATGTCACTTGGGTTAGGAGTGTTCGAACTCTATGTGTCTTGGACCATAGGGTCAACCGGCCTCCTTGAGGGAGGCATAAGAGTTTGAGGGAGGCATAAGAGACTTGAGGGAGGCATAAGAGTTTGAGGGAGGCATAAGAGACTTGAGGGAGGCATAAGAGTTTGAGGGAGGCATATGATATTTGTGTGTATGGTTGATGTTTCGGGATATATGTTGAGTTATTGTGATGTTTGGGTAGTGGTATTTTGATGTATGTGTTACTCATGTCATATGGATATGTGTTGTGATGTTGTGGATATGTCACTTTGATTCCCTTGTGGACACTATGTACCTGTAGCATTTGGTTGGTGTTATGTGAATTTTTTTTTTCCATCGATGCAAATTGGGGAAATGTCTGGTGGATTGTAGTACTCTTTTGTTCAAGTATTTAATATGTCAGTCATTGATGTGTGATGAGTACTATGTTATGTGGACTGTGCCTATTCCATTCCGTATTTGAGTAACCTTTTTGTGGTGTAATACAATCTTGAAGTATATACTTGTGTGCTTGTGAATCTGTAGTGTCTTGTGAACCTGATAGGGTGTTGTGTTAGCAGTTCATGTTGGGCACCCACAATAAGGAATAAATCAAAACTCTTCAATGATGATATTTTAAAAGAAACTAAAACTAGAAATAATGATAATGGAAAGAGACTAATGAAATGATGAACAAGAAAGAACTGCCAATCTTCACAGAACATTTAAAGTTAAAATTTCTACCAAATGTTCCTAAGGCTACCCTGTGGCCGTGCTTTAATCAGCTAAATTTTAAACCATAGGGTGTAATGTCTCCTCTACCTGTCCTTGGTTGCGAACCATTTCCTTTCCTCTATGTAATGTCGCATCGAGGATGATGCTTTCTTAAGGGGAGGAGAATGTAATGCCCGTTCATTGTTGCTCCTGGCAAGTGGCCTGTCCCCAAAGCGTGGGGCTCCAAAAATAAGATAAAATAAAATTTTGCTATGGTTAGCTGGCGGATGGGTGACATTTCTTGTCACTTCTTAAATGAACTTGTAATTTCCTGCTTGGCGTGTTGAAATCTCCTTGTAGGTGGCCGCACTTCCCTGCATTTATTAAAATTTTGATTTGTAAATCTTCTACTGACTTCCATGGCCTGTGCCTGCGTGTGCCTTACTCTGTCTTGGAGAATGCATGTTCTTTCTGTCTCTTGCCTTGTTGCATTTTCTTCCCCTTTCCTGTGCAACATGAGTCCAAATCTTTCCTTCCTCACGTGCATGTTTCTTCTGCTCTGCCGTGGATGAGGGCCTGTTAGCAGTAAAGTATGGACGTGGGTTTTGTTTGTCGTTTCCTAAGGCATTTTAGGTGAAAAAGGCACACTGTTCCTTTTGCTGGCCGCGTGGGTTTGATATGGCGGTTTTAGATGAAGCTACAGTCGCAGCGCGTTACCTCCACTTTCTTTGGGTGCCACGAGGTGTGTTCGGGTCGGGAATCCACAGCAAACGACTCCGCATAGTAAGTAGCCAGGCGGCAGGTGTGTTACAATGTAGTAGAAGCCTTCGTGAGCGCCTCCAAAGCAGGTCGTCCAACTATGTTGTTATCTGTTCAGTATCGACTGCATCCTCAATTCGGGATTCTCCTTCAAGGCTTTTTTTTTATCAAATCGACTATGTGACAGTGAGAGTGTTACCAGAAGACCTGATGAAATTTATTGTTAAGATTCTCTGTTGATTTCTTACTTGTCTTACGTTGTAACTCAAGGAAGATAATCTCATAGAGGTGGATCTGTTTCATATCAGAATATTCATGAAGCACAATTTTCTTTGTAAGAGAACTTTAGGAGATCGATGAAGGATAGAGGGATTAAAAAGAAACTTGGATGTAGTTGGATTAAAGGCAATAAAATGGTGCATGATTTCTGTGTAGGTGACAGATCACACCCACAGGCACAGGAGATCTATGCAATGATGGAGAAAATGTCTTGGGAGATGAAGGTAGTAGGATATTTTTCGATTCTCAAGAGCACTATTGTCATAGAGCTTAGACCCATGACCTGGAGCTCCAGTAGCTGTAATAATCAACCTCCAAGGTATCCTATCTGCTTTAAAAAAAAAAAAACCTGTAATGTTTGTTGGGGCTGGCCTGTCCTTCATCCAGCACAACACCCACGTGCAAATTCTCAAATTCCATGGTTTTTTTTTTTTTTTTTAAAAGGGGCCTCTCGACCCATCCGTCTTTGCGCCATCTCTTCATCGGGAACATAAGATATATGTATTGTCCATAGAGGCTGAAATCCCTGTGATTTAAGGCACTTAACGGCTTCAAGATACTGCATTCCAATACGCTTATCATCTTGAGCTCCCTTACATAGATACTTCCACTTGTAAGGGGGCGATACGATGTGATTCGTTGCAATAGGCATTGTTAATGTGCTCAGATTTGTGAAGGCTCCGTATCTGGATTCGTGAAAACAATAAGTGTAGTTGATATTGATGCTTAAAACCCCTCTTTTGTTGTTGAAATCCGGGCTTTGAAATTAGAACTCGGGAGACATATTTTTGCTGAAGGCAGTTAAATCGATGACTGAAGAACCAAAAGTTGGACAACTGTCAAGGTGCACAAACAACCATCAAGATTTGTGTGATGCTGGGTCTTGCAGAATGTTTGCAGCTTGCCGTTCATTTGCATTTACCCCCGCCAGTGCCTCGTAATTCTATGTGGATACACGGGTTACGGCTTTATTATAAGCAGCATGGTCATTAATGTGGTTTGGACCTTCAACAGGCTGAGGAAGAGAAGTTGTGCAGGTTATGTTCTTTGTTTCCCGAGCCTTGGTTCTACGTGGCTGCATTGAGGAAGCCCCAAACAGGCATGATAAGCCCTAACCTTCTCTCTTAATAATTTATTTTCTTTAGTATTTGGGTAAATCAATCTCTACAAATTTTATTTTTGTTTGAATTCTGTAGAGATGGGTTTCGGATGACTTATAATTATAATTGCATGAGGTGATCTCTCTCCCTTTACCCGTTTATCTTAATTACTATTTGACAAGAAGAAATCTCTCCAGTGATTCTCTCTTATCGATCTTATAAAGTTGGTTTATCTTTTTGCCATGATTATTCCTGTGAACAGTGGTTTCTATAGAAAATATTGTGGTGTGTGAATGAGATTTAGAATATTCCTTGTATTGTTTTTATTTGTAGAACATGGCTTGAAAATAGGAATTTTCTTGGAAGACTATGTTTGTCTTTTAATGTGGTTTGATAACAATATAAACCCCTTTAGAATTGGGGGCTTCTAATTGAGAGTCATACTAGTTTAATTGGTCTTTCTAGATAGCTCCATCTGAGTCATTCGATTATCATTTACCTTGGGGATTATGGAAAACCCCTCACCAGGCCCTCTACTATTATTATTACTATGAGCTTATTATTAGATCGGAACCCTCCGAAGCATGTGTTAATGGGTTTTCTATGACCTTTATGAATATGTTATGCCGCAAGTCATAATCTGTGTGGATAATTCTTTGGCTTAATTTTTGAGGCACTCCTTGGACCTTTGGATCGGTTAAAGTAATATTGGATACATCGACATTCTTCAAGTTTGATTGATTTGTGATACCCTCATGCATACGAATTCGTGCAACGCTTGAAATATAAAATTATAAATTTATCTTATACTTTGACCTTGAAGCTTGTCAAAAGACTTTTGGTAGGAAAATGATGAATAGGGAAGTTAAGATAACTACCCTAAAATGGAGTCATGTATAGCCTTAAGTAAAGGTGACAAATACTACATAATGGAACCGTGCTTACCATGTATGACAAGTAAGGATATAAGTCGACCAGAAATTATTTAACTTCATTTTTATAGAACAACTATTAATACCCATAGATTGGGGTATGCAAGTGGAGGTTGAATTAGTTAACAAGGTATATTATGTTATCAGTAAACCGTAAGGATAAATATGTTATTTCAATGCTTGGTTAAGGAGTGGAATATTTCAGTTATTACGATGATTATTATTTTTAGCTAAAAATTGATACTCGCATCTTATTAGGAGTTGAGATAATGTTGATACTTGCATTCATAGTGGCTTGGGCTGCGCTTGCATATCTTAGCTAGTCAAATGTATCTTTGGCATATTACCAACAGATGATAGTATTGTCGGTCATAACTCATTCTTATGAGTTGGACTCTTTTACTAGAAGAAATATATAAAGACATGGAATAAGCAACCAAAAGGACACCTAAATAATACATGAACCTGTGGATTGGTGGAATCCTTGTTAATATAATTATAATCTTAAAATTATGGGATAAATATCCAAACTATACTTACATACCACTGATTATCTATGAAGGTTTGATACTTGGGTAATATCGATGAACAATGTAAGATTGATACTTGTATTTAATATATAAACTTAATGTCGTTGGTGCTTTTATTTAATTGAAAGATAATCTTGTTAGACACTTATATATGTGAAGTAGGTCGAGGGTATTAGGTGAGCGTCATTATTATTTACTGTAATTTAAGTATGATTAATTACATGATTAAGGTTGTATATCTAGTCTCTTGGAATGGTGTTCTTATGTAAGCAGATCTTAAGGAAGTGAACATTAATGAGTATGAAATGCATTATCATGAGATGTGCGCTTAAGTTTTAAATGTATGTTAGAAATTATTTGATAAGGAGTATTGCAACTTTCATTTATTTAAATACTAGATGGCATAAGTTATTAGGAGAGGTTTATATCTTATCATGCTCAGTTCTAGCGAACTGACTCTAGATAATATTTGTGCAGATGGATTATGCGAGTAGATTAAAGAAAAGAGTGTAAAAGTTTCATCACCAAATTATGAAGTTCTTGTAGAAAGTTCAATGCGTTGTAAATTTTGTAACTTTGCTTGCAAAGAGTTTAGAAGATCTCTTGCCTTGGTATGTTTGGAAAACTACGTGGTGAAGTGTTCTTTCCTTTTGTTGTTAGACTAGTTACTTACCTTGGTGAGATATGATATTCAATCATTACATTGGCATAAGTATTGTAAAACCTTGTTTTTGAGAATAAAGTGTTAAGTCAAAACTCTCTGACTCCTTGTAATGATGTGATATAAGTAAGATTAAATGGAATGGTTAACCCTTATAAGTTAACTAAAATATATGTATATTCGAGATAAATTAATGTAGAGATGACTTACCTGAGAACAAGAGAAGAAAATTTTGAAACCCCACAATCTATCTCTCAGCCATTTGGAAAGTAAATTCTTTTACTCCTTGTTAATACTTTTAGCGAAGCCTAAGTAAAGTTGTTGTTAATTCTGGTTAAGAGCCCTAGCTTCAATTTAAATACTCCTCTTTCTTGATAAACGAATTAAGTAAATAAATGTCATAATAGAGAAGATTTAAAGATAATTACTCAATGTCAAAGGAATAATCTTGGCTTGGCAAGTTGAATTATACGGATCATATCTTGAGCCTCCTTGAAAACGTAAGCTAAGAATTGCAAGATGTCCTTTTAAAATAAATAACCCTCAAGAATATCTCCTTGTGGTTGGCCCTAACTGTAAGTGTGTTATGTGATTGGACTTCTATGTTGTCTTGTCAAAAAGAAAAGTAAATTGTCCTTGATATGTGTGAACGTTTCCGTTCTTGCCTTTATGGCCATCCTCAGTATCAAGTTGTTCACATTGTTAGTTGTATACTTGGTGACGACATGTTGCGTCATGTTATGTGTTAAGCAAGTAAAAAAAAAAGTTATCCTGTATTTCACTGTGTTGTTCGTGTGTGATTATTTGGGTCTTTACATTTCCTGTAGGCGGATCGACATGTTCCCATGTTTGATTTTTCTTGAGTGAGTCGATTTCTATATACATAGCTTTCTTCCACTAAGGTTGACTGAGTGCTTCACGAACATTATCAAGCTCAGAGCTATTAATCAATGAACTCATGAGTGCAAAGTTTACCTCATTTCTTGTTTGACTCCTTATTTTAACTCTGGATGATGTATCTGGGATTTTTTGAAAATGTGAGTCTTTGATGGTTTTTTACCCACTTCAAATGAGAACTTGATAGATTTTGAGAATAACTGTGTCGTTGTCATGTGGATTGATGTGAAGTCACATTCTCCAGTTCTCCAAGGTCAACAAATATCTCTCCTTGCAACATTCCTTTTCTGTGAGTAGTCTCTTTTGGCTGATCATCTGATTCGTAGACTAGTCGGTGAGAGGTGGTTGGTAGTGGTTCTTCTATTGTGACTACTGAGTCAAAGGATGACTCATCATAAACCACGTCCCGACTCTTGTATATTTTCTTTGTCTTAGGATCCATGAGGTGGTATGCCTTTGAGGTAGTGCTATAGCCAAGAAGGATGCACGGTAGTGTCTTTGGCTCAACCTTCTTTCTCTTCTGATCTGGGACATACATATATGTTGTGCCCAAATATTTGTAAATGAGAAATTGATGGCTTTCTACCACTCAATACGTCTTTTAAAATTTTTTTTTGAATCTTTGTCGTTTCCCTATTGAGAAGATATACAACTGTCTATACTGCTTCAACCCAATAGTGTTCCTCTATCTATGCTATTGTTAGCATGTAGCAAGCCATCTCCATCACTGTGTGAATACATCGCTCAACAATGCCATTTTTTTACGGTTTGCGGTTAGGTTCTCGCTTAACACCTTGTTGATTCAGGAATTCGAAGAAGTTCTTTGATGTGAATTCCCCCCTTGATCTGAGCAAAGTAGAAGAATTGGTTGTCCAGTCTCTTTCACAACATGATGATAGAAATTATGGAAATGTTGAGGAGCCTCACTTTTCTTCTTCAGGAAAAACACCCACATCTTGTGAGAGTGGTCATCCACGAAAAGTTGGAAGTAATTTTATCCGTAAAACAAAGTAGGAAGCGGGTCATTCAGATCATTATGAACTACCTCCAGATGCTTCTTGGCATGGAAGGTGCTCGCCTGAAATGGATCCCTGTGTTGTTTTCCTGTAAGACATCCAAAGAAGATAGACAAGGAACTGGACAATTGGGTAGTCCATGGACCATTTCTTTTGAACTCATATGATGCAATGAACTAGCCGATAAGTGTCCATATCCAAAATTCCAAAGTGCAGTAGATTCAATTGTTGATGCAAATAAAGCTATTACAGAAGATGAAACAATATCTAAAGCAAATAACTTATCTTTTAGAAAATATCTAGCAATAATCTTACCTTGTCGCGAGATCAAGCATGATTTAATGCCATTTTGGACAAGAAATTCTACCTTTAGGTGATGATTCAAGAGTTGAGTCACTGACAAGAGGTTGCTAGTCAAGCCAAGAACATATAGTACCTTTGTAAGTGTACATTTTCGTGGTCCCCGAGTAATGGTGAATTTTCCTATTCCTTCGCAATGTATTCTTTGTCATCCGCTATCCAAACCCGATCTTTAGTGGGTCGCTTCATTTAGTGAGTCAAACATTTTCTTATCACCCTCGACATATGCTTACCTACACCGGAGTCTATCAACTATACTTTCTTCGTGGATTGTGAGGTCTAAGAGACTAGTACAAGATTCTTACCACAATTGGCTCCTTCCGATGTATCCTCATCGATTCATTATCTCTTTGAGTAGAAAGGTGTCCCTTATGCTTTCTTCGGCGAGGAAGACATTTTGATTTTTGAAAATCATCACTCTCGGATGTGTTTGTTTGGCTCGAAGACCCTTTTTCAAACCATTGTACCAACAATGATCAATGTCATGAGTGTTGGTTCTGTAAATGTGACACGACCTCTTTGAATTTTTATCTTTTTGTTGTTGATTTGGTTTCAGTTGAGTTGGCATCTTTGGGGGACCCTTCTGATTCTTCTAGCCACAGTATGGCTTTGAGAACAGGGCTTTATCCCGAGTCTCCTCTTGGGTTAAATTGATGGCTTCTTCTTCCCGTTGTAGAATTGTTGGACCAGAGAAATGTAAATGTCTGAATAAATTTATTCACAATGAAGAGTGTATTAATACAGGAGAGAATTCAGTTAGCAGGTAACCACCTGTAACTGATAGGTCGGTTATATATAACAATGTATTAATTATGCCAACATTCCCCCCCTTAATACATTGTTTTTACAAATCTACCCCAGATTCATCATCTTGTTACGTCATGACATGTCCTATTTGCTTCTTGCAACAAGGACTTTGTCTGGATTTTCTTGAATCTCTGCGACAGATGTGCTCTCGTTTGTAGAGAAGTGAGCTCAAAGCTCGTGTGGTGCGCCACAGATGTGCCTGAGGGCATTTAATCTCGCATTTGTCATCTGGATCGACACAACTCTTCTCCGTCTATATGTCGAACAAGACTCAGTCCATTATGTCCTCGGATTGCAAGTTTTGGAGACTGGCTAAGAGTAGATACCGATGCTCTTCGGTTCTCTCAAATGCGGCACGTCTCTATGGTTGCTTGCAATGCTGCTAACATCTCTGGGCATGACTTTCATGCTCTCAGACTGTTGCATGGGATCATAGGCTGGTTGTTCGCGTCCATCTTTGATAGCAAATTTGATGAATGAATGAAGGGGCTTAATCTCGTTTTGTTCCGATTTGATTCAAACAAATTCCACATGTCTCTTGATCTTTTGTACGATGCGCTTGCTAATGTATCGTGCATGGTCTGCGAACAATAGTTGAGAAGATGTTGGGGGAAGGAGTCTACCAACGCACACCTGGGTTTTCGGTGGTCGATGCCACTCATGTCAAACTCCACACAGTGCTTATAAATTGGTCAGTGGTCATTGCCACATGCTCTCTTCTCCTTCTTTTGTGACTTCACATGTACATCTCCCAACAGCCATTCTTACGATCTTAATGTAATAATGGCCAAAATGTATGAGCAAATCAACTCGCATAATCTGCCAGTCAATACTTTATACAATAAAATGCCAAGATAGACACATCAATCACTGTTCATTCGCAATGTTAACATCCTGAAGAAATGTGTATTTGGATATTTCCCCTTTTAGACAGCGCAGATATAAGTGAGTAAGAAAAGGGACACAACAGCGGACAGGGATGAATACAAAAACGGTTTCATAACTACCTGCTTCGTCCTGTAGTCTTCTTTCTTCTCCCACGCGCCTTCCTTGGCGGCGTTTCCTCACGGATTATTGAAAATCAGATTTGGTGATGACCATAATAGCCACATCTCGCTGGATTAAGACTTGATCCTTTGCCAAGCAGATCTCCACGCACAGGTTCAGGCGCTGCAAACCATGCGGGGCTCCTCCAACGCCAAATACCCTCTTCAAAACTGTCACGCGCTTCACGCGCTTCCTTGGTCGCCTTTACAGTCTGCGCTGGAATCCATCATTGGTATGGTGATTTGGCAACTCAATACTTTGCTGATCAAGATGTATTATGTGTTGGTCGCGTAACAGAGGAGGATCCAAGCCAGATCGTTGAATAGTCTATAATAGATGTTGTCCTTGTTGGTTTCTCTAACTTCTGTCAAACTGTTAAATGCAATTTCCACGCAGGAGGGGAAGCGGTGGTTCCAGGAAGCACTCCATCCATTATCTACACGCTTCCACGCTCCTGCTTCCACGCCGCTCTGATACCACTGTTGGACCAGGAGAAATGTAAATGTCTGAATAAATTTATTCACAATGAAGAGTGTATTAATACAGGAGAGAATTCAGTTAGCAGGTAACCACCGTAATCGATAGTCAATTATATATAACAATGTATTAATTATGCCAACAAAGAAGCAAGTTCATGAGTTCTTTGAATGCCACTCTTTGTTTAGATACATTAATCTGTTGTAACAAACAATTAGAATTAAGAAGGGAGTTCTCTCAAGGTAATCGACACGAGAAGTTTTCCATTCACTATTTCACCGAGCACTAATAGCTATGATGATCGCGGCTCACCACACGATGTAAGAACTCCTCAACTTTCTCATCGACCACATAGAGGGTGTGTAGATTTGACTGAAGATGAAGGATCTTAGTTTGATTTTTGGCTTCATAAATGGTTTCCAACTTGTCCCAGACCCTCCTTTGGTTTCTCCACATTCCAAACATGTGGTTTCACATCATCACTGATACTGAGCATTATCGCATAAAGGCTTTAGCACTAGCCATATCATACTTCATTAATTCATCAGGGGCTATGGGAACGGTCACAGATCTAGTGACGATGCCCCATAATCCTTCAAATTGAAGGATCATCTGCATCTTTGTTTTCCAGGCCACAAAATTTGGCCCTTTAAGTAATTGAGCATCCGAGAGAAGAAGTTTTGGTGCAGACATTGTAAAATATATATATATATATATTTATTGATTCCAAGAGATATTACAACTTTACTCACTGATGAGAAGTACTAGCTAGTATATGCTTGCAATACTCATGTGCTTTGAGAGATGATGATGCTTTGTGGGGCATTCGTCTTTGTCTTCATAATTGGTGTCATACTTGGCTTTTAGTTCTTCTCGAACTCACTTTGCTTGACAACTGACATCGAAAAGGAAATACTCCAAGAGTCCTTTGTGAACTAGTTCATCAAAGACAAGGTTTTTGGTGTTGCATAGCTCGTTGAGTAGTGTAAAGTAGAACTCGAAGCTTTCAAGATCTTCTAGATGGTTTTCTTCGGCTTGCGAGTTGATGTTGCAGCTTTTAGCAATCTCGATCATGTCATTCACACTTTTCATTCAACATGGATTTGAGAGACTCCACGCTACTTCTTCAAAAAGTATCCACGTAGGTCCTTGCACTTCCTTCACCATGCAAAGGTGTGAGTGACTCTCCACATGAAAGGTAGATGTTTACTCGTATTTTAGTGCGAAGTTGGTAGGTGTTTACACGGCAACCTTAATTCCTCGCATAGGGAATTGATCTTCGCTTGATTGATATTATAATACATCTCACGTGGGTACACGCCATAGAAATTAGAAGAAAAGAAGAACAATTTTGAACATAGCCACCCATTGCCACACGCTTCTTTGTTCTACCACACATACAACCAAATTTCATGTAGATAATTTATATTACATCGTTGTAAATTACAAATGTTCTACACCAAAGACAATTGTAAGCTTCCAAGAGAGAGACTTCTTCCTTTTTAATTTTCTCCCGAAGTATTCACATAGGTCACTTTTGTTTCTTCATCCACATAGCAAAAATAACAGGATTAATTTTCCACACAGGTCCTTGAGTCTCACCCCACGTAGGTTCAAATACTTTGTAGTCAAAACTATTATCCACACAATGCTTTGGAGAGAATGCAGGGGAAAATTCATCAAGGAGGGAATTGCTACATCTACGGATCACTACTTTGACTCATTCACCAAAAGAAACTTGCTTCACCAAAATCCACACAGAGTGATGTAATTGATCTCTCATTTTCACTCTGATACCAGATTGTGAGGAGCTTATAGAGGAGAATAAATAGAGATTGAATATCTCTTACTCAGTCTTATTTAATCAGAAGCACATACAATATTTATAGGGACGTGTATAAACAATACTCCCGGAATGGATGGAGTTACTCCTTGGAATGGATGGAGTTGTTACTAACAATAAGAGTGAATAATGGAATAAACAACAACAACTAGCCTAATAATAAAATACTCCGTTGACTATGCTAACAGGAAGGGATGATTGTGCACCTTCGGTTTGGTCTAGTTTGGCTCCAAACACGTCCGGAGCTTGAAGAGATTCACAGTAATCTTGCAAAGGATTTTCCATCTTTATGAGAGAAATTATAAATTAAAATAAGAGCTTCTTGTATAAATTCCACTTAGGGGGAAAGAAGTAGGGGTTAAACTCAAATAAAGCTTATGATCGCATGGCTCTGCATGTGAGTTTTATTTATTTATTTCTTTTGAATCGTTTCTTTTAGGTCTAACCGATTATGGTTCCTTTATTGAAGAGAACATAATGGAAGAAAAAGACAAACAAAACATCTGCGACACCATTGATGACCATAATGTCCTTTCACAAACTAATCTCGTACATGTCATTTCTGCAAGCAATTACAGACAAAAATTGGAGCTTCTAGTAGAATTTCCACAATGGGTAAGAACCAGGGGCTAAAATCTATTAAATATTATGAAGACACCGCCTTTTCTATGCGTGTTATTTATTTCTAAACCGTTTCTTTTAGGTCTAAACAATTTTAGTTCTTTTATTGAAAAGAACATGTGAAAGAAAAAAGATAGACAAAATATCTGCTCCATTGTTGATGACCAGAATGTTCGATCCTGCAATGTCCTTTGACGAACATATGTCATACATGTCAGGCTCAGGCAGATAGAAAGAATCCTAGCGCACGAATCAAATTATTGACAGGATCATTTATACTGTCTATCATGTATGGATGGTTACAATTACAATATGTTGTCAGATCAGCCGCCCTTGGGTTTTTTACTTGTAACCACTTGTTTCAACGTAAATATCTAAATTTTTTCCATTGGATACTTATATTGTTTGTATAAAGATTTTTGTAAATTCCCTTCATGTGAATATTTTGGCATTGACCATGTTTTAGAATTATTTATATATCAGGGATACCTTATTTAATGCCTACAAAAACCATCTTCCCTGACATTAGCTACAGGAAACTTGCATGCTATCTAAATTCACGCGTCTTGTGAAGGAATGAATGCCACTTGACTTGATAATATGGAAAACCTACAAAGGAGATAACGAAAACAAATCGGCGGTACTAGGAAAGCACCATTAAAGTGTAGCATGCCGTGATCACTTCTAGATATATTTCATCAACACTTTAATGTACACACATGATAGTAGCCGTGGATCTTCACAAACAGATCAAACTATAAAAAGTAGTGTCTAACAAATAAAATGAGAAAAAAAAGTCTCCAACCTGGTTCATGTTTTTCAGAGGATTGTGCCCCTTCAATTTGGTCTGGTTTGGCTCCACACACACCTGGGGCTTGAAGAGCTTCGAAACAATATTACGGAGGCTTAGCCACCTTTCTGTGAGCACTGTAGACAAAAATCAGATCTTCTAGTGGAATTTCTATGGGGGAGGGAGAACTAAGCGTTAAACTCAAATAAAGCTTACGATCGCACGACTTGGCTTGTAAGTGTTATTTATTTATTTCTTTTGAATCGTTTCTTTTATGTCTAATTGATTTTGGTTCTTTTATTGAATGGAAACAAAAATATAGATAAAACATTCGAGTTGCCACTAATGACCGAGATGTCATTGTCGATGCGAAATCACAACACCCCCCGAATGGCCTCAGATCTGAGTGGGGCATCCGGTGTGACTGCATAACATGGGACCATCTCTCAAGTTGTGGGACTTGCGAACTTGAGATGGACCTCCGGAGAAATCCGGATTCTTCTTCCTGATCCTAATGCTAAAATACTTCTAAGGAAGGAAATGTGATTATCGACTCCTAATCTAACAATGCCAAGGAGACAGGGAGAGAGAGAGAGAGCATGAAAGTAAATAAATCCTACACTACAGAGGTGATAGCACCAAGAAAAGGGGGTTACGATCACAATCTCGGTTGCATGAAGTGGAGAGAGGTGAGCAATGGAGAGGATGGATAGATGCATCACAGACCAAAGATAGAGTTCACATAAAACACCACTTCAAACCCATTAAACATGGGTCTCAAAACTCCGCAATAGACATCAGTATGCACAACTACCCCGCAATGATGAGAGAGGCAAGAATAGACAATAAAATCAAGAGGGATGGACGAAATGCATCACAAAACAAATTTTATTGGTTCATGTTTTCACACAATACATCATCAATGGGAAAGAGGCAAGAAAACGCCATTACAGAGCCATGAGAGGAGGCTTAAGCTCCACATTCAACCCTAGGGAAGAAAGAGAGGGGGATGGAGAGAAAAGATGACCAACCTTTTGGAAAAATGTCCCTCCTTTACAATATATAGAATAATGAGAGAAAAAGGAGAGAACAATTTGAATCTTACTTCAACCACCCGAACAATGCATTGAATTCACCTACTCCAACCACCCTAGAAAGCATTGAAATTCACCTGCAACAATGATGGGTTCCCTGAAAGATCCCATGCCTCCATTAATGTTCCTTGCTAGGCAAGAAATGAAGCTCATTCTTCATTATGGTTAGGTGGGAGACTTGACAACCTCAAAAATGGTGGACTCGAATTTACCATTCTTCATTAATGGTGATAGGTGGGTGGCAGAAATTTCCAAAAAGTATTCTCTTGTTCAAATCCAAGTTCATGGTTGAAATATATGGCTTCCTAAAGGTGCTTTGGGTTTGGGGTCTATTCGCAAGGTCCATGTGGTAGCCCCACGCATCTTAAGATTTCACCCTCTCTTTTCACTCTTGAAGTTGCAGGCGAGGAGACATGTGGCACTCGTCATGGGGCTGCTCTGCACTTTTGTTTTGGCTAAGCCCCTCTTATTGGTAGAGCACTATACCTTACCCAAGAGATGTGGAGGCTCAACACACATTTAGGACCTACTTTTTGGGTCTTAGCTTTGAAGTTGCATTGAGTTGACGCATGGCTCCTTTCGCCACCTTTGCTTGACTTCTTAATGGCCGAATCTATCCCCTTTTTCACTCTAACCATGTGGAGGGCCTCGTACATTTGGGGTCTTCGGTTTTCATACCCTTTTGGAATTGCACCGAGATGACATGTGGTGCCTTTCACGAGTCTCTGTTGCTTGGTCCCGAGTTGAATCGTATGTGAAGTATGAAAACTTTGAGTCCTTTCTTCAATTGTTTCCTATTGATCCTCTGGTTTCCTTTAACGCCGTTTGGCCTCATCACCGCCCTAATCCTCCATTGTCGAGCCTGCCTGCCCCTTGATTGTTGGATTTGAAATGTGGGCTCGCATGACTGAACCGACCATGACATTTTTCTTGTGCAAGGTCGCATTCAACCAATTTTTCTTGGGGGTAAAATTAGGATAACAGTTTGGTGACTCACGGAGACATCTACCTCGCTAGATGAATAGATCAATTGCCTTGTTGCATTAATTGGGCATGGAGTCACAAATGATAGTTTGTAGTGATCCTATTCTTAAAACTTAAACCCGATGCTTGGATTTGGTGACCCCGAACTCCTTGCCCCACCGTCAACACTCTCAATTTTCATAAGAAAATCATGGAGATGATATTTTTGAGTAGTAAAATTATATTGATCTAGGGCTTTCACCTGTCCCCTAAAATGGACTTCCTCGAAACCCAATTTTAGTTGCTTTGTATTTGTTTTATTTTTAAATTAGCAAATGTTACAAGAAACTATGGGTCTCCTTGCCGTAAATACTAAAGGTCCTGGCACATTGTACCTCCAGAGCAATATGAAAAAAACTTATACACAGATTAAATCATACATGCCTCAAATAAGACATGCAGAGTGTGTAAAAGCACTTCTGTTGCTAAAAGAAAACCTACTCCTACTCCTACACTAACCCTAACAAAGAAAAGCTAAATAAAGCCTACCATAGTTAGGAGAAATAACTTCCCTTTCTCAAAATAGGCAGCCATGTATCTGATTTGGAGCTAAACATGGCTATCATTATGAGTGAAAAATTGACAAGAGGTCAATCCTCCACCCATATCATCAAGGTATCAACATCAATAAAAATACCTCCTCAAGTTGATTGGCATTGGACTCCTGGAGGTGCTGATGGTGACCCTTGGTGCTTTGAAACTCATCCTCATGCCCTAAAATGGACATGACTAGTTTTGGCTTCTCCTTAGCTCCAATGAAGCCAAGTACCTGATAGGGCATGGTCTTGGTCCTTTGAATGTGCCCATGGTTCTGAAATTCAACTCCAAGAATGGAGTCTTCCTGTGGACCTTCCTAGATGAATGGTGTGGAAGAGATGGTATCTTTGTACTCTTTTCCTTCCACCTCTTGAGAAGAACATGGAAGATTAGGATCCTCAAACCTTGGTTCTAGAGGGTCATTGTGAAATGTAAGCTGTTACAATTGAATGCTCTCCTCCATGGCAGTGGAATCATGCGCTTGGAAGGCAGATGATGGAGGAGAAAATGATGTGATCTCCTTAGACTCCTCTCCACCGAAGAAATCCTCCAAGTCTGATAGAAAATCTACCTCCTCATTGTCTTATTGCATGTGCTCGACCTCTTCCATGGTGTCCTCTGGATCTGAAATTTTCTCACCATGGTTCCCCTCATCCTTAAACATGAAGTTTGAAAGCTTAAAATCTTCTTCAACATTATATCTTGAAGGGGATGAAGTGGGAGGAAGAAATGAAGGTTATTCTGTGGCCTACTCTACACTTGAAGCCTCTGGAACTATATGGTTCTCCTCCATAGCTGAAATGTACTCCTCTTCTTTTGGATTTGGAGTAGCTCCTTCTTCCCTCACTTGTGTTGTAGCTGAAGCTTCCACCACTTGTGGCTTGACCTCAACCTCCTCCATAGGCTTAACCAACAAGGGAATCTTTTCAATTTTGAATCTAAGAGCCAAGCTCACCAAGCTTCTAATCATCTCTTCTTTGGCTAGCTCTTCTTCTTGTTGCTCTCCTTGACTGGTTTTGGAGTCTCTCCCTGACATGGACTTGGGAGAGTAGGAGGAGTGGTGGGTGGGGTCTCCACTAGTTTTTCCTTATTTGTGGTGGAGGGGAAGGTATTTCCTTTGGCTCTTGTGGAGGGGACTTGGATTTGGAAGGGAAAAGGGTAGAAGAATTGAGGTGAGATGGAAGACTAGGAGATGGAGAAGAGAAACCAACACTTGGGGCAGTAGATGGGAAGCTTGGAAATTGAAGCTCCGGTTGAGATGGTGTTGATTGAGAAAGAGGAAAAGAAAAGCTATGAGATGGTGGACTTACCCATTGACAAGGTTTTCTGGCACCAAGCTCGTAGGCCTCTATTTCCTCCATCCACAAGTGCAAGTTGAGGAAACATTTCAACAATGAAGTCAAGCTTCTCTCATGGTTATAGTGTCTTGAAAAGGGTCGTCCCATGGACAAGGTGCCCCTAACCAATCTCGAATGCTTTCATTTGAGTTTAAGCACTAGACTACACCATGCTAGCCTCCATTCTTTGAATCTTCTCTAAAAAACCAGCATTCTCAGTATAGTTGTTATCATCATATGCATACCCTTGCTCTTGAGAAGCCCCATAGCCAAACCGGTCTTGGAACCGCTCATAGGGGTAGCAATAGTGATTTTGGATTTTCTCATAACACTAATCTGGAGGAGTTGAGAAATACATTGGAGGCGAACTGCACTATTTTTGCTGCAAGTGTGAATTCCATGAGGGGAATGAAGTCATGATCACACAACTTTATAGAATGGGAGAAAATGAAAGACGTTGAAGGAATAATAGATGAAAATGGATGGGGAAGGTCTGCAACCTAAGAGATGGGTTGTTGACTAGATGAAGTCACCGTGATGTGTTGAAAAATGCCTCCAAAGGATGGATCTCAGAAATAACACATCAAACCTAATGAGATGAAGATGTAAAGCTCTTCCGTCTAGTCCCACCTGGCATGCCAAAATGGTTGATGTGAAATCACAAAGACCCCTCGAATGGCCTCATATCTCCATGGGGCATCCAGTGTGACTGCATAACATGGGACCATCTCTCATGCTATGGGTCTTGCGAACTTGAGATGGACCTCCGGAGAAATCTGGATTCTTCTTCCTAATCCTAATGTTAAACTACTTATAAGGAAGGAAATGTGATTATCTACTCCTAATCTAACACTGCTAAGGAGACAAGGAGAGAGAGAGACCATGAAAGTAATGAAATCATACACTACAGAGGTGATAGCACCAAGAAAAGGGGGGTTGCTGATCACAATCTCAACTACCTGAAGTGGAGAGAGGTGAGCAATGGAGAGGATGGACAGATGCATCATAGAACAAAGATAGAGTTCACACAGAACACCACTTCAAACCCATTAAACATGACTCTCAAAACCTACAATAGACATCAGAAGTATGCACAATATACCTTGCAATGATGAGAGGCAAGAAGAGACAATAAAATAAAGAGGGATGGATGAAATGCATCACAAAACATATTTTATTGCTCCATGAGTTCACACAATACATCATCAGTGGGAAAGAGGTAAGAAAACGTCATTACAGAGCCATGAGAGGAGGCTTAAACTCCACATTCAACCCTAGGGAAGAAAGAGAGAGGGGGTAGGAGAGAAATGATGACCAACCTTTTAGGAAAATGCCCTCCTTTACAATATATAGAAGAATGAGAGAAAAAGGAGAGAAGAATTCAAATCCTGATTCAACCACCCAAACAATGCATTGAATTCACCTACTCCAACCACCCCGAAAGCATTGAAATTTTCCTATAACAATGATGGGTTCCTTGACAGAGCCCATGCCTCCATTAATGTTCCTTACTGGGTAAGAAAGGAAGATCATTCTTCATTATGGTGGCGGTGGGAGACTTGACACCTGGAAAATGGCGAAATGAATTTACCATTCTTCATTAATGGTGGTAGGTGGGTGGCATAGATTTCAAAAATTCTTCTCTTGCTCGAATCGAGTTCTGGTTGAAGATATGGCTACTTGAAGGTGCTTTGGGTTTGGGGTCTATTCACGCAAGGTCCACGTGGCAGCCCTACGCGCCTTAAAATTTCTCCCCCTCTTTTCACTCTTGAAGTTGTGTCGAGGAGAGATGTGGTACCGTCCATGGGCCTACTCTACACTTTCGTGTTTTGGCTAAGCCCCTCTTGTTGGTGGAGACACTATGCCTGATCCAAGACACGTGGAGGCTCAACGCACATTTGGGACCTACCTTTTGGGTCTTAGCTTTGAAGTTGAACTAAGTTGACACGTGGATCCTTTCGCTGGCCTTGGACTTCTCAACGGTCGAATTTATCCCCTTTTTCAACTCTAACCACATGGAGGGCCTACGCACATTTGGGGTCTCCAGTTTTTTGCGCCCTTTTGGAATTGCACTGAAATGGTGACATGTGGCATCTTCCGTGAGTCTGTTGCTTGGCCCCAGTTGACTCATATGTGAATTCTAAAAAAATTGAGTCATTTCTCCAATTTTTTCCCTGTTGAGCCTCTCGGTTTCCTTTAACATCATTTGGCCTCATCTCTGGCCCTGCTCCTCCATTGTCGAGCCACCTGCCCCTTGATTGTTATATTTGAAATGTGGGCTCGCATGACTTAACCGACCCTGAAAATTTTCCTATGCAAGGTCACATTCAACCAATTTTGATTGGGGGTAAAATTTGGATAACCGTCATATCCCACAATGTCCCACAATGAACAGATCTCATACATGCCAATTGTGCAAGCAATTGTAGATGAAAATTAGACCTTCTTGTAGAATTTTTATTAAGGGGTGAGAACAAGGGGCTACACTCTAATAAATTTTACGATCACATGGATCTTCCTATGAGGATTATTTATTTATTTCTTTTGAATCATTTCTTTTAAGTTTAATTGATTTTAGTTCTTTCATTAAATACAACACAAAAAAGAAAAAAGATAGACAAAACATCCACTCGGCTACTAATGACCAAAATATTCGATCTCATGATTTACATTGATGAATCAATCTCCTACATGCCAGCCAAAGTGGATAGAATGAATCCCAATACATGACTTAGATTAGTGAAAGGATTCTTTATACAAAGATATCATATGGATGGTGGTAATTACAATATGTTGTTAGAGCCCCTTGGCTTTCTATCTGTAAATATGCATCTCAATGTAAATATCTATAGCATTTATGTCGTCACATACGGCTAGAATGTCTAATCCCATGATGTGTAGGGCAGGCACAAACATGACTAGGGATTAAATTTCACGTCTATTTAGACATGTTTGTGTTTTTAAACGTAAAAAATAACCAAATTATTTTTAACCCTATCAAAGGATGATGAATTTTTTTCTCAAACTATCATATTCACGTCCACTCTATAAAATTGAAAATTTTAATATGTATGTATGTATGTATGTATATAATATTATTATAATATAGAATCACGGGGATGACTTGTCGTAGTTGATTGTCAGTGTCTCAAATCTTGTGCGATACTATTACCTTGCAAAATCTAGATCATGACTTTCTCCTAGACACTCTAGGTTTTGAATTTTCATTTCATTTTGCAGACATTGTGCTCGATTAGCATGTGTTCACCATTCCTCTTCCCTAAGTGTGGTCTTCAAACTCTTGGGGTAAAGCAAGAGTGGCATCGAGGAGGGACAAAACCCACATAAATGGAAGATCGCTCTCTTCTACCCCTTCCGCCACTACATCAATATCTTCTATACCCATTTCACACAAATTGGGAGGAGATAATCTCTTTGCTTTGGTCTTGTGGCTCATTTTGGAGTTACATTTGGAGTATGGAACAAAGTGTTTTAAACTTATATGGAAACAAAAATTTCTTACATATCAATTTAATTGTATAAATTTTATGAATATGTAATTGTATACATTAGTTAGTCATGAAAATAATACATAATATTAAGACAAGTATCTTGGTGGGGTAATACCCTTGTATCCTTTCTATGCCATTATAAATCATTTGAAATTTTCATATAAAAGATATATATATTAGATTGCTAGTGAGAGAAATCCTAGTTATAAGATAATATTAACATATTATTTTCACCTATTAGTTTGTGACATTATAAATTAAACTTGCCAAAAATAAAAATAAAAATAAATTAAAAGAAGGATAAAAGATTAATTCATACCACTTTTTGAGCGCTACATATATAGGTGATATGTGCCCAAGTACAAAGGCCAAATGGATTATTTCTAATTAAACATATAATGGCAGGAGGTATTCAAAATTTATGATTAGAGCATCACTCAACGCTATTCAATAACGGTATTATCTGTGGAAAACATCAATGGTAGGAAACGACAGACAACATTTGAAGGGAATCGTTAGCGATTGGGTTCCTATTGCGATATGTGTTCATGTCCGTAGTGATCAAATTTGAAGGGCTAGTACCAATTTCATTATGAAGGGAAAGTATTGGACCAACCCTTCAACAATGAAAAGTAGTATAATCATTTTACACTTCATATTAAAAGAGTAAATCAATCACAAGTGTCACAAAAATTGAACACTTTTTACAAAGAGAGATTAAATTTTTAAATGAGTGATTATACAAATTAAAAATGTCACTGTATTTGTCTAATAAGATTATCTCCACTTAAAATGTAATAAATTCCATTTCATAAAATAATGTAATGAATAAGATATATTTTGAGATCCAATAAAAAATTTTAAAATGAAACTCTTTAATCGACATTAGAATTCTAAAGTGACAAACTAAAATTTCAACACAACAAGGTTATTTCACTCAAATTTAATTCATTAAGTATAAGAGGAAAAATAATTAGTTGCATACAAAACAATCATGTTTCATCTAATAAATAGGATCAAGAAAAATATCAAAGTACCAAAATTTCATGTGCTCGAAATAGAAATGTTTCTTGTGCTCACCTCAATGTGAGCAAAACATAGCATCAACACATTTTTAGGATCCCTTCCAAAAGGAAAATACCTAAAACACAAAATGGGATACAAGTCATTACAAGACAAATTGATGAATATTTAGACCTTTATGATGAACATTTATGCATGCAGTCCTTTCTACCCATGTAATAAAACATAATGCCCTTAACATCTTCTTCCATATGCTTTGGATAAGTAAAAGACCTGCATGCTATGTCACCAAACCCTAATAGTTATGTTGGGAAGGGAAGTCACGTCGACCACAGAACTCCGACCCTATTCAACATGGTGGTGGCTCCATTCTTTCCTCTTTTTTGGATGAGGATGGCATGAGAGGTGACCCTCCCCTTGATGATGGAAGTTTTACTTCCTATGACAAAGGCTTTATCCTCGCTGCTCTTCCCTATTTAGCTAATAGCTCCGATGAACTATGGGTGGCTTTAAATAGGTTGGGATGGGAAGGGAGAATCTTCTCTCCCCTACATCCATTTGTTAATTCCTCTACCCAACAAGACAAAGTGATTGGGAAGGGCAGACATGCTTCTTCTCTCGCCCCTAAATAGACCTCTCATGATGACGGGAGCTTGGGTGGTCTTGGGCTCGATCCCACTGCTTACACAAGCATCCGGTTATGCAAAAAACATCTATTTTAGAAGTGGCTAGGAAAACTGTAGGTAAATAGGGAGGAAAAGGAGGTGTACACGTGTAGCCCAAAGATTATCACTCACAAAGCAGAAATCGAAGTCATGTCCCAAAGACCTATTTCCTAAGATATTCATGGCTGTGAATTTTGGGTCTCCTGCTAATAATGTTAATGGGAGTCTCTCATTTAGAAAAATACCGCAAATGAAGCCGTAAATCAAAACCGTGCGACTGTGAGAAAAACCCATGTGTAACCTTTGGGGATGAAGTCCTAGAAACAAAATCATTTTATCAAGATCATGCCCGATTTGTAGATTCACTGGACTCTGGCCTAGCCTACTTATACTACATGAATGGATCTCCAAGCATTGGATCCCACTTCTCAAAGATAGGTTAGATCTTTACCCTTGTGCTAAGGGAATTTTTATTGTTGTTTTTTAATCCATAGCTGATAAGGACGTCATTGCTAAACAAATTTGGGTCTTCCAACAAAAATACCTTATTCTAAAACCCTGGTTTCCATCATTCAACCCTCTCACTGAATCATTTTCCCGCAAACCGATCTGGATCAGATTACCCCACCTACCTCTTCAATTTTGGGATCAAAATTGTCTGATAGCCATTGGCAATACCTTGGGCAACATCATCAACATTGACTCCCAAACCTCTGATTTCACACATACTACCTATGCAAGAATACTTGTTGAGGTTGATACTTCAAAGGATCTTCTAGCTCACATTGAGCTGAAGGTACAAAATTGAACTTGGACTCAGCCTCTGGACTATGAGGTTCACCTTTTAGATGTCAAAAATGTTTCTCTTTGGGACACTCTATTGCTAATTGTGAGATGGTAAAACATAAAAAGGAAAATGCTAACTAGTGGAAAAATGCCCTCCCAGAACATTTGGTATTTGAACCTAAGGATATTTCTATTTCTGATGATGAGGAGGAAGACATTATGGAAATGGTCCCCGAAACCCCTTTGAGAGAGATCACAACTCATGCAAATAAGGAGGCATCCTGGAGATGAAACACAAAAGACTGGAAACACTGAACCAAGTGAATTTGTAGCGCTAAGGAGAATGTTCCTCCTAGATGTTCAAACAATACATATCAGTCGATCGTAGATCTTGAAGTTTGTATTCCTTTACAAAAAGCTTCTGATGATTGGATTACAGTTCGTAACAAGAAGAAAACTGCCGCACAAAAATCAGCGGATAAGTTATTGATTTATTGTTGTTTGATTGTTGTTTTGTTGTTGTTTTCATTTGGTTTTGGTACTTTTCTTGGCAGATTACTTTTCTGATTTTGGGCTGTATTGTTAAATCCTGATTTTGATCATCTTTTTATCCTGGTTCAATTGTTATATCTGGTTTTTAAGCCTTGTTGTACAAGGGTACAATTATCCCTTTCAAAAACTATTTACACATGATAAAAAAACATTTAGACCTTTATTTAAACCAAGTCAAATGTTCTTGACAAGTATTCATTAATTATTTTGAAAAAAAATATTATTAAATTAGTAATAAAATATTGAAAACATTTATCTAAACTTCTAAAGAAAATAGTTTTATAAATAAAAAACAATAAAAGTGATTCAAATATTTAACCATTAGTGATTTTCGAAGCCCCAATATATAAAATATAACTCTATAAAAATTCACCACGATAAATCCGATAGGGAGGAGTTATTATTTTGACAATTTTGAATTAGATAATATTTAATAAAATAATTTAGAATAATTTGTATAATCATGCAACACTAAAATATCATATATAAGGTTGCACTAATAGAGGGTCATGGATTCATATTCCTTACCTCTTCATGTTTGGCGAACTACTCCTCTCTGCAATGTAACCTTCATGAAAACACCATGAAATATCTTCGGTTAGGGATGTGAAGACTTATTTCAAGAAAATCAATACATGTGAGGAGAATTCGGCTTACCATTTATGTGGAATTTTTTCCCCTTGTAGGAGAAATGAAGAGGATAAATTCAGACTTAACAATATGGTAAATATTGATAGCAGGATGAGCAAGGGTGTAGCTCCAACTGTACTAAAATTCAAAGAAATGTCGTTGCTCCTTCCTGTAAATTATAATATCTGATTCTGTAGCTTAATTTGTATGAATCAGTCTACCCCTCAGCCCTGAATACGAATTAGAAAATGATGAAATCGTTGGTTTCCTTCAAAATATTAACTCATACAACACCCTCTCCATTGTCCAGGTCTCCAACTACGATTTTTAATGTGTAGGTATACCGTGTAAGTGTTTTAAACTCAAATCGAATGTATTATGTGACCCAATTTTTCTAAACAATTTTCAAATCAATAATAACCTTAGTTGTTAGCAATATGCATTGAGGTGAGGCATGTAACAACATGCTTAGTGACTGCAGTGGTGTTCAGATTCCATATTTCCCTATTGGCATTTAAGACGGTCTGAGTCGAGTCTCCATTCTCTAATAATACAAACACCTTTTTTATTCTTTGTTCATAGTCAATATTTCAACCATTAGAGATTGAATGGAGTCTTGGAAGGTGGGATTCGTGAGAGGTGGGAGTCAACGGTCTTCTCAGCTTGTAGCCGCAACCCGCCAATGCCATAACTTCCTAATACCTATCTTGATTCCTAATCCAATTTTGAATACTAACAGTGAACGCCCCTATTAATTACATTATGGGACTGGGAGACCATTCCAGGAGCTCATAAATACATTATAGTGTGAGCTCGTAAATCTAAATGTGAATCATGTGATGGTTAAACATTTATGGTGGAAGTAAATTAAACTAGAAACAATGAATTAAACTGGCAATTGGCAAATTTTCAACAGAGCCCTTCACCGGACATTTTACAAAAAATATAGACCTTCAATTTTGTCAAACAATTTTTGCATTATGATTTTTTTACGGGAAAAATTAACAACACACTTCTCTGACGTGTTAGAATCCCTTTGACAGGTTGTGACGTATGCAATTTCAAACACTACATGTCCGTAACCTATGTTCACCATGAAGATGGTAGGAATGTCGAACTCGGCGGTAACTACTTTTTCTAATTTACAAGACACAGAGACGTGGTTTAAATACAACTCATTTTGGAATGAATGTGACTCCTGAAAATCCAGCAAGGATTTACACAATTGCCTTTGGATTTCAACACAATATCCCTCCACCAATTCCGCTGGTACGATTTCTAACATTTATCAGATTCAGTCGATTGGCATCCAACTGGTATACGCCTTTGACGTAATGAGTTACAAAACAAATGATAATGTGCAATACAATAATGATGTTTAATTTATATTCACATAGGATTTCAATACATTAAATATTTGACAAGTCAAACTCCAAAAATAGACATCTTTTTACACTTGAAAATGCATGCTCGACAATGTCAATATAGCTGCCTAAAAAATGATCTAATAAAGAGTAGAGTGTTTGGAATGCTTTAGGAAATTACCAGGATTGTTTGGAATGCTTCAAATTAGTGAAAAGTACAACTCTAAAAAAATTAACAATTTTTTTTTCTTGATTATGGCATTTTTCTTTCTCAAATCTTTATATTGCATGACATATGGTTTCTTGTTTAATAAATTATTCATTGCTCAAGGAAACTCTACTTGCAATTGTAAGATAATAAAACCTAGAGGATAACAATTGATCATTGTGACTTGTATTAATAATTAGCATGTATGATTAGTTGGGATTTTTTAATTTATTTTATTTATTTTCTAAAAGAGGATGAACGAGGTTAAGTTGTGCTTATTAACAAGTGTTAGAAAAGTAAGATTGTCTAGAATTTTCTAGAAAAAATAGAAGTTTAGGAAATAAGAAAAATCTAGAAATTAGAAGATTTTGGGTATGAAAAGTAAATTAGAAAACTCTAGAATATAGAAGCTTCTGGATTTTTATAATCCAAGTCTATAAATTTGTAACTATCTTCACCAAACAACAAATTGAATGAACAAGTTGTATTGCACCACGTGGATTGGATGTAAATTGGATTGTTGAATTAATAAAAAATATCTTTGACTCTTCTCTTATTAAAATTTTTGCTCTATCTATTAAATATTTTATGTTTTGTGGGCATGTGCTTTTTCATGCTAAAGAGTTAGGAATTTTCAACAAAGAACACTAGATATTGATTTTTTTTAAGAGGCTGAGTATTTAATTTTTATTGAGGGGCTGAATATTGATTTTTTTTTATAAAAAAATTACTCTAACATGGGTTCTTCAAATGAAGGATTTCCAATCTTCAATGGAAGTGGTTTTGCAGATTGGAAGATTGCAGTAAAGAATGCTTTGAGGGAAAAAGCTTTGTGGAGGATTGTGAACAAAGAAATTGGAGAACCACAAAAATGATAAAGAAAAGGAATTTTGGAAATGTAAGTTGGAGCAAGCTAGAGGAATAATTGGTAAAGCATTGAGCCCAAATATTAATAGAATATTTATTGATATTGATGATCCAATAGAGCTATGGGAAAAATTAGAAGAAGATTATAAAGATGTAGACATTGCTAGCATGTTTAGTATAGAGGAAAAATTGGTGAATTTAGATCCTACTGATTTTGAGAAAATGAGTGATTATTTTAATGAAGTTACATATTTAAATACTCAGTTGAATAAAATAGGTAATGCATACACAAAAAAAAAAAAACATCAATTGATTGTTATGTTTGAGAGTAAGCTCCCCCAACCTTACAAGGTTTTTAAATGAATCAAGGGTTATTCAATTAAATCCAAGTACTCCCAAAAACATTTGATCAATTTTACAAATCAGTTTTAGATGAAGAGATTCAACTTATTAAAGAAGGACATATTAAGAAAAATCATGCATATGTAACTAAGAGTAAATTTTTTTAGAAATATTGATGAGAAGAAAAAGTGGAATAGTTATAGTAAAAATCAAAATAATGATGGATCTAACCATTTTTCTAAAAATGATGGTGTAGAAAAGAAAGTTGGAAGAAGACTGATTATTTGCAGGTATTGTGGAGGCAAAAATCACATTGAGAAATTTTGTTTGAAGAAGAGGGCCAATGAAAGGCAACAATACAAGCCTAAGCAAGAAAGGTTTAAGGATGGGAAGATAGATAAGCATAGCTTCGTGGCAATCTCCTTCAAAAGAAAAGGTGAATCAAGTATGGAGGTAATTTCTAGATCTAAAAATGAATCTAGTGTTAAGGGGGGGTACTTTGTTTCGACTCCAATAAAGAATGGATTTTAGATTCAGGAGCATCATCTCATATGACTGGGATAAATATCTATTTATTGATTTTGAAGAAGGGAAAAATTCAGATCAAGAAATCAATATTGGAAATAAAATGAAACTTCGGGTGTTAGGAATGGGGACTGTTGGAGTAACTAATGGAATTTTGAAAAATGTTTTATTGGTTGAAGGATTAGGGGTGAATCTTATTTCAGTATATAAAATTTCTCAAGCTGGTTATGAGTTTGTTGTCACTGTTGATCAAGTCATTGTTAGAGATAGAAAAGATCCAAGAAATATGATTGTTATTGGTAGAGTGGATCACAAGGAATGTCTCTTTAAATTTTTTGGATTTGTAGATGATGAATATATAGTCTCCAATGATTTTATTGCTAAGACAAATTATATGTCAAAACTTTGGCATGCTAGACTAAGACATATTAATTATAGAAAATTGCAAGACATGGTATGGATGAATATGGTTAGAGGATTAACAAAAAATTCAGCTTTTGATGGAGTGTGTGAAGGATGTGTGTTAGGTAAAAACCATCGAGATCCTTTTGATTCAGGTAAGGCATGGAGATCTAATCATCCACTACAACTAATTCATAGTGATTTATGTGAATCAGTTATCCTTCCCTTTCAGGCACTAGGTATCTTCTCACTTTTATTGATGATTATAGTAGGAGAGTATGGGTTTATTTTCTAGAAAGGAAAAGTGAAGTATTTGAATTTTTCAAAAGTTTAAGGCATTGGTTGAAAATCAAAGTGGAAAAAGAATTAAGTGCTTAAGGTCAGATAATGGGGGTGAATATTGCAAATATGCATTTGAATCATTTTGTGAAAATAATGGTATTAAGATACAACGAATTGTTCCATATACCCCTAAACAAAATGGAGTTCTGAAAGGATGAATAGAACTCTTTTAGAAATGGCTCATTGTATGTTGCATTCTAAGGGTTTGCATAATAAATTTTGGAGTTTGGTTGTTTCTTGTGCTACACATATTATAAATAGAATCCCCACCAAAGCCCTCATGAATGTCACTCCTAAAAAATCTTGGAGTGGAAGAAAGCCTCATGTTGGGTATTTTAAAGTGTTTGGGTGCATTGCTTGGGTACATATCCCTGATGAAAAAGGAAAAGTTAGAACCAAAGAGTCATAAGTGTTTGTTTATGGGGTATAACAAAGAATCAAAGGCCTACATGTTATATGATTTGGTAACAAAGAATATTTTTATTAGCAGAGATGTAAAATTTGATGAGCATTCTCAAATTATAACAAATACTTCCCATGATGGAGATTACATTGAGGCATGCACTACTTCTAATGATGATAATATTATTGATAGTGAAATGACTAATGTTTTTTATCAACATATTTCTATAGCTAGTGATGATGAAGGAGAAGATGATTCAGCCAGAAAAAGACAAGGAGTATTGAAGAGATATATAGAGAAGGTTCAAAAACTCAAGGAAGGAATATAAGTTCTCTCATGGCGAAAGTCTTACAGATAAATGATCCAGTCTCATATGAACAAGCTAGAGGAAGAAAGAATGGGAGCAAGCTATGAAAGAAGAATTTGATGCTTTACAAACAAATAATACTTGGGAACTTGTGCCCCTTCCTAAAGGTAAGCATGTTATTGGTTGCAAATGGGTTTATAAAACAAAGTTGAAGTCGAATGGTGCTATTGAAAAATTTAAAGCTAGATTGGTTGCTAAGGGATTCAATCAAAAGGAAGGTGTTGATTATGAAGAAACATTTTCCCCTGTTGTTAAAATGAATACCATTAGAATTATTCTTTCTTTAGCTGCTAGTTTTGGATGGCATATTCATCAAATGGATGTTAAAAATGCATTCTTAAATGGAGATTTATGTGAAGAAATATATATGAATCAACCACCAGGTTTTGTAGATAAGAAACATCCAAACCTTGTTTATAGATTAAAGAAGTCTCTTTATGGTCTTAAGCAAGCCCCAAGGGCATGGAATGAGAAGATTGACGGTACTTTCAGCTTCATGGGTTTAAAAAATGTAAATCAGATCTAAATCTTTATGTGAAGAGAATCCAAGATGAGATTATTGTTGTTGCAATTTATGTAGATAATTTGCTCATTGTTGGACCAAATATTGAGTTGATCAATGATTTAAAATCAGATCTTAAAAGGACATTTCAGATGAGTGATTTGGGTGAACTAAACTATTTTCTTGGATTACAAGTTTGTAGACTAGATGGAGGATTGTTTATTTCTCAATCCAAATATGCTTTGGATATTTTAGAAAAGTTTAACATGTTGGAGTGTAAACCAACCTCTACTCCCTATCAATCTGGAGTCAATCTTAGTAAGGAATGTACTTCCAAGGGGTAGGTCCAAAACTTGTTGGTAGCCTTGTTTATCTAACTCATTCTAGACCAGACATTTGTTTTACAGTTAATCTTGTATCCAAATTTATGCAAGAACCTAAAGAAATTCATTGGCTGGTTGTGAAGAGAATTATGCAATATGTTCGTGGCACAATACACTATGGAATTCATTATGGTTATAAGTCCTCAATCTCATTGGTTGGATTTACAGATTTTGATTGGGTTGGTGATACTAGATGACAGGAAATCAATTGGTGGCTACATTTTCAAACTTGGATTAAGATCTATTACATGGAGTAGAAAAAAATAGACAACCACCTCATTTTCCTCATGTGAAGCAAAATATAGAGTAGCAAAAGAAGCAAGAAAAGAAGCAGTTTGGATTCGAAATATTTTATCTGAGCTTGGTCTTCCACAATGTTCAGCTACTACTTTGTATTGTGATAATCAAAGTGGCATATAATCTAGTGTTTCATGCTAAAACAAAGCACATTGAGATCGATGTTCACTACATTTGGGATCTTGTACAACAAACTATTGTCAAGCTCCAATATTGTCCAAGTGAAGAACAAATTGTTGATATATTCACTAAGAGTATGACTGAAGAATTTATTTTGAAGTTTCGAGAAATGCTCGACATGTTAGAGGTGAACATTAAGGGGGATAGTGTATAATGTTCCCCTCCTTTGTATTTTTTTGTAATTTTTCTAGCCAATCTTAAGGGGGATGTTAGAAAAAGTAAGATTGTCTAGAATTTTCTAGACAAAATAGAAGTTTAGGAAATAAGAAAAATCTAGAAATTAGAAGATTCTGGGTATGAAGAGGAAATTAGAAAACTCTAGAATATAGAAGCTTCTAGATTTTTATAATCCAAGCCTATAAATTTGTAACTAGCATCACCAAAAATCAAGTTGAATCAATAAGTTCGATTGCGTGAAAGCAAGTGGATTGGATGTAAGTTGGATTGTTGAATTAATAAGAAATATTTTTGAGTCTTCTCTTGTTAAAAATGTTGTTCTATATTTTAAATAACAAGTCATGTGCGAAAATCGAGCTTCGAGAGAAAGGTACATGTATAAAAAAATTATAATGGAAATGGCATTTTTGTTAGATATCAAAGTTACAAATGTCTTGATAGAATTTTATGTGAAATTTTTAAGTGTACACAAGGTATATGAATTGTTATCCATAATTCAATATTATGAATTTATTGATAGATGGTATTATGAGGCGGACTAAATAATTACATATATTTAGAGATATTATAGATGGAATTTTGTGCTAGTTGTTATAGAGTAAAGATTAGACTTATATGATTAAGATATTACATATATGTGTGTGTGTGTGTGTGTGTGTGTGTGTGTGTGTGTAAATTTTTTCTCGGAAGAATATTTAGACAAGAAACATCTTTCAACCATATATTTATAATTTTGCTAGATAGTAATTACAATTTTCATATCAAAAAATTATCTTTACCTAATTTTCTTATGTTAAGTTCATAATTATAATTAGGTCATCAAAATCATATATTTTAGAAAAATCGGAATATCATTAAAAAGACACATTTAATAAAACATTTCTACGGTGGACATAAATTATGAAAGCTTGAAATGAAATAACCATGTTATGAAAATTTTCAAGAAAGTTTAAGTATAGAGATAACTTACAATAGGGTTTGAATAAAAGGATGCACTATGATCAAGCACTAAAATACTAGGACAATAAATATATGTCCTTACATGGTGACAAGGATATGTGTACAATTGAAGTTTCGTTTACCACAGTGTAGATGTTAAAAGTGATTTTAATTTAAGAAGGCACTAAACCTAAAACTTAATCATATACATTATAATTCATATTTAAATGTAAGTAAACAATGCAAACTACTATTGCTATAGAGGAATATTAATATTATTCTAGTTTTGGACATAGACTTGGTATCTAGTTTTTCACGATATTAATGAACTTGGTATATAATATATGAATTGTTTTCCATAATTAAATATTATGAATTTATTGATAAATGATATTATGAGACATATATTTAGAAATATTATAGATGAAACTTTTGGGCTAGTAGTTATAGAGTAAAGTTTAGACTTATCTTATTAAACCGTGTGTAGATTTTTCTAGGAGGAATATTTTTGGCAAAAACCATTTTTCAACTTGTGAATTTTGAAATCATCATTTTGGTTCATACTCACGACAACGTGGATTCAAATATTGGTGAAGGTTGGATTACTTTGGAAATAAAAAGAAAGCAAAAATTGTTTTTGATCCCTTTAATATGCATTTAAGATCCTATGGGAATGTGTCTGAGGGATGATCTTGTCATTATTTTATTTCTATTTTTGCATCATTGTTGGTATTGTTGTGTTTTTGTTGTTTCTTTTGGCCGTTGGTAGAGGTATCTCCACTAGAGCCTCATCACTATATATTTTTCTCCATTGATATATGTTGTTACGGGGTAGGGTCCCCTCAACCCACTTTTACCATTAATAAAAAAATCTACTAGATGTTAATTACAATTTTCATATCAATAGATTGATCTCTAGTTAATTTTCCTATGTTAGGTTAGTAATCATAATCATATCATCAAAATCATATATTATAGGAAAACTATATTATCATTCAAAAAATAAAACATTTCTATGGTGGACATAAATTATGCAAGCTTGACATAAAATAATTGTGCTAAGAAAACTTTCAAGTGAATCAATCACCAATGATAATAAAGTTTAAGTATAGAGACAACATACAATAGGGTTTGAATCAATGATACACTATGATCAAGCACTCAAATACTTTGAGAAAGAATATATGCCCTATTGGTACCCAAATTGATTCTCCATCGGAAGCCGAGCAACATCACAAGATTGTGAAAAGCTTAGAGAAAAGCGAGACCATGTTGTGTGTCATTTTGTATATGGGGAAGAGATGTAGCTTGCTCTTTGTCACTTAGATGTGGAGAAATGGGAAGCACCCTTAAGAGGATTTGATCTATTCTCACTACTTTATGGTTGTGCCTTTCAACGAGGGTGAGAGGAACCTTTTTGTAGCCTGCTATTTGTGGAGGAGGTGGATATGTCCTTATTTGCAAAGTTATTAGGAAGACCTTGAAGAAAATATGATCAAAACAACAAAAATCTAACTCTCACGAGTTGTCACCCTAGATAGTGGAGATATTTTCTAAGCAAGGTTCAAGCTACTAAAGACAATGAAAATCTGATTGCTTTTGCATGTTTTGGTAATAGAAATTATGCATTTGTACACACATCGGAAAAAAAAGGATAGTATGGGTAGGATTGGTTGTTTTTAAATGAATTTTGGTGGGAGGTGAGGCAGAGTGGACTTTGATTCGCCAGATCCTTGAGAACTTTTACAAAAATGGAAGGCTTGATCAATAGAATGTCTCGAACAGCTAAAATGTTCCTTTAACTAGAAGGTGTGCTTTCAATGGAGGCCCAAATTAGCATGTTTTCACACAAACTTTAAGAATCCAAAATGAGGTTCAAATTAAAAAACTTAATTGAACATTATCAATCTTTGTTTTATCACGCCTAAGATACCCTCAAAGGCTAATAAAAATCTTATCATCATGCTAGAAGTATAGTGATTTTAAATTTTTTATTTCACTATCAAATGAAAGCTCTTCTGATAGATGAAATTGCAAACGCCACCAAACTATCACAAGGATAAGATCTTGTGTGATTCACAAAGATTTCAATGTAAGATTGCAATGGGAACAAGAAAAACTGTTTGCAAACATTCGAAATAAAACAAACACAATTTTGCTCAAAATCAAACATGGATTTACTCAAATTTGAATAAATGCATCAAATGGGGAAAGTTTCGAGAAAAATCTCAAAGCTTGTCAATGGTCAGTACACTTGCAACCACCTTGACATGATCAAATTTAACACAAAAAGAAAAAATAGGTTCCTCGGATAATGTCTCGGAAAGATGGGCTCACAAAATTTTCCCTCGGAGTTACCTTCCGATCTCTAACACTCCAACCATTTGCATGACAAATTCATGCAATTTATAACATTTCATTTACAATAGAGTTTTCCCCCAAAACCAGAAACATTCAAAGCACCATTGCGTGTTACAACCTTGATCGTGACTCCCAAAATCAGATTTGCAAAAAAACTTCAGGTGTGCAAAGGGAAGATCTCTCCAAATATTTCTAGCATTCAATTCTTCACTTGGTAAGTCATTCTTCATCTCGCACGCCAACTACTTCCTCCTCTAATCTGTCAAATCTGGTCCTTTGCGTGCTAAGGAAGGAAAAACTAGAAAATCAGATCGAGTCCAATAGTCAGATCACATCTTAATGGTAAAAGACATTTTCATATCTTCCCCACCAAATCAAGATATCAACAGGTTTCTTACGTGCCAAAGAAAGATTAGAAAATTAGATCGAATCCAACAGTCCGATTACATCTTAATGGTAAAAGACATTTTTAGACCCTCCCTAAAAAACCAGGATATCATATTAATGTTCCTCTTCATTTGACGTGTAGGAGAGACCAAGAAATGATAAAAAAACCATAAAAATTCGCATCCCCAGGAGCTTTGGAGTAGAAATGGTAAAAATCGAATCTGAGGCATACTGCATTTCGCCTTGATTTCCCTTTTGAATTTGGACCATCCACATGGAAGATCCAAGTTAAGATGGGCCTAGGGGTTCCTTTTTTACCTTTTACACCTTTTGGAAAAAATGCAAAATTTCTCATTTTTCTCCGCCCCTCCACCTTTCAAAAATGGGCTTGACACGTGTCCCAATTTGGGTCCCAGAGGAACCGCAATTCAATTCTACTATTTTACCTATTTTGGCAAAAAGAAAATTTTCCAAATTTCCCCCGAGAGTTTGCACCTCCGCCTTTTGAATTTTCAAACCGCCACACGTCTCAATGGCGCATCTTGAGATGGTCCCAAAAAGTAGAGACCCCAAACAAGTGCGGGCTCAACATGTGTCTCATTTCGAAAGAGTCTGTTAAAATTTCAAGAGTTCAGTGAAAGGCGCCATGTATGTCTAAGGTGCAGGGCCATGACTCCTTTGGCCATTGAAAAGTCCAAGCAAAAGGTAGAGTGAGCGAAAGCCTCCAAGTGTCTTCCTGGCACTTCTTCAAAATAAAACTCAAGGGCCGGTCCCCAAACATGCACGGTCCCTCCATGTGTCTTAGGTATTTTAGGAATTTTCTTGGAAATCCTAAGTAAGGAAGACCCGATGGAAACCTCCATGTATCTTTATGGCATTACTTGGGATGGTTCCTAAGAGCAAAGACTCTGAATGAGCGTGGGCTCACCACGTGTCCTAGGCCTTAGAATTTTTTTAAAAGTTTAAGTACATAGCAGAGCCGATGGAAGCCTCTACCTATCCCTCTTTGCATTTTCTAAGGTGGGACCTTGAGACAAATCTTCAAATGAGCACTAGCCCACCATGTGTCCACGGCCCACCAAGACTCGTACCAGCTACATGAAAAATTTGTCTAATTCCGGAAAAGTATCCGAATCCTCCACGTGTCCTCTCGGCACAACTCCAAGGCCAAACCAAAAGTGAGTTTTCAAATGAGCGTTGTTCCTCCACGTAGACAGTTTTTTTGAAATGATCCACAAAGTTTTAGAGTGCCCCACCGAGCCGCATCTAACCAAAAAGGGCCACGTTTCCACTGATGCAGAGATTTAAATTTAACGGGAGAAACACACCCGCTCAAGCCGTAAAAAATGCGGGAAAACCATTGTTTGAGCCCTGAGATGAAATCTTCTTCAAGGAGAGAGTTTGGAAATATTGTAAGCTTCAAACATGATCCTCCGAGCTACACTCAATCACATTTCCTCAAGTATTTGGGACAAAAAATGAAGGGACAACAACACATGACTATAGAAAAGAAAAAGAAAGGAATAGCCTAAGCATTACGCCCAATTTACGACACACCTTCAGATGGACAGAGAAACAAAGAACAAATTCTTGATTTTTAAGTGACCTTCGACTAAGGAAATGACTCATCATGACAACCAAATGGAGGATAGAGTCTTCAAGCACTAACACAGGGCAATAAAAATTTGACAGAGGCCAAAAATTGAGGGATTTTAATGGCAAACGGGGTGAGACTAATTCAAGCACCAACATTGGCTCGACTTGGGGATGGGCACTCCCTGTGAGTGCCACAAGAACCAAATAATAGACCAAGTGCCAAAAACATCCATTGGGAAAAGGAGTCATCTTGTAGAGTAGAAAACTAGAACCATCTTCAAAAACAAACCAAGAAACTAGTAAAACCAGGTCACCAAGGACCAGAACAAGCAAAAACACAAAAGACAGAAAGCAACCAACAAACTATACACTATACAAATGATGCTCACCTTGATTATGGGGAATCAATCCAAGAAATGTTTCAAGTTCCTACCATTAACAGAAATTCGAGCAATTCCCCATCTAAGTCTTTTAAGAAGAAGGTATGTTCACCAATCAATGTCAATGGAGTAAGGGCCCATCCATAGTGCATCAAATTTACCATGCTTTCCCTTGTCTTCATGCATGTTATCCCATAATAGCACAAGATCTCCAATGTTAAAAGCTCTTGGAATAACCTTCATGTCAAATAACTTCTTCAATTTTCTTTGAACTTCACATGCCTTTGGTGAGATGCCCTCTTTTCCTCGTCAAGTTCAACAATCTGGTTAATGCGAGCATCATATGGACTAAATTCTTGATCTTCCAGTTGTTGAATGAAATGATATGAGGACAAATGCATATGCAGGGGGCAGCAAAAGCAGTGCCACACACTAATTCAAATGGAATTTTTCCAAAGTAGCTCCTTTAACAATAATTCTATCACCTAAACAATGAACTTCAACCGCTCACCCCACTTCCTTTTGTTCAGCTCCAACGCGTTCTCCCGATGATTTTTAACAGATTTTTCTTTGTTGGACTCTCGCTTGTCCATTACTTTAGGGGTTATAGTTGGAGGCATATGTCAAATTTATCCCATATTCTTTACACATTGCCACCAAAGGTTTATCTCTGAAGCTCATGGCACTCCAAGCCTATAGATGATATGGTTCAGCATGAAGTCCATGACAATTTGGTGTGTTTCTCTCTTGGTGGGGATTTCCTCCACCCACTTAGTGAAGTAATCAATGGCTACCAGAATCCACTTATGGCCAACACTTGAAGGGTCTGAAATCTCACCAATGAAATCCATTCCCCATTGCTTGAACAGGGATTCAATTGATACAGGATGCAAAGAAAGGGAGCCTGAAGCTTTTAGTCTTCCAGAAAAATTTTTGGCAACTCTCACATCTTCTAACCAAAAAATTTATATCCCTGAAAATAGTTGACCACCAATAACCAGCCCTCAGGATCTTGTGTGTTGTGACTTTTCTAGCAAAATTCCCCCACAAACTCCTCCATGGAGATCAACAATTATCGTGGGGCTTCATCTTCGATAATGCACCTTAATGTAACTCCCTCAAGGTTCTTCCAAGCTAATCCAAAATCAGTAAAGACCTATTTCTTGGAAGCCAACTTAAGAGCTCTTTTCTATTTTTACTCAAATACTCAGGGCAGTATAGATGTCTGAGATAAAAAAATTATATCTTTGTACCATTCTTAACTCACCAACTTTTCAAGGACATCCACCCTTCCTTCTTTTACTTCATTCACCTCAACAGGTTTGCGAGTTGCTCTTAGCCATAAGATTAGCTAAGCCCAAACCCCTTACCAATTTTGTGGTTTGGATATCCATGTCATACTCATACAACTTTTTCACCCATTAACATCCTTTGCTTGAGACCTCCATCCTTGATAAGAAATCTTTCACCATGGTGTGGGGAACATAAGCAACAACTTTATAGCTCAAAATGTAAGGTCTGAAAACCTTTGTTGCTTTTACCAAGGAAAATTCTTGCTTCTCCATAATGGTGTACTTTAACTCAGCCCCTTGTAGTGCCTTACTGAAAAAGGCAATTGGCCTCTCAGCCCCTTCATCATCCTTCTGCAATAAGACAGATGCAATAGTGTTCTCTGAAGCAAAAGAAAATATTTGAAAAGGCTTCTTATAATCTGGGCTACTAAAACAGGGGCATGCTTTAATGCTTCTTTGATCCTATTGAAATCCTGAATGGAAACCTCTTCCCATTTGATAACTTGGTCCTTCTTTAGCATGCAAGTAATTGGAATGGTCAACTCAAAAGTTTGATATGAATCTTCTGATAAAATTTATTTTCCCAAAGAAGGACTGAATTCCTTTCTTGGTTCTTGGAATTGGGACCTTGCTGATGGCCTCTACCCTCTCGAGATCAATCATGACACCATCCTTTCTACAATGTGACCAAGCAATTTGGCCTTTTGGACTCCGAAATGGCACTTCTTTGGATTGAGTGAAATGTCATACTCTCTACATCTTATCAACATCTTTTCTAAATGTTGTAGGTGATCACTTCTTCTCCTGGAGAAAACTGTCACATCATCCTGATACACAACAATGAAGTCATTTATATATCCTAAGAATGCTACATCCATTTCTCTCTAAAAAGTAGCTCCAACATTCATCAGGCCAAACAACATCCTCACATACACATAGGTACCCCATGGAGTAGTGAAAGCAATTTTGATTCTCTCTGATTGCTTCACAACTACCTAGTTATACCCAGAGAAACCATCCAAAGTAGATAACAACTCAGAGCCAGTAACTAATTGCAACATGTTATCCATGTTTGGTAAAGGATAATTATCCTTCATTGATGCTCTATTCAGATTTCTAAAATCCACGCATAGCCTAATATCACCATTATTTTTCTAACTGGCACTAAGTTTGCAACCCAAGAAGAATACCTTGTTGGATGAATGATCCCTCCATCCCTCAGTTTCTTTAGTTCTTCTTGCATCTTCATAGAGAGGAGTGGATTAATCGGCCTCTACTTTGTCTAAATGGTTTTGCATTAGATTCCAAAGGAATTTCATGTTGAAACAAATCCTCTTTGTATGCTTTTAACTCTGAATAAGACCAAGCCAAGAAATCCTGATATTTCTTCAATAACTAGACATAGGATTGTTTTTCCTCCTTTTTTAGATTGCTTCCCAACCAGATCTTCCTTGGTTTCTCCTTTGTACCTAGGTCATGCTCCTCAACATCCCTTGAGGTTATTATATGTTTGTTGATAATGCAATCAACATTATCAAAGTTTGATTCAAGAGCAACCAATCCTCTAGGAATGGTATTAGTTTTCAGTTGGATGATGTCTTTGCCAAACAAATTTTCTTTACCTTCTACTACACACACCATTTTCTCCCAATCAATACACTGATCATCAAAATCCCCTTTGTTCTACATAAATATTTTAACCTGAGCATCATCATCAAAAAATTTCCAATGTTTAATGTTGTCAGGGATAGATGGCCTTGTTAACACTTCAACATCATACTCACAATATGGGGACATTGTACAACTATCAAACCGAGATCCCAAAACTGCAATCTTTTCTGTCATGACATTTAATTTCCTATCATGATGCACAATGTTAAATGAATCAAACATCTCAATCAAGTCTCAAACTGCATGCTTGTACTGTTTGTTTCTCTGATTCTTAATAGCATATAGTTTTATGATTATTTTAACAATTAGTTCTGAGTCTCCCTTAACAATGATGTCTTTAACATAGTATTTCCAAGCAATTATCAAACCTAACAACAATGATTCATACTCAACAATGTTGTTAGTACACTCAAAGTTAAGTTTGAAATAAAAAACAAACTCTTCCAACCTTGGAGAAATTATAACTACACCGGAACCATTTCCAAATTTGGAGCAAGCTCCATCAAATAGCAAATTCCATGGAGATCCTACTTATTCAAGACTCTTACATTGATCCATTTTGTTCTCTTTCCCATCAGCAAATCCAATAAATTTATCAACATCAACACTTGTGTACAACACTTCATAAGATGCATTGTTGGGATCTTCAATGAGGTGCAACATCTTCTTTTCTCCATACAACTTGACAAGGTTGCCCTCAATTGGGATGGTGGCATAGGACATATCCATTTGAACACTCCCACCAACACTTACAGCCCATTTTCTAGACAACAACATACCCCACTTGGTTGGGCAATCAATAATAACAACATCAAGTTTCAAGTTCCTACCCGGATAAGCTGCAAATTGTACCACCAAACCTTTCACACATCCCACCACTGGCACCTCTCTGGAATACATGGCAGTGAACTTCCCATATGTTGTTGTTACTTTGATATTCAGTTCATTCATGACTTCCAGAGGCATAACATTCCATGATGCCATCGAATCAAACATACATTTGTGTAGCAATCTATCCTTAATGATCAGAGTGGTGAAGAATGGATCTACATTTAGCTGAGAATCTACCAAGGATGTTCCTAAATAAACCTTAGGTGATTCACCTTGTTCTTCCAATTCTGGTGGTGTTTCTAGCTCTTCAATGATTAGAGGAGTCTCCATAATGTTTACATTTCTTCCTGGCGTACTTTTCTCTTCTTTCAATCCCAAGTACTCAAATGCCCTCTTCTTGTGCTCAAGAATCCTAAGCAGCTCAATAATTGGAACACTAACTTTGATTTGACTCAAAACTTGGGCAATGTCATATGGAACACACTTTGGTAAGGCAACATTGGAAGGGAGATTAACACATTCATCAGATAGTACAGGATTTTTGATGGCTTGAGCATGAGGAGAAGTATGTATCTTGTTTGGGACAACAAGGCCTTTGGAAGGTGTATCTTTCTTAGGATCCTCTTTAGGAATATTTGAAAGCAATGGAGCTTTAGGTTTGGCTTGAGGCCCTGTTCATTTGACAACTCTACTTGTAATATTATAATCCTTTTCTTGAGCAACAACAACATTCATCAACAACTTCCTATCCTCCTCAGATGGGATTCCTCCATCACACTTCTTTATCATTAAAGCTCTCAAATATTCAAAGTCATTATTGAGCAATTCAAAAGCTTGTACAATATCTATTTCTAAATTATTATAGGGAGGAAGAAGAGGTACCCGGTGAATTTAATCCCAAAAATCAGTAGAAATTCTAGCACTTATTACCTCAGTTGAAGTTGTTCCCTGTTGTGAGCTTATAGAGAACTCCATCATGCATGCATCATCATCAGTGTTATCATCATTAGCTTCCTCTTCTACTTGCTGATCTATTTCACATGGAGCATGGGGCATGAAACATCTATCAAAATAATCAATTACATTCATTTCTTCAACAACAACAACTCTAGCAGCTAAAGGATCGGGCACCATTCTCGTTTTCCCTAGCTCGAGGATGTCTATTTATAGATCCCATGGGCCACTTGTCTCTATCATAAGATCTCTAATCATTTCTAGGATGATTAGAAAAAAATTTCTTGGCCTTGTTGCCTATGCTAGCCTTATGAACTCTGCCCAATTCCTTTCTCTTCTCGGGCTAATTTTTATGACATTTCTTTGACAGCTCCCGCCAAAATTTTCACAACTTCCTCCAAATCAGCAGCCTTACTTGTTTGAGGTCTTTTCGGTTAACTAGTTTCACACCTTCCCTCTTAGGAGGTTTTCCAATTGCTTTGATGTTATTCTCAATTTGCAGAGCCATGGTAAAGGCCACCTCAAATTGGTAGGGTTTTTTTCCCTCAAGTAGTAAGCAAATTTCTTATCAAATGCATCTAAATACTTTATAAGACAAGATTCATCACATGGCCTTAAACTTACAGGAAATCTCCTCAATGTCTTATTAAATCTAGTGTTGAATTCATGCACTGATTCATTAGGATTATTTTTAATATTCTCAAATTCTAAAAAAGAAACCTAGGATCTGTTTTGTCACCATACTACAGTCTAAATGCATTATTCATTTCGGTCCAAGAATCAATGTAATTATCTAGAAAATATTTACACCAGTCCCTTGCAACTTCTTCCAAATTATGGATAAAATTTTTGATATAAACATCTTCAAATTCAATCTCAAAGTCTTGCATCATGTTGATGAAAAGCTTTAAGTGATGATCACCAGTTATAACATTATTTTCTTAGAACTTTGGTAATCTATTTCTTACATCTTGGGGAACTACATTTGGATAACCAACCATCCCTCTAAAACTTATAGGACCAAAAGTATTGACAACGAATGGAGGTCTAGGTGGGGGTGGGCCATGTTGTTTTGAGGAGGTGGCCTTGGAGGAGAATCAAACTGATAAGGGACAAGGGGTCTTTGAAACACAGGAGTATAACTTCTAAAATGGATATCCCCTAAAGGCTCTATTTCTTGAAAAACCCTATCAACTTTGGAAAACGTAGGGGCAAATGAGAAGCAAACTTGTCAAATTAAAATGAAGGCTCCTTTCCACATGGAGAATTTAATTCCACAAAAATACTACCCGATTCAAAGCACTTAAATGGAAATCTTCAATGATAAGATGATCACTTTCATCAATGGAGATATCTTTTCTTGACTTTTGATCTCTAACAACTCTCCAGGCTCTTCTTCCTTTTGACTTTATTTTTCCTAGCTCTGAAAATAATGCCCTAGTAGGATCCCTAGCGAAGAACTATCTTCTTCCTTCCAGCATTGCAAAGATTAGTAAAAAATCTCACTTGACAGGAAGTTAAGACACCGGTATTTATCAAAAGATCATATCAAGACAGAGTCACCACTAAGGATTTCCACCTTAGTTGTCCAAATGCACTAAAAATATGATTTGTCAATTGTCTATCAACACTAGAAACTGAAAATGGAATGATCGACGACCTTCCTTTACCCAGCATTTATGAAGCTTAGTGCAATAACCGTAGAAACTAGAAATATTACACACAACACTTGTAACTTTGAACACTTCTCACGCTTCTAAACACAGGATCATGATGAAACGATGTACTAGCACTTAGGGCATATAAGAAATGCTTACTAGGGTCTGAATATGAACTTCAATCACAATGTCCCTAAGCAACGTCGCCATAACGGTTTTGGTACCCAAATTGATTCATGCTCAAAGCTAAGCAAAGATCATAGTCTTGACAGAAGCTTAGAGAAAAGCAAACGATGTTGTGTGTCGTTTTGTAGTTGGGGAAGAGATGAAGCTTGATCTTTGTCACTCGGATGTGTAGAAATGGGTAACACCCTTAAGAGGATTTGATCCATCCTCACTACTTTATGGTTTTTCCTTTCAACCAGGGTGAGAGGAATCTTTTTGTAGCCTGTTATTTGTGGAGGAGATGGAGATGTCCTTCTTTGCAAAGTTATTAGGAAGACCTTGAAGAAAATATGATCAATACAAAAAAATCTAACTCTCACGAGTTGTCACCCTAGATAATGGAGATATTTTCTAAGAAAGGTTCAGGCTACTAAAGACAATGAAAACTTGATTGCTTTTGCATGTTTTGGTAACATAAATTATGCATTTGTACACACACAGGACAAATAAGGGTAGTATGGGTAGGATTGGTTATTTTTAAATGAATTTTGGTGGGAGGTGAGGCAGAGTGGACTTTGATTTGCCAGATCTTTGAGAAATTTTACAAAAAATGGAAGGCTTGATCAACATAATGCTTCAGAACATGTAAAATGTTCCTTTAACCAGAAGGTTTGCTTTCAGTGGAGGCCCAAATCAACATGTTTTCATACAAACTTTAAGAATCCAAAATGAAGGTTCAAATTGAAAAACTTGATTAAACATTATCAACCTTTGTTTTATCAAGCCTAAGATACCCTCAAAGGCTAAAAAATAATCTTATCATCATGGTAAGAGTACAGTGATTTTAAATTTGTTTATTTCACTATCAAATGAAATATATTCTGATAGATGAAATTGTAAATACCACTAAACTATCACAAGGATAAGATCTTGTGTGATTCACAAAGATTTCAATGTAAGATTGCAATGGGAACAAGAAAAACTATTTGTAGACATTAATAAATAAAGAAGACAAAAAATTTCTCAATTTATCAAACACAGATTTACTCAAATTTGATTAAAAGCATTAGTAGGAGAAAGTTTCTAGAACAATCTCAAATCTTGTCAATGGTTATACACTTGCAAACGACCTTGACATGATCAAATTTAACACAAAAATAAATAAACAAGTTCCTCGAGATAATGTCTTAGAAAGATGGGCTCAGTCAAACTTTTCTCTCAGGAATTATCTTCCGACCTCTAACACTCCAACCATTTGCATGACAAATTCATGCAATTTATAACATTTCATTTACAACAGAGTTTTCCCCCTAAAACAAGAAACATTCAAAGAACCATTGTGCGTTTACGACCTTGATCGTGACTCCCATAATCAGATTTACAAAAAGTTGTGAGGTGTGCAGAGGGAAAATCTCTCCAAATATTTCCAACATTCAATTCTTCACCTCGTAAGTCATTCTTCATCTCGCGTGCCAACTACTTCCTCCTCTAATCTGTCAAATCTGGTCCTTTGCATGCCAAGGAAGGAAAAATAGGAAAATCAGACCAAGTCCAATAGTCAGATCACATCTTAATGGTAAAAGACATTTTCAGATCTTTCCCACAAAATCAAGATATCAACAAGTTTCTTACGTCTAAAAGAAAGATTAGAAAATCAAATCAAATCGATACCATATTACATCTTAATGGTAAAAGACATTTTTAGACCCTCCCCACCAAACCAAGATATCAAATCAATGTTCCTCTTCATTTGGCATGTAGGAGACACCAAGAAATGATTAAAAATCCATAACAATTCGCATCCCCAGGAGCTTTGGAGCATAAATGGCAGAAAATCAGATACAGATGCACAGTTGCCATTGATTTTCCTTTTACATTTGGACCATCCACGTGGAAGATCCGAGTTAAGATGGGCCTATGGTTCCTTTTTACCTTTAACACCTTTTGGAAAAAATGCAAAATTTCTTATTTTCTCGCCCCTTTACACCTTTGAAAAATAGGCTTGACACATGTCCTAATGTGGGTCCCAGAGGAACCATGGCTCAATTATGCTATTTTACCTATTTTTGGAAAAAGAAAATTTTCCAAATTTCCCCAGAGAGTCCCTGCCTCCACCTTTTGAATTTTCAAACCACCACACATCTCAATGGCACATCTTGAGATGGTCCCAAAAAGTAAAGACCCCAAACAAGCGCAGGCTCAACACGTGTCTCATTTTGGAAGAGTCTCATTAAAAGTTCAAGAGTTATGCGGAAAGTGCCATGTGTCTAAGGTTCGGGATAGTCTCCTTCGGTCATTGAAAAGTCCAAGCAAAAGGCAGAGTGAGTGGAAGCCTCCAAGTGTCTTCTTGGCGCTTCTTTGAAATAAAACTCAAGGGTTGATCCCTAAACATGTGCCATCCCTCCATGTGTCTTAGGTCTTTTAGGAATTTTATTGGAAATCCTAAGTAAGGAAGACCGGTGGAAGCCTCACATGTCTTTATGGCGCAACTTCAGGGATGGTCCCCAGAGCGAAGACTCGAATGAGTGCGGGCTCACCATGTGTTCCGTGCCTTAGAATTTTTTTTTAAAAGTTTATGTACAGAGCGGAGCCGACGGAAGCCTCCACCTGTCCCTCTATCGCATTTGCTAAGGTGAGACCTTGAGACATATCTTCAAATGAGCACCATCCCACCACGTTTCCGTGGCCCACCAAGATTGTACAGCTTACTACATGAAATCTTTTTCTAAATCCGGGTAAAGCATCGGAATCCTCCATGTGTCCCCTTGCAACTCCAAGGCCAAACCAAAAGTGCATTTTCAAACGAGCGTCGTTCCTCCACATGGACAGGTTTTGGGTTGAAATGATCCACAAAGTTTTAGAGTGCCCCGCCAAGCCATGTCTAACAAAAAAGGGCCACATTTCCATTGATGTAGAGATTTAAATTTGATAGAAGAACACACCCGTCAAGCCATAAATTACAGGAAACCATTGTTTGAGCCCTAGATGAAATATTCTTCAAGGAGAGAGAGTTTGGAAATATTGTAAGCTTCAAACATGATCCTCTCGAGCTATACTCAATCACGTTTCCTCAAGTATTTGGGACAAAAATGGCGGGACAACAACACACGATCATGGAAAATGGAAAGAAAGGAACAGGCTCAAGCCTTGTGCCCAATTTACAGACACCTTCAGATGGAAAAATAAATGAAGAAAAAATTCTAGATTTTTAAGTGACCTTTGACTAAGGAAAGGACTCATCATGACAACCAAATGGAGGATAGAGTCTTCAAGCACCAACACGGGCCAATAAAAACTTGACAGAGGCTGCAAATGAGGGATTTTAATGGCAAACGAGGTGAGACTAATTCGAGCACCAACATGCCCTTAGATGGTGACAAAGATATGAGGTTCACTCAAAAGTGAAACACCAAGGATATTATGTGTATAATTGGGCTTGGGTTTACCAAAATGTAGATGTTAAAATTATTTTTAATTTTACAATGGACTATCATGTATTTTATAATTCATATAATAATTTATGTAAATAATGCAAACTATTAAGAAATTACTATAGAGGAATATTATCATTATTCTAGATTTGGACATAAATCCAAAAGAGTGGGTTTTAGAACGTGTTATCTAGTTTATTGCAATTTTGATTAAAAACATAAAAAAAAGTACATTGGTGTAGGTCCACATAGTGAGATGGAAAATACCTTTAAAAACAACAAAAAAATGATGTAATTAAGCAAGAATTATTCCCTAATTATTAGAGTTGTACTCATTTTCCACAATCATAGTATGTTTTCGAGGTTGTGGTGTAATTTGAAATATGAGATGATGACCTTATTCATATGCTCCTGTGTTGTGAAAAACTCATTTAATTTTTCCCTCAATGATATATGAAACTCTAGAAAACATATCTCCTCCTTGAAAGCCAAATGTTGTAATGATACCCTGATTTTCTAAATACCCTAGTGAATTTATATATTTAAATACATGGATTGAAATAAATACCCTATTAGAACACATGATATTGTTAAACAAGTAGGAAAATCTAACCAAAAGGGGTAAAAATATTGAGAGACCTAAAAATGGTCAATGATGACCCACATAAATGAGCATGGAAGATATGTAGTATGGTTATACTCATAACCAAAACCATACTACAAGTATAGAAAATAGTCATACACTTAGGAAACAAAAGAAAATGAGATAACTAGTGAAGGATAGAGAAGAGGGAAGAATAGAAGAGAGTTTAATAAAAATAACCAATAACTATTAACACATCAAAAGAACATTATCTATGGTCTTAATCTATGACAAACAAATACAATGGTCAAAAATACAAAATTATAACAAATAACTTGTGGCATACCGAAATAGGTGTTTGTGCATGTTATATTTGAAACAAAAGAAATATATGTATGGAAGCACTCCCAAATATAAATAAAATTATTGTATATGTTTATATTTAATAAATATGTTTATGTATATGTAGAGGCTTTTGGCTTGTGTGAAAATATTAAGGAACATGTACATGGAATAATTTGCATGTTCCATAGCACATACATGTTCATGTGGTTAAGGAATGCATATGCACTATAACATGTACATTGTTAACAAAAAAGAGAAGATGGATTTTATGTTTTATTAAATGCGGGAGAAGACAAGACGGTTACATAGACAGTATGTCAAGCATCCAACTGACCAAGTGGATAACCAACCATAAAACCGTAATAAAAATGATAACTAAGATAACATTCCCCCCTTACTACATTATTTTTACAAATGTACCCCCAAAATAGCTCAAATTTCAGCTTGCTAAGGGAATTTGTGAGTATATCATCTACCCATGAATTTGTTGGGAAGTAATGGAGCTGGATGTGGTGGTTCAAGACTTGTTCTCGAATGTAATGAAATTCAACCTCAATATGTTTTTTTTTTTCATGGAAAAATGAATGCTTCAAAAGCTTCAACACACCCTGATTTTCACAATGAATGATGGGTGGGTTTTCTTTTAAAATGCCCATATCATCCGAATTTGACGTAAACAAATCGCTTCACACATAACTCCTCATATGGTGCGATATTCTACCTCAGTGGATGAGATAGAAACAATAGTTTTACTTTTCTAGATTTTCTTAGTAATAAGTGCCCCAATGATGATACAGTAGCCCTTCGTCAAGGTGTTCGGGATCCGTCAAAAGCTTTGATGATATGCTTTTACTCGAACATCCCGCATGCCCCGATCATTCAGCCCCGACGATATACATGCTTTGTTTTCCCTATTTTCCCTCTTTCTTGGCTTTTGGTCTTCAAAGGATTTAAACCGCCGCCGTAAAATTGCTTTGCGGCGATGTAAGTGCGCGAAGGTGTTCGCCCGAAAAAGCTGTCCCCCGCATGCCCCGCTTAGCCCCGTGCTTTGTTTTCCTGCTTTTCCCTAACTTTTCTTGGCTTTTTGGTCTTGCGACCCGCGTGAAATATCACGACTCACCACCGCCTTTTCACTACTCACGACTTTTCTTGCATGCATTAATGTTTTTGGTCCCCTAGAATAGTGTTTTTCCTTTGTTTATTGTTTAGGAGTTCAGTTTGGATTTGATCTTTGGGTGTTTGGATTCCTATAAATGCATGGTTTGAGCTCAAGCAAATGGCCTCTCAGTTTTGCTCTGAATTTTGCTCCAAAGTTTGCTTTTGAATTTCTTGTTACAGTAGTTTTAGTTTTCCTTTGCTTAAGGTTCTTAGTTTTCTCATTGAGTGCTTTGGTTAGTATTGTGTCATGGTTCTGTAAGCCACATATCCAACTTGTGCAAGTGCAAACATTATTTGGGCCACCATTTTCACTCCAACTTTCATGTTTTCAGTGCTGTGTCCCTTTAGTTTGCTTAGGATTGGTAGCATAGTTTGTTGCAGGTTTGTTTTAGCTTTGTGTTGCTGTTGGTAAGCCACAGATCCAACTTGTGCAAACAATATTATTGTTTTGGAGTAGAATAGTCTAGGCAGCCATTAAAGTTGCAGGTTTTGCTCTTCATACAGACTAGTTTCAGGTTCTGGACGCTTTTGTTGCATGATTCGCAGTAGACCCCGCTAGGAATTGCATAGGCCAAGCTCTGTACTCTTGCGCTATCCCTCTCCTATCCGCATTCTATTCTGTCTGCATTCTGAAGGCTGTCCATTGATCCAAATATCTATTCCTGTTGATGCAAGCATTCCACGCTTTTCTGGATTCACGTGAGCACAAAGAACGAAGAGATCATACTGAGGGGACAAGAACACACACACCGTCGGATTCGCCACGTGCTGGCGAAATCCAGTTCCATCTTTCAAAGTTTTAGTTAGAACTTATCAAACAAAGTAGTTAATCACTTTATTTCAGTTATTTCTATTCTCGATATCGCTGGAGGTTGTGGGGATTGATAGTTTCTGAGAAACTATGATTCATTCCTCACTTCTGAGGTAGGATCGAGAATCTTGCAGATAGATTAGTTATTTCGTTGTTTAGAATAGATATACAAAATTGCACAGACAAATAGCTACAATCGGCTATTTTGTTTGTTTTACGTTGTTAGTTTAGTTGTCAATTCTAAATATTTTAAATAGCTGCTTTCTTATAAATTGCCAGAAAATACAAAAAGAAATTATATATGCTAGAAGTGCACTTAGATTTTACTTTATTATAGTTTGTTTCATTACTACTTTTTGCATGACAATTACGGGACCTAGGGAGCCCAGGGAATACATTTTCGAGCCAATTGTGCCCAACCCAATACCGTAGTGGCAATAACCGATATCGACCAAAACCTTAGGATACAAGTCTTCCAAACAACAACACTTCCAATGATCAGACACAACAGAGAGGTTAAACATCGAAGACGACTAAGCATATCTGCTTTTTGTCAAATCAGCCAAACTACAGATTACCCTAGAAAATACCCACATGACTCGTAGAAGGGCTCGAAAGAGAACAAACATTCGGGTGTGATCCTTTAGTTCCACAAATGTGAACGCTGGAGACACCCTAGTAGATATAGATACCACTTAAGAATCCAAGTCATGATAACACCCGTAAGGTATTCTCGAGAAGATCGCACAACCGTTGGTTCTAAACATAGAAGCTGAAAAGCTTACGACTACCGGATACTAGGATCGTAACTTGATCTCCCGTATGACCATAACGGGACCGCAACAACCAAGAGTCTATGGTCATGATCCACAGATCCCACACCCTAACGAATCCATAAGAGAATTAGACATGACACCGCCTACGTAAATTAGTATTTCACCTACTCCGATTCCACCTCTCATCATTCAACAGCTTATCCCTACTAGACACAATAACCAACGAAACTAGAGAATTTTGGACTAGGCCGAGAATCGTCCATAGAGTTGACTATATCCACCATATGACCCTATCAGAGAAATACACGAAACCATCCCGGTCATTTTCCACGCATCCCACAACCCATAGATCGAATCACGCCGAGCTCGATATTGATTGAGCCTTCGAGCAGTCATCCTCGCTGATCGATCTATCACACCAGTCCAAGTTAGAAGGGCCTTCTTTGCCTTAGATTCGCAAATACCATTAGTGCGTGTCGAAGACATTAGACTGCCTAACTAGTTTGCCTGCACATTCTACCCACACCGGCTGTCTCGGCACGACCTCGGGAGGTCGGGTACGCAGAAGAGTTACTTGTTGATTCTCAAGCTCACCTGTCACTTTTCCGACGTACAAAATTGGTGAACCCGACGTGAAACAAACAATTCTTTCACCTTCTCTTTGAGAAGTTTCATCTTCTCCAAATCACCTTCGCTCCTTCCCATTATTCTGCGGGTATTCATATACCCCCCGAATATGTCTGGATTCGATGCATACGGCAGACCCCTCTTGGGTCTTGAGGCATACTACGCCCAACAGAATAGGTAGTCATCACCCTCACTCTCAATGTGGGGCGACAACTATTCAACTAATCAGTTGTCAACACAAACACCAAGGACTAGATATAACTCGTCCTTCCAAACAGAGGGGTTGGAGCAACTTGCTCAAACACAAACAGAGCCTTCAGGCTCGAACAATATGACACTAACTGGAGAGTCTGCTTCATCTCCTCAGGTATTACTCAGACCGCCTATTAGTAGACAATCAGATCCATACTCAGTTCTAGATGACGAGTACTCAATACGTTATCCTAGGAGTGAACAACGCTCTCAAGGCATGTACCCACCTGTAGGAACTTTGCAGATACAACCCGAGTTCTCTCCTCAAGAAAATTCCCCTATGCCATCACGTATGGAAAATACTCTCAGAGAAACTTGGCAAGATAGCAATCAGTTCATGACAGGCTATCACATGCCTATACAACACCAGGTATACAACAAACGCCACCAAGGCACGATATCGTGGCTTCACCGAACGAAGTCATTTCAACTCTAATAGAAAAGGTTAGAGGATTAGAACTTGCCCAAGCAAGTCAAAATTCGAGAATCATACAAACAGGGAGTTCCAATCCTCCGCACCATCCTAGCCAAGTAGATCTCCTCACAGGAGTAGGCACGTTAGGTATGACTCCTCAATATTCACAACAAGTGCCAACTAGACCCACTATCGCTAGCACTGTTCCTCCTGGTCCAGTACAGAGCAATCCATTCCTGGATAGTACACCTTCGTACTTAAACATGTACTCCAAATCACCACAAGGGGATATGTACTCATCCCCCTAAGATGTTTGCTCCAACGCAGGACCTCCTTATGCCCCCGCCAACGCGTGTTATGCCATATCAACAACCCGCTCCGCCACCACCTCCTCAACAGCACCATCAATGGTCGAGACGTATGCAATAGGGACTTATTCGAATATTTAAAGGAGCCCTTAGATTTCGCCATACGAAGCGTTATGCTTCCAAGGCCTCTTCCCGATTTGCCCAAATACAAAGGAGAAGGAGATCCGAATGCGCATATCAAAGCTTACGCTACAGCCATTCGTGAATTACTCCCATGGGATGGGGTTGTTGCTAAAATATTCCCAAAACGCTGGAAGGCATTGCCTCGATTGGTATTACGTAATACCCGGCTTCCATACATTCATTCAAACAACTCGTGTCTCGAGTTCATCAAAGCCTTCGACATGAACAAACTATTAAGGACAGAATCGTGAGTTCTCGCACATCAAGCAAGAACATAACGAGTCTGTCGCCCATTTCATCCAAAGGTGGCGCACCCTTTATTCCTCGGCAAGCGCTCCAAACATGGATCGATGGAGCTATGTGATTTATTCCTTCATTCTCTTAGCAGAGAAGTGAAGGAAGAAGTCCAGAAGTTCCCACTAAGGACTTATGACGAGGTACTTGAGAGCGCTCGCGAATTGATCAAGCAGCGATGAGATAAGTGGCCGTAAGACGATGATGGAGCAAACGGGAGGTTAATCACCTCTACTCAAAATACTACAACCACCACAAGCGCCAATCAAGGACCCAAAATCCTTAACAAAAATCGTGGGGTAACAACAGATGGGGTAACTGACCAGCCCAAGAGGGTAAATGTCGTTAATACTCCGTCACAAACAAACAACCAAAGAAACAACAATTTTACCCCGACGATCAATACGGTGGATTTTAATAATCCACAACAACAACAACGGCGAAATCCCATACAAGGACCAAGCCAAAACTCCTTTGGTTATCAAAACCAAAGTCAAAACCAGAAACAACAAAACTTTAGTCCTAATAGGCAACAATTTGATCGGAATTTTAGGCCACAATATACACCAAACCAACAAAACGGGAATTACAACCCCAATTCTTATTGTGGTTTCCATAAAATTCAAGGGCATGACACTAGAACGTGTCGTGATTACAACAAATTCATGCAACGCTTGCCAAATGAGCAAAAACAATTTTTATGGATATGTTCTTAACAGATCCTACGTCACCAACGGCAAATACCTTCGCAGGGGCAATTTCCCCTCAGAATGCCCCTCTCAAGATCTTTAATGATCCACTCCCAAATCATGATAACGATAGGTTGAAACCAACTGGAACAAACAAAGGTGCAATAACAGGAAACAACGATCACGAGGCCTCAACCTCGCTAAACTGCTAGTCGCGCCACAACTAGAAGTCAACCACGACCTAAGGTAGTTGGATTAGTAGAGTTAGACTCCGAATTACCCGTCAAGCAATTACGAGAACAGAGTATTTCTCTCAACCAAGTCCAAGCCACCTCGCCGAAATGATAACATCCAAAGAAACCGTAGCAAAACCTATGGGTGCTTACGATCTAATTAATGATCTAACAAAACCTTCTCGCATATTTCATTCCTTGATTTACTAAAGAATTCCCCGCTCACAGTGGCTGCTCTTTTTAGAGGCGTTAGGTTTGGGTCATTTAGTTAGTATCACTCCACCACCGGAAGCGCAAGTAAATCATATAGACTTTGATGTTTATCCACCGGACAAAGCGGATAGGGATGTTGAATTCATATTCGAAATAAGTAAAATGCCTACAGATGCCGAGATCGCACGCCGAGGCGATCCAAATTTCTACACTTGCAAGTACAAGTTTATAATAACTATGTAAAACGGCAATGGTTGATGACGGGGCTGCAGTTAACATAGTCCCTTTCTCTTTTCTCCAAAAATTGGGATATGGAGAAACAAACTGTTCTACTACACGAAATACCTTGAGAGGCTACGATAGCCTTAAAGCCACATCGATAGGAACTATAATACTACCGGTCACCTTAGGACCTAAAACAATCCTGACTGAGTTTTATATTATAGATCGGGAAACTAACTATAATATGATCCTCGGCCGGCCCTGGATACATCGAATGAAGGCAATCCCTTCCACGCTATTTCAAGAAGTAAGATTCCTGCATCTGGGAAAGGTATTTGTAGCCAAAGGTGATCCAAAGCCGTTTGACGTACACCTAGCTGATTTAAAGAAAAGACCAGGTATACACTCAGAATTCGAACTTCCAACAAACCAACTTAACAAACCCTCTGACCCAAAGCCAGAGGAAAAGTTGATACCTACGACGGATCTTGAAACTACCAACATAGCCAAAACAATTCCAACCCCTAAAGGTAAAACTAAAGAAATAGTATCATTAGGGACTACTGCAAAGATCGTTGAGTTGATAGAACAAGATTCACCAATGTTCTTACCATTCGATTCAGTAGGTATCGGATTTTCCCTAGGTGTTGGTTCCTCACCAGCAGAAAGATCTCTCGTATGGTAGAAGTAGAGTGTGCAAACACAAAGCAGATACACCTACATCCATACTCCCGCTAAGTATTGACTCTCCATTTCGATGGAGCTAAATGCCATGGAGCAGCGGGGCAGGTATAATTTTACCTCGCCAAGAGAAGGTCCTCCCATTCTCTTTTAAATTAAACTTTGAATGTACAAACAACAATACCGAGTACGAAGCCCTCCTCCTTGGCCTTACCTTAGCCAAAAGAATTGGTATTGATAATATCGTAGTTTTAGGAGACTCGCAATTAGTGGCAAACCAAGTTTCGTAGAGGTATATGAAACTAAAGCCGAACACTCGCAACTTTACAAAAACGTCGTATTAGATTTAAGCAAGGCGTTCAACTTCATATCCATCAAGCAATCCCGCGAGAAAAAAATCTTCTCGCCGATTCAATAAAGAACCTCAAAGATCACGCTTTTACTCCAAACAATGAGCTAGAAGATACTCATTTCACGGTATCCATTCGTAACGAACCATTAATAAAAACAATGATGGATCCTCTTTCAAACGGAAGTAAATCTACCGTCCTAGACCATGTTGGAAATGATGCGGCTACTTTGGATTACTTAAATGCCTTTGCAGACTACATCTCTCCTATCACACGCTAGATTTATCTCTCGATCTCGCATTCATCTTCCTACTTCGGAAATCCCGTAATGAATCTTCCCTCACAAAAAGAGCCTAATATATACGTGGTGGAAAACGGGGATGATATAGATCTACCTCCGGCACCACCTGAGTTCGAAGAGGGTAATGCCTCTTTAATTGAAGAAACAATCGATGTCAATATCTAACGGAAGATGAACCAAGAATTTTAAAGTTAGGTTCTTCGTTAACCCTGCAGGAAGTGGAAATACATACTCAGTTCTCAAAGAACATCAAAAGGCATTTGCATTTAATTACAAAGAGATGACAGAGTCGCACCCCACATCATGTACACAACCTCGCTCACTAGATCGATGCAAAGCCAATTAAACAAAATCAAGACCCATGAAGCCCAAAGTAGCCCTCATGGTAAAAGAGGAGGTAATAAAACTCCTCCAAGTAGGATTCATCAAGCCGCTGACTACTCCCAATGGGTATCCAACATCGCTCCTGCTCTCAAGAAGAATGGAAAGATACGCATCTCGCATAGATTTTCGAGATATCAACAAAGCTTGCCCTAAGGACGACTTCCCTTTACCATCCATGACGTTATTGTTGATGCAACAAAGGGTTTTGAACTCTTGTCTCTCATGGATGGATTCTCGGATACAATCAAATCAAAATATCCGAGCAAGATCAAGCTAAAACCACGTTCTATAACTCCTCGGGAACCTATTGCACACGCCGTTATGCCATTTGGTCTTAAGAACGCCGATGCTACATACCAAACCAAGCCATGACATACATATTTCACGATTTAATCCATAAAATCGTGGAATCCTACGTAGATGACTTGTTGGCTAAGGCCAAGAAGCGCCAGACCATCCCGAAGTACTCCGCATCATCCTTTCACGCCTAATAGAATATGGAGTTACCCTAAACCCAGAGAAATGCGTCTTCGGTGTAACAGGAGGAAAGCTCCTAGGTTACATCATATCGTCACGAGGGATCGATGTTGATCCAGCCAAAATTCGGGCTGTCCTCGAAATGGTCCCACCTCGAATGAATCTGAATCGATCATTTCTCGAAAGTTGGGTGCAATCCGAGATTTATCCCGATCTAAGCTTCGCCGTTCATCCAATCAACAATTTACTCAAGAAGGACTATAGCATTGATTGGACTGAAGATTGCAATGAAGCTTTTGATGCAGTCAAGCGTTTCCTGCTATCACCGCCTACGCTAATGCCACCAAAGCTAGATCGCCCTTTAATTTTGTACTCACGGGCTACCGATGTTTCGTTAGCTTGCATGCTAGCCCAAGAAGACGATGACAAAAGAGAGCGTGCGATTTATTTCATTAGCCGAACATTGCTCGACTACGAAACGCGCTATACACAAGCAGAGCGAGAATGTCTTGCCATAGTCTTTGCTACTAAACGCCTAAGACACTACATGCTAAATCAAGAGACAAGGGTCATAGTAAAGACGGACCATTTACGGACTTTTCTCACACAAGGGTCCTTGTCCAAAAAAGCTGGACGTTTTATAACCTTAATGGGAGAGTTCGAATTAACTTTTGTAAACCAAAAGTCAGTTAAAGGGCAAATCATCGCAGATTGGTTAGCTGATAACCCGCTAGACGGAGGCGACTTAGTAGACTTAGACTTTCCAGATGAATGCGTATACTACGTCGAAACCCGACCTGCTATATCTGAGTGCCCTTGGTACGCTGATATCATTAGTTATATCATGGACCATAGGTACCCAGAAGGAGCTACACCTCAACAAAGAAGGCGGTTACGCATTATCGTAGCTAAATACGTCATTATAGAGCAGGTGCTCTATCGGAAAGCATTCGATGGAATGCTCTTAAGGTGTGTTGACACAGAAGAGTCCAAGAGGATTCTCCATGAATCCCATAGCGGTATATGTGGAGGCCACTTCGGTGGCCATGCCACTGCTCGAAAAATACATCGAATGGGCTATTTCTGGCCCACTCTAGAACATGACACAATAGAGTTTGTACGCAGGTGTCATAAATGTCGAGTTCTCTCACGAGATCCACATGCCGCACAAGCTTTGAACCGATCGCTACTCCGTGGCCCTTTTCTACATGGGGCCTAGACTTAATAGGGAAATTCTCTCCCTCATCCACAGACGGCCACACAATTTTATAATTACGGCCACAGAATATTTCACTAAATGGGTAGAGGCTATGCCTCTTACAACTGTACCTGGTTCCGTAATCGCTAAGTTCATTTTGAACCAAATCATTTGCAGGTACGGTATCCCGCAAATCATTATCTCAGATAATGGAACTTCTTTCAAAAACGAAGAAGTTCGTGAGCTATGCAGTAAGTTCAAAATAAGCCATCATACGGCTTCCTTATATTATCCCCAAGCCAATGGGCAGGCTGAAGCAACAAACAAAACGTTGAAAGCCATTCTCCTTAAAACGGTAAAAAGAAAACAAACGGGATTGGCATCTAAAGTTATATCCGGCCTCAGGCCCACCGAACCTCGATAAGAACGCCAACAGAGCAACTCCTTTCTCATTGGTATTTGGGTCGGGCGCTTCTCCCACTCGAAGTTGAAATCCCCAGTCTCCGCATTTCGCTACAAGGGATTCTGGATGAGGACGCTTACAGAGAAGCACGTCTTTCCCAACTAGAAAGCCTAGATGAAACTAGGTTAGATGCCGAACAACGACATAGAGTCTATGCCGACCGGATGTGCCGGCAGTATAACAAGAAAGTCTATGAACGTGACATATACGAAGGTGACCTAGTTCTATAGGTTAGACAAATGATCGACAAGAAGACCGGCGAAGGAAGGAAATTCCGGCCCAAATGGTTGGGCCCATACCGAGTCACAAAGGACTACGGAAATGGTGCATACCTCTTATGCACGCTAGAAGGTGAGGAGTTTGGCGAAACAGTCAATTCTCTCCACCTCAAGCGCTTTCTACGCGTAAGCAGCTAACGCTACCTATATAACTATCTACATTGCATTTTCATACAAATTAGGATCATTTTGTCCACTTGTTCTTACACAAATTGTGATCAGGGAATCTATTCTCAAAGCAACTTATTTCAAACTCGTGATGTTTCTGGCATAAAGTTCTTTAATCATACTTCTCCGTCTTCAATATCATCAATCAACTCAGAATCTTTTATCAAACAAAATCAGACATGACGAAGTCCTAACGGTAACCATACCAAGATCTGCAAGTTCGTTCTCACTTTGATTTCTTCTTAGGATAGGTGTCTTGCCCATGGTCTGTTCTAGAAGCTTCATGGTGTCACATCTATCCCATATACACATCTCTTTGGAAAATAAGCATATACTGACATTTTACTCAAATAGACAAGTCAAGAAGTGATTAAACAGAAAATTTTATTTTTACACATTTCCTTGCCCCACCAACCTTCGGTGATGAGCTTGCGTCTCTTACTAGTGACGTAGGGTTGGGAAAGGATGGAAATGCCCTTACTCGCCTATGCCTTGCCCACGGTGATAAACCCATGCTTCTTACAGGTAGCATGGGGCAAAGTGTAGGGGGTCCTCTAAACAAAGTAAATGTTAAAAGGTCATAAACAATCAATTCAAACTTTGAGTCAATAACGAATGAATCAGATGTTCAAAATTCCAAGAGAGTTAAAAATCCTAAAACCCGATTTTGTCTACTATGTGGCCATCTACGGGTCTAAGTCCTGGATAAACCGCAAAGCAAGTTACATCCAAAACTATGAAGTCATTCAGTAGAATAAGCTTGTAGTTTTTATTTGGTTCCACCAAAGCTTCGTCTGCCTTTCATCACTATCACTTCACCATATTCCATAACTTGCGCCTTCTTGGCTCTTGGTGATGAGCCCTCGCATCCTACTAGTTGCGTGGAGTTAGGAGGGGGCAAGTTAATCTGCTTCATCATACCGATTATTTTCATCACTTTGCCAAAACAAATCATGAGGTATCCAAATTGCTCACGTAAACTAAGATTTAAGATCACAATATATCTACAAAATCATGTATCAAAGATCATGAAACACAAAAAGAAAGCAAACATTTGATCATCTCGCTTTCCATCGTGCATACATTCTAGAAAGCATATAATACATACATCATAGTATACACGAAGCAGTTGGAAATAAAGAAAGTAGAATACAAATGACAAGTTTTGATCCAAAACCGACGCATATATATAAATAATCAAAGTTTATATACAATGCCATCATGCACTAGGCATGGTCAAAACGCTCAAAGAGCCCGTAATACACAAAAGAATCTAAATACAAATACGTAAAGCCAAGTGGCCTCTCAACCCCGCGCGATCCCGGCTGAAGGTGCGCGCCCTCGCCTAGGACTCCGGCTACGCTGGCGCTCTGAATGGACGGAGGGCTCGGGGTCCCTAGGGGCAGTCGTAGTCTCGCCATGAGAGCGGCTCCTCATAAGACGCTCGGCTGTCCTATAGCCTGCCAACTCTGTACGGAGAGTTGACACCATCTTGGCCACATGCCAAACGGGAGCGAAGACGTCAGTGCTTGCCGGCTGCTGAGGGCTCCCCGCATCCACAGATAACTCCGCACGGGTCTTATCCATAGGGATCATCAGAGAATCGACGCAAACCCTACTGGATTAGATCCCGCCACTCATCAACAGCCTCTCGCAAAGCAAAGAAAGAAAACGAATTAGAACTAGGCAAGAGGTTAAAGTGTACACAATACAAATATAAGGAGAGTTAACATTCAAAACAAATCCTAAAACAAACAAGCATTGAAAGGAGGAGAGGATAACTTACTCGATCACCAGCCTCCAAGATGGGTCGCCAGGCCAAAGACTCCGCCGCCGATGCCGCCGCCGACCGAGGGGCTGCTCCCGTAGTAGGGGCAACATGGCGCCCCCAACGGACTCATCGTCTCCACCATGGCCTCGGAGAGTGGCTCCTCGAAGCCACGCCTCTCTCTCTCGCACTCTCCTCCTCCTCTCTCCGCCCTCGCAATGTCCCGAGTATCATGCCACTCAGATCGCTCTCTCGCCCGTCCGCCTCCTCCGACCCTCCTCTCGTGTGCCTCCTCGAATCGGAGTCAATATCTATGGGGTCGCCACCGCTATGAGCAGACTCGCAGAATCTGAAGTAATGGTGCCCGAGGCGCACCAGCCTCTCCTCTGGCCCGAACTATCCCCCCGGCCGTAATAGGAATGCCAGGGGTAACCACTGCCCAACCACGGCCTCTAGGCCCCCTCTAGCCTCTCGACCGATCTATAAACAAAGCACGGAGGAAGCATAGCCGCGTATGGGAGGCCAAACCGCCGAGGAACCCCGTCAAGGGATGTACCTCTACCCGTCCCACACGATCGATAAGTTGCCCCGTGATGGAGCAGAGACCAATGTCGTGGTCTCCTCTCCCCATATACCGCCATAAGCCGGTACGGTAGCCTCCATGTCTCGCCGTGGTAAGGGTGGCTACCGGCCGGTGAGGTGCTCGAGCACCGACATATCCGACCATCGGCTGCCTCACCGCCCGGATCTCGCCACCTCCACGCCTCGCCATACGGAATGAAGCGCTCATACACCCAACTCATGACTAGAGTGGGGTGGCTCAAGGACTGTCCCTGCAATCGGACCACCCTGTATAAGTCATGGTAGGTGGTCCCCAAAATGTCCGCGCCCCAGGCGTATTTCCGGCCATGTCCCTCTATCTGTGCAATGATGGGGCCCCAACAGTATAATAAGGTGTCCCCTCCCTTGTCCCCGATGAGTCTCGAGGCAAGGATCCCCATAATAGCCTGTCGAAAGATAGGGATGGGCAAAGAAGGAATGGATCTGACTCGCACTCCCTTCTTCGGCCCCGTAGAAATGGCTGCATCCCCCATATAACCAGCCCACTGAGCTATCTCGTGCCTGAACCACTGCTCTCAGCTTTAAGTCTCCTCCCGATGATCGGGACCCCTGTGATGCGGTAAACATCCTCCAAAGTGATGGTCCACTCACCACGGACTCCCTGCAATGGAAGGTGTTCCGATCTCGCATCCCAATATGAAAATAGGTCACAAAGAATGTGACTGGGATGGAGCAACGTGGGGCACACGCGATATACGCAATATGCCGGCCCTCTCGCAATGTGTCCTCCTCATCTCGCCGAGAGGGCATCCAATACCCCGGCAGCCACCACACTCTCTCTCCCGGCTCCATCTAATGTACTCCTCTTTTGCCTGCATACACCCAAAAACACACAAGGAAGAGTAAGTTAGTATCTAAACAATATCAAGAGAAGCATAAAAACACGTACAAATGCTAAAAATACAAGTACAAGCTTTCAAAATAGGTTCTTTTGCATTCTGTTCAGAACCGCCGCCCTGAGCAGGGGGGCGAGTAAATCGCCGCCTTAAAGGCGGCGGTCTCACAGTGACCGCCGCCCGCCAGACAGGCGGCGGCGCCAGTGCGCCGCCGCCCGTCTGTGGCGGCGGTCGCGGTCCGAAAACCCGCGCGGGTTTTTGGGCTTAAAAAGCCCAAAAAATGCAAAAAATGACTATTTTAATCAAAAATGGGGCCTACCCAGTAGGCGCCCCCCCTAGATGGACCCTTTAAACCAAACATTTTCAAAAATAACCCCCCATATCAAAAGAATTTAACATTTCAAATCGAAGGGGGAAAAACACAAAATTGAAGAAAACCAACCTGTGATCTCGCGGGGTGGCGTTCCGCACGTGGAGGCATGATCTCTATCTCACTGCGGACGTTTTGACTCTACTCGCGTGAGAAACCGTCACCGTGGGTCCCAGAGCTCAAATCAACCAAATCGACTCACGCAAATGAATAGGAAAATGGGCCCACTTTCATATATATAACGCCCCGATTCGTTTTAAATATCTTTTTCACAGGTTCGGAGCACCGACGGAGGTAAGTTTCTATCCTCGCACAAATGGTACGTCCTCTTTCTCTATTATTTTAACGTTTATTTTCCAAATTATCAGATCTATCTCGCATTTGAGTTCTCTTTTCATTTCGCAGTAGCGGAATTTTGGACGGCGACATTTCAACACACGGCGCGTAAGGTATAACTTCTAACTTCCCATTTCGGGACGGCCATACTTCGACCCACCGCTTTACGCCTCTTCATGGCTAAAACGCTTCTCCGAGGGGGCAATATGTACGTACTCCAAAATTGTAAGGTACTCGTATCATGAACGATGTAATAAGTGCCCCAATGATGATACAGTCTCTTCGCAAGGTGTTCGGGATCCGTAAAAGCTTTACGATATGCGTTAACATCCCGCATGCCCCGCTTAGCCCCGCGTGCTTTGTTTTCCCTATTTTTCCTCTTTTCTTGGCTTTTTGTCTTCAAGATGAAACCGCCGCCCGGGCGGCGGTCTCAGACCGCCGCCCTAAACAGGCGGCGGTCCCATAACCGCCGCCCGAGCAGGCGGTCCCGTGCGTGCGCTTTTCCACGCTCTTTTGACGCGACCCGCGTGAAATATCATGACTCACCAGCTTTTCTTGCCGACTTGAGCATGCATTAATGTTTTTGGTCCCCTGGAATAGTGTTTTTCCTTTGTTTATTGTTTAGGAGTTCAGTTTGGATTTGATTTTGGGTGTTTGATTCCTATAAATGCATGGTTTGAGCTCAAGCAAATGGCCTCTCAGTTTTGCTCTGAATTTTGCTCCAAAGTTTGCTCTTGAATTTCTTGTTACAGCAATTTTTAGGTTTCCTTTGCTTAAGGTTCTTAGTTCTCTCATTGAGTGCTTTTGGTTAGTATTGTGTCATTAAATGGTAAGCCACATATCCAACTTGTGCAAGTGCAGACATTATTTGGGCCACCATTTTCACTCCAACTTTCATGTTTTCAGTGTTGTGTCCCTTTAGTTTGCTTAGAATTGGTAGCATAGTTTGTTGCAGTGTTTGTTTTAGCTTTGTGTTGCTGTTGGTAAGCCACAGATCCAACTTGTGCAAACAGTATTATTGTTTTGGAGTAGAATAGTCTAGGCAGCCATTAAAGTTGCAGGTTTTGCTCTTCATACAGACTAGTTTCAGGTTCTGGACGCTTTTGTTGCATGATTCGCAGTAGACCCCGCTAGGAATTGCATAGGCCAAGCTCGTACTCAAGCGCTATCCCTCTCCTATCCGCATTCTATTCTCGTCTCTCGCATTCTCAAGGCTGTCCATTGATCCAAATATCTATTCCCGCTGATGCAAGCATTCCACGCTTTTCTGGATTCACGTGAGCATAAAGAACGAAGAGATCATACTGAGGGGACAAGAACACACACACCGTCGGATTCGCCACTGTTCTGCGAAATCCAGGTTCCATCTTTCAAAGTTTTAGTTAGAACTTATCAAATAAAGTAGTTAATCACTTTATTTCAGTTATTTCTATTCTCGATATTGCCAGGGAGGTTGTGGGGATTGATAGTTTCTGAGAAACTATGATTCATTCCTCACTTCTGAGGTAGGATCGAGAATCTTGCAGATAGATTAGTTATTTCGTTGTTTAGAATAGATATACAAAATCGCACAGACAAATAGCTACAATCGGCTATTTTGTTTGTTTTACGTTGTTAGTTTAGTTGTCAATTCTAAATATTTTAAATAGCTGCTTTCTTATAAATTGCCAGAAAATACAAAAAGAAATTATATATGCTAGAAGTGCACTTAGATTTTACTTTATTATAGTTTGTTTCATTACTACTTTGCATGACAATTACGGGACCTAGGGAGCCCAGGGGAATACATTTTCGAGCCAATTTGCCCCAGCCCAATACCGTAGTGGCAATAACTGATATTGACCAAAACCTTAGGATACAAGTCTTCCAAACAACAACAGACTTCCAAATGATCAGTGACACAACTGAGAGGGTTAAACATCGAAGACGACTCAAGCATATCTGCTTTGGTCAAATCAGCCAAACTACAGATTACCCTAGAAAATACCCACATGATCAGTAGAAGGGCTCGAAAGAGAACAAACATTCGGGTGTGATCCTTTAGTTCCACAAATCTGATCGCTGGAGACACCCTAGTAGATATAGATACCACTTAAGAATCCAAGTCATGCGATAACACCCGTAAGGTATTCTCGAGAAGATCGCACAACCGTTGGTTCTAAACATAGGGCTGAAAAGCTTACGACTACTGGATACTAGGATCGAACTTGATCTCCCGTATGACCATAACGGGACCGCAACAACCAAGAGTCTATGGTTGTGATCCACAGATCCCACACCTAACGAATCCATAAGAGAATTAGACATGACACCGCCTACGTAAATTAGTATTTCACTACTCCGATTCCACCTCTCATCATTCAACAAATTATCCCTACTAGACACAATAACCAACGAAACTAGAGAATTTTGGACTAGGCCGAGAATCGTCCATAGAGTTGACTATATCCACCATATGACCCTATCAGAGAAATACACGAAACCATCCCGGTCATTTTCCACGCATCCCACAACCCATAGATCGAATCACGCCGAGCTCGATATTGATTGAGCCTTCGAGCAGTCATCCTCGCCGATCGATCTATCACACCACCTAAGTTAGAAGGGCCTTCTTTGCCTTAGATTCGCAAATACCATTAGTGCGTGTCGAAGACATTAGACTTGCCTAACTAGTTTTCCTGCACATTCTACCCACACCGGCCGTGTCTCTCAAGACGACCCTGGAGGTCGGGTACGCAGAGAGTTACTTGTTGATTCTCAAGCTACCTTAACTTCCACATTCGAAATCCATCTTCAAACTCACATAGTCCGAGTTACTATCAATAACTAGATGGCTAGGATCATAATTCTTTCACCAAGAAGATTGAATTTTGAATTTTGAATTTTTTCTTCCTAATCTTATAATCATAAGCTAAGTGACCAAGAGAAAAAAAATCCTACATCCAAGGGGAAGCCTTCATAGGATAATTTTTGAGTCCAAATTTTGTCCTCAACTTTAAGATCAATAGAAGCCAGTAAATCAACTAAAGTATTGATATCTACTAATATATGAGCATAAGTGGTGTACTCATATAAGGTCATCTTTGGGTCAATAGCTAGGCTTTTACCCAGGGTATCCCCAATAGAAAGTAAGAATTTTTCACTCCAAAATTGGAGAGGAAGATATGGCCAACAGATCGAATAGGATTAACTTGAAAAGTTTGATAAGAATGATTGAAAAGAGGGAATCATGTCTTGGTATACATATTTGAATAAGAGGGGCTACGTGTGAATCCATGCTTTAATCGGTGATAATATATTTTAATGTACCATGCTCGGGTGCTTGTTTAAGTCTAAAAATATACTTAATTAGACCAAATGCCTTTTATAATGCTTCTTGTCGAAAAATCCTTATGGTTGGGTCATGTATACCTCTTCTTCAAGATCACAATTCAAGAAAGACATTTTTACATCCATCTATTAAATTTTCCATTCTTTTTGTGCTTCAGTGCCTGAGATACATCTAATGGTTTTTATCTTCGTAGTGGGTGGAAAGGTCTTCTCATTGTTGATTCCTTCTTATTGAGCATATCCCTTTAAAATAATAATAATAATAATTGTATTTGTATTCCACAATGTTGGGTGGTTTTTTTTTTTGGTCTACAGATGGCTTATAACATATAGGACTACCTCATACTCCCGGTGCGCATGAGGCACCTAATTGTTCTTTAAATACAAGGTGTACACACCCTAGCCTCTCAGTAGGATTTAAACTTGTGACCTCTCTTTCAAGATCACAAGTTCTAAAACATTAGGCCAACTCGGGTGTACAAGTTTATAACTAGTTATTCTTTGTACTTATTGATAGATCCATTTGACTTGTATTTTGTTTTTAAAATTAATCTGCAACTAATGGATTTGTTTCTTGCAGGAAGATCGACAAGTTCCCATGTATGATTCTGAATCAAGGCTCGTCATATTCAGCATCCATGGACTTCTTCCATTCTCAGTTGATCGAATTCCTCTCAAACATTATTAGGTTTGGTGTTGTCAACCACTGAACTCATGATTGTGATATTTACCTCATTTCTCTCTTGTCTTCTTGTTCTAACTTATGGTGAAGTATCTAGAAGATAGTTCGGGTGGGAGTCCTGCCATAGCTTAAGACCCATTTTAAACATTTATGTTTCTCATTATGTAAAGAATTATTTTTCAAATGACCAAGATTAATGAAAAAATATCCTTGCATTTCATATTTCTTGTGTGAAGAATCTTCATTCTCATCATCTGATTGTGAGAGAAATCTATGAGAGGATCTCATTACTAACTCTATTTTTGTAGGAATGATTCAAATGACGACTCATCACAAACTCAACTCTCATATATCTTAATTGCCTCAAAAACCATGAGACGATATGCCTTTGAGGTAGTATTATACCCCATAAATATACATTGGAGTGTCTTCGCATCAATCTTCTTCCTCTTCTTGGCTAGGACATGCATATATGTTGTATAACCAAACACTTTAAGATGGGAGATCAAAGGACTATGATTATTCCACACCTCTTATAGTGTTTTGTCTTGCAAGATATTTATAGGTTCTTGGTTAAGAGGATATACAACTATCGTGAATTCTTTGACCAAAACTTTGTTCTCCAACTTGATAGTTGAAAACATGTAACGATGTTAGGAATAATATTAGTGTTCACATTATTAATGAGTATAAGGATTAAATAATTGTGGTTGTAATAGCAATTTGTATTATGAGTTGTTTAGTATATTATTGTTTGTGTGAGTTTTAGTTGTTTACACCAAACTCACATAAATAGGTTGTAGAGTATTTTACGAGTGAATTTGGTTAGGTGTGACTCCATCTTAATAGGAACTCTCATAGCCTATAAATTTGTATGTGCATTAAATAATTAATTGAAAATTGTTTGCGTTAAGATCTGCACCTGCTCCTTCATCTGGTATCAGAGCATGATAAAATGAGAGTCCCTTAAAAAATTGTTTGCTTATGTGGTAAAGTGATGGTAATAGTTTCATTTTTTTAAGTCTCTCTGCAGCGTTCTATACAGCTTTTTGTTTGGTATGCGCATCTATGTTGACATGAGGATTGTTGACAGCACAGCCTAAGCGTCCATTTCCCCTCTGACTGTTGACTACTCGGCTTCATTCGTGATTAGTGGGAGGATCACTTGCCACATCTCTCTTGTCAAAATCAAAGCTCGCCGCTCAAACTATTAGTTGGTTTTGTTGAGCAGTCTTGCCAAACACAATTTTCTATTTATTCTTGCCAATTAACACAGTTTTCTATTTATTTTGTAGTTTGATAAGAGATCCATTCCAAATATTTGGAAATCTACTTCATTTCTACCATTTCGGGTACTATTTTTTCTTTCATCATTTGGGATTTGATCTAAGAAATTAGCTTTGCTTCATGCTCAAAACAGTTTTCTACGATCTGTTATAGCATTGGTTGTATCTCTCCGAACGACAATCAAAATTAGATATCAAACTCCATGAATCTTTGCGTCTAATATTTCACATGGGAAAATGTTCTTCTTGTATATCTCAAAAACAAGGGGGTGATCTCGCCGACCACATGCACATTTTATCAAGAAGTGAAATCCATGCTTATACTAATATCTTACTCTTCATCTATTTCGAGCTCATATCTTCTACGGCAGTGAAATAAAACCATGAGCATATATGCATTACAATCCAGGTCATTTTTTTGTGTTATTAAATGCTTCCAGTGGTCTTGGATCTTCTTTAAAGTATTTGCGTTGTTTATAAAAGGTACGTGTCAAGGAGTATTTAGTGAAGACTTTTGTAATATTATATGGTCTATAGTCAAATATGTATGGTACGGTTAATAAAAGATTGTCAATGTAAAGGTGGTAATTATTTTCTAGTCCAAGGTTATTAGTCATACGTTGTGGAGCAATAGTCAATTTTTTTATTTGGTCATTGTAAAATTTGTCTTGTCATTAGTTGAGTTGTCATACGAAGTATTAAAAGTTCAAAGTCATTGTTATTATTGTGTCATTAAATTGTTAGAGTTATTATTTTGTGTTAAAACATTATTTATTGTTATTGTCAAAATTATTTCATAGATTTTTTGTCAATATTGTCAAAGTATCCTTCGAGTCGGTTTTAAAATATGTCATTTTTTGTAAAAAGATTCAAACAATTAATAAATTTATTTTTGCAAAAAAAATTGCCTCGCGGATGCATTTTCGATGGAATCCGACGTTCGAGTTGTAATTAAGTTCCATGATAAAATTCGGATGAGTTAGCAGACTTCACACCGAAGGATGGAGGAAAATGGAGGTTGAAGGTCGATCATCGACCTATCATCAATCGCTAAATAAACAACATGCGAGATGATTTGGTGGCCTTTTTTTAGTTGTGTTTGTTTTAGTTTCAATATTCCTAGTTTTTAGAGTTCTGCTTTTTTCAATGTGTCGGTTTGTTGAGTAAACCCCTTTCCAGAATTTTAGGGAAGATTCATATTTTCAGAAAACTCACTTTTGGAGAAAGAGAAGATTTTGAGGTAGACTCAAGGGATGGTTATCCAGTTAGTGCCAAGCTTGTGGATCTTGGAGATTCAAAATTCAGGCACCCAAAGAGGAAGGGAGCATTCTTGCATAATTTGACTCGACACTACACCTTTACGAGGGTAAAGAGATAATCTATGGAGTTTGTACCTGGTATAAGTAGTGCTTTCAGAAGGTGGTTCAACTTCTTCGAAATATGGTTTTTCCTCGTGTTCACATTAAGGGGGTGAATATTAGCTATTAATAATGTTCACACTAAGGGGGTGAATGTTAGGAATAATATTAGTGTTCACATTATTAATGTGTGTAAGGTTAAAATAAATGTGGTTGTAATAACAACTCATATTATGAGTTGTTTAGTATATTATTGTTTGTGTGAGTTTTGGTTGTTAAACCAAACTCATGTAAATAGGTTGTAGAGTATTTTAGGGGTGAATTTGGTTAGGCTTGACTCCACCTTAATAGGAGCTTTCATAGTCTATAAATTTTTATGTTGTGCATTGAATAATTAATTAAATATTATTTGCATTAAGATCTGCACCTACTCCTTCAAACGAGTCATATCCATGAAAGTATGATTGCGATGTTTTGCGTAATGTCATTATACTTGGGGCATATATGGTCACCAAGTTTTGTGTGATGTCATGTTCCTTCAAGAATGCCAAGTTTTTTTGTGTGAAATCCCCTTAGATCTAAGAAGAGGAAGAGAATTTGTTTCCTAGTATATTGAACAAATAGCAGATATAAGATCTGAAAATTAACAAAAACTTCAATCTTATTTTGAAGAAAGAACACCCATGTATTGCAAGAATAGTCATCATCAATAACTAGATGTATTGAAATCCTTGAAAGGAAGAAAGAAAGGTTTTTCATATATCAATATTCAAATAACCTCAAGATGGTTCTTGGAATGGAAGGTACTGTGAGAGCGAATTGATCGTGATGTTGTTTTCCGCTTGACATCAAGAACATATAGGCAATGAATGGGAGAGTGGAGGAAGTCCAAAGACTATATCCGTAGAACTGAGATGATAGATAGAGATAGTAAAAATGTTCCCATATTGATAATGCCAGAGTGTACTAGACTCCATAGTGGAGGAAGACAAAGAAATTGCAGAAGATGAAACTACATCTTAAGAAAATAAACAACCCTTTAAAAGGATATATAAAGTATCGTATCTTCTCATGAAATCAAATATGATTTGATGCCTTTCTAGAACATGAACTCCATTTTTATATTGTGATTCAAAATATGAGAGACAGATAAGAGAATTTTTTTCAAGCTTGGAACATAGATCATGTTTGTGAGGGTACAACTTCTCATCCCGAGAGGAATTATGACATTTCCTATTCCTTATGTAAAATACTCCTTGTCAAATGTGACCCCGATCTGTAGTAGGTTGATTAATCAATGAATCAAATATCTTTATATCACCCATCATTTTATTGTTGGTGCCAAATTCAATCAGCCAAACATTCGGTGACGGCTGCGCAAAGTTTGGGAGACTAGAACAAATTTTTAGTGTGTGTTGTAATTTGCTCATTTTGATACTTCCTCATGAGAGTCTTCATCTTGTTGGGCAACAACATTTCCTTTGTACTTATTTTGTCGAGGAATTCATCTATATTTATTGGAAGCACTACGACTAGATATTCTCTCCTCACCAAAATTACAATGTGTGAGGCCACTATACCAATAGTTAATAGTGTCATGCATATTCCCGGTGCAAATGTGACACTATCAATTCACTTCCTAAGACTTCTATTGTTTTTCTTTCTTCTCGGGCTGCTTTTGTGAATTATTTTCTTGTTTTTCTTGTGATACTTGTGACTCTTCTACTATATTCATATCGTTGCCTTATCTTGAACCTCCTCATCCACTATCTGGATGGCTTCTTCCCCGTTGGACCACATTCACTAGTTTTATAAAGGTCACCTCTAATTTTATGATGCTCAATGTTGTGGAAAAGGTCCTGAATTGGGAAGGAAGAGATCTTTGTGTGAGAGAGACTAGCATATTTTCTTCCACCTTTTCTCTCGTAGCTCAATATCTTCTTGTAGTTCCTCCACACAATGCAAGAATTCCTCTTCTTTCTCACTAACTTTCATACTAAGTGTATGAAGATTTGACTGGAGATGGAGGTTATTTTTCATGTTTTTCACTTCGTAGATGGTGGAGACGAGAATCCCATACCTTCTTTGATGTCATCATATCATGTATGTGTGGTTGAAGGTCATAAAAAATGTTGATAGTGATTAACATCAAGGGTTTTTCATTAGCCTTTTCATCTTGGTTTACTCATCTACGATGGTGGGATGTGCTACTTTTCTAGTGACAAGTTCCCAAAGCTCCTTAAACTAGAGAATGGTGCCCATCTTCATCTTCCAGGTGGCATAATTTGGCCCTTTCAAGAGGTGAACATCGAGAGATTAAATTTTGGTGTGGACACGGCTTATAACACATCCTACTCTAGTAGTGGTGATCTTTCGCAAGTCATGCCATGTTATTCATGACTGTGATCCGCATAGGCTACTAGTCCTCTCCACATACGACAAAGAAAACATCTATATGTTTGGCCTTTCTAATTTTATTATTATCATCGTTGGTTAAGGATGTTTATTTACATGTTTCAATGTGATCAAAATATTGAATTTATTAATGAAAAGGAGCAACATTTATACAAGATGGAGGAGAGACTATAAAGGAAGATGCTAAACATAATGGAATAGTCTACTACCATGCATAATGACTGCGATAATGAGTCCTTATAATCTTTCGATGCTAACATTTATCTCTAATCTTCTAACATTCCCCCCTTATTACATTATTTTTACAAATGTACTCCCTAAATAGCTAAAATTTCACCTTTTCAAGGGATTTGGTGAGTATATCAACTATATGTGCATCTGTTGGGAAATACTAGAGCTGGATGTGGTGGTTTAATACTTTCTCTCAAATGTAGTGACATTCAACCTCAATATGCTTGGTCCTTTCATGAAAAATAGGATTCTTCACAAGCTTCAACACACCCCGATTATCACAATGAAGGATAGATGTCTTTTCTTCACAAATATTTAGATTGACCGAGAATGGGACATAACCATATCGCTTCACACACAACTCAATGTCCGGCATGATACTTAGCCGTAGTGAATGAAATAGTGACAAAAATTTACTACTTACTGATCCACGAGATTGTTCTTGATCCGAGATGAAATATGTATCCTGATGTTGACTTTTTATCATCAACAGATCCAACATAGTCCGAGTTGGTGTATCCTTGCAAGAAGAACTTATTGTTCTTCTTGTATTCCAAACCATATTCAAGTGTACCTCAGACATATCTCACAAAATTGTTTTCTAAAACCTAGTGACACTTCCTTAGCTCTTACATGGATCTCAAGAGATAGCTCACAAAAAAACATATGTCATGGTCTAGTGCAGGTCAAGTAGATGAGACTCCCAATGAGTTGTTTATAGAGAGTTGCATCCACTTGAGGTGAGTCTTGGAATCGAGAGAGTTGTAAACATTTCTCCATTGGTGTTGAAAGAGGTTTACAATCTGACATTCTATATTTTCCAAGAGTGTCTTAGCATATTTTATCTAGGAGATAAAAATATGATTTTGTTTCTGCCATATCTCCAAGCCAAGACAGTAATGGATTAGCCCCAAGTCAGTCATGTTGAAGGATCTTTTGAGGTCATTCTTCACAATATCAACCTGATCTTCTAAACTTCTAGTGATCACAAGATCATCCACATACAAAACAAGAATGATGATTTTTATTCCCACCTTCTTTATGTACAAGTTGGAATCCAAGGGGTATGGGTGAAACCATGCTATAAAAGGTGATCATCTATCTTGATGTATCATTCCCTAGGAGCTTGTTTCAGTCCATACAATGATTTTATGAGACGACATACCTTTCTAGGATGATTTTCATCAAAAAAATCCTTCTGGTTGGGTCATGTTCACTTCTTCTTGAGATCATCATATAGGAAAGCAATCTTAACATCCATATGTTTAAGTTTCCATCCATTCTTTTGAATATTCCATCCATTTTGTGATGTTAGTGCACATAAAACCCCGGTGGTTTTGATCTTTCCAATGGGTGAAAAGGTTCTTCATATTCAATGCCTTCTTTTTATCATATCCCTTTGTTACAATTTTTTCTTTGTGCTTGTTGATGGATCTATCTCGCTTTATATTTAATTTTAAAAATCCACTTACACAAGATATGGGTTTCCTTCTAGTAGGAAAATCGATAATTTCCAATGTTTGATTCTACATGAGTGAGTCATACTCAACATCCATGGATTTCTTCCATTGAGGTTGACTTAGTGCTTCTAAAAATTATCACATTTAGAGCTACCAATCTGTTGTACTCATGAGTGAAAAATCACCTCATTTCTATCCCGACTCCTCATTCGAATTCGTAAGAAGTACTAGGAGATATTTTCATACCCACTTTGGATGATAACTTTGTTGTTGATGTAAATAAATGCTTGGTGGATGTATGGTAACATTTTCTAATTTTCCAAGATCAATATATAGCTCCAGTTGTAGATGATATTTTCAAAGTGAAAAGTCTCCTCTTTCTCATCATCTGACTCGAGAGAGAATTGGTGAGAGGTGATTGGTGTTGATTCTTCTTTTTGCATTATTGAGTCAAAGGATGACTCATCACAAACCACATCTCAACTTTCATATATTTTCTTCGTCTCAAGATTCAAGAGGTGGAATGATTTCAAGGTAGTGTTATAGCCCAATAGGATGTATGGGAGTCTTTTTTGGCTCGATATTCTTCCTATTTTGAGCTGAGACATGCATATATGATTTGTAACCAAATACTTGTAGATGAGAAATTGATGGGTTTGTACCACTCCATACCTATTCGGTGTTTTTCTTATGAAATATTTATTGGTGCCATGTTGAGAAAATAAATGGATGTCTGAAATACTTCCCAATATGATTCCTCTAGCTTTGATGTTGATAACATGCAGCAATCCATCTACATTACAATGCGATTACATAGTCTAACAATTAAATTTTGTGGGACGTGTAGGTAGAATTCAAATTCTATTTGATGACTTGTTGGTTCAGGAATGCCAAGAACTTCTTTGACACGAATTCCCTCCCTCGATCTAAGGAGATTAGAAGAAGAGGTTGCCTAGTCTCCTTCACAACAACTTCATAGAATACTTGGAAATGATAAAGGACCTCATTCTTACGTATCAAGTAAAATACCCATATCTTCCAAGAGTAGTTATCCATGAATAGTTGGAAGTACTTGTATCCTAAAAATGAAGTAGGTAATAGTTCGAGAAGATTAGTACTTGTATCCTAAAAATGTATCTTGGTATGAGAGGTTCTTGTCTTGAATGGATCCCTATGTTTTTTACCTATAAGACATCTTAAGAAGGAGGGAAAGGAACTAGAAAACTTGGGAAGTCCATGTACCATCGCCTTTGAACTAAGTTGGTACAAAGATCCAACAGAGAGATGTCCATAATGGTAGTGTCAGAGGGAAGTAGATTCTACCATAGAGAAAGATAAAGCTACTAAACAAGATAAAAAAACATCTAAAGAAAGTAATTTATCTTTCAAAATTCTCTAGAATGAATTGTCCCTTGTTGTGAGACCAAGTAGGATTTTATGCCATTGTTAACAAGAATTTCCACCTTGAGACGATGATTCAAAAGATGAATGACTGATAAGATATTGGATTCTAATCCAAGAACATATAATACCTTTGTGAGAGTACATTTACATTTTGGAAGAGGAATGGTAACTTGACCGATTCTTTCTACAACATACTCTTTATCATCAATGATCATAAACCGATCTCTAGTGGGTTTTTCTATAATAGAATCAAATAGATTTTTATCACTTAAAATGTGTTTACTGGAACTGAGTCTATCAACCCAGACATTCCCTATGGTCCAGTGAGGTATAGGAGACGAGAACTAAGTTTGTCATGCACCACAATTGGCTTCTTTAGGTATCTCATCATCAAATCCATCATCTTGTTAAACTATGAGATATCCTTTATGGTTTTGTTGACAGGGATGTCTTTTCGATTTATGAGAATCGTTGCACCCTGATATGCTTTCTTGACTAGAAGACCTTTTTTTCAATCCATTATACCGGTAATTGTATGTGTCGTGGGTGTTGGTCCGACAGATGTGACACCACCACTTTGATTTTTGATATTATGTTATTGTGGAGATTTTTGTTGTTGTTGTTACTATGGTTCCTTCTTCAGGGGTCACTTGTGGAAATTTTGACCATGTTGCTTATTTGATATAAGGGATTTGTCTTGTTGCATTCTAGATTGAGTTGATGGATTCTTCTCACTATAGCACGTTCATGAGTTCTTCGAATGAAAGTGTCTACTTAGAGACGTTCGGTGTTATGATGAACACTTTGTATTGGGAAGGGAGACCTCTCAAGGTGATTGGGACCAATAATTTTTCCTCGACTGTATCACTTTGAGTGCTAATAATCCAATTCTTAGTTCACCAATCAACGTAAAAATTCTTCAAATTTCTTTTTGGACCCCATAGATAGGGTGCAAGGCCTCAACTATAGTTGGAGAATCTACGTCTAATGTTTTTCCTCATAAATTGTCACCAATTTATATCATGTTGCCTTTTCCATCATTCCATCTCAAACATTTGATTGCACATCATCGAATGATGCTTAACATATTCAACATCAAGGCTTTGGCATTAGCCCTTGCATACTTCATCATCTCATCGAGGTCAATAAAGACTAGCTTGATTCTAGTGACAATGCCCAATAATCCCTCAAATTGAAGGATGGTAGGCATATTCATTTTCCAGGTGGTATAGTTCAGTCCTTTAATAAGTTAGGTGTTGAACGTAAGCAATTTTGGAGTAGAAATTATATATTTTTTATTATTACTTATGAGATAAAATTACAAGTATTTTGACTTACTTGACGAGAGATTCGAGCTTGGATATGATCTTGGTAATCATGAGTTGAGATATGGGGATACTTCTTGGGGCATACTAGTGAATGCTTATTTGGTGTTTTCCTAGTTGAAAGCATTGGAGGGGTTAGCCTCATTGGGTTCCATCAAAACTTTGCGAAGGCTCATTCCATGGTGATTCAATTCTATGTAAAACTTGGTAGGAATCAAAATATTTCTTGTCTCCAAGTTTGGGCTTTTCAAATGATTAAAATCCAACGGAATGCATATTTGCAATGGCTAAAAAATTTAATCTCCTTCAAAGGCCGAGCAACATCATGGACTTGGCAGATGCTCAGAGGTAGATAGATGATCATGTATGTCATTTTGTAGTCGGGGAAGCAATCTATCTGAACTTTTAGGCACCCAGGATTTGAACAGAGTGGGTAGCACCTTAAGAGGATTTGACCTATCCTCACTACTTTATGGTTGTGCCTTTCAACCAAGGTGAGAGAACCTTTTTGTAACCTGATTATTTATGGAGGAGATGGAGATATCCTTCCTAATGAATTTGTTAAGGAGACCTTGAAGAAAATATGATCAATGCAAAAAAATCTAACTCTCACGAGTTGTCACTCTAGATAGTGGAGATATTCTCTAGGCAAGGTTCAGGCTACTAAAGACATTTGGAATCTTGATTGTTTCTGCATGTTTTGGTAGTAAAATTTGTGCATTTGTATACACACATGACAAACAGGGGTAGTATGGGTAGGATTAGTTGTTTTTAAATAAATTTTGGTGGGAGGTGAGGTAGAATGAACTTGATTTGCCAAATCTCTAAGAACTCTTACAAAATGGAAAGTCTAGACAACAAAATACTTCAGAATAGCTAAAATGTTCCTTTAACCAGAATATGTGCTTCAATGGAGGCCCAGATTAGCACTTTTTCACACAATCTATGAGATTATAACACGAAGGCTCGAGTTAGAAGACCTAATAAAACATCAAAATCTAAGATTAATCATGCCTGAGGTACACCCAGAGGCTTACAAACAATCTTTGTCAACAAATGAAAGAAAAGTGATTTTAAATCATTTATTTCATTCCCAGGATGAAATCTCTTAAGAAATGAAATTAATGCCACTAAACTATCATGAGGATTGAGACCTATGTGATCAAGATAGATTTTGATAAAAGATTTCAACAGAAACAAGAAAAACTATTTGTAGACATTCGTGTGTGAAAAAACACATTTTGCATAAGATCCACACATAATAACTCGAGTTTGATTAAATTTATCAGAAGGGGAAAATTTCTAGAACAATCTCATAGCTTGTCAATGGTTGTACACTTGCAACCACCTTGACATGATCAAACTTAATACAAAAGAATATATACAGGCTTCTCAGACGGCTTCTCAAAAGACAAGCTTTGTCAAATTTTCCTCTTGGAATTTTCTTTGACCTCTAACACTCCAACCATTTTCACGAAAAAAATTGTGCCATTTATAACATTTACAACAGAGCCCCTTTTTCCCCAAAAGACAAAAACATTTAATGTACCAATGCTTGCCATGATCTCGATCGCGATTCCCAGAATCGATATGTAAAAATTTGTCAAGTGCTCATGGGGTAGATCTCTTCGAAAATCTCAGCATTCAACTCCTTCATCTAGTAGAACACTCCTCCTTCAACTCACGCCAACCACTTCCACCCCTAATCTATCAAATATGGTTCCTTGCATGCTTGGGAAAAAAAATAGAAAATCATATCGAGCCCGAGAGTCAGACCATTTTAATGGTGAAAGACGTCTCCAGATCTCCCCCACCAAACTTAGATATCAAAATTAACTCTCCTCTCTGTTTTGCGTGTGTAGGAAATACCAAGAAATCATGAAGACTCACACTTCCAAGAGTGTTTCAGTAAAATGGGGAAAATCAAATTTAGACTCACATTGTCATTGATCTTTACTTTGAATTTGGGCCATCCATGTGGAAGATTCAACTTTAAAATAGGCTCGGGGGTTTCTTTGACTTTTTACAACCTTTTGAAAAAATGGAAAAAATTCCATTTTGCTCCACATCTTTCGCCCTTGGGAAATGATCCTGACACGTGTCCTAATATGGGTCCCAGCGGAACCACGCTTCCTTTTTCATTTTTAACCTTTTTCTCCCAAGAGGAAATTTTCCCAAATTTCCCCAGAGTCCACCCTCGATCATGCAAAGCACCATTGGACAAACTTTAATGTTTTCCCTTATCGGGCTTGCAGGCCATTTTGAGATTTTAATCCTTTTGATGTCAAGAGGAAAAAAATCCAATTTTCCTCCGATTAATCCTTCCCCCACCTCTTTGACTTTTCAAATTACCACGTGTCATGAATGGTGCATCCAACTTGAAAGGGCCACTTTTCAATCGATGGCAAGATGTAATTTTTTGAGGAAATTACACCACAAATCCGTAAATGCGGACAACCACCATTTGAGCCTGGGGAGACAAAAAACATAACAGAGGCCATAATCTACAGAATTTTAATGACAAATGGGGCAAGAAAAAATTGAGCACCAACATAGGCTCCGACTCGGGGATGGGCACTCCTTGTGAGTGCCACAAGAACAAAAGTAGACCAAGTGCCAAAAATATCCATTGGGAAAGGAGTCAACTTGCAGAGCACAAAACCAGGACCATCCCCAAAAACAAATAGAGAAACCAGCAAAAACAGGCCACCGGGGACCAGAACGGAAAACACAAAAAATAGGAAACAAACAAGCAGTTATACACTGTATAAAAGATGTTAACCCTGATTTAGAGAAAACAATCAAGGAAAAATTTCAAGCATCTACCATCTGGATATGACCATGCCAAGAGTTTGATATGTTTTCATCAACTGAAATATACCTCTTTTTCTTCTCTGTTCAGTTTGTAAACCATCCATTTTCTCTGAAGCTCCTCCATTGTGTTTAAGTCAAATTCTTAAAAATTTCAAGGCTGAATCATAGACCAAATTCCCAAAAAAAATAGCATACTTAGGAGCTCTATTTTCAACACTTTCATACTCCTGAAATCCACAAAACTCACAAAGTTGTTAAGATCAACATCTTCTTGCAAAACTTCATAAGATGCATTGCTTGGGTCTTCAATCAAGTACAACATCTTCTTCTCTCCATATAATTTCACCAAGTTGCCTTCAATGGGGATAGTGGCATAAGACATGTCCATTTTCACACTACCACCAACACTTGTTGCCCACTTTCTTGACAACAACATCCCCCACTTGGCAAGGCAGTCAACAATCACCACATCAATTTTTAAGTTCCTTCCAGGATAAGATGCAAGTTGCACAACCAGATCTTTGACACATCCCACCACTGGCACCTCTCTAGAGTCCATGGCAGTGCACTTCCCATATGTTGTTGTTACTTTGATACCTAGCTCATTCATGACCTCAAGAGGCATGACATTACATGAAGCTCTAGAATCAAACATACAGTTATGTAATAGCTTGTCTTTGATAACCAGGGTAGTGAAAAATGGATCCACATTCAGCTGGGATTTAACCAAAGAAGTTCCTAAATAAACCTCTGGTGGTTCCCCCAGCTCTTCCAACACTTGTGGCTTTTCCAACACTACAATAGTAAGGGGAATCCCAACCTTGTTTACATCTCTTCCTTGTGTGATCTCTTCCTCTTTGAATCCTAAAGTATTCAAAATCCCTCTTCTTGTGCTCAAGGATCCTAAGTAGCTCAACAACTGGGACAGGAATTTTGATTTGACTCAAAACTTGGGCAATGTCATATGGAACAAATTTGGGTAAAGCAGCACTAGGAGAAAGATTGGAAAATTCATCAGATGGAATGGGATTCTTTTCAGTTTGGGCATGGGGAGGAACACAGGTTTTGCTTGGGGAAACAAGCTCTCTGCCAGATGCATTTTTCTTTGGGGTTTCTTTGGTAAGCAATGGAAATTTTGACTTGGCTTGTGGCCCCTTGGCAGCTTTACTTATGGTATTGTGCTCCTTTTCTTGGGAAACTACAACATTCATTAATAGTTTCCTATCTTCTTCTGAAGGAACTCCTCCATCATACTTTTCAATCATTAATGCCCTCAAGTATTCAAAATCATTAGTGGGAAATTCAAAATATTGTACAATGTCTACTTCTAAAGTATGAGAGGGAGGAAGAAGAGGTACCCGTGGATGCAATCCCAAAAAATAACAGCAGTTCTAGCACTTATTACCTCAGTTGAAGTTGCTTCCCTTGGAAAACTTGCAGGGATCTCCATCATGCAGCATCATCATCATTATCATCACCATCACTTCTTCTTCTTCTTTGATCTTCCTCACATGGAGCATGGGGCATGAAACATCTATCACACCAATCAATGACATTTGTCTCCTCCACAATAACAACTCTGAAGCCAAAGGATCAGGTACCATTCTATTCTCCCCTACCTTGGGACTACCTATTTCCAAATCCAACAGGTCCCTTGCCTCTATCATCAGATCTTTGGTGATTTGTGAACTTGTCTTGGCCTTGTTGCTTGTGTTGACCTTGTGAGCTCTGCCCAATTCCTTTCTCATCCCGGGCTAGTTTGTAGGAAATTTCTTTGACAACCCCTTGCCAAAGTCTTCACAACTTCTTCCAAATCAGCAGCCTTGCTTGTCTGAGGTTTTTCTGGGTTAATCAGCTTTACACCCTCCCTTTTTGGAGGCTTTCCAATTTCCTTGATATTGTTTTCAATTTGCAAGGCCATAGTGAAGGCCTGCCTCAAATTAGTAGGGTTTTTGTCCCTCAAGTAGTAAGTAGCCTTTTTATCAAATGCATCTAATATTTGATTAAACATGATTCATCACATGGCCTTATCCTAACATGAAATCTCCTCAAGGTCTTATTAAACCTTGTGTTGAAATCATGTACTGACTCATTAGGATTCTTTTTGATGTTTTCAAATTTTATCAAAAGAAACCTAGGGTCAGTTCTATCACCATACTACAATTTAAATGCATTGCTCATCTCAGTCCAAGAATCAATAGAGTTATCTGGAAAGCTTTATACCAGTCCCTTGCATCCTCTTCCAGAGTATGGATAAACAACTTGATATACACATCCTCATGTTCAATCTCAAAGTCTTCCATCATATTGATAAAAAGCTTTAAATGTTGATCACCAGTTATAGCATTGTTTCCTTGGAACTTTGGCATTTGTTCCTTACTTCTTGAGGAACTATTTTGGATAACCAACCATCCCTACAAAATTTATAGGTCCAAAGGTATTTACAACAAATGGAGGTCTAGGTGGGGGCAAGGCCATGTTGTTTTGAGGAGGTGACCCTGGAGGGGTGACAAATTGATGAGGGGCAGAAGGTCTTTGAAACACAGGGGTATAACTTTCAAAATGGGTATCCCCTAAAGGCCTTGTCTCTTGGAAATCCCTATCAACTTTTGAAAAGACAGGGGTAGAATGAGAAGAAAATTTTTCAAAATCAAATGAAGGCCCTTCTCCAGTTGGAGAATTCAATTCCACAAAGAGGCTACCTGATTCAGAAGCACTTGAATTGCAGTCTTCAATAATAGGCCGATCACTCTCATCAATGGAGATCCCTTTCTTGTCTATTGATCTCCAACAACTCTCCAGGATTTTCTTCCTTCTGATTTTACTTTTCCTAGCTCTAGAAATAATGTCCTAGTAGGATCCCTAGCAAAGAAAGACCTTCTTCCTTCCAGCTTTGCAAAGATTAGTAACAAAACTCACTTGACAGAGGTTAAGACTTGTTACTCTTCAATAATTAGATCAACAGGGAGTCGCCACTAAGGATTTCCACCTTAGTTGTGCAAATGCACTAAATATGATCTGATCAAATGTTTTCAACACTAGAAACTAGAAATGGAGAGACTCTGACTTTTCTTTACCCAGATCTATCAATGAAAGCTAGTGCACTAGGTGTAGAAACTGAAAAGAATTACACTAGGCACTTGGAGTATATAAGAAGTGTTTTACCAGTTGAATATGAACTACAATCACTATGTCCCTTGGAAACGGTGCCAGAAGCATGTTGTTGATGGGATAAATAGATATGAACTAGTAGTGAATCAACAAATAGTCTCAACAACTCAAATAAGTCCCCGAAATGGCACCGGTGCCAGAAGCGTGTTGGTACCCAAATTTAATCTCCTTCAAAGGCGAGAAGCATCATGGACCTGACAGGATGCTCAGAGGGATAGATGATCATGTATGTCATTTTGTAGTCGGGAAGCAATCTATCTAACTTTTAGGCACTCAGGATTTGAAAAGGAGTGGGTAGCACCTTAAGAGGATTTGATCTATCCTCACTATTTTAGGTTGTGCCTTTCAACCAAGGTGAGAGAACCTTTTTGTAACCTGTTATTTATGGAGGAGATGGAGATATCCTTCCTAATGAAGTTGTTAAGGAGACCTTGAAGAAAATATGATCAATGCAAAAAAATCTAACTCTCACGAGTTGTCACTCTAGATAGTGGAGATATTCTCTAGGCAAGGTTCAGGCTACTAAAGACATTTGGAATCCTGATTGTTTCTACATGTTTTGGTAGTAAAATTTGTGCATTTGTATACACACATGACAAACAGGGGTAGTATGGGTAGGATTAGTTGTTTTTAAATAAATTTTGGTGGGAGGTGAGGCAGAATGAACTTGATTTTCCAAATCTCTGAGAACTCTTACAAAATGGAAAGTCTAGACAACATAATACTTCAGAATAGCTAAAATGTTCCTTTAACCAGAATATGTGCTTCAATGGAGGCCCAAATTAGCACTTTTTCACACAATCTATGAGATTCTAACACAAAGGCTCGAGTTAGAAGATCCAATAAAACATCAAAATCTAAGATCAATCATGCTTGAGGTACACCCAGAGGCTTACAAACAATCTCTGTCAATGAATGAAAGAAAAGTGATTTTAAATCATTTATTTCATTCCCAGATGAAAGCTCTTATGAGAAATGAGATTACAAATGCCACTAAACTATCACAAGGATTGAGACCTATGTGATTAAGAATATTTTTGATACAAGATTGCAATAAGAAACAAGGAAAACTATTTGTAGACATTCAGGAGTAAAACACACATTTTGCATAAGATCAACACATAGAATAACTCGAGTTTGATTAAATTTATCAGCAGGGGAAAGTTTCTAGAAAAATATCAGAGCTTGTCAATGGTTGTACACTTGCAACCACCTTGACATGATCAAACTTAATACAAAAGAGATATACAGGCTTCTCAGATGGCTTCTCAAAAGACAGGCTTTGTCAAATTTTCCTCTTGGGAATTTTCTTCGACCTCTAACACTCCAACCATTTGCACAAAAAATTTGTGCCATTTATAACATTTACAACAGAGCCCCTTTTTCCCCAAAAGACAAAAACATTTAATGTACCAGTGCTCGCCATGATCTCGATCATGATTCCCAAAATCAGATCTGTAAAAATTTGTCAGGTGCTCATGGGGCAGATCTCTTCAAAATCTCAGCATTCAACTCCTTCATCTGGTAGAACACTCCTCCTTCAACTCACCAACCACTTCTGCCCCTAATCTATCAAATCTGGTTCCTTGCATGCTCGGGAGAAGAAAAATGGAAAATCATATCGAGCCCGAGAGTCAAACCATTTTAATGGTGAAATACATCTCCAGATCTCTCCCACCAAACTTAGATATCAAAATTAACTCTCCTCTTTGTTTGGCATGTAGGAAATACCAAGAAATCATGAAGACTCGCACTTCAGCATGTTTCAGTAAAAATGGGGAAAATCAGATTCAGACTCATAGTTTCTGTTGATCTTTACTTTGAATTTGGGTCATCCACGTGGAAGATTCAACTTTAAAATAGGCTCGGGGGTTCCTTTGACTTTTTACAACCTTTTGAAAAAATGGAAAAATATATATTTTTCTCCACACCTCCACCCTTGGGAAATGAGCCTGACACATGTGTCCTAATGTGGGTCCCAGCGGAACCGCTCTTCCTTTTTCATTTTTAACCTTTTTCTCCCAAGAGGAAATTTTCCAAATTTCCCCCGAGAGTCCACACCTCTCGCCATTGACAAAGCTTTGACTTTTCCCTTATCGGGCTTGCGGGCCATTTTGAGATTTTAATCCTTTTGATGTCAAGAGGCAAAAAATCCAATTTTCCTCTGATGGTCCACTTCCCCACCTCTTTGACTTTTCAAACTACCATGTGTCACAATGGCGCATCCAACTAGAAAGGGCCACTTTTCAATTGATGCCAAGAAGTAATTTTACCTTGTTGATACCACCCGCCACTATACCCCTTCATCTTTAAGTAAACGTAATCCTAAGTGAGAGAGACCCACACGAGATATTATCTTATTTTGGATATTATGTTTCTTATGTTATAAAACTAATCCATTTTCTATTCATCTTCCATCGATGACCATTCCACTTCCGTTGGTTTCTATTCCACTTCCTTCAACTCATATTCCTCTTCCTTTTGTGGTTGATTCGAACCATTATTTTTTCATGTATATATTCATGTTTTTCGCTTTGAGTAAATACATCAATGAAAATTCTTCTTCTCTCATTCTTCGAATATCATTGGTATCGAGTTCCCCGACATATTCTCATCTTGTATGTGGAAAACAAATTCACCGATGTAAATATTTGGAGATCCATTTTTCTTGGAGGTGACAACACTTCTCTTGGAGTTTTTAGTTGTGGAGATCTCGGAAGGACGTATTTAGATTTGATAGAGTAATTTGTGGTAGTTGTTGGCATATCGTGAAGCAACAACCAATGGAGAAATTTCTTGCATCAATATTAGTGACTTCTTCACTATCATACATCCTTAGAGAATCATGAAATTTTGGAGACTTGTGGTGCAAGTATATCTAAAATGACCAGTTTTATTTTCTTGTTTAAGAGTGAGATCTATCTTCAATGACATGATATTTCTACGATCTAGAGGAGCATTGGATCTCTATCTTGACATTGGCATGTGCATAAGAGGTCTATGCTAAAGAAAGTGACTGCGTGGAGGCAAATGGTAAAAATTATTTGAAGTTTGGATTTTCTAAAGTTTTAGTCTTGCATATACATTGAATAGTCCTATTGAGATCGAAGCATCGAGCATTCTTTGCTAGCATACAAGACTGTTGCAGAATGTGAAGGAGTGAGAACTATATGTCATGCATTCCGGATGTTAAAAGCGGAGTGTGAGAAATTCGAAAGGTGAATTTCCATTAAGAGGTTGAGAACAAAACACCGGATTATATTTCACATTGCTCGATGCCCTTCATAACAAAGGTGGAAATCTACAATTTGAGGAGCTTGTGCATCAAGGACTACTGCCGTGGTTCTAGTTCGACGTATGGTGTCAAGACAATAAGGTTTGTGTGGATCTTGAGAAATGTTACAAGGTATATGATGAAAGTGAAATTGAACACCTACACAAGCATCTCGTGTCTCGGTGCACAAGTGTACCGTGTCCACCTTCACTCTCTTGTTCATCGAGTAATACATTGTAATTTTGAACATAATAATAAATAAAAATATTATTTGACATCATGTATACTCTGAAGATATTTCTAATCGATGCCCAATTGTTGAAAGGACATAATTATGTTGCATAAAAGACAAATAGGAAGACAATTCTCCTGTTTGAAGATCTCACGGGAGATCATATCAGTGCACTCTCTCATCTCACTAACGCAGATGAATGAACAAAGTATGAAAAATTTGATACAAAAGCCTTGATGTTGATCACTCTAAACATATCGATGATGTTCATCCATAAATTTCGAATGTGACAACATCAAATAACTCTGGGATACTCTCTCCATGATCTACGAAGAAAAACATGATTAAATTTCTGCATCTTTAGTCAAAGCTTCATACCATGAGTGTGCAAGAAGGTGAGAAAGTGGAAGAATTATTGCATCGTACGGATAAACTATGAGTAGAACTTACCAATCTCGAAGAAGAGGTCAAAGATAAGTTACTTGTCCTACTCATACTACAAGCTCTTCCATACCAATTCAGGACATTCATCACCACATCGACCATCAAACAAAAGGAGGTGAGTTTTGCTGAATTGATGAACTTTCTCTGTAATAGGAAGAAGCCATTCATATAGTATAAGAATATTTTTGAGGAAAAATCATTGATCTCGAGGTATAAGAAGAGTCAAAATCCTCGCAAGGGACAACAAGAGAAGTAGAAGGAACCACAAAATCAACAACGACGAAAGTCTAAAAAGTTGAATCGATGGTGTCACATCTACACCACAAATATGCATGATATTGTGAACTATTGGTACAATGGTCACACACAAAATAATTCTAGAGAAGAGAGCACATCTGGCCAAGGTGATTCAAAGAAATCCAAGTGGTGTCCACGTGGAAAGAAGTAGAAAGGACATGTCGCAACCTAAACAAATGATGACTCAGATGAATATGTCCCAGACTCAGCACATTACGGCACACATGAATATTATTTGGTTCTCGTACCCCAAACATCGCATCCATCAGAGAATATTTGGTTGATATATTCAGGTGCCATCAAGCATATTATGGGTGATAGAAAGATGTTTGATTTATTGATTGATCGAGCCACCTTTGGATTGGGTCTGAATTTTAGACAATAAGGAGTATGTAGAATAAGTAATAGGCAATGTGACTATTCCTCTCGGGACGAGAAGATGTACTCTTACGAAGGTGCTCTATGTCCCTGGCTTGACCAAAAATCTCTTGTATGTCTCTCAGTTGTTGAATCAAAAGCTCAAGGTGGAGTTCTTTATTTAGAATGGCATCAAATCATGTCTAATATATAAATATGAGACGATACTTACTAGAGATTTTTTGAAGGATCGGTTATTTGCATTATATATAGTTTCATCCTCTACAGTTGCGCTATCTTCCTCCACGGTGGAATCCACTGCACTATGGCATTATTAATATGGAAATATATGTTTCAACTCCCTCTATCTTCTTAGTTCGAAGGACATAGTACGAGAACTTCCCCCTCTCTCTCAGTCATTAACTCTTTATCGTGGATGTCTTATGGGAAAACAACATCGAGATCCGTTTGAGTCAACTACATTCCATGCCAAGAACTGTCTCGAGGTCATGCATAATGATCTGTGCGGACCCTTTCATGTCTCATTTAAGGGGTTTCAATACTTCCAATTGTTCACTAATGATTATTCTCGCAAGACTTGGGTGTTATTTCTCGAAATAAGAGTGAAGCATTTGAAAATTTCTAGATCTTCTATAAGAGAGTTGTTCAGTAGACTAGGCAATCCCTTCTTGTCCTTCATTCGGATCGAGGGGGAATTCACATCGAAGAAATTATTTGCATTCTTAAAGGAGAATGGCATCACACAACACCTGACTGTTCCTATACTACCTAGCATAATGGAATTGCGAACATCGCAATCAAACTATCGTGGAGAGGGCTCATTGCATGCTTTCCACTGTGAAGTTGGAGAACATATTTTTGGCAGAAATAATATGGGTTGTTGTATATATTTTAAAGTGAGCACCTATAAATATCTTGAAGGACAAGACATCGAAAGAGGTATGGAGTAATCGTAAACCTTTTATTTCTCATTTGAGAGTATTTAAATGTACTATATATATGCATGTTTTAGATAAGAAGAGGAAGAAACTTGATCTAAAAACACGCCAATGCATATTTTTGGGGTACAATACAACCTCAAAATCATATCATCTCATGGATCCTGATACAAAGAATATATATGAGATCAGAGATGTTATTTACACCGACCTCCTCTCATAGATTTCTCACACATCCAGATGATGAGCATGAGGATTCTTAAAAGAAGAATGATGATCTGCAAGGAGAGTTGTTCATTGATCTTGGGAATTTAGAAAACAATTCTTCACATCAGCAGTAGCGTCAATGTCTGAAGTGGGTCCAAAGCACCATGAGAGACTCCCACTTGAACTCTCTTCCAAACACTTCATCAGGGGTTTGTACAAGAAGATAGATGAGAAATGAGGTAAATATTACACTCATGAGTTCATTGGTTGATAGCATCGATCATGATTCATTACATGAGGAACTCGATTAACTGAGAATGGAAAAGGGCCATGAAAGCGAATATAAATCCTTCATACAAAATTGAATATGGGAACTTGTCAATATACCTACGGTAAGAATTCCATTGGTTTGTAAGTGGATTTTCAAAAAAATTATAGGAAGATGTATCTATTGACAAGTACAAAGCACAACTATTTGCAAAGGGTTATGCTTAGCAAGAAGGAATTGACTATGATGAGACCTTTGCACCCACTGCAAAGATCAAAACCATCGAGTTGTATATGCTTTGGCATCACAAAACGGATGGAAACTTCAACAGATGGATGTAAAAAGTTCTTTCTTGAATGGTGATCTCAAAGAAGAGGTATACATGACCCAACCAAAAGGATTTGTCGATGAGTAGTATCCTCATAAGGTATTTCATCTAATTAAGTCTCTTTATGGACTTAAACAAACACCTAAGGCATGGTACATAAAAATAGATGATCACCTATTACAACATGGATTCACTCATAGCCCCTCTAACTCAAATTTGTATATCAAAAAGATAGACAAAGATATTGTCATCTTGGTTTTGTATGTAGATGATCTTGTGATCACAAGGAGTTCTAACAATCTCATCAAAGATGTGAAGAATGATTTGAAGAAATCCTTCGACATGACAGATTTGGGGTTACTTCACTATTGTCTTGGCTTGGAGATATGATAGAAGAAGAATCATATTTTTATCTCCTAGATGAAATACACCAAGACACTCCTAGAAAATTATGACATGTCAGATTGTAAACCTATGTCCACTCCTATGGAAAAAGGTTTGCAACTTTCTAGATTCCAGGATTCACCTCAAGTAGATGGTACTATCTACAGAAAAATTGTTGGGAGTCTCATTTACTTAACGCCTACTAGACCAAACTTGTGTTTTGTTGTGATATATCTCTCCAAATTAATACATGAGCCGAAGAAATGTCATTGGGTAACAGACGAAGAATGTGTTGAGATATGTCCAAGGTACAGTTGACTATGGTCTGGAGTATTAGAAGAAATCTCAGTTCTTCTTGCAAGGATATACAAACTCGGACTATGTTGGATCCGTTGATGACAGGAAATCAACTTCATGTTATATTTTTCATCTTAGATCTGGACCTATCTCATGGATAAGTAAGAAGCAAATTGTTGTTTCTCTCTCATCCACTAAGGCAGAGTATCATGCGCCGCACGAGGAGCTATGTGCGAAGTGATTTGGTTACATCACATTTTTTCAGATATGGGCATTCTTGAAGAAAATCCTCCCATCATTCACTACGATAATCAAGGTGTGTTGAATCTTGTGAAAAATTTAGTTTTCCATGAGATAACAAAACACATTGAGGTCGAATGTCACTACATTCAAGAACAAGTCTTGAACCACCACATCCAACTCCAATATTGCCCGACAGATGCTTAGATTGTAGATATACTCACCAAGTCTCTTGGAAAGGTGAAATTTGAATTGTTTCAGGGGTACATTTGTAAAAACAATGTATTAAGGGGGAATGTTAGAAAACTAATACATTTTCCATTCCTCTTCCATCGATGACCATTCCACTTCCGTTGGTTTCCATTCCACTTCCTTCGATTCTTATTCCTCTTCCTTCCGTGGTTAAGTCGAATTGTTCTTTTGTGTATGTATATATTCATGTTTGCAGATTTGAGTAGAGACATTAATTCCACTTCCATTAGTTGTTATTCTACTTCCTTTAGTTTTCATTTCTCTTCCTTTTGTGGTTGAGTCGAACCATTCTTTTTGCATGTATATATTCATGTTTTACAATGCATATATTAATTTATTTTATATGAAATATGGATAGACTCGTACCCTTTTAGTTATCATTTGGCTAAGTTTTGTAATTGGTTTCTATTTGGGGTTGTTTGTAGTGTGAAGCTATAATAATTTTTTTATTAAAAAGTATGATTAGTTATTTCACCACTAGGTGTAAATTTTTTGCCTAGTGATATTGTATGCATTTTTATGGGGAAATCATGTGATTAATACGGGGTAAAATACATCATGTGGTTATAACTAGATAGGTAATTGGAAGCACAAATTATGTGCTGTGTTAGTAGTTAATGATTGATCATTCCATTGAAATTGTGAAATTTCTTTCAAATTTCAATATATAGATGAATATATTCTACAAAGCAAAAGAAAATTGCATCGTGATTACTTATCATTGTCGCATAATAATGTGAACTACAAAATACAATTTTAATAGTTTGGTATTTAATATTTTTACAAATGCATATCTCAATTATTTAGCATATGGAACATCTAAATATTCATATTAAATAAAATATCATTGATTTTGAAACACTACATGTACTTGGGCTTGTAGGAAAACTAGATCCTTTATTTTCCACACATATATGGGTTAGACAGTATTATTATTTGATGTTTAAGGCTGACACTAAATTTTGTGCGATTAAATTAGATGGTTGAAACTATATATCCCTACTATTTACATCTATCCAAACATTCCATGGTTTAATGGATTTCAAGGATTTCCATATTTGTTTTGCAGCACATTTGATATATTTTGTGAAATTACTTGATATATTTTGTGAAATTACTAGATAAATTTGAAGGACTGGAAGAGGAAACCCTTCCAATTAGTTCTTCCATAAGAGGATCCAAAATATTCAATTTTGAGGAAAACAATTCTAAGGCTTGTCCCATTTCATCCATTTTGCATATCAATAAATTTCTTATTTTTTTCATCTTAATTAACTTTATTCCTCTAGCATATTATAGAGAACAACATGGGTTTCAATACACTCTATGAAAGAACTCATTCTCATCCTGTAGTATCCTAAAGACTATCCATTTGTAGTGAGGTATGTACAAAATGAATTTTTAAATCAAAAGGAAATTAATTGGACTAGAATCTTCAATACTTCTACTCAACATTTCTAATATTGAGTATGAGGATGCTGAAATTTACATGGCATTGGTCAAAGCCTTGTTTGTGAGAAATGGTTTGTAGTGTGACAATATTCTAAACTCTTCATTAAACTCACATGAACCATATCATTCTTGAATATATTACTCTCTTTTGCTCGAGTTAACTTTCTTAAGAAACCAGCAAAAATGATTGACTCCCACCGAATAAATTGTTGTTTCGATAAGAGAAAGGTTACAAATTAAGAATGGATGATAATGTTGTTGGGTTTATGAATCCAATTTTTTCATTATAAATGTGGTGATAGTTTATTAGAAATTTATGGAAATTTAAAATTACTTGACATTTGAGTGGTTTAATTTTCTTTATAACAATATGTATGTGATTATTGTATATGAATATGTTTATGAATTAAGTGAAAATATTTATTTTAGATACAAATCAATAAATATTTTGGAGACATAAATAGTGCCCAATCCTTTTTCTCATCATCATTATTAATATTGAGTTTAAGAGGTTCCGAGAATTTACATTGCATGGGTCAAAGCCTTAGTTGAATAAAATTGTTTCCAATGTGATAGAATGTTAAATATCATCCAAAAGGTTAAACCATATGATGTTTCTGCATATGTTGCAATGGTGCTTGTTTGTTAATAAAAAGTGTTCAAAGAGTCCTTTGTCTATTTCAACCAATCCATGTTATAAAAATATACACATAAAACATCCTATAACCAACAAAAGTCCAACATGTATTGTGTTCGCGTGGAAGTGACTACATTGTCAAGTGTATTGTGTTGTATTTTTATTTTGCATTTTAATGTACGTGTATTTTTTGTTTAATAATTGTAGATTTTACAATTGATATTGCACATAGTTCTTTGTTTGATCAATAATATTTACATATCGGATTTTTTTATATCTATGTGGAATGAGTTATGATTTAATGTTTTGAGGAAAAATTGGAGACTTTGTGTGTAGAAGAAAATCCTATGCTTTAAATTGTTTTCGCATTCCTTGTAGTACATCAGTATTATTATGAAATAAAATATTATATTTAATTTTTAATTTTACTATAGATGATAAAAACGTAAATATGCACATACCGGAAAGTAAAAGAACTCAGTATAAAAATCATCGAGCAATGTTGATTGATGCTCATTTCGTGAGGCATAGATTTGTGACGAACGAGTTCTGGATGTGACATATTCTACAAGTTGTGAACGATCAAGTAAGAGAATGGTTGCGCTTATGTTCCTAAAAGATATTGTGTTACTGAAGAAGAAATGTGCCTACCCATTTCATGATGATAATATGGTTGTTATTCATCATTTAATATTGCATTTTTAACTATTTAATGTCTTTATTCCTTGTTTAATGAAAATAAAATGTATCATGCATATATGGTGATGATTGCTCATTTAGTTATTGTTTTACTTTGAAGTTCCTAAATGAACATGGGTTTGTGCATACATGCGAGCAAAGATATTAAAAAGGAAAATATCAAAGGGACACCGAATGCCATCATTTTTGTAGATCACGACTTCGAGAACGTGAGAGAATGGAAGAGATGAGTGGTCAAGGTTATATGTGTTTTTCGGGAAACAAGTTGGTGCAGATATTATCCGATCTTGGCGTCGGAGAGAAATAAATGCAGCAAGACATGTATGTTTCAAAAATGTGGGCGATGGCTCTTCTTTACGCAGGATGTTGGTGTTAAATGATGATCTTGGAAGTGATTCCGTTGGGCAAGAGATGCGTGTACTATTTTCACCGATATAACACGGTTGTTGTTCATGTTGTAATGTTGTATTTTTATTATTTGATGTATTTGTTTCTCGTATTTTGAGAACTAAATATTACCTTTTTATGTAACGAATGTTTTTATTGCATCATTTTTGTTCGCAGTAATGCACAAACATACGCTTGTTCATAATAATAAGAAACGAAAGTTGCCTACAAAATCCCGAACGGATAACGATCGTCTTCTATAAATAAAATAACATTAAAAAAATATGTTTTCCAATCAATTCTATCTACGAGAATAGTCAAAATTATAATATACTAGTTTTATTTTTATAAAAAGACATGGTACATTTATAATTACGCCGGAGGCATGGCTATAGTGCACTCGGTCTCCAACGACGACGCTCTGCTGCTTCCTGCTGCTTGTCATCAGATCCTCCTGCTTCACCTGCCTGTCAAGGAGTGCCCGCGTGTTGGTTTTTTGGTGATCTGCGTGTCCGGCTTAAGGTGCTTGTCATCGTTTCTATTTCCTCCTGTCTCTTCCTGCATGCGTGTCCTGCCCTGCTATGTAACGGTGCCTGATGTTCTTCTTGCTCTGCTGTCCTCGGCTCGCATAGCTCAGGTGACATATCCGCTGCCGATGGAAATGGCACTGCTACTTACCTTCCTATCAATTCTTCTCCATGTATTTGGAATTAGTTTCTCCCGCATATGCTTTGATGGATGTCCATACCCTATTCCAAAGCTCCCATTTTGGCACAGGCTGGGAGTATGTTGGCAAATGTAAACTGATCGGGTTGAAGACCTGTTTGTTGCATATGGTGAAACAGTGTGACTGCCTTGTGAGGATAACCATGTCTTCTGTATGCTGCAATAATTGTATTCCATGAGAAACTGTCTGATAACAGTGTGACATGTATGCAAAATGTGGAAGCATAGACAAGGCACGTGAACTGTTTGATAAAATGCCTCAAAGAAATATGGGCTCCTGGAATGCCATGATTGCAGGATATGCACAATATGAATTTGTTGAAAATGCACGTGAACTGTTTGATAGAATGCCTCGAAGAGATGTGATCTCAAGGAGTGCCATGATTGCAGGATATGCACAAAATGGATTTGTTGAAAAAGCCCATGAACTGTCCCCGTATGCAGCTTGGGACAGGGTGTGCACATCCATAAGAGCATAATGCAAAATGTGGAAGAATACACAAGGTACGTGAACTGTTTGACAAAATTCCTAAAAAAGTGATTTCATGGAATGCGATGATTGCAGGATATGCACAAAACGGTGTTCTTGATGACGCTTTAAGGCTTTTCAAAGAAATGCCTCAACTAGATGTCATCTCGTGGAGTGCCATGGTTGCAAGATATGCACAAAATGGGTTCTTTGAGAAGGCCTTGGAGGTATTTAAGCAAATGTAGTTGGCAGGTGTAAAACCGAACTCCACAACCTTTGCCATCATCCCCCGGCAAATGTGCCAAACAGAGGAGCTTTATACCAGGGTGTGGGCATCCATCAGAGCATAATTGAAAGTGGATTTTTATCAGATGTCATAGCTGTGAATGCCTTCATAGTCATGTATGCACAATGTGGAAGCATACAGGGGGCACACAAACTGTTCGAAAAAATACCTCAAAGAAATGTGGTCTAATGAAATTCAATGATAGCGGGATATCCACAAAATGGTGGTCTTAATGAGGCTTTCAATTTTCAAAGAAATGCCTCAACTCGATGTCATCTCATGGAATCCCATGTTTGAGGGCTCTGTTGGTAGTAGCGAGAAAAATTAGAATGTGAAAGAGCAAACCTATCCAAGAGTATTCATTTAGTAAAGGTTGAGTTGGAGCAAATGAGAAGAGAATTTGAGTTCCTAAAAACAATTGAATCCACGAAGGAATCAACTTGCACAGGAGAACAAAAACTTTCAAGAGAGCTACATGATTGCAAAAAAATGTTATCCATGATGCAAGATGAACAGTTAAATCACAATAATCATTTGAAAGATGTTGTACTTCACTTCGTAATGCATGCATGAAAGTATGTATCTCACAAGCAATTTGCACAAATATACACATTTGTTAGTGGAGGCGAGAGGGAGATTTTGAAGTCCACACGAGAAAGCACATGCTAATTCATTTCTATTGAAAAACCAATCAGATTTATTCCACGGAGAGTGTATTGACCAAGGGAGCTCATTAGGGGATGATCCTAATGACTGTGAATTTGCAATGCATCACACGGTAGAAAACTTTGAGGAAAGTATTCAACAGTCTACTAGTGAGTCAGATATAATGAATATAAATTCAGAGCTAACATCTGTTGTGAGTGCTACATTGGAGATTTTTGCAGAATATAGACTTTTGCAGGTAAAATTTAAATTTATTATTTTATTATTTACTCGTCTACGGTAGGCAGAGGTCAAAGAAAGTGGAGGAAATATGCAGGATCCCATGGCTCAGAATATCCTTGTTGATGATTGTGGCAAATTTGTTAAACAGTTGCAGGAAGCAATCGGTGAAAGGTCATAGTATGAAGCAATTATAAGGTAACTTGTGTCCGCTTTGTTTACAAAGGACAAAGATATCCAAGATATCAATGGCAAATATGTTGAACTTTCTTAGAATTGTGGTCAGATTGAGGAGGTTAGTGCCAAATGCATATTACTTGATAAGAAATGTGCAGATATGGAAAAGTAGATAACTCAACTTGCAAATGAGAGGGATTCTTTACATTTGGAGGTAGAAGCTATTCAACTATCTCTTCAAGACAAGGAAATGCTGATGAAAGCTTCTACAGATTCTCATTATGATTTGAAATGCCAATTTGATATGGCCACCGAGAAGCTAATAGCTTCCATCGAGGAGGCCATTCAAGATGAAACGTTGTATGATGATCCTTGCATCCAGAGAAATGGCCTTGGATTCAAATATAGTGAATGCCCTGGATCCCTTTTTGTAACTGTTTAAAAATGTAAATTGATCAAATGCAGGGCATTTAAAGAGCTGTTTTTGAGGACTGAATTTGATCTGGGAGAAACTTGGCAAAATAGAGTCAATAACAAGCACTGTTCAACATGAAATTGAAATAGAAGAGGATCCTAAATCAAGAGCATCTGTTTAGAGATATTTCAACCATGATTTATGGAGTAATTCAATTATAATTACTATGAAGGGGCACTTCATCCAAAAGAGCATTTTCACCTCTAAGCTATGAAAGAAAAATTACAGTTGTTTTCACATGACAATAATATTAGTAAACCTCTTCCTTACAGTTGTATTCACATGACAACTACCTTCTTTTATTGTATTCCAGGATTTGTAGGACCATGGTTGTGGTATGTAGTAATGTATTCAATTCAGTTTATGATGCATCCATTTTTTTGTGGCAATCAATGTATGCTTCTAATTATTAAGTATATTTTTGGTTGGATGCAGGCATGCTCCCCCACCATCTGCTCCTGTGCACCCTCAGTTGTGGTCTGTTACTCCTCCTTCCTTGCTGCTCTGGTCTTAAGCTCCACTGGCTATTTCTGGGCAACCCCCATTGATGCCCATAAGGCCATCTCAAGTGCCTCAGCCACCACAACCGTTGTTTCCGATTAGAACTTACACACTTCATTTTCTAATTCAATTGCACCATCTTCACAGATACCAGTACTTCAGAGGCCACCTCATCTTCCATCACAACCACCATTCGCTATTCAGAACAGATAACCTTCCCTGTCTATTTCAACATCATCTTCGCAATCTCCAATGCAGGCACTATATTCTTCTACTCCTGTAGTAACGCCATATAAACAGTCTTCTCAAGCATTATTTCCTATAAATGGTCCTCATTCAAATACATACTTTTGGTCTGCAAATCCTCAAATCCCTAAATTATTTGTTACATGCCCTGCTTGTCAAGTTATATGTGAGATACATATACCTCAAGCTAACCGCTTGCTTTGTGCTCACTGAAGAAATGTGATCTAGATATCAAAGGTTAAATTTGAAGATGCCTTATAAATGATGAAACATAATGATTCCTTCCACATGTCAATCTTGTTTTCTTAGATGATAATTGTCTTTTGGTTTGGACAACTTCTGCTATGCAAATCTATAATTGTTTATATAATTTACCGTTTCAGTTCAAATATTCAATCTTTTTTTAACTCGCTCTTTCATTCATCACTTTCTCTCCGTGTGTGATCACATATTATGGCATGGTAAAGGTCTAAATCAGCTCTCTTATGTTCGTGGGTAATCAAATTCTCCGACCATCGACTGTTTATTCGATTAGAAATGCTCAATATAAGCAAATTGAAACAAGCCTTGATGAGCTCGGGTGCAAGATTGCAAGTAGAAAAGCTTGTGACCAACCAATAGCTGTCATTAGATTTCCAAATCTTTGATGTGAGTAGTGCTCCTTCGGAGTTGTTAGCATCATTCTGAGACAGGATAGTAAGAATTTGTCCACTGAAGAAGAAGGGAAAACAAAATGCTGTTGTAGATGCACTGTCTTGCAAAGAGGAAGAAAACATGGTATGTCCAACCTCAATTGTGGTCCCAGAATGGATTATGTGTCAATGACAATAACTGAAAAAGGATCATTGATTGAATAACAAATATCCTAAATTTACTTGAAAATATGTTATATTAAAGTTCAAGACATATTTACTTGAGACAAACTTCAAAGTTTAAAATGTAAGTGTTGAAGTAGAACCATGACTAGCTGGCTTCAGACCATGTTAATTTATTTAAAACCTATTACAATGTGTGACGGTCCTTTAAATGGGGAGAAAGGGTGACTGATATAAAGAAGCATGTAGCAAAATGTGAAACTTAGCAACAATGAAGAGTGATTCAATACCATTTTTCGAGCTAACTACGACCATTACATGTTCCCAACCAGAAATGGGAAGAGATTTCTACACATTTCATTGATATCTTTCATGTTTCAGAAGGCAAAAAAAAAAAAAGAATAGTCACGGTAGATCACCTAACTAAATACACTCATTTTAACCATGTCGGACGTCAAACACAAGGAAATCTTTGAAGGAAAATTTACAAGCTACAATGGATTTCCTAAAGTAATAGTATGCAGTCAAGATTCTCTTTCTGCGAGTAATTTTTGAAAATAACTATGCTTATCAGTCGTATCCTTGATCACAAGCTCTTCATACCATACACAAACTATGGTTAAACTAAATTTGTGAACAAGTGCTTCTGAAAAACAAAACCAATAGTTTAGGTGATTGCACCTTGAAGAATAGAGATATAATACCACTTACTATATATCATCAAGTATCACTCCATTCTTTTCCCTTTACGAGTATGAACCATCAAGGATTAAGAATTTTATCAGTACTATTATAAAAATACCAGCAGCCTAGAAGAGCCTCAAAAGATAATCCCGTTTTTAAGGAAATTTTTAAAATGTGCTTGGAACGTATGAAGCAACAAGTTGTTCAACACTAAATAGAGCACAAATTTGAAGGAGACTGGGACTTTGTACATCTTCTACTTTATTGCAAGCTTTATTTCTCCTCTTTTTATTTGAGCAGAGAGGTGAACACTTCAAATTATCACCGAAGTTTTGTGCACCATTCCAAATCAAGTGTGATTGGTCCAATAGCTTGTGTATTGGAATTACCAATATCAACCCGAAAACACATTGTTTTCAATGCTTCTTGTCTCAAGATGAAATTGGGTGTGAATGTTCCTATTCAAACTGAATTACTAATCCTTGATGAAGAAGAACTACTTGTCCTTGAACTCAAGGTGTTCTGAAACTCGTATAACAAATTTGAATTCTAGAAAATACTCGTTGTTTGATCAAGTGGAATAATTTGCCACTAGACAAAACATAGAAGAGTACAAGACTACCCCCAACTCTGGTTAAGTAACAAACCTAAAACATACCCACCAACAACATACATAGCTACAAACCCCAAAATACAAGCCTACCCCCAACCGCACCACTACACAGTAGACTTGCTCCCCAGAGCAACCACTAGTATTTATAGTATGAAAACTAATTCAACCAAATAATGAGAACGTATACAAAAAATCTAATAAAAATGTTAGTTGATAAATATAAATTCAATTTAAAATTTGGAGGGTCATGTTATCATCACATGTTTAATATATTATTATAAACTAGTAATAAATGTAAAATATATCTATTGAAATTGTTGATAAAAACATTAAGGATCTTATCTTTGATTTAATGTAGATTTTTATTCATTTTTAAGGTGAAAATAACTACCGTCAAGTTTTTTAGGAAGGATGTCAAATTATAGATTAATCACGTCATACAATATCACCTTAATATCACATTGGCATAGAGGACCTTCGTGACGGTGTCTCCGAGAACCCTAAATTTTTCCAACTCGTGAATCCTAATCCCTCCTCCCCTTCTCGAGAAAATAATGGAAGAAGAGGCGAGGATAGGGTTCCGTCTCGCAAAGCGGGCGGTGTTGGGAGTGGTGGTCTGCCGAAGGGAGGCTCCTTCTCCTCTGCTCATGTCTCCTCTCGCCCTTAACAAACAGCTCCTCCACTCCACCACTCCCGAGAACCATAATCATTTTGGGAGGCGGCAGCCATGGATCCATGTGCGCAGATGTTATGCAATCGCAGGATGGAGGCGGCCTTTCATTTTGGGAACCACAACCATCTCTCGTAGAATACGGTGACCCCTAAGGATTTATTTCTCGAAATATTCGTGGAGGCCGCGTGTGGGGATTTGGTTTTTCCGATCGCAAGGTAAATGGAGCCCTTGTTGGGGTCATATCTAACACTAGTGCCACCAATGCTGCCAATAACTCATAAGAAGGCGGGAAAATCCTGTTATCACATTGGGATGCTAAGAACCCGCTGGGAGGTAGAGAAAACACTGGATTTTTTGTTGGGGGTACACACACTAGGGTTTCCTCCCCTTTTCGCAGCCAGAAAGTCCTGCTACACTGAAGCCTTGGTCCATCACTCATTCAGTGAGGTTTTGTAAAAGAAGAAAGAGATCAAAACCATGAGGCCGGCTAAGAGAAACCCAAGTGTAACCTTTGGCAATGAAGTCCTTGAAAAAGATTCATTCTACCAAGATCATGCCTTGATCTGCAGATTCGCTAGTCTCTGGCCTAGCCTCCCGTCCTCCACGATTGGATCCCGCTTCTAGCAGGAAGGTTAGACCTCTACCCCTATGATAAGGGAATTTTTATTGTTGCTTTTTCCTTTATGGCTGACAAGTACATCATTTCAAAACAAATTTGGGTCTTCCAACAAAGGTACCTTATCTTAAAACCATGGTTCCCATCAATCAACCCTCTCACTAAATCTTTCTCACGTAAACCAATCTAGATAAGATTACCCCACTTACCCCTGCAATTTTGGGACCGTAGATGTCGATATCTAGAGGAAATACGTCGGGCAACATCATTAACATCTGCTCCCAAACCTTTGATTTCACACATACAACTTATGCAAGAATTCTAATTGACCTCGATAATTCAAAGAATTTAATAGCCCACATTGAGCTTAAAGTGCATAATCGAACTTGGACTTAATTAGCCTCTGGAATATGAGGTCATGCCTTTTAGATGCAGGAGATGTTTTTCTTTGGGGTATTATGTTGTTGATTGTGAGATGGTAAAACGTAAGAATGAGAATGCTAATTGGTGGAGAAACGCCCTCCTAGAACATCTTGTATTTGAATCTAAGGATATCCCTGATTCAGACACTGAGGAGGAAGAAATAGTCAAATCTGTCCCTAAAACCCCTTTGAGAAAGATCACAGATCATGTAAACAAGGGTTTGTTTGTGGGTGAAACTCAAAGGACCGGAAACACTTAATCAAAAGCGCATGTAGCGGCAAAGGAGAATTTTCCTCCTCGTTCTCGTTGTTCAAGTAGCGCATATCAGTCGATCATAGATTTTGAAGTTGTTATTCCTTTACAGAAAGTTGTTGATGAGTGGATAATGGTTCATAACAAGAAGAAATATGTTCACAAAAAAACCAATCCCACCATGTGTAGATACTTTGGCTCCTTTTTTGCTGCCTGATTGTTTCTCTCCACCCATTTTTGTCACCGGACAATAGCTGCGGTGTTGTTCTTCTTCTGTCTAGTAGCTTTTGGGTTGATGTTGTTTGTTGTTTTTGTTAGCATAATCTACGTAGTATTTTATTATTAGGCTAGTTGTTATTGTTTATTCCATTATTCACTCTTATTATTAGTAACAAATCCATCCATTCTGGGAGTATTGTTTGTACACATCCCTATAAATATTGTACGTGCTTCTGATTAAATAAGACTGAGTAAGAGATATTCAATCTCTATTTATTCTCCTCTATAAGCTCCTCACAATCTGGTATCAGAGTGAAAATGATAGATCAATTACATCAATCTCTGTGTGGAGTTCGGTGAAGCAAATTTCTTTTGGTGAATGAGTCAAAGTAGCGATCTGTGGATGCAGCAATTCCCTGCGTGAAGACTTATGCCTGCATTCTCTCCAAAGCATTGTGTGGATAGTAGTTTTGAATATGAAGTATTTGAACCTGCGTGGGGTGAGACTCAGGACTTGCGTGGAAATTAACCCTATTATTTGCTGCTACGTGGAGGAAGAAAGAAGAGTGACCTGCATGAATACTTTAGGAGGAAATAAAAAAGGAAGAAGTATCTCTCTTGGACACGTGCAACTGTCTTTGGTGCAAAACATTTGCAATTTACAATCTGATGTAATATCAATTCTCTGCGTGAAATTTGGTTGTACGTGTGGTAGAACAAAGAACTATGTGGCAATTGGTGGCTACGTTCAAAATTGTTCTTCTTTTCTTCTGATTGCTACAGCGTATACCCACGTGAGATGTATTATAATCTCTAATCAGGTGAAGATCAATTCTCTGCATGAGGAATTAAGGCTGCACGTGTAAACATCTACCAATTTCTGCACTAAAATACAAAGTAAACATCTACCTGCCACGTGGAGAGTCACTCACACCTGCTACATGGTGAAGGAAGTGCAAGGCCCTGTGTGAACACGTTTTTGAAGAAGCAACATGGAGTCTCTAAAATCCACACCGAATGAAAAGTGTGAATGACACGATCGAGACCGCTGAAAGTCGTAACATCAACTTGCAAGCCGCAGAACACCATCCAAAAGTTCCTGAAAGCTCCGGGTTCTACTCTGCACTGCTCAATGAGCTACGCAACACCAACAACCTTGTCTTCAACGAACTAGTTCACAAAGGAATCTTAGAGTATTTACTTTTCTACGTCAGCTGTCAAGCAAAGCAAGTTTGAGAAGAACTAGAAGCCAAGTATGACGCCGATTGTGAAGACAAAGACGAACACCCCACAAAGTGTCGTCGTATCTCAGCACATGAGTATTGTCAACATCTATGAGCTGGTACTTCTCATCAGTGAGTAAAGTTGTAATATCTCTTGAAATAAATAAATAAATAAATAAATTTTACAATGTCTACACCAAAACTTCTTCTCTCGGATGCTCAGTTACTTAAAGGGCCAAATTTTGCAGCTTGGAAAACAAATATGTGGATGATCCTTCAATCTAAAGGATTATGGGGCATCGTTACGAATCTATTACCGTTTCCACAGCCCCTGATGAATTAATGAAGTATGAGATGGCTAATGTCAAAGCCTTGATGCTGATAATGCTCAATATCAGTGACAATGTGCAACCGCATGTTTGGAATGCGGAGAAACCAAAGGAGGCCTAGGAAAAGTTGGAAACCATTTATGAAGCCAAAAATCAGACTAAGATCCTCCATCTTTAGTCAAAGTTGCACACCCTCTCTATGGGTTCAGATGAGAAAGTTGAGGAGTTCTTACGTCACATGGTTGATCTGCGATCGGAATTATTAGCGCTCGGTGAAATGGTGGACGACAAACTTCTCGTTCGATCACCTTGAGAGCACTCCCTTCTCAATTCCAAGTTTTCATTACAACACTGAATGTATCTAAACAAACAATGGCATTTGAAGAACTCATGAACTTTCTACAGCAGGAAGAGGCCATCAATTCATCCCAAGAGGAGACTCAGGATAAAGCCTCATTCTCATAGCCATACCGTGGCCAGAAGAATCAGAAGGGTCCCCTAGAGAATCCAACTCAACCGAAACTAAATCAACAATAGAAAGATCAAAATTCAAAGAGGTGGTGTCACATTTGCATAACCAACACTTATGACACTAGATCACTGCTGGTACAAATGTTTGAAACAAGGGTCTTGAGCCAAACAAACACATCTAGGAGTGATGATTTTCAAAAATCCAAATGTCATCCCCATCAAGAAAGTAGAAGGGACACCTCGCCACTCAACAAGATAATGAATATGATGAGGAGACATCAGGAGGATCCAATTATGGTAAGAACCTTGTACTAGTCTCTCGATCTCACACCCATGAAAGAAAGTATGGTTGATAGACTCTGGTGCAAGTAAACATATGTCAGGTGACAAGAAACTGTTTGATTCACTGAATGAAAAAACCATTAGAGATCGGATTTGGATAATAGAATAAAAAGAGTACATTGCAGAAGGAATAGGAAAAGTCACCATTCCTCTGGGACCATGAAAATGTACACTTACAAAGTTACTATATGTTCCTGGCTTGACTAGAAAACTCTTGTTAGTGACTCAACTCTTGAATCATCACCTAAAGGTAGAATTTCTTGTCCAAAATGGCATTAAATCATGCTTGATCTTGCATGACAAGGTAAGATTATTGCTAGAGCTTTTCTAAAAGATAAGTTATTTGCTTTAGATATTGTTTCATCTTCTGTAATAGCTTTATCTCGTATCAATAATTGAATCTACCGCACTCGGCATTTTAGATATGGACACTTATCGGCTAGTTCATTGCATCGATCAGATGATTTTAAAAGCAATGGCCCATGGACTACCCAAATTTTCTAGTTCCTTTCCTATCTGTCCTGGCTGTCTTGTAGGAAAACAACACAAGGATCCGTTTGGTGAGAACCTTCCATGCCAAGAAGCATCTGGAGGTAGTTCATACCAATCTGAATGGCCCGCTGCCTACTTCATTTTTAGGATACAAGTACTTCCAACTATTCGTGGATGACCACTCTCACAAGATGTGGGTGTTTTTCTTGAAGAAGAAAAGTGAGGCTCTTCAACATTTCCATAATTTCTATCATCGTGTTGTGAAAGAGACCGGACAACCACTTCTTCTACTTCACTCAAATCGAGGGGGGAATTCACATCAAAGAAGTCTCGTGTCCTTCCCGAATCAACAAGGAATTAAGTGGAACTTGACTACTCTCTACACACCCCAAAAAAATGGCATTGTTGAGCGATGCAATCGCATAGTGATGGAGATGGCTTGCTGCATGCTAACAACAAAAAGCTAGAGGAACACTATTGGGTTGAAGCAAAGACATACAGCTTATATATCTTCACAATATGGCACTAACAAAGATTCTAAAAATAAAACTCCATAAGAGGTATGGAGTGGTAGAAAGCCATCAATTTCTCATTTACGAGTATTTGGTTGCACAACATACATGCATGTCCCAGCTCAAAAGAGAAAGAAGGTTGAGCCAAAGACACTCCCATGCATCCTACTTGGCTATAGACTACCTCAAAAGCATATCGTCTCATGGATCCTAAAAAAAAAAAATATACGAGAGTTGGGACGTGGTTTATAATGAGTCATCCTTTGACTCAATAGTGACAACAAAAGAACCATTACCAACCACCTCTCACCGACTAGTCTTCGAATCAGATGATCATCTAGAGGAGACTACTCAAAGAAAAGAAATGTTGCAAGAGGAGAGCTATTTGTTGACCTTGGAGAACTAGAGAATGTGACTCCACATCAATCCACATGGAAATGACATAGTTCTTCTCAAAAGTAGCCAAGTTCTTGTCCGAAGTGGGTACAAAGCACCATCAAAGACTCACATTTGCAACAACTCCCAGATACATCATCTAGAGTCAAAACAAGGAGTCAAACAAGAAATGAGGTAAACTTTACACTCATGAGTTCACTGATTAATAGCTCCGAGCCTGATAATGTTTGTGAAGCACTCAGTCAACCTCAGTGGAAGAAAGCCATGGATATAGAAATTGACTCACTCAAGAAAAATCGGACTTGGGAACTTTTTGATCTGCATATAGGAAAGAAACCCATAGGCTGTAAATGGGTTTTCAAGAAAAAATATAAGGTAGATGGATCCATCCACGAACATAAAGCACGACTTCTAAAGCAAAGGGTATGCTCAAAAAGGGGCATTGACTATAAAGAAACCTTTGCACCCACTTCAAGATCAAGACCATCGAGTTGTTTGCACTACCAACACGTAAAGTATGGAGACTTCAATGGGACGTCAAGAGTGCTTTCCTAAATGGTGATCTGAAATAAGAATTGTACATGACTCAACCTAAAGGATTTGTTAATGAAAAGCATCCTAAGAAGGCATGTCGTCTCATCAAATATCGATAGATGATCACCTTTTGCAACATGGGTTCACTTGTAGCCCTCATATTCAAATTTGTATATAAATAAGGTAGATAAAGAAATTTTCATTCTTGTTGTATATGTGGATGATCTTATGATCATTTGGCGTTTAGAGGATCGGGCTGATATTGTGAAGAATGATCTCAAAAGAACCTTCGACATGACAGATTTGGGGATACTACATTACTGTCTTGGCTTAGAGATATGGAAACAAAGGATCATATTTTTGTCTCCCAGATAAAGTACATTAAGACACTGCTAGAAAAGTACAAAATGTCGAACTACAAACCTATATCCACTCCCATGGAAAAAGGTTTGAAACTTTCACGATTCTAGGATTCACCTCAAGTAGATGCTACTCTTTACAAAAATTTATTAGAGGACTCATCTACTTGACATATACCAAACCAAACTTATCTATGTTGTCACCTATCTAATCAGTTAAAGTAGGAGCCAAAGAATTGTCACCTGGACTCACAGCAAAATCATGTTTTGAGGTATGTCCAAGGTACAGTTGATTATGGTCTAGAATATAAGAAGAATGATCAATTATTCTTACAGGGATACGTTGACTCGGACCACGCGGATCTGTTGATGATAGGAAGTCAACCACAGGATACATATTTCATCTCGAATCTGGACCTATCTCGTGGATAAGCAAGAAGCAGAATGTTGTTTCTATCTCATCTACAGAGGCAGAATATCGTGCCGCATGAGGAGCTATGTGCGAAGTGATATGGTTATGTCGCATTTTGGATGACATGGGCATTCCTAAAAATAATCACCTATTCTCTATTGTGACAATCAAAGTGTGTTGAAGCTCATGCAGAATCTAGTTTTTCATGAACGAATAAAGCATATTGAGATTGATTGTCATTTCATTTGAGAGCACGTCTTGAACCATCACATTCAGCTCCAGTACTGTCCTATAGAAGCACAAGTTGTTGATATTCTCACAAAATCTCTTGGAAAAGTGAAATTTGAACTTTTCAGGGGTCACATTTGCAAGAATAATGTAATAAGGGGGAATGTTAGCATAGTCTACATAGTATTTTATTATTAGGCTAGTTGTTATTGTTTATTCCATTATTCACTCTTATTGTTAGTAATAACTCCATCCATTCCGGGGAGTATTGTTTGTACATGTCCCTATAAATATTGTATGTGCTTCTTCGATGAAATAAGACCGAGTAAGATATATTCGATCTCTATTTATTCTCCTCTATAAGCTCCTCATAGTTTTCGGATTATTCTTTGGCGATTGTTACGTGCATTTGTTCTTCATTGTCTTTTCTAGCTTCCAGTGCCTTGTTTGCTGGGGTGTGGCCCCACTTGTCAAATACCACTTTGGTTATATTGCTTTATCTACCTTTTGATCCCTTCTTTGTTCTTTGGGGTAATGTCCCCTTCAAAATCATTTACCATTAATTAAAAAAATCACCTTAATATATTTATTATAGTAAAATTATATCAATCCAATAATAATTGTGGATAATCTAAACAATATAAAATGTCTTAATATAATTAACAATTTAAAATTTGAAACTTGCATTACTAGTACAAGGTTTAATATGATTTTTAAAAACCCTTTAAATTTTTTTGTAAATTTTAAGTAAGGAGAGAGGGGATGATAAAAATTCAAGAAAATATACATATTCAATCTACAATCAATTGAATATTATATGAGTGTGATATTTATTTTTTATTCCATCCCTATAAGAATAAGGATCATGTAATACTAGGGTTTATATGTTTCTATTTCCAAAGACTAGATTTACAAATGTTGTGCTTTTTTATCAAATGGGGATATATGTATCCTAGAATCAATTAAAGGTGAAATTAAAAGGTATATCTAACTTTCTTGCTATAAATCATAAACTATTGTGTTAGTATGAGGGTCCCTTCCATTATAAAATCATTCCCTTTAACATAAGAGTCACAGAATAAAAGGGTTTATAAATTTTGGTAAAAATCTAGTAATCAATATAGAATTAAATTTTTATATGAATTTGCATTTTAGAGCCATTAAATAATTTTTAAATTGAATTAAGGGTAGTAAGAAGTGTATTTGGACATAATTGAATGTATTTATTATGATTATGTTACCTAAAATGAAGAGTGGATAGGATTGTGACAAAGCAAAAAAATCATTTGGAAATAAATAGACCATTATGTTAATGTAGGAGGGTCATATACATTATTATGGTATTACAACCCTTAAAACATAAAGATCACTACTAAAAATATTTGATTAATATTTTAAGTGAGTAAGGATTGTAAAAGAAATTCCAAAATTTGCCAAAGAAACATATCCAACTTTGGGAAGGATAATAATATGCTTGGATTGTTCCACAAACATATCATATTTGCAAATCATGGATCTATAAGTAATATAATTAATTCAAGGATGAATTGAATAGGTACATCCTACTTTGGCTAATAAGAAATTCCCGTATATGTAATTTAGTCTTTTTTTTTGGATTAAGTGGCCATAAAGGAGGAGAGGGGAATGTCGAGATATAAATCATACTCATCCCACAATAAATTATCTAGTATATTAGTAATATGGATAGATTAATTGTGACATCACTCTCATTGACATTAATATCATGGTATAGAATATTTTATATGTTGTCTAGAACCAATCCTATCAACCAATATGAGATGGACATTTATAATGAACGAAGAATATAGTGTCATAAAAATGATTCCAAGATACACTTACAAGTCATATATAATTTGGGGAAGTAGGAGGAGAGAGGAAATCCCAAAAGAAAACATACTCACCTCACAACTAGTCATCGATTATGTTAGTGAGAGATCCATTTATATTACTTTTATGTTAATCCTAATGACATTATTGTGGGGGCTACCCCATATTCGTAAGAGCCAAGGCTCAATTAATCAATCAATTCAACATATTATTCAATATTATAACTTACATATATAAAGGAGAAGATCTGTAACTCCTATAACAACTCCACTAACTTCTGACCCTAAATATAGGTAGGTTGTATAATAACCACAATTCTCTCTCTCCTATTTTTACTCCTAAATCTCTACGTGAGTTATATTGTTTTTTTATTATTATTAATGATAAATAGTTTTTGAAAGGGACTATACCCTTGTACAAAAAGGCTCAAAAGCCAAATTTCATAGTTGAACCAAAATAAAAAGTGATCAAAATCCATATTTTGCACAAAACCCAAAAGAAAAAAATATTTTTCCATGATAAGTACCAAAAACGGCCATCAACCCGCAACATAACAACAAAAATACAACAATAAAATAGTTACTTAATAATTGTTTTCTGTGCGAGAAGCTTTCTTCTTGTTCCAAACCATAATCCATTCCTCAGAAGTCTTATAGAGGAATAAAAACCTCAAGATGTGTTATCGGCTGATATGTATTGTTTGAACAAGGAAATTGAGTGGGATTCTCCTTAGCCTGCTATAGATGCCATTGGTTCAATGCTTAATCCAACCCCCTCAGCTACCTCCCCAAATGATTCCTTATTTTCACGATCTGTGATCTCTCTATGGGGTTTCAGGGACCGTTTCCATCATGTCTTCCTCCTTAGTATCAGTATAAGGGTGTCCTTAGGTTCAAATACCAGATGTTCTAGGAGGGCATTTTTCCACCAGTTAGCATTCTCATTTTTTCGTTTTACCATCTCGCAATTGGTGGCAGAATGCCCCAAAGAGAAACATCTTCTACATCTAAAAGGCAGGCCTTCATAGTCCAAAGGCTGAGACCAAGTGTGATTTTGCACTTTAAGCTCTATGTGAGATGGGAGATCCTTTGAAGTATCAACCTCAACAAGAATTCTTGCGTAGGTTGTATGTGTAAAATCAGAGGTTTTGGAGTCAATATTAATGATACTACCCAAGGCATTGCCTATGGATATCAGACAATTTTGATCCCAAAATTGAAGAGGTAGGTGGGGTAATCTGATCCAGATCGGTTTGTGGGAGAAAGATTCAGTGAGAGGGTTAAAAGATGGAAACCAGGGTTTTAAGATGAGGTATTTTTGTTGGCAAACCCAGAGTTGGTTAACGATGATATCCTTATCAGCTATGGACTCAAAAGCAACAATAAAAATTCCCTTAGCACAGGGGTAGAGATCTAACCTTTTCTCTAAAAGCGGGATCCAATGTTTGGAGATCCATTCATGTAGTATAGGTAGGCTAGGCTAGAGTCTAGCAAATCTGCATATCAAGGCATGATCTTGATAAAATTGCCTCTGTTTTGAGGACTTCATCTCCAAAGGTTATGTAGGGGTTGCTCTCAGCAGGCCTCATGGTTTTGGATTCTGTCTTCTTTTGAAGAACCTCCCTAAATGAACGTTGAGCCAAAGCTTATGTCATAGCCGTAGGGGAAGAAACCCTAGTGGCAGGGATTTCAGGGTTTGTTTTGTTTTTAGCTGCATTGATTTTATTAGATCCAAGACTAGTACATCTCTCCCTTCTTTCCCAGCTTGCATGAGTCTTATTAATTCTCCCAAAAGGAACCGAATCCCCAAACTCCGCCACCACGGAGATCTCAGGGAATAAGTATTTTGTAAAAGTCTACATTCCTCTGCTCTGATGTCCCTGTCTCCCTATTTCCCATAATCATGGATTTGATTAGGATCTACGTTTTCCCGATTTACATTTTTGCCACCATGATTACAGGATTAATGGCGCTGTAACACCACATGATTCATTTCCCCCATCGATGCTTGTCCTCCACCATATGATTTGTTTTCACCACCAATCGCAAAGCTAGGGTTTCCTATAGAGCCAGAGGAGCGCCGTTTAGGAGAAGAAACCACACTTTTTCTAGGTGACTTTGCATTTCTATTTTCATTCTCCAAGGTGAGCTTAATCCATGAGATTTCTCGATCTTCAAAGAAGATTGTTCTCTTTCCTTCTGCCTCCTTTATCGGTATTTACATAGCTAGGGTTAGGAAGCTATGAGGAGAGTGCGCGAGGAGTCATATCAATGAACCTACTTATTGATCGGACAACCCATATTATTATTGAGATATATTTTTGAATCTTTTACATTATTTAGTAATTAACACCCATATTATTGCTCACCACAAATGTGAGCACTAACACTAGGTTTCCCTAACATTCCCCCCTTAGTGGTCACATGGGGTGAAGAACATTATTACAAAAATAAGGTTGATCAAACTCCAGAGTTCGCACGAGGTCCATCTGCTAGTCTTTTGTTTGCATCAACGATCTCGGGGTTGTGCTCGATTTCTTGTCAGTCGGTCTTCAATGTTCTCTTTACTTTGAATTTACCACCGCCCGCCCCCACCCCCTCGTCCTCCTCAATGTAAATACTCTTGGATGTCAGTTGCAACCGATAATGCATCCAATTACAATTAAATACCCATTGTACAATTTTTCCTGAAAAAAACACCTATATCTACCCTACCTTTGATTTTTCGAAAACAACTTATATCTCCCTTAGAATTGATTTTCCCCCTTTTTCGAAAAAAAAACATCCACTTGAAAAAATTTCCGCTCTTGTTTGTACAAAAATATTTCTTAACACAGATTATAAATAAAAAATGGGATCAAACGATTAGGGTTACTATATTCAATTTTTCCATATCGAACTTTGTTTTATTTGTTTTCTGCCATTAAAGCATGGGTTCGAGAGTGAAGACTAGTTCATCAAATTCATCTGATCCCAAGAGCCAAGAATGGGTTTCTAAGTTGGAGGAGTATGTTTTCCACGCATAGTGCTCACTGAAAAATTGTATTTGGTGCCACACCATTCACAAAATAGAGCCACGTCCCGGTTCAACGAATAGGAAAAGAAAATCTGGGCTTGAGAAGATAATATACAACCACCGATCAATGAGTTACGTTGAAATATTACATCGCTATGTTGTATGGGAGGAGAAGTCGAAGTTCGTGACTCATCCATTGTTAGGAGATGAAATTTGATGCTGAATAGAGTGCCAAGTGGATTGACTGAGATGAAGCAACCAACACCGAATTATTTCTGTCACCATGTATTGTAGGGATCTACATGTTGAGCCGAAATTCCACCAAGTTAATGAGCAAGCTTGCAGTGCATCAGGAGTTTGAAATCACCAAAGAGCCATAGGTCGAAGGGTTGATCGTGTTGTGCCTATCCCTCACGTAAGTTCGCAGGGAGGGGTGATGTGGAAGTTGTTGATGTGGCAGTTGACCAACAGTTTCCGTCTTCCTCTGCCTCCGTCTGTCTTGCTGTGTCCATCATATCAGTTAATTTATTACCTGTGAGCTAATAAATTTCTAATTCAAAATTTAAATTTTACCGCTCATTCATTCTATTTCCCTCATATCCCGCTCATAGCTTCATTTTCCCCTGTTTCACTGCAGGGCAGCTGGATATAGTTCGTGCGATGAGGATAGGGTCTTCCAAAGCCGTGTGGGTGCCATGATTGGCCTGATCCCTTGGAGATATGTACTCCTCGGCCTCGTCCACAGGCCCATTTGTAGCCTTTACAGAAAAATCTTGTGCTGATCAGTTTCTTATTACAGTGAGATGTGTTCAGCGTCCCAGACTCACACACTCCCTTCCATCCGTCTTCTCCAAGGCCTCAGCTTGCGCAGGGGTGAGCTTCGCTACAAAAATTATATTATTTTAAAGTAGCTCTCAATGAGCTAAATATGGTGAATTTAAGAGTTACAGGACTTACGGTGAACAGAACTATTTGCATGACACCGCGCACAGTTTCATCAGTTTCTTGAGGTATCGTTGTTTGATCGAGGTGACTAAGATAAATCTCAATGGAAGGATTGAACGAGTTAAAATACATGACGTTCTTCGTGATCTGGCGACTCTTATTGCCCAGAAAGAGAAAAAATGTTTTTTCAGAGTGGGGTAGAATTTGAGAGTTTTTCCAATTGAGGAAGTTAGCAAGGGCTGGGTGAGAATGTAATTCATGTATAATGCTATACGCTCATTTCCAACAACCTTCGTCTACTCATCCCTTTTAGTTCTCACGTTCAGGAAGAATCTAATTATTACAGAAGTTCCGGGAAGCTTCCTGCAGGGAATGTCCTCGCTCAAGGTCCTCGATCTCAGTGACACTCGCATAACATATTCGTAAAAATTATATTATTTTAAATTAGCTCTCAATGAGCTAAATATGGTGAATTTAAGAGTTACAGGACTTGCTATGATGAACACTAGAGAAATGCTCGTATTGAAGTTCTCACAAGATCTTTCAATGTCATTTATATATGTTCACATGTCTACAAAGTATCATATCATTTTTTCATGAAATCTCATTAGGAAGTGGTGATGTAATTTTAGGATAAGCCTATCACAAGATTTGTCACTGCCTTGTAATCTCTTTATGAAATTGTGTTTTTTAAGTTTATAGTGTTATATTTAATTTTTGATATTTTTACTACATGTCAACAACGTATAATGTTTTTAACCCTGATAATTCTTACACAATGTGCTTTAATTACAAACTATCCTCTATATACTTTATTAAACTATAGTGTCAATTAAAGGTGTGAGTATATGCATTGTGTCAAAGTAGCATGCTTTCTATACCTAATACGTTGTTACCTATGAAACTTACATTTTGGATATTCATTTTGCAATGCATAGTGTGAGGAATACAATCAAAGTGATTTCATTTAATTATTTTGGAATAATTTCTAGTGCATTGCCCGATACTTTTACTACAACAATTCAACAATAGATTACGTTGTTACCCCTAATAATGATGACTCAATGCGTTATTATTATAAACAATATTCATTATATTGTTTCAAACTGCAATGTCAAAATTTTATGAGCATACATGATATATATCAAAGTAGTTTATTGTTCCACGTACTACGTTGTTACATCAAAAACATGCATTTTCAATGCTTGTTTTGTAATACATAGTTTTATGACTTTATTCAATTGATTTCATTCAATTATTTTTGAATAATTTTCAATTGATTCCCCTCTTTTGATTACAACAATTCAACAACGTATTTTGTTGTCACCCATAATAACGACGATCCAACACATTAGTCTTATAGAAGATACTCAGTGTAATATAAAAAACTACAATGTCAAATCTTAGTGTGCCTACAGGATCTATATCAAAGTACGTTGTTGATCCATGTAATATGTTGTTGCTTTGACAACCTACAATTTTTAATGTTTGTTTTTCACTGCATAATATATTCAAAGTTGTTTCATTCAATTATTTTAGAATAATTTCCAATTCATTCCCTCCTACTTTAACTACAATAACAGTTCAACAACATATTATGTTGTCACCCATAACAAATGATGAACGAACATGTTATTCTTACAAGATATAGTCATTATACTTTGTATAAAACTATGATGCAAAATTTTATGTGCCTACAAGATCTATATGAAAATAGGTTGTTATTCCATGTAAAATGTTGTTGTGTCGATGACGTGCATTTTTAAATATTGTTTTACACTACATAGTGTTATGAATCTATTCAAAGTTGTTTCATTTAATTAATTTGAAATTATTTCCAGTTCATTCCCTCCTACTTTGAGTACAACAATTTAGCAACGTATTACGTTGTATTACCCCTAATAACGAAGATCCAACACATTATTCTTATCGAAGATACTCGGTGTACTATATAAAACTATAATTTCAAATCTTAGTATTCCTACAGGATCTATATCAAATTAGGTTGTTGTTCCATGTAATACGTTGTTGAATTAATGACATGCATTTTTAATATTTTTTTGCACTGCATAACATTAGAAATCTATTCAAAGTTATTTCATTCAATTATTTTTGACTAATTTCCAATTCATTCCCTCCCACTTTGAGTATAGTAATTCAACAACGTATTACATTGTTGCCCCTAATAACCATGACCCAACACATTAATCTTACAAAAGATACTCAATGTATTATATAACACTACGATGTCAAATCTTAGTGTGCTCACATGATTTATATCAAAATAGGTTGTTGCTCAATGTAATATGTTGTTACCTCGATGACATGCATTTTAATGTTTGACTTGCATAGTAGTTTTCAATCAATTCAAAGTTGTTTCATTCAATTATTTTTGAATAATTTTCAATTCATTCCCTTCTACTTTGATTACAAAATTTCAACAATGTATTATGTTGTCAGTTCTAATAAATAACTTTTTCATAGGTAAAAAAGTGATTTTGAAGGGATCAAGAACATCGTACAACCGAAAGATAAACATTAGAGAAAAACACGAAACCATAGGCCGATTGCATGATGTAAAAATAATGATATGGCCATATAAACAAATTTTATTATAATCATGTTTTTCCATTGTATTTGTCCATAATCTAGGTAGTCATCATTATAATATGTAAATATATTGGTTTTATAATTTATTATTGATATAGGAGCATCCGAAGTTCAAATAAATCCTACACAATGTTTTTCTAAGTATGGGAGACTACATGGGTGATGAGAATAAGGGTGATGTATAGAAGCACACTGTAATAGTCTAGTAATTAGGAGTGAGTGAAAAAAGGATCTACACAATGGTGAGTGAACATGTAGTGCGTGGAGACTTTGATAAACGTAAAGGCATGGATGGTATGTGTAGAAGTTCAATGATAAGATCCTTAAATGAAAAATATGAATACTACGTAAAATATAACACAACACAAATGATATTGGTGCACCTAGAATCCTAAATATTCAATATATGTAGAATAATACCCTTAAGGTAGGTAAACACCATACAATGCTCCTTCAGGAAGGAGTAACTCCACAATCTCACAAGATGGTAATCCACTTCGAAGGGGACACCTCCAATATACCTCTAATAAGTATAAGACATAACACATACAACACATTACATCATAATTATACTCATATGCTTTATATAAACATACATCACTCGTAATGGATGGGTAACATGACCTAATCCTAATGTGTGCCGACTCGTTACCCAATATAACTAGTTCCTATGTGACCCCATATATTATAAACATATAACTTACTAAGGGGATGTGTGCCACATGTCGACATCTCCATCAACCCATATACATTATAATATCATATCCCAAGGTACATAACATTCCTGCCCTCCTTGACATGTTTCATCCCAAAACATAATAAGAAGCCATATAGTGAGTGTGCTTCAAATCATTACACACTTGTCACTATGCTTGATCATCCAACCACCCATATGAGATCTTAGTGGGTGATACTTCTCCAAATCTGATTGCATATTCCATTGCACTCCTCTAATTCCATCCATGTCCATATTTGTTAGGGGTAACAACGTAATATGTTCTTCAATTAGTGTAGTCAAAGTAGGAGGGAATGCATTCAAAATTATTCCAAGATAATTGAATGAAATAAATTTGAATAGATCATAACATTATGCACTCCAAAACAAAACTATTGAAATATCCAATCAAGGGATAACCGAAAACTAGGATAAAACTGATTAACTAAAAATAGAGAAAGATAGGTTTTTCTTATTAACTAAAAATAGGACAAAACTACTTTGATATAGATCCTGTATACATTTAAAACTTTTACATCACACTTTTAAACAATATAATGAGTTTTGTTAGCAAGAATAATGTGTTGGATAATCATTATTAGGGGTACTAATGTATCATGTTGTTGAATTGTCATAATCAAAGTATTAGGAAATGAATTGGAAATTATTCCAAAATAATTGAATGAAATCAATTTGATTATATTTCTCACTCTATGCATTGTAGAATGAATATCTAAAATGCATGTTTAAGAGGTAACAACACACTAGGTGTAATAACATGTTACTTTGACACAATCCATGAACTCACATAAAAATTGACACTAAAATTTAATAAAGTATATAGAAGATAGTTTGTAATTAGTTCGTAATTATAGTGCATTGTATAAGAATTCAAATGGTTAACAACATTATACCTTGTTGACATGTAGTAAAAAAATTGAACACTATACATTTAAAAAAATAATAATTTATGTAGAGATTAATGTCTTGAGTAAACTTTAAAATATTCTACTACAACTATCACTCTTTCTACAAATAATATTTACATAACGTAATTTGTTTTATGTTATTATATTTTCTAAACAAATTTTCAGCCTGTACCATGATTATTTTCAGATACCCATTTGGATTTTACAAGTGATGGTGAAAACTTTCAAATAGGTTCTTAAGGGAAATTACATAGTTTTACTATAAGGGTGCTTCAATTAAGTCTCCATCAGGCTTGAAACAACTCTATTATGGATTCATCCATCCATGCAACATGAAATGACATGAAACCAATGGAATATCTTAGAGTAACTTCTACAATCTATACCTATCAAATTTGAGCCAATTTCGTCCATAAACATGAAAGATACAAGAATTTTCCTCCTTAAAACCTAGATCAGTGTTGAACAAGTTTCCTCGCTACTTGTTTCAAATTAGTGAAATCACAACAAGAAAGCTAACAACTCTAAGTATAAGAGGGTTTAAGGTACCTCTAGATGGGATAATGATGTGTATGAGTGCAAAATGAGAGATCTTTCTTGCAACGAGCTAGATGGATTACAAATCAAGAGAACTCAACATGAAAAAATGGATTAATAGATAGATGGGTGGGTTGTCTAAAAATGTTAGTCCCAAGAAGTGAAAACTTCCTAGGATGGATGTCAACCCAAAGGTAAGATAAAATAACGATTGATAAATCAGTTGTATTACAATCTGAGATTAAGAAAACTGAAATGCAATAAAGATGATAAAATGCAAATCTGGTCTAGCTAAATCAAACCAAACCTATGCAGGTCGACGATGACCCGAGACTATAGGGGCCCAGTCAATGGAAAATGGAAGATTCTAAGTGAAATAGTGACATAAAATGTAGATCTAAAGGCCTTGGAGGAAGATTTGGAGCTGATGATGAACTAAGATGAAGAAACAGGAACCCACAAGAGATCTGAAATTGGATCTGATAGAAAGGATGCAAGAAAATTATGAAATCTGAAGGCGAATTCAATGAAGACTAATTTGGTCTATGATGACCTGAATGAGTCGGTGATGAATGGAGCTAACAAAATAGATCTAAAAGTGACAAGAGGGAAAATGACAAGTTTCGAGGGTCTGAGTAACTGTGAAATCAAAGAGGGGATGACTGAGAATATGAATGGTAGAGAGGCTAAAAAAATGGAAGTTGGATCAACGGCGACTAAGAAGATTCAATGATGATTGGGGTTGATCAAGGATTTGATGGAAAAGGATGCACAAGGATGATGATCTGCAAATGAAAAATGAAGGCTTGCAAATCAAGAGAACTCACCATGAAAAAATGGATTAAAAGATAGATGGGTGGGTTGCATGACAATGTCAATCCCGAGAAGTGAAAAATTCTTAGGATGGATGTCAATGTGAAGGTAAGATAAAATAATGATTTATAAATTAGATGTAGTAGAATCTGAGATTAAAAAAGCTAAGATGTAATAAAGATGATAAAATACAAATCTGGTCTAGCTAAATCAAACCAAACTTGTGCAGGTTGATGGTGACCAGAGAGTACATGGGCCTAGTCGATGGGGAGTGGAGGATTCCAAGTGAAACAATGACAGAAAATGCATATTTGAAGGCCTTGGAGGTAGATCTGGAGCTGATGATGAACTAAGATGAAGAAACAGGAACCCACAAGAGATTTGAAATTGGATCTAATATGAAGGATGCAAGAAAATTATGAAATATGAAGGCCAATGCAATGAAGACTAATTTTTTCTTGGATGACATGACTAATTTGGCGATGATTGGAGCTAACAAAATAGATCTAAGAGTGATAGGAGGGAAAAATGACAAGATATGAGGGTCTGAGTGACTGTGAAATTAGAGAGGGGATGACAAAGAATATGAATGACAGGGAGGCTAACAAAATGGGAGTTGGGTTGACGAAAACTAAGTAGATTCAATGGCGACTGGGGATGATCAAGGATTTGATGGAAAATGATGCACACAGATGATGATCTCGGATGGAAAATGAAGACCTGAGAAGGTGGAGAAAGGGCTCTGTAGGATAGTTGAACCTGCACAAGATCTAATGAAGGAATATAATGACAAGATTGCAATAATAGCTCTAAGCATACAAGAGAGAAAAACTCCAAATATCCCAAAGTGAAGCACACGATTTCCAATATTATGATGGAAACTGTAAAAGAGATCCACAAATGAAGGCAAGAACACAAGAAAAACTGAAGTCTCCAAAATTACATCCTAAGAAAAAGAGGGGTAGGGGACTTTATAGGGTCGATGATGAACAAGATGGGTCAATGTCGATTGCGGGGATCCATCCATTTCCATGTACATATGAATAGTTATTAATTCTTCTTCTTGATAGATATGAATCATATCTTTCCTCAACTAATGCACAAACATAGGTTTCTCGATAAGATAGAAGACCTAAGTCTTGTCAAATATCTTCCTAAAAAATAATATACTTGATTTAGCTTCTCAATGCAGGATTCTCCCCTTTCAAGATGTTGATGAGGTGTTTGTTACATTTACATGAGGATAAAAGGGATTTTACATCATGCTATTGACATTCCACAAGAAACTTATCCTTTAAAACCATTTCATATTTTTAAATCAAATATTTGGCAGGAGTATGGATTATGATTTCTAAAGAAAAATGAAGTTCATTAAATACTTAATATTGACTTCCAAATACTTAATAATAACCTACTAAACCAAACTTAGACTATGTACATGAGATTTACATAACCATTATGATGCTCCTACATCAAGTGCACATAAAAAATATTGTGTGACAATGATGAAACATTGATAAAAGATGAAGAGAAGGGATTGAAGGTTTCCCCAAAGGAAATGGAATAAGAGTGGTGGGAAAGGGAGGATGAAGTATTACACATTGAGAAAAATGTAAGAAAAGGAAAGCATATCCATATAGATCTTGAAGGAATACATGGAAAGTAGTGTTTTAGTGATATTTTACATGGAAATAAGGAGGAACAATAACATAAGAAAAGCTAATGAATAAGGCTTCAAAATTATGCAATAAAGTTAGGGCAAAGAAAGAGATAGAGAAGAAAGAGATCTAGGTAGATCTCAAGAAATAAGGTGAAAAGAATAGCACCAAGGAATGTGTGTGCATCAAAAAGGAGTGAAAGAAAGGGGAAGAGGAAAGAAATCCCATAACCAGAAAGGAGGGAATAACACAAAGTGATGAGTGCATGAGAGATAAGAAGGTACACAACTAGAAGAGAACACATGAAATCACATTTTTATACAATATAGTAAGTATATTTTGTAAGAATAATGTGTGGGATCATAATTTATTAGGGGTAACAACGTAATACATTGTTGAATTTATGTAATCAAAGTATGAGGGAATGCATTGGAAATTATTATAAAATAATTGAATAAAATAACTTTGAATAGATTCATAACATTATGCAGTGAAAAAAAAACATTAAAAATACAAGTCGTCGAGTTAACAACGTATTACATGGAACAACAACCTATATTTATATCTCTTTTTTAGTCATATGGAGGTATTACTTAGTCAGTGTAGTTAACTAGTATGACATAACACTCATAACTTGGCGTCACACACGTAGAAAAAATGTAAAATTATGAGAAAATATTGGAATAAAGGGATTTTGCTACTTTTTAATTCTAATCTTTAAGCCATTAAGGTTTTTGATTGGATGGCATTCAGTTTCTTAGATAGCCAAGATGCAAACATGAGAATAAAGTTTGAAACTAAAAGATGGGAAATAAATACTTGTATGTCCCACACCTATTTCCATAGCTTAGATTATTGCTACAAAAAAATTATGTCTTCAACTGACATTCCTAATAGTAATAACTCGTGTCCTTTAAAAGTAAGAGGGAATGAGTTTGAAATTATTCAAAAATAATTGAATGAAACAACTTTGAATAGATTCATAAAAAATGAAGTGCAAAAGAAACATTAAAAATGCATGTCGTCGAGGAAACAACGTATTATGTTGAACAACAACATATTTTGATATAGATCATGTAGTCACACTGAGATTTAACATTATCATTTTATATAGTACACAAAGCATCTTTTGTAAGAGTAATGTGTTGGATCACCATTATTAGGGGTAATAACGCAATATGTTGTTGAATTATTGTATTCAAAGTAGGGGAATGAATTAGAAATTATTAAAAATAATTGAATGAAACAAATTTCAATAGATTTATAACACTATGTAGTGCAAAAACATTAATAATGCATGTTTTTGAGGAAACAACGTATTACGTTGAAAAATAACCTTATTTGATATAGATCTTGTAGGCACACTAAGATTTGACATTGCAGTTTATATAGTAAAGTGAGTATATATTTTCTAAGATTAATGTGTTGGATCATCATTATTAGGGGTAACATAATACGTTGTTGAATTATTGTACTCAAAGTAGGAGGGAATGAATTGGAAACTATTCAAAAATAACTAAATGAAACAACTTTGAATATATTCATAATGCTATATAGTGCAAAAAAAACATTAAAAAATGCATGTCATCAATGCAACAACGTATTAGGTGGAACAAAAACATAATTTGATATAGATCATGAAGTACAGGTGAGTATCTTTTGTAAGAGTAATGTCTTGGGTCGTCTTTATTAGGGGTAACAACATAATACATTATTGATTTATTGTACTCAAAGTAGGAGGTAATGAATTAGTATTAAAAAATAATTGAATGAAATTAGAAATTATTAAGAAATAATTGAATGAATGAAACAACTTTGAATAGATTCATTCAATTATTTCTTAATAATTTCTAATTTCATTCAATTATTTTGTAATAATTTCTAATTCATTCCCTCCTACTTTGAGTACAATAAATCAACAACGTATTACGTAGTTACCCATAATAACAATGATCCAACACATTACTCTCATGGAAGATACTCAATGTACTATATAAAACTACAATGTTAGATCTTAGTGTTGTTTCATGATCTATATCAAATTAGGCTATTGTTCCACCTAATATGTTGTTACGCGTCGATGACATGCATTTTGAATGTTTATTTTGCACTATATAGTGTTATGAATCTATTCAAAGTTATTTCATTCAATTATTTTTGAATACTTTCCAATTCATTACCTCCTACTTTGAGTACAATAATTGAACAACATATTACGTTCTTACCCCTAATAATGATGATCCAAAATATTACTCTTACAAAATATACTAACTGTATTATATAAACTACAATGCCAAATCTTAGTGTGCCTACAAGATCTAATTCAAATAAGGTTGTTTTTCAATGTAATATGTTGTTTCCTCAAAAACATGCATTTTTAATGTTTTTTTGCACTACATAGTGTTATAAATCTATTCAAAGTTGTTTCATTCAATTATTTTTAATAATTTCCAATTCATTCCCCCTACTTTGAATACAATAATTCAACAATGTATTGTATTGTTACCCCTGATAATGATGATCCAACACATTACTCTTACAAAAGATGCTTTGTGTACTATATAAAACGATAATGTTAAATCTTAGTGTGCCTACATGATCTATATCAAAATATGTTGTTGTTCAACATAATACATTGTTTCCTCGACGACATGCATTTTTAAATAATTGTTTTACACTTCATTGTGTTATGAATCTATTCAAAGTTGTTTCATTCAATTATTTTTGATTAATTTCTAACTCATTCCATTCTACTTTTAAGGGACACGAGCTTATTATGTGCCACATATTAGTAAGGAGTTGCAAGAATGAGTAGAAAAGTTATTACTATTAGGAATAATTATAGCAATTCTTTCATTATCAGATCTTTAATATACTTAATTAATACATGTAACAAGGTACTTTAATATAGATCATGTATACATACCAAAATTTGACATTGTAGTTTTATATAGTACATTGACTATATTTTGTAAGAGTGATGTGTCAGATCATCGTTATTAGGGGTAATAACATAATATGTTGCTGAATTGTTGTACTCAAAGTATCACACAATGAATTGGGAATTATTATAGAATAATTGAATGAAATCAATTTGAATAAAGTCACCACACTATGTATTGAAAAACAAACTTTGAAAATGCATGTTTTTGAGGTAACAACGTAGTGCGTGGACATGAAACTTTGACATCACATTTTTAAAAATATAACAAGTATTGTTCATAAGGATAATGTACTATATCATCATTAATAGGGGTAACAACTTAATTTGTTGTTCAATTTCTGTAATCAAAGTATCGGGAAATGAATTGGAAATTATTACATAATAATTGAATAATATCCATTTGATTATATTCCTCACACTATGTATTATAGAATGAATATAAAAATGCAAGTCTAAAAGGTAATAACATACTAGGTGTAATAACATGCTAACTATTCAACCGACATGTCCCTTATACTATTCGTTTCACCTAGATTTTACACATATATAAGAGCTTATGAATGTAATTTTCCACCATTTTGAATCATATCGTGTGCATATTCACCGAAGTAAACATAAGAAAATCCTCAACCACCAACACAGAAATCTGAGCCGTCCAACCACAAGTCGTCCAACTCTGAGCCTTCCAAACCTGAGCCATCCAACCCTAACCCGTCTAACTCAGAAATCTGAGTCGTCCAACCTCTTAGCCATCCAACTTTGATCCATCCAACCCTGAGCCATCCAACTCTGATCCATCTAACTTTGATCCGTCCAACCTCTAGCCATCCAACCCCTAACCGTCCCAACCCTTATCGCCGAACGATCAACCCCTAGCCATCTAATTCATTAGCCATCCAACTGTTATCCGTCCAACCCCGAGTCGTCAAACCCCTTAGTCGTCCAACACTGAGCTTATTTTTGAATGGTAAACCTAGTTAACCGATGTACGTCCTTGGGTTCAATTGAGAAATAAATTTGACGACATCTTGGATGCACGAGGAGAACAAAAAATTTACCATCACTCTCATTGTAAGAGGCGAGAAGGTAATCAAGGACTGAAGTATCAGTATCGAATTGGGGCATGTCCACAAGCCCGGTAAATTCTGATTTTTTGAGCCAATCCTTTTGTGTCTTTTTCTCTTAGTAGAGCTACAATCTGTGGGCACATGAGGTTTTTGTATTGAAATTTAGGTGTAGGAATAGATGTGGTGTTGGCCATTACTGAAATTTGGGAGAAGTTTGAAGATTTTATTTCCTTTACTTCACATAATAATTCATATTTACCATGTGGGGACCACTGTCCATGTGTATAAATTTTGTCTTTATAGCCTTTTGAGGTTATTTGTGCATATGTAGTAATAGAAACTTCTCCTTTATACGGAATCACCTTAGCGAGTTTGAGGTATACTTTGGAAATTTTGAGGTATATACTTCTAGCCTTTGCATTACACCTATCTTGACCATATATCACTTCCACCTTCATGTTATAGTCAACCTATGGTGACATTCGGTCTTTGAATAATGATTGATGATAATAATGACACCACATCTTTGTGACTTTGCATGGCATGAATAATACTTGGTTTAGTAGCATTCGGGCCCCATTCTGCTTTGATCATGCACATAATAATTGTTGTTGGATATTTTGATGAATCATGGCATATAGTTTTCAAAAAGACCTTAGTCGATGTTAATGAAAATGAATATTTTATTATTGAGCTCGCCCCTTTTAGCATGATGACTCAACCCTTCTTTTTAGATCGGTGGCGAAGACATTTTTTTTAATTGCAGTTAAGTTTTATCGTAACCATGAGTTTACATTGATAAGGCAAACTGATTGCGCCATCGATCCATGTACTATTTTGATCTTGGATCATTAATCCTTGAATCTTGGTTAGGGTTACGGATCTTTGATGAATATTTTTGGTGCTCTTTGATCCATTGATTTATGTACCTCTATTTTTGGATCATTGATTTCCTAATGCTAATAAATATAACCTTACATAGGATTTGGTAGAAGTTTTATGTCATCAATTCTCTATCATCTTCGATCCGGGCCATTAATGCTTTACTTAGTAGTTGGATTGGGTTTTACTTTCACGTTGTTTGATCTTTGCACTTGAGAATTAGGAGCCATTGATCTTCAACCCCGATCCTATCTTTGAGTTAGTTTTACCTAAAAGTGGGTTAAGGTAACAAAACGTGAATTGATCTCACATTTGGTCATTATTCGCTTGAAGCCTTGGCGCTTGGAGAATCCTGGATGATTTTCCTTAGCCACCATTGTTGATTATTTTTGAGCTTGTTTTCTTTGTAAAATCATCTTATGAGACTATGAACATCATCATTTTTGCTTTGTTTCGAGATTCTAGCTTTCATTATTTATTTTCGAGTAGTAAGGTTCTCTATTTGAAACAATGTTGATCATGGTACAACTACCATCTTGGAGGCTTTTGAACTCGATATATCTACTTTATTTGTAACCATAATTCACTCGATGAAGCTTCAAGATGCCGCATGCATACTCAATGGTAAAAATCTATCTTGTTTTGATTTCACAACCTCATTTGATTCTATGGTTGAGTAATTTTTCCCTTCTTTCTAACACTTCACCGATTTATATGCTAGACTCGCTTGAGTTATATGGACCGGTTGTGTATTATTTGGTCGCTTTCCTAGATTTTTTATCTCACCACACCATTCACAGTTGGAATGCTCTAGAAGTACAAATATAAAAATGAATTTTTCAAGAAAATACCTTTAAGTGAAAATTATTAAGTCATTATTATCAAGATCCTGAATAAGGATATTGTAGGTATAGAAGCACATGATAGCAGTTCATTTTTGTGCATAAGGTTCCTTTTGGGTTTGTGAACCACTAGCATGTGCTTGTATAGCTGCAATATCTTTATTCAGGGTCTTGATAATAGTCACTTCACATTCTATACTTCAAGGTATTTTCTTGAAAAATTCATTTTGATATTTGTACTTCCAGAGCATTCTTGACATGTACCTTTTGTATCTTGATCAATATGATATAATTGTAGTTGATCAACATAGGATGTATTCTTTGATGTTTAATTCTCTGGAAAATCTTGGCTTCTTCTTCGAATCAACTGAACACACTTCTTATGCATTAGTTTTAGTGAATTCTCATTAATATGTCCTTAAAATACTCCTTCTATGTCAATCATTAACTGAGATGATGATATTCTCTTGTAGACATTAGCTTTGGAGATAGTATGAGACTGTAATCTTATTTTCTGCACTACATAAGTGTACTTATTTCATTTTGAAAACTATACTTGATGGTTTTGTTCAAAATAATGTGCCCCTTAGAATTTTTACTTTGATCATTGTGATAGACATGAATGAATTCTTCTATCTTGAAGCATGCTAACTACTGAAATTGAGCACATGTACTTTGTTTCGTATCATACTTTTGATGATATCTTGGATCTGTATCCTTGACTTATGCAATGTATAATCTTCCTTTTCTCCAAGTTATTCTAATGTATGATTCAGTTTGGTATTCTACTAAAGCTCTGAAGCTGGATCAACATCATTATCTACATTTTCTGTATGCATTCCATTTGTTAGAATCTGCAGTACTAAACTTGTATTTCTTTTATGGATTAGTATAGCTATATCTTTATATATTCATCCTTCAATCTAAACTGAAATAAATGCACTTCTCTTGGTTCAACTTGCAGAATGTAATAATTTTTATATGAAAACACAATAGTTAGTGTTTATTCCTTCTTCTTATGTATACCTACACATTTAGATAAACTAGTTACAAAACATTAGGCTTTTGGCCTCTCTTATGTTCCATAGCTTTTCTTCTTTTATCCTTCTTTTCCGAAATGATTATGGGAGTCATATGTGATGTTGTAGATCTATATTTCTCTTATCAATTGTGTATCTGTCTCTGATGTACCATATGCTTCTGATATTTAGAAATCCATCCGCATGTAGTTAGATAGTACATGAGTACAGATCAAACCCTAAGCTCAATATTGACGTCATTTTCTTTTCATTTTTCAAATACACTGTGGCTATTTAGAACATGGATGAAATATGGAGCTAGAACTAAAGATAAAAGGATTCAAAGAGAACCCAAGGCAATTATGGGTTTCTTCTATACTCTTTTATTTTTAACTTCATGCACATGTACTTATTTTTCAAGAGTTATGAGTTACATCCCACGACTTGTGTGGGAAACATTATATTTCTTCATGAATAAATAACATTAATTTATGCAACTGAGTTGTATACTTCTTTCTGCATTCATATTTTATGATGAATATTGATTGTATAATGAAATAAAAACCTCAATCACATAATTAAATGTATTTAACATGCATAAATAATGAGTTTTGAAGTACTTATAATTTTAATAATGAACTATTTTTCTTGTAAACTGCAACTCTGTTTGCTCTTCCCAAATTTAGCATTTCACCTAAATTGTGATTCTTTCCTTCGTCATGGCAATGCATTAGTCCTTCGGGGATTTTGTGTTTCCTTTCTAAAGATGAACATGGATTGACAAGATCATGTGAGGTGTTACATTTTGTAACAAAGACACATAATTGCGGATTACAAATAGCTAATCAATTGCTGCAATCAAAACACAATAAAATTGTCATGCATCCCCTAGTTAGGTCCATTTCATCAATATCTTCCATCGTAACAAAGTTTCGATTTGCCCATTTTTACACAAGTGCAAAAATTTTCGACAATACCATTTTTGGATATATTTTCCTAACTATCCAAATATTCCCTAAAAACCATTTTTAACCTATTCTCTAACTCCCTTATCTCAAAAACCTATCATTATCATCTATAAACCTATTAAAATTATCCATAAACCTAGAATAGGCTAATTCATAACATAATCTAGCCAAATTTAGTTTATTCCTTCATCATCACTTCCAACTTGACACATTTTGAATAAATTAACAAACTACCACCTTGAAATAAAAACAAGAACCTTGAATTAGAAAGTAGTTTAAACTATTTGCTAACCTAAACCAAACAGACCAAAATCACTCGCGATTTGGGTAATTTCGTGATTACTTAAGAACATTTTTCAGCTCTCTTCAGATCATCCACTCGCATTCTCAAACATCTAGCTTTTGCTCCAGGTTTACAAAGTGTTGTTGTACACGCAATTATCTAATTTACTATCTAGTTACCATTATAATATTCCTCACTCATCCTCTTGTCATCTTTGAAGCTCATGTAGACCCAAATTTCATCATCACTTGCAGGTTTCCATCCAACCGCTTGCACCATTCCTCTTCAAGGTCGTATTATCACCTCTACGATATAATCAAGGTATTTATAGTTGTTCATTTATCTATTTCAAATCACTTCCATCATTGAAAAATCTTGAACACTAGACTATTTAGTCGAATATCCCATTCATGAATATGAGGTCTTCAAAATATTGCAAAGTTGATCCTAAATCTTGATTATGTTTCAGAATTTGTATACAATATAATTTATATTTCACATTGTATGTTTATGTGTAAAGCCATATGTGCAGAGAAAATTGGCTCATCAAAAGGTCATGAAGTTTTATCATGAGAAAATCAGTCAAGTGAAGTATTAACACATGTTTTGTCTAGTAAGGATGCATCGATAAGATGGGATAATCATAATTCTTGTCTCTTATACAATGTATATCAAGGTTCATGATGTCTCATGAAGGGTGTGTAAATAAATTCAAATCATTATAAGGAAAGTTAAGATCAACCAGGCATTCTCTAAATGGTATATTGTAATTCAATATTGTAGATGGTTAACATATGGTCTGATCTTAAGGAATCATTATAATGTATGATGATGTATTTTGTGAAGAAATCACCTCTCTTGTGACTATGTCTCCTAGAAATGGTGTTAGAAAATATGCAAGGAAATAAAAGGTGAATATTGCAATCTATGAGGGTACATTTAACTATTGAGATCTAACAAGGTATGGTACAAGTATGAGAAAGAAATTTGAAGCAAAGGAGAAAATTTTGTTCCTACATCAAGATGTTCATGGGTTGAGGAAACTAGGTGAACAAGAAGCTAGATTGATCTTCAACCCAAGGAGACGACTCTTGAAAAGCTTGAGAAGGTTACAAGACAAATTAGAGGATACAAGCATAGTTGACTAAATACCATATCCTCGAGGGTTTTGTGAGAAAAAAATTGAAAAATAAACCTTGATGCTATTCATAAGAAAGAGACATTTTCGTGTCTAGGGTGAATAGAGTATCTTAAAGATGAGAAGATGTTCATAACATGGGATAAGAGAGTTTTGAGATCATTAGTTGCAAAAACATAGTGTTCACTAATCGTATCTAGTTTAAATGGTTTTTTGAGACATTTATAGATGATAATGACTTAGTTATTACACTCATAGAGTTATAGAATTGTATGGTGGGTGTGGAAGAGTTCACTAAATGTTGTAGAGAAGTGCAAAATTGTGCAAAGTGTGTTTTGTGTCCATAATAGTCTTATTTTGTGATTGATTTACAATTTTGAAGGATATCTCTCTCTTGTAACCTAAATGAATCATTTCAATAGGATAATGAGATGTGTGAAGGGTTATTAGAAAGTGTCAAAATGTTTTTCTTTTTTAGGATCAATGCTTTCATCGATTGTGTTGAATACCCCTGTTCTTAAGGGTTTTGTGAGAAGAACTTGAAAATATCCTTGAATATAGTAGTAAGGATATGTCATGGAGTTATTGTTAATATGATTAAGGTGTAGATTACATGATCAAGAAGTTATATGGTAGTTAATAAGCAAAATTAGTATTAAATGTACTAGAACATAATCTTTATTGTGTAAACAAGGTTTGAGAACTTAAGTAAATGGAAATAACTTTGAAATTTAGTAAAAGTATTTCTTGGAAAGAGTGTGAAAGTATTATCAATATTGAAAGTTTAAAGAGAGGGTGAGAAGACACTGGAACCAACGGACCATTATTCAATTCAAAGAAACAGAGCATTAAGGAGCTAAGGATAAACATATAGTCTTTGTGATCCTACCTAAAGTTGTGTGAAATTTGTTTTAGAAGGAATGAATCTCAATAGATATGTATTTAGGATGGTTGGATTAAGTTTTTGACATGATAGAAACCTAACATGAGTGGAAAATGACATCCGAGACTAAAGAATGAGAAAATAGTATTATAAATTGTCTTCGCTACAATACCTTGGATAGCTTGAAAAGAGTGAATATAGAAATCAAGTTTAAGGGTGAATTGGATATTAAGGGAATAAGGAATATAGAGAGGGGTGGATAGTGATGATTAGGAAGGAAGCTAAAGAAAGTGTAAAATAAAGTATTAGTGCAATTATTCAAGCCTAAGGTAAATGAATGGCTTAAGAAGTAAAATTAGCAAAACAACATATTGAGACCAAAAATGATATCAAGAGAGAGAGGAGTTTGAAAATGATGGAATAATATGGTTAAAGGTTTTTAGGAGTTGGTATTGTGAAGGGAAAACAAATCCTGCGTTTTAGCTCAAGAAACCCTAGTTAAGCCTAGTAAACAAGAAAAAAGTGAAAATTGGAGTTGGGAGTGATAAGAGAAGAGTTAGAACATAAAAAAATGAAAAAAAGAAAGAAATCGATAATGGGTATCCAAAAATTTAAACATTCTCTCATGGAAGTTTTTGCACAGTTCCCAGTTTCAAGATTTGTGCTCTAGGAGGGATAATTTGGAAGGCTAAGGAAACACTAAAAGAAGCATAACTTTTGATTGGTGAGGAGTTAATCCTTGAAATTTGACATACATCTAAATGAGAATAAATGGTGTCCAAAAAGTTTAGCAATGGGTTAAAGGTGATAATTTGGTTTTTTTTGTCGAAAAAAATATTTTCTAGGGTTACAAGGCTAAATTGAAGGTCTTCAAAGAAAATAGGTGAAAATGAAGTTGTGAAACTAATTTCTTGATTTGAACATGTTTATGTGCTAGAGGTAAGCATGAATAAAGTTATTTTAGTCCTTGATATAGTTATTTATGCATTTTTACCGTATTGAGAAAAATTTTCCTTCTTGAGAAAAGTAATAGTTTATTGGTCTTAGGTGATTAAACAAGTGAAATTGTGATTTCTAATTCTGCATTGAGATTACATAAGGAATGTATGTAGGTTAGAGAAAGTGATATGTTCAATTCGGCTAGCAAAGGAAGTGATGTTGGCAAGCACATTAACAGGGGGAATAAGTTTTATGACCATGAAAATCACCATTTCAAGCTAAGAAAACAATAAATAATGAAAAAGTGACTTAGGGAAGAGGTGAAAATGTTTTCTCATCTACATGTCATGAAATCAAGGTATGCAATCCAATTCTTGCTTTGACAATTAGATAGTGGCATTATGTTTCTAGGGGGAACTATAAAGCATAATTTCGTGTAATATATGAACCTCTATGGCTTGACAAAATTAGACAAAAATGCATTAAAACATGCTTCATGGATATAGGTACTAAATTTGCTAAAGAACCAATGTATGATGTAAATAAGCTCTTATAATGATGTCCTCAGCTAAGATAGGTGAATAATAAGTTAAGAATGATGATTTTGTGATGAGAATGTTTGTTGGAATGTGAATATTCATATGTCTAGGGGCACTACAAATCTCAAATGTTGTTATGAGGCCAAAAACAGAGCTAATGAACGAGAGAAAAGTTTGTTAAACTTGAATGATGAGTTTGGTTGATGTTTCTAACCAAAGATGGGTGCAAATAAGATAATAAAGATGAATACCATGAGCTATAGGTATGCATTTTTTCATTAATTTAAAAAGGAGGAGAAGAACTAGGAGGTTTTCCATCAACAAAAAAGGGGACATTTGTTGGCATGTGAGTTATTGTGTTGTCATTGATGAAAAATCAATGTAATTATTAATAACAAAGGTGAATGAGGTCTAAAGGAGGATTAGAATAATGGTGACATTGTCAACCAGTGGTAGCATGAGGACATGGGTAGAAACAGCTCAATTAGGCCCATTTCAAAGACCTAGTATAAGCATAATATGGTGTATGGAGCAAAGAAAGATAAAACATGGCATGGAAGTACTGAATTGTGCGTATGGAAATCATAGAGAACATGTAGCAGGTTCTACGAGGCATAAATTCTATTGGTATAGGCATGATTAAGGCCTTAGGAGGATTGTTCTTGAGAACAAGTCAAATATACATGCACAAATAATAATGGATAATGTGATTCAAACTAGGGAAGAAAAAAGTAACCATTGGAGACCATGGAGGAGGTAATCATGAAGGTGTGGATCAAGTTTGAGGACTGGAGAATGATTTTGGAGCAAGATATTGAAGTTTTTCCATTACAGGTTTTAAGAATTGTACTATCCCATTCGAAGGGCTACTTTAGATCCTCACCCTGAATTGTAAGTTTTGCATGGGACCTTATGGATTTATTGGATGTTGATACGCTAAACTAAGAATATTTTACAATAATAATGAGGTTAAACGAACATCTATTTTTTTATGAACAATGGTTAACAAATTAAACTCCTTTAAACCCTAGTAAAACCCTTGCAAGTGAGTGATGGAGAAGATTGACATAGTAAGGCCCTCAAATAGAAATATTTTTCTTGTTTATGTATTTTATATTTTAGATAATTCATGAGATCTTATTTTCATGGTGGTTTGAGTTTATGATAGTTTGTGGGCCCCATAAGAAAAAACTTGTTTTGTGAAGAATTCAATATACATGAAAAAGTTACAAAGAAACTTATGCTAAAAATTGGTGTATGATGTTGGGGATGTGTAAAAATATTTAGGACTAGTGTAGGGATAGTCCTTTTGAGAAATTTTATTATTCGGGCACATTTTCAATCCTATTGCTAAGAAGGGTTAGTATGCAAGATCACGCATGAAGGTATGAAGAGAAAATTGGTGATTTTCTTGTTACAACAACATTATATGACCATGAGAAGTTTATTCAGATACAATATGGTGTGTGTATGTTTCTTAAGTGATTTGGTGAAAGGTTTTTGGTTTGAGATCTAATGGCTCAAAGTGCTCCTTTTGGCCTATCAAGTAGATCTCACAAATGGAAGTGTAAATGATATTTTCTACTCATAAACCCTAAATGTGAGGGATTGAAGTTGAATAAGATAACCACGGTGTTGTATTCCAAGCATTTATTTGGTCCGAAAGTGTGTTTTAGTCTATTTGAAGTCTTCTTAAACAATATTGGATTTTGTGGTTTACAATACAATCGAGCTATCTCTAAGATGCATGCATAGTCATGTCAAAATAGTTGAATTGAAGCTTTATAGTAATTTTAAAATATTCACAAGCTCAAGAAATTTTCATAAATGTATGGTATGAGACAGAACATGTCTCTAATCAAGTTATACCTCATTTTGTGAGGACTAATTTTTGGGTTTGCAACTCCATTAGGACCTTTCCCAAATTAGTGTGTTTTGATGATAATGGAGGTTTTTGAGATAGAAAAAGTTGGTGAAGGTGAATAATGGGTCCGTAAAACCATTATCTAAGAACAAATCAACTTTTAAATTGTATATATTTGTGGTGGTGAATAAATTTCTTGACTGCTTTTTAAAGAAGTCATGTTTGTGCACATTTGCTTGAGCATATGAGCTCTAATGGATTCTTGGGGTATAAATGGTGATTTTAAGAGGTTTTCAAGGATTAAGAAGAATATGAGATGTCTATTTCAATGTGAATATTTCATCATAACTCTTGGCGTGAGTTATGTTAAGCTAAAGAACAAAGATTCTAAAGTCGGAGAAAAGGACAAAAACTGAAAATGTCAGTTATAAATGACAATGTTAGGTCTTAAAAAGGTATACTATCAATTTTTTAAGTTATGCAATGAATTATCCAATCCTTCACAAAGGTCATAAGTGTAATGAAAATCACAATAAGGGTCAAATGTCCTAACTTACAAGGTGCATATGTAAAAATGATTTTCTTAGCAATTTTGTTAATTTTATTCTCCACCATTGGTACGAGTTTAAGAGATAAGTATGTGAAGGGTAAAAATGGAAAGAGTAAGAGGATGTCATCCTCATGTATTTTTGTTCCTAAGTATGCATAAAAATGATTTATGATGAACTATGTGTTTTGATGTAGCATATGGATGTGCAAAACTAGGTGAATCAAGGTGCATGTAAGAAGACCTCATGACTGAAATTTTTATAGCAATATGTATGCTTGAAAGAGGAGAGGTTTGAATGTGTCATCCAAGGAGAGAGACATGAAAAATGTGTATGTGAAATAGGGAATTTAATTTATTTATTTCAGCAACATGAAGTGAAGAAAAGAAAGGTTAATCAGGAGGTGAAAAGAGATGACAAAAGAGCTAATTCAGTGATCACAATTTGTTGTGCTAGAAAACCAAGTGAGAGTGATCGAAAATTTATTAGAATTCTTTTTTACTTAGAAAATAGGTATTTGAAACTTCCTTGTAAGTTTTAGATTACAAAAGTTCATTGGGTGCTTGACTGAATTTGGGAGTTGAAGCTTCCATGCAAGTAGTAGCTTGCTAAAGATCAAGTGGGTACCTGATTGAATTTTGGAGTTGTAGCTTCAAGTTGAGTGGATGGTCAACATATGAAATATTTATAATCTTTATAGGACAATTTTTCCAAGATAGTGCATTGGTTTTAATGGGTTTTTCTCCCTTCAACATTATCCCACATTAAATCTTGTCTATCTATATGATCTCATATTGATTGCTTGTGAAGGGTGTTGTTGTTTCATCATAACAAAGTAAAGAAAATTGAATTATCTTTCAAATTTTGAATTTTAACTAATTCATGACCCCTCTCAAAGTGCCTAGAATTTCCAACACACTCACCTTCCACAAATATTTCCCTCGATGTGCTTATTTATGTCATTTTTTTGGCTATTTTCATCCTTTCCATCCATGCAAGGGTTGTGTTTGATGACCATTTAGATGTTTTTTGTGATCTTAGCTTGATGGTCATTTATCCATTTGTATGCTTGTTTTCATCCCGCCCCTCCATGCAAGAGTTGAATTTGATGATTGTTTAGATATTTTGTGATCTTGGTTGTGATAAAATATCTTAAATTTTTTGCAATGATTGTCGCATGTGACTTGCTTATTTAAAGTATAACCATCATTTTTAATATAGAGTTATATATAAGTTATATTAGTATGTATTAAATATAGGTAAATAAATACCTACCAATCTTTTATATATTTTATTTTTTTATTAAGGGTAAAGGTTTTTTGGAAGGGATCCTACCCTAGTACATAGAGGGTCTAACCACCCGTATAAATAAAATAAAGAGACCAAACAAGAACAATGGGAAAAGTTAGCTAACCAAAAATAAAACAAATACGAAATTGTAGAAAAAAAAGTAGCAATAAAACAACACACTACCTAAAATAGAAGCGAAACCACGAACAAACGAGAATCAAAGGGATGCTCAAGAAAGATAGCTTTTATATCTACTCCTTGTGATTATACCACAATGCATAACTAAATGCTTGTGTTTATCTCTTCCGGATTGAACTATGTTCCACCCATCGTCTAAACCTTCAACAAATCCACCCCCAAATGTCAAATTGAGATACTCTCTATATCTCTCTCCTTTTCAAAATTCTAGGACCTTGAGGGAGTCATGATCAATATGTCGATGGATTAATTTTTAAGGTATCTTCCCATTAGAAACGCTTTGAGGTGAAGTCATTACCAATTTGCAATCCTTTTGATTTAGGGGATTTGCAATCGACATCCACTACCCTATTTTAATCCCCATAAAATTTCCATCTCTCCTCTTCAAATGAAATCTTTGCTCCACTCGCACTGCAACAAGGGACACCACTACAACTTTTGGATCATTTACTTCATTACTAGGAGAGGGATCATTCTTTGAGATAGATTTGGTTGCCAAATTCCCTTGCTCTTTGATATTTAAAATAATTTCAAGTGTTTCCATGATCTTGGAAATCCAATGGTCCTTCATCAACATCCTCATATTCGTTCAAACTACCTACATCCTTAACCTTAACCTCCTCAATATACTCACTACCTTTCATGTCACTCCCAAGATTATCCGACTTTTGCTCCATCACCAAAGACTACTCGATAGGGGATAGATTGTTCTTGTCCACATCATTAAGGCCTTAGAAAGAGGCAATAGTGGGTTGATCCAGGTAAGGGGTTCCACATGCTTTGATAAAAATAGGGCATGTGTCCTCCACTGCATTGCTAAACTTGGATAAGACTCCAAAGAACCGCCATCATCCACCCGTCCACACTTATCCACAAATTGCTTAGCAAGAGAAGGGTTCGAACCCCTAGAAACAACATATTATGAGCCTCTCCTCCCATTATCTGCTTCTCTCTCATCACTTGGATTTTTCACCCATGCCCATCAGTGCCTTCGCAAGGATTGGCCCTATGTCTTTCATGTGTGTAGTTGACACAAAAGTCAGCAAGTATCTTCAAAGACTAGATCCCGAGAAAAAAACCCCATGTCTGGTTTTGAGTAAGATAGAGGTAGGAGCAAGTTTATCAGCCTAACATACTAATGAAAATTCTAGCAAAAATCATCCCGGTGAAAGCCCTTGTAGTGGGGTTAATGGCAAGTGGAATCCCCAAAACCATGTTAATACCAAGAATTACTTTAGGCTCCCAAAATTCCATAGGCAAAGTAGGAAGTCTCGCTGACATAGGAAAGGAGATGGGAAGATATTTACTAGAGATGTTAACAAGGACCCATTTTGCCAAATTCAAGACCATCTTCCTAAAGAACCAAGGCCCATCCTGCAGAACCTTAATGAAAGCTTCTTCCAACAGAAAATGAAATAGAAAGGAATCAGGTTCCAAAGCCACAATCTCCATATTTCCTCTTGATTCCATTTCCTTTATGCCCAACTTCTAACAGAATCAATATTTGGGTGGATACCCACAAAAACTCCTCAAGAACATATTTAAATCCGGTTTCAGCTCTATAAATTAAAGCATCCAGATGTATAAAGCGTGGTACTCATCTTCCCGTAGTAGGGGTGTTAGGCATGCCTCCCACCCACAAACCAACTCCTTTCACCAAACTTTCCCATGTCTTTGTTGTCTATAGAGGAGGCGGAACATGGTCAAACTCCTTTTTCTCGAGCTTTCGTGGATTGAAAACTATCTCGGTCATTATCGACCATTCGCATCCATTTTATGGCATATTCTATATATCTTATTAGTAAGGTAATGTTTTGTATTTTTGAAGGGCGGTAGAGGAAAATTACTATCACCTAGAAATTTTGGACATGAATATGTGTACATCAAATTTTACCCCTACCTTCACCTACTTGTTTTTTGCAAAGTGTTTCCAACATAGAACATATTGGGTTTTTCCCATTTTTATTTTGGATAATAAGCACAAATTGTATTTACATGAATAATACAACCGTGAATAATTGTTTTGTTTTTGTTTTGTAAAATTTTATTTTATATATTACTATTTATTTTGTATTTATCTATCTAATTTTTAAGACAATGGTGTTGGATAGGGATGACATTTTCCACACCACGATATAAAATATGAAGGTAATTATGTCATAGAATAAATTTTTTCATTATATAGGATGTTATTTTTAAAATAAATACTCTTGAATAGGAGTTTACAATTTAATGGTTATCATTTTTAACGATGAGAAGCCACCATACATGCTCATTTTTATGATTGTTTGGACCCTTTAAGCACAAGTTGGCATCACTTGAATATTCTCGAGTGAGATCTAAACTATATAGTGGAGCACATATACCAAATATTTTTCCTCACAAGAGATGCATGTCATTCCTTTCCTAGTTGCAAAAAAAAAAGTATATATTATTTGTGTCGAACACTCTCAATTATGGGACATGCATCTATTTAATTTCCACCCTTTTCTTTCCAACTCTCCTTTAGTTGTGTAAGGCCTAATTGTTGGTACCGTAAAGCTAATGAATAAGTTAACAACCTTGACTAAAATTCCCTTCCATATAGCTAAAGAATGTATGGTACACCATCATTCTTAGGCTCGATACTAGTATAGATAAGCTTGCCTCATGCTTTGCCCAATCCTTATTTCATTATACCCACACATCACCCACAAAAACTTCTCTCCTTGTTTTCTCGTGAAAATTCTAGTCAACAATCACATGATAGTCACTTGTAGGGGAAGCACTCGGCTTTGTACATGCTCTCGTAGATTTGAATATAATGCAGAGTTCCATGAGCTTGGGCATAGGAACCACGCTCAGTTTCTTTTTGAAGTCTAAAAATTGATATGTATTTTTTCCATTACTTGAGGGTTTAGTGTTGGTTATTATTTAGGTTTTCTTGATAGAGTGAAAAGCATTCCATTGGATTGTTTTGGCGGCTATTAATTCGAAGGAAAAACACTGTTCTGACGAGGCATTCTTCATGCATTGTTACCCGCACTACGATTATTGACAAAACACTACAATGGTGCGATGAGTATCTCGCGACACATCATTAATCAACACCTCCTCTTCTTTCCCCATTTTTGTTTCATAATTTTGCAATTCATATTTCCATCATTACCCTCCCCGCATGTTACCCCTTCATAAACTCTTCCCACTTATCACTCAAGTCATTTCCTCCTTCCAATCCCCTTTCCTAAGTTCAACATTTGTCATCCCCCAAATTCATTCAACCTATGGTAAACTCCCACTTCCATCCCTTTCAACGCTCCCACATCACAACCCACATGCAATTGCTAATAATATAATATGTCATGAACAAAGATACCAAGTCCCTCCCTTTGTCATTGAAACATATTGATAAACATCATATTACATTAAACCACCTCAAACATTAATGGGGTTGGTTAGATAACTCTATTCACTTGTTGGAGTCTCCAGTCTCAAATTACTAACTTAAACTTTAGTTTTCTATTAATAAATTAAAAATATAAAAAAACAGTAGTCTCCACCACCGGCTCATATTAAAAAATTAGCTCATGTCCCAACTTGTTCTCCACTCAATCTTTGATTTCCAGTCTAAAAATAATGCTCCAAAAAAATTCCAGTCTAAAAATAATCTGAAAAAGGAAAATCTATTTATAATAGCGCAACATTGTAATATAAATATAGAGTTCGAGAAGCATTGAGCAATTGTTACATATTGACCATGGGAATATTTTCTAACATTCCAGACGAAATAGGTCGGGAGTGCCTGTTGAGAGTTCCGTTTCTTTGTGTTTGCAAGCTGGGACATGTTTCGAAAGGATGGAAGGAGGTGGTTGAGAGCCCGGATTTCCATCGAGACAGGAAACGCTTGGGACTGGCGGAGGAGGAGGAGGAATCCATCGCTTTGCTCGAGTCCTACTCCGATAGAAAACCAGGGAAACGAGAAAGAATTGTATACGGATTAGTGCTTTACAACCCAGTCCGCGATTCATGGAAGAGGCTTCCTCCAATTCCACACTCTTTTTCAGAACAAAACCGTCTTTGTTTTGTGAATGTATGTTGGTGAAGGCTGGTTGTGATGGGGCTTTTGGGCAGCAATCCGAGGTCGAAGCCAGGGAAACCCATTTTAATATATGGTTTCTTCACTGGGCGATGGTACGAGGCGCGGACACGCAACTGATATTCCTATCTGTTGCTATCGGTCTCAGCTGAAGAAGATGATGGAGTGGTATGCATCGACACGAAAGATCGCCGTAGTTCTGAAAATGAATCTCTCCACGAAGCAGCTTACTACGTGCAGAGAGACAGCATGGGGACCTCCTCCTCCTTTGCATAAGACGCGGCTTCGTCTAGTGACTTATGTTTTTGTGAGGGCATAATTCGGTACATACCCGCATTTGGGCAGCTCTATGCATTTTATAATGGTCGAGTTAGCGAATTCTCCACTGAATTTGAACCGCTCCCTCCTCAGTTGATTAGCTTGCAGTGTGTTACAGTGTAGCGTGACATATTATTCTTGTCCGGATACGATCGCTGCCAAAACGCCGTTTTCTACTTTTATTGGCCATGGCCACAGCGGGATGGTAATAAATGGACCGCCATTGAGGCGTACAGAGGCCTTGGACCGCTTCCCACATCTGTTTATTGTGCTACGGCTCTCAAACTTTAATTGGCCCGGCTAAAAATGTCGCCCAGGCCTGAAATTTCAAATTACCAGTATGCCTGTCAAATCACAATTTGTTGACCGCCTAGCTCTGTTTTAGGGGACTGTAAATTCTAATCTTTTGATGCTTATTTTGACAATGTCTTCAAAGACATATAACTAGCAATTAGCAATTGCACATGAGTTGCAAATTACACCCCAAAGAATAATGGATGTTTATAAGCTGTTGCAAAGTTTGAAATTTACTAGTGCCCATATTTTTGTAAGACACACTTATCTACTAAAGCTACTTTTTAACATTTAAATGTTCCCAAGGCATATTCAATAATCTCATTTTGTGGAGCTTATTCACGTCTCTCACACAACGTTGTCTAGTAACAATCTTGGAGATAAACTTGGTTGTGTTCTAGAAAACAACACATACATGAAGGTTCTCAACAAATCCAATAGTTGTCTTAGCATGGGGCTAACAAATCAATCACAACTGCTAATTTCTCACTTTCTCTAACTTTGCATATATCTCTTGTATCTATGGGTGTAATTTCTCACTTTCTCTAACTTTGCATAGATCTCTTATATCTATGGGTGTGAGTCGTCTCCTCCATAACAAGCATATACCATTTTATGACCTTTAATCCAATTACATTCATGCACCATTTTAATTCCCCTATCCTTCATTAATCTCTTTACTATTTAACCTTTGCCCCACCTAAAAAATACCCTTATATAATTGTATAATAAATGGTTCACATATAAATTTTGCTTAAAAAAACATAAATAAAAAATATCAGTAAAAGAATTAAAAAAACATGAAATCCCATAAAAACTAATATCTAACATATTTCGTATTAAAAACCAGTTATATTTTGCACAAAGTGTATGTTGTGCCCTAATTGCAGATGGTATTTGGCTTGGCACTAAATCATCGAGTCTACAAAACAATAGGAAACCCTCTGTTTGTTAACTTATACTTTCTCAATAATGGCAGCAAGAGTGGATATCTGATTATTTATCCGCGATTCTTTCTGAATCCTACAAGACCTTTTGCCGTGAAGTTGATTTATCTATGCCCACTTTAAAATAAATTATCTATTATTTCATTGCAAAAAAAAACTCCATAGATGACAATCCGTTGACAATCATAAAGAAAAGAAAGAACTCATGGTTCCGATGAAATATCCTATTGAAATTGGGGAGAATGTTGTGGAGATGGTATGTTATGCCCTCCTCTTTCAATGTGTTAGTTACATGCAGATCTATTTTTACTTCTATGAGAAAACTTCTTAGCAGACTCCATATAGCCGCACATACATGGATAACAGTCATTTATCTTAATTTGGAAAATATAAAATAAAACTGAAAACATCCATATAGCCGCACATACAGCTCTTCTTTCCTTCGAAGGTGAGGTGGGAACCGTGGGATGCAAAACAAATGAAGAATAAGACAAGACAACAACTTCCAGGGTTTCCTGCTTTGTTATTAACAGTTTTAAAACATGCATGCACGATAACTCTCTTACAGTGCCTACGGCTGCCATGGAGGACACAAATCCTAAGGGAGACAAAGACGATGAAGTAAAGCATGTTTTTAAAATTGTTTTCTTTTCAGTGGGTATGGAATAAAATTTAAGAATAGCTTTGGAATATTGGGTATTCAAAGGATTTGTTATTTTTCAGTTTGTATTGAATACATTTAAAAATAATTGCACTGGTGAACTATCTTTATTGCCTAAAGAACTTGCATAGGTAGAGAGAATAGTGGACGCTTTTGTTTACCAGAATAAAAAGTTGGAAGACGGGTCTAGTTTTCTTAATAAGAATAGTGTTTTGAAAGAGGAGAATCAATCATTGTGTCCCAGAAAGAATATTTAGAAACCGATGGGGTATTCTGAAGGGTGATATTGCATATTTCAAGGAGGAGAAAATTCAACTGCAATTTCAAAATGAAGCAATCAGAAGCCAATTGACTGCAGAGATTGACAGTTTTGGTAAGCTTCAGTTAGAAAGGAGGAACTTCAAGCACAAGTTGAGAAAGAGAAAACCCAACTGCGCCAAAATCAAAACGAAGCCATACAAAGCCAATTGCATAAGGTGACAAAGCATGGTGGACAAGCCTATCTATAGTAGAATTGCGGTGAGATATTTCCCCACCATAAATGTCAGAGGAAGTCAGCAAGAACCCCAAAAACAATGCAACTATTCCAGGTAGATGAAATAAATGTTCCTTTCTAGAAAATCTAGTGGATTTTTATAGAAAAGATGGCATAATAAATGCATTGTAATTACTTCAACAATATTATAATAAAATATTTAAAATCTAGAAACCTGCAAATATTGTAGCACTAAAATTTGACACTTTCCACCAAGACATCTTTAAAGATGGACACCTACTTTGGTGAACTAGAAATTACACAGAATTGTAAATTATGCCCCGAGGGGTCAATTTTTTTGTACAATATGGTTTAGATGTAAAATGAAAGTGACTTTTATTTGTATTGCATTACAAGTGGGTTTTGTATCTGTATTTGTGGAACACTTTACTTTTATATGTGGGTTGGTAGCAAGATTTGGACACACTACTGTGGGTATGATGTAGGTAGTAGGGTGCACATGTGTTGTACGTCAAGTGGCAGTTGTGTGTTACATAGTCTTTTCTCCTCTTCCTTGTGTGCATTTACATTCTTTGTATATTTCATTCTTACATAGTGTTCAAATGTAAAATCTGGTAAGATCTATAGATATTTGAGGGCGTTCTCTCTTTACATTGTTATGAATGTCACCTTGATGGTAAACATTTTTATGTCTAATGTGGCCTTGTCAAGAGTTAGGCCTTGTGATTTTTCGATGGTGAGGTCCCAAGACATTTTATGTGCACTTTGCATGATAATAAAAATGTACATCTAAATAATATTTTATAGTGTCATGTTTGGGAAGTGGATCATTGCATATTTTTAGCTTAACAATATCATTAGTTGGCTTTGAAGCTTCAGCTTAGCTCATACAATTTAATACCTTGAGAATCTAAAATATTTTGAATAAAATGACGAATATTTAAGCAGATATCTATAGAGTTCCCGAATATTTCCCGAAGTGTACTCATATCAACCTCAAATAGTGGAGGGAGAGATATGAGATCGCACTCATGAAATTATTTCAATACAACCCGAGGAGGACTCAAAAAGGTAGTAAATTGATGACACGTGGTATGGGATTGCATCTTAACATGTTTTGAGATGGAATTAATGGTATCTTTAGAAGACTATTTAATCTCTTTAGAATTGCATTTGAATGTGGGATTACTTGATAACTTAGTAGTGGGTGTAGGAAGAGAGCAAACATCGTACTTTATTTTTTTCATATGTAACAACTTAGCCTCATGCTCCTTCAAGGTATGACATAATGATTAACTAAAAATGTGGTAAAAATAGTAGTTAATCTAACTAGGAACAATAGTAAATAATAGTAAATAAAAGCAGTAACTAAATATAGAAAGTGGCCCAAGCAACTAAGAAAGTAGATATGCAAAACCCTAAATTGTAAATAGAGTTGGAAAGGACTTAGTTGATTTAACGAGCTTGATGACACTATGTCACAAATATGGTTAGAGAAACAAGAGGATAAAATGATTGTGTCGAAGTCCAAAAAAGTGAAGATCTGGGAAATCTGAGTGGACCGGGACGCCTAGATAGGTATAGGGCGCATGTGGGCACCCTAGTCTACAATATGGGTGCCCTAGTATGTGAAAAATATTTAAAACCTTCCTTTGAGGTGTCACTTGATGTTTTCTTGCCTTTTCTCCTTGTCGTATTAGTTTATCTAGACTGCACAATATGTCGTTGGAAATCAAAACTAAAGATGAGACCTATAAAACCCCAAGTTGAGCATCAAACCCCGAAAAAATATGCATATGAAGGGTTTAGATCGACCTCGGCTACCACAATGGTGGACTTACTAGCTGATCATTACACTACATCTTGGACCCAATGTAGTTCTATATGCTTGTGTGTGCAATCATGCCCTAGGACGCTCTTGTGTCGACTTGCACTTTGTGAAAGTAGCGAGAAATAACTATGTGTAGAAAATGTAATAGAATGGTGGGTGAAATAGAATAAATTCTCTCCTATGCGGTGTGATGTAGATGAATCAACCTTGTGCCTTATGATGGAGCTAAATGGATGTAAATGAATCCTTTGATGGATGCAACCTTAGGTGATTATAATAGTGATTAGTGTTTGGTCCCTCATTATGGTCACATAACTTTATATTTATATGGTTCTCTTGTTCTAATTTTGTAATTAACCCCGAAAAGGCTGACCATAAGAAATATGAAATGTTCAAATGGCTAGAAAGTGCCCAAAAAGTGGTGGGAAAGTGGAAAGAGGATCATGGCACCCAGACTGGGACCAGGGTACTTGTAAGCGCCCGATTTTAGCCCGGCGCCTAGTCGAGATAAAACGATGCCAAATGGTAGAACTGATTGGGTGAGTAGATGTGGGAGGTCGATAGTGATGATAACAAGAAAAGTAAAATGGCTAAAAGATGGGGTTAATTAGTACTTTCTTCACTCAAAAACCATATGAATAGTAGTATGAGACTGGGACTAAATAATGTCTAAAGTGCATGATTTAATGTCTACATTTTCTCCCACTTTATGTTGGTGAGCAGAATACTCGGTAACATAAAGTAGCTAGCGATGCGTACCTAATGTCCAAGAAGATTGTAGTAGAAAATTTGAAGGACGAGAAAAAGCATGGAATGACAAAAAGATGGAGTGTGGAAACTAACGATGTAAAAGCACAAAAAAGTGATGATAATGAACCCGGGATGGAAACAACTGAGTATTTGTTGATGTGTGTGATGTACCTGCATGGTTAGTATGTTGTGTGCTACCGAAAAATGTCATTTTTGTTTCCCTTATTGTTGTAGTTGTTGTTGACTGCTTATTTCTCATACAAACGGACCTGTAAGGAGAAAATGATCAAGTAGTAAAATACACATGTATATGTAAAAATGCATGTAAAAGACGCATTGATATGTATGTGAGAGCATGTAAATGTCAAGTACGTAATTGAAAAACGGAACATGTGCATTTGATCCATGTTGAGAGAAAAAGTGTAGAAAGAGGATATCATGTCACGAGCTTTTTGGGTAATCCGACACCATAAGCCGAAGAAGTGTAGGAAGAAAGCTTCATTATTCTCGCAATGTAATAATCTAACTTCCCTGAAGTTATATTAAGATATCTCTATACTACTTGGTTTTTTGGGTGATCTGACGCCACGAGATGAAGTAGTGTTGAGAGGAAGTCCGTTGTATCCTCTAACATGTAATCGCTCCCCCGAATGCTATGGAAAACCATGTCCCGTAAAATCCATTTTGTACAAGGTTCCTAGACTGTCTAAACCCACTCGTTGTATAACCCACAATGCCAAGGGCATAAATTAAATTGAACTGGACCGGTGTAGAAGCATTGTATAGTATGTAAACCCTAAATGATGCCCCCTTTGAGGATGCACGCGGCGTCACCGATAGGATAATGCAGCCCCAAAAGAGGACCAACCACATGAACTCTGTAACTATGCCTTATAGGGGGAAAGGAATGTGCTTGGTAGAGACCAAGGTGCACACAAACAAGAGGCTAGCCAAAACAAGTGTTAGTAAAAACAAGCATGCATGTATAAGACAATGTGTAATCTATGCAAATAATGTATAAGCTACCAAGCAATATAGTAATGTAAACATACAAGAAGACAACCATAGACCTCCAAAGTGGGTTATAAACATGGGACATCACTCATGATGTCGCAAGGCACTCAAGTTTTTAGTAGTCTCATACAACAAACAAGTGTGCACACCAAACAAAAGGGCAAGACCCGCATACAATAGAAAGTAGTAGACAAACAAGTACAAATAATAGATAACCATGGAAGCAAGTAATCTTGTAAACAAATGTTGCACATGAAGCACCCGTTAGCATGTTAGAAAGATAACTAGTATGTCAAAAGCATGTATAACCATATAATATAGAGTGCTAAGTACAAAATGAAACAATAACACCTGTGAGAGACGAATGTGGATGCCCCAATGACCAATGTAGGATGGGTAGAAGGTGAGCATCTGTACTACGTGTAAAATACATATATCTGTGATCACAACTAAGCAAAGGCATGAATGCGCATGTGTGTATGGTATAGATAAATGACATACAAGAGATCTAACTAGCATGTGTAATAAAGTGGCCATATACAAACAAATGCAAGCAAGAATAAATGCAACCAAGATATGTAATATGTTGTGGATGAATGGAATGGAATGCAAGATGGAATGATATTAGCCACATGACCCCCGATTGAATGGAAAATGTATTTAGTAAGGTTCATTTGGTTTTCCCCCTCAGTAATTAAGAATGAACCTTAAACGAGAGTGTTTCATCGGTAAATGGTTAAATAATGTGTATTGTGTCTGACACGTTGTGATGAATGTGTATGTGTGATTATATGCAACCTAGAAATGATGTGTTGTTAAACCTATAGCGAAGCGTATATGACGACAAGAGGATCGAAAGAGTGATGATGTAGCGTAAAGCATATATCACTACTAAATAAATAGAGGGAGTGGGGATATAGCCTAAAGTATATACCACTAAAATATAAATGGATAGGTGACCATTTAGCCTATAGCGTATGTCACTAACCTAGTAATTTCACATGATAGAATTTCAAGTGATGAATGTTTGTGTATGAGGATGCCCATTTGTGTTATATACCCTCAACAATTCCAGTATGGACCTTGAGACTAGATTGCATCATTGGGTAGTGAGTACACAAAGACATAGAAGACGATGTAACAAGCATGATGATAATAGACAACCATATGATGTGTAGGTTGTGTGATATGTAATGTATAAGATGCAATGTAAAAATACATATACATAATAATAGTGTGAAATGTGTGTTATGTGAGGTGTATGATGAGCAGATGTAGTGATAAATGCAAGTGTGACACATGTATGATGAGGACTAGTACAATGGTTGACATGTAGATGCGTAAATGTAAAAATGATGTAAAATAACTATATAATTTGTGAAGTAAGATGCATGATATATGCAAGTGTGTAATTCCTATTGTGTTGTGTGTGGGTTCATGTGTAATAAGCCCTAAATAGTCAGTGTGTAAACCGAAGCATGAGAGTGTGTCATTTGGAGATAACGATGCTAAGACGTGTGATGAGTATGCCTATGTGAAGAGATTAATTTATGACTATGCAAGTATGAGAGATGTATTAACGCTAATACGAGGAGGGCAATGTGTTAGAAGTTATGCCCCTAAGTATGTGGTTATGCATGCATTGTCCTATAAATGATGTTAAAAAACAAATAGAGAAGATATGTATGAAGGTGGTGAAGTATCATAGATTTTTTAAGATTGATTCAATCATGGGATAAATAATGACAAATAGTATGGTATGCATGATGAGGGATAGATGATTGTATATTTATGTATGTATGAGTGATCATGCAAAGGTAGATAGATATGTTATGTAAGAGGAGAGTAGGTTATTTATTGTAACAAACCCCTCAATAATAATATAAGAACCATAATAATATGAGTGTGTCATCAGGAGGTTAGGGTGACAAGATTCACCTACCAAAGACCAAGTTTACATGAAGAAGTGGAAGCATGGTGGGAAAAATTAATGGTAGGACCATGTGGTGTTGAAATTTGCGATGTGTTTTGACCAACAACAACATAAGGATTAGTTTCTTTGACAAAAACAATTGGTTGCTGAAGTGGTGTAGCATGGGAGGTATCCTAAATGGTGGTGGATTTTGTGGTGTGGATGACACTGCCAAAGGTTTGATAGGAGGCCAAGTAGCACTGAGTTTTAAAGGAGGTTTCTTAGATTGAAGTGGTAATGTTGCAGAGATAGCTTGAGTGGAAGAGAAGTGGAACCATCCTTGAAAGGAGGTGGAATGTATTGAATAACCAGAGCTTGATTGACCAAAGAAGGTACCTCAAAAGTGATAATCTTATGCTCATTAGATGTAGAAGGAGGAGATTTAGGAGCCCATTGAGATGCAACATTTGTAGATGGGCATGCAAAAAAATGTTGTGTAGTGAATGAGATAAAGCCCTAACGCTCAAGATGTTTCATTCTTCATTGTAAAGCATGGCAATCATTGTCATTATGTCCATTGATTTGATGATAATTGCAATATGGACGACCTTGATATTTAGTTAGTTGATAAGGAGGATAGCAATGAGTAGGTGGTAAAGTGATCAATTGACAACTAAGGAGCTCAGTAAGAAGGTCATATTGTTTAGTATTGTGATAAAAAATGAAAGGTTCTGGTAATGGTATAACTTGAGGATCACTAATATGAGCACATGTAGTAGACATAGAATGAGAATGAGGTGTAGAAGGAGAAAAAACATGTGCTTGAGAAGCATCCTTAAGCTGTTGAATTTCAGATTTTAGAGATGTGATTATGGATTCCATAGCCGTAAAATTGTCTTGAAACAAAGAATGTAAAGCTTGAATTGATTCCAATAGGGGTTGATTAGATGGAGGAGCACGAGGACTAAGGTCGTCAGATAGATGGTGGAAGATAGGAATTATTTCTTTTGGTGGCGTATCTTTAGGATGACATATAGAGTCTAGTTCTCTTTGTAGAACGACTTGATAGTCGGGATACATTTTAAGCAAATCAGACAAAGGAACTTGAGGAGCTTTATGACCCATGATAGAAGAAAGATGAGGATCCAAGCATGAAAGACGTGGAATTCACAAAAATGATTAACTAAAAATGTGGTAAAATGGTAGTTAATCTAACTAGGAACAACAATAAATAACAATAAATAAAAGTAGTAACTAAATATAGAAAGTGACCTAAGCAACTAAAAAAGTAGATATGTAAAACCCTAAAGTGCAAAGAGATTTGAAAAAGACTCGAGTTGATTCGATGAGCTTGCTAGATTGTGTCACGAGATATGGCTGGAGAAACACAAAGAGGAAATGACTGATTCCAAGTCCAGAAAAAGTGCATATCTAGGAAATCTGAGTGGATTGGGATTCCTAGATAGGTAAAGGGGCACCCGTGGTCACCCTAGTTTGTAATATGGGCACCCCGTCAGTGCGTGAAAAATCTCTATAAGCTTCCTTCAAAGTGTCACTTGATGGTGTCATACCTTCGCTCCCTATCACATTAGTTTTCATGGACTACACAATATGTCACTAGAAATCGAAAATGAATATGAGATCTACAAAACTCAAAGATGGGCATCAAACCCCTAAAAAAGGAAAGACGCATATGAAGGGGTCGATCCGACCTCAACTGCCACAATGGTGGACTTACTAATTAAGCACTACACTACATCTCATACCTGATGTAGTTCTATGTGCTTGTGTGTGTAATCATTCCCTAGCATGCTCTTGTGTCACTTACACTTTGTGAAAGTAGCGAACAATAACTATGTGTAGAAAATGTAATATAATAGTGGATGGAATAGAATAAACTTCCCTCTTATGTAGTGTGATGCAAATGAACTAGCATTGCGCCTTGTGATGGAGTTATATGGATGCAAATGAAGCCTTTTATGGATGTAACCTTAGGTGTTGATAATAGTGCTTAGTGTTTGGTCCCTCATTATGGTCACATAACTTTATATTTATATGGTTATCTTGTTCTAAATTTTTAATTAACCCTAAATAGGTTGGCCACAAGAAATATGAAATTTTCAAATGGCTAAAAAGTTCCCAAAAAGTAGGAGGATCGGGGCACCCTAACTGGGACGAGAGCACTGTCTGCACCCCAAGATGCTTAGCCTAGGTGCCCTGTTAGAGATAAAACGATGCCAAATGACAAAACCGAATAGGTGAGTAGATGCGAGAGGTCGGAATTGATGATAGCAAAAAAGTAAAATGGCCAAAATATGGCCGTTAATTTATAGTTTCTTCACTCAAAAACCATATGAATAGTAGTACGAGATCGGGACTAAATAATGTATAAACTGCATGATATAGTGTTTATACATAAATGGTCGAAATATCAAAATTTATCAAACATTACTAAATTTTACAAGGGGAATAATAAGATTTAAGTAAGTAGTTCTTGCAATTCATTATCACCTAAGAGATTGTTCATTTTTTTTAGCAGGGTTTTATAATGTACCACATAAACATTAAGAGGTTTATTATACCCTTGTTGTATTCTAGCCAATTGTGCATAAGAAATTTTGTCCTCAATATTGATAGAGAATTGGACTACAAATATATTTTCTAGAGTAGTAAATGCACACATAGAATTAGTGTGAAGAGCATAAAACCATTGTAATGTGAAGTTGTTAAGACTTTGGAGAAAAATCTTGGTAAGCAAGATGTCATTAAAAGCATGATTAAATAAAGCAATATGAAATGAGAAAATATGATCAACATGGTCCCCTTTACCATCATAGATAGAAAATTTATGAGAAAAAAAACCAACACATAACAAATAAGAAAGCACTTCATGTGAAAAGATATTGTGAAGTAGATGTGTAGAATCCATAATGTTAGTTGAAGTAGATGCACCTTGTTGAAATTGCAAGATTTGTACTTGTAAAGTATGAACAAGGGATTCAAGGGCTTGTATGCTATAAGAAAATAAATGTGAACTAGGATGAGTAGATATAGTATGTGTGGTGACAATTATAGTTGCATTAATAGTCATCGTTACATTTGGCATTGATAAATGAGGTACACCCAAAGGGGTAAGTGTTGTCACTTTATATTTCACTCTTTGTTGAAGGTCAAGCACAACACCTTAGTGAAACATGGAAAGACCTCCAAAGTGTGGGATAATGACACCTTTTGAGGTCAATCTTTAGATAAGGTTGTTTTATTCTTCCTAGCTCACTACAACCGATTAACCATCACTAAATTATTGTTATCTAATCCTAACCTAAGAATTCTAAGGGACTAGAGTTGAGAGAAAGAATCATGAAATAAATAAAGGTGATGCACCAAACTAGAAAAGGGTTCGATTATGGCTCCAAAGATAGGATATAACATTGCATGCAAATTTCTAAGGAATTCACATAGTAACTATGGAGAAACTAAGTTGAACGGGACTGAAATCATGCAATAGGACCAAAAGGTTACATTAAACACTAACACATTCAAAAGAAAGAGACCACACTTGCACATACTATTAAGAATTTATCCTTAAAAATTCATAGAGTCACAAACACATTACAAAGGTCCATGAGAAAAATATTTGGAGTCAAAAGAGTAAACCTCTAGGACTTAACGAAAAAATATTGTTTCCATGTGCCTTCTTACCTATATTTATAGAGAATAGAGAGAAGAGAAGAGAGAGTCATATCACATTCAAAAATGAATAAATTCAACCACACTGTCACCCACTAAGGACCAATCACCATTTAGTTTGTAAGACTGATATGATTTCCTAACATTGTTCCAATCCCATGCCATTAAATCTCCTAGTAATTATGGTAGTGACATTCAAGATTTAATTTTTGTTGTTAGAGTGGTTGGGAATTTGATCTGAGTTAGAAGCAAATTCTTGTAGTATGTATGTTTTATATGATCTAACACCTTTCTTTCATCTCCCGCAGCTCAAAACCATTTGGCATATCCTAGATGGTCTACGCCCATTCCTAACCTCTATCTTAATCTGCAATAGCCTCCTTACTTTGTGAATAAATTTTACCCTCTGTAGCCTCATTTATATTTCATTTCGTAGCATATATTTCATAACATATTTTTTCATTTTTTCATAGATTTTACCTCATAACCTATATCCTTTATTATGTAGGTGTACTTTGTGTCACATGTTTTGATTTCCCCATGGAATCTTTTTTTTTTTCTTCCGAGGCATTTTCATTTACTCCATTCATGATCTTCTTCATTTCTTTTGTTTTGTGGTATATTACCTTGTCTTTCGGTGTATATTGCATTGTGGTCTTATCCTTTATTACACATATTTTCCATATTCTATGACGTATTGTATCTTCATTCTATAGAAAACCATGATACTCTTCATTCCACAACCTTTCATCCTGAAGTCATCTAAGTCTATAACTTTCATGGAGTTGTTCAAATAGCATGGCTGCTAATTTATAAAATAGTTTAACAACTTTTAAGGACATCTTCCTACTATATGATTTGATTAGTAACCTATCCTATCCATTGGGCATGGGGTCAATAAATAATTTTGATACTTTACCTTGAAATTGAGCCACATTTTTGTTCCTTCTCTATAGATATTTCATGACTTGCAACAATATTCAACTTTTCTCCACGACCTCTCCGACCTGAAGGAAATTCAAATGGGAACAAAAACTTGTGCAACACAACACTTATTAAAATAACTATCCAAGAAAGTATTAAGGGATGGAAACATAATCATTGATCTTAAAACAAATAATTGAAGGGACCCTCTAACAACAACAAGAAAAGGGAAAAATAACTAAACTATTATACAAAAGATGCAACCTAACAAACTCAATGAGAAGGTTTAAGAGAAATCATATTAACAAGTATTTGAGTTTCCTCCCATAGAGCTTTGATAACTCAAATTAATTAGCCTACTTTCAAGATGTGATAACATATGACACACTTTGCAAAGGGCATAAAACTTAGAGTTTCACCACAGGCTTAGCTCTATCTCGCATCCTAATTTAGAACAAGATCCCCTTCTTTGAATGTTCATTCACTAACCACTTATCAAACCACTTCTTGGTTGACCTTTTATGTTCCTCTAATTTGATGATGGAAAACTACCTCAATTCATCTATCTCGACCAAATATTCCATTCAAACTATCCTTATGCCTTTACCTTCCAATTCTAATTGATTTGTTATTTCCAATGAAGGAAATTTGAGAGATAATGAAATTATATCCTCTTTACCATATACCGAATGAAAGGATAGTTATGTTTTTTTCTTTTGGGTATAATTTTATCAACCCAAAGATTATTCTTGATCTTTGTATGCCACTTCCTTTTGTTCTTTCCTTTTCATTATCCTAATCAATTTTTTTGTTGGTAGACTCATCTAGGCCATTACCTTGAGGGTAATAGCCGGAGGAGGTATTTAGGTAAACTCAATGCTTTAGGGCCTAATAAAATACTCTATAACCTAGTAAAGCCTCGACATTATCATAAATAATATTTTGTGGAACCCCAAACCTTGTAATAATCTACTCTAAAAAATCTAGGCTAGAAAATTTAATTTCTTTCTTGAGTTCCAAATCCTCTATCCATATGGTGAAGTAATCGGTTGTGGTCAAAACCCATTTGTGTCTAGCACTTGAAAATAGATTGGTCATGCCAAAAAAGTCAATTCCCCATTAAGAGAAAGGTTAATGAAGTGGAATATCTGCCATATTTTTCTTTCCAATAAAGAAAGCACCCTCTTTAAATTTTCCAACCCATTGATGTGAATTCATGAACAATGTGGGCCAAAAGTATTGTGCTATCAATATTTTCAAATTTTTGGACCTTGAGGATAAACAACCTATCGAGAAACCATAATGGAATTCTACGAGAACCTTGTTTAATTTATCTCCTTTAATGCACATTAGTAACACTCCATCCGAATTATTTCTAAATAGAACTCTTCTTATCAATGCATAAGAAATGGATTGTAGCCTAAAATTCCACGTCTTATTTTTTATTCAAACCGAAGGATATTCACCTATGGATAAGAAATTTTCCATGTTATTTATCCAACTATTTCCATTAAGAGGACTTGTTGCTAATTGATCTTCCCCTTCCTCTAAGAGATAAGAGGTTTCTTGATCAATTATAACACCAATAGCCATCTATTTATATAATTCCCTACCTTTAACCAACTTTGTGGCCTTTATAGTCATGTCATATTCAATAATTTATATCACCCATCCAGATCTCTTCTAATTACTTTTAGCTCACATTATGAAGTCTCTCACACTAACATGGTAGACTAATAATTTAATGTGGTTGGTCATGAGCATACACTTGAAATTTTTAGGGATCTCATGATTAAAAATGCTTTCTTCTCCAAGTGTTTGTATCTTAGTTTATAGGATTTTAATGTTTGAATTAACAAAACCACCAATTATTCTAGACCTTCATAATTTTTCTAAGATAACATAGCAACAATACTAGCTCTAGCTCCATGGGCATATAAAATGAATTCCTTTAAATAATATATGTTGATAAGAGTGGATGCTTGATCACTTTATTCCTTGATCTTGAAAAAGCTATAATTTCCTTCCCTGGTCGATTTTAAATCCGCATCATTCTTAAGCATCAAAGTGATGTGTTTGATTAATCCCGCAAATTTAGCAATGAACTTCTTAACAAAATTAATCTTTATAAGGAAATATTGTAGTTTCCTCTTGTGAGATAATAATGAGAGAAAGAGAGAGATAAAATGGTTGAGATCCTCTTTGATTTTATAGAAATACCTTCTTTTCAAACTACATGACCCAATATTTTTCTGTATGGAACCACAAAAATGCATTTCTTTGGGTTGAGTGACACCCCAAACTCTCTACACCTTTCAAACACTTTCTCAAGATGTTTCATGTGATATTAAATAGCTTTTAAGAAAACCGTAATATCATCTAAGTAAATTAGGATGAACTTGTTTATGAAACCCTTAAATGTAATATCCATGGCCCTTTGAAAGGTAGCACCAACATTGGTTAATCCAAATGGAATCTTCTCATAAGTATATGTTCCCCATTTGGTTGTGAAGGTTGTCTTTTATTGATCTTCTTCTTTGACTCTAATTTGGTTAAAACCAAAATAACCATCTAAAAGAGAGAACCTTTCATGCTGAACCATTGTTTGAAAAAATAATTCCATGTTGGGATAAAGATAGTGATACTTGAGGGAGGCTCTATTCAAGTCCCTAAATTCCACACATAACTTAATTTCTCCATTCTTGTTCCTAATAGGGACTAATTTTTACACCTAAGAGGAATACTTAATCGGAAAGATGATTTCAACTTTATGAGATTTGATAAGATTTTCCTCATGAGGGGGATCTATTTTGGGGTTTATAGGCCTTTTCTTTTTCTAATGGGTTTCACATCGGAATAAATATCTATATCATACTAGGCACTATTTGGATCAAAACTCGAGATCTTAATAGGTCCATGAGAAAACATCATTGAAATTTTGACATATGGAGATAAACTCCTATTTTTCTATCTCATCACATACCTTTCCAAGAAAAAAAAACTTTTCCTATGTGAAGGTGACGAGTTGGTAGTTGTATACAAGGAAATTCTCAAGAAAATGAAAGACAAGAAAACAAAATTCTGTAAGTTACCTTTCTCTAAGCTCTTCTTTTAACCTCAAGATGAGATATCTAAAGTGTTTTAAACACTTGTAGGGTCTCAAGACAGTTTTGTTGTGGATTCTTCACATTTAATTCCAAATGGAGGAGGAATTTTATAGCTAAGTTGGTGATCAAATAGACAACATTTCAACGTGCAATTTCAAATGGAAAAAAGCGAGTTTTGTTGCAATTTCTTAAAGCTTCCAAGATATTTGCAATAATTCCAAGACATTGTAATAGATTAAGAGAATTATTATGAAGGATATATCATGTTATTTATCATGGAAGGAGAGGCTATAGAGTGGATCAAGGTTTTTAATGAGATCGTGAATGTATTTTCCTAAAATAGCCATTGGATTTGGTTATGAAAATTTTAATGGATTGAATAACCATTGAGGGGAAACGAAGTTTTGGTTGGAAATAAGTTTTTTATTCGAGAAGGTGGTTGCACGTGCGTTATTTCTTCTTCCTAATATGTAAACCTATACTTTGGAAATGTAAAAATCACATAACTATTGTTCCTACTTCCAATTTACTTGAAAATGAAAGTTCTAAAATTACTGAATGAATGCTAGTTCTTAGAACTACTTGTAGCAAATACAAAATGAAAAATTCAACACACCACAATATTTTTTATACTGTAAATCCCTAGATTGAGGGAAAACTAGTCAGGAAGGGAAAATTCTCTTTCTTCCCAGTATTATATTGGCCAATTTAAGAGATTATAGAATACAAGAAGCTGAAGGAAGATAACAATGTTACTTCCACCCTCTCTACTTGTTTGCTCTGCTCATACACCTTACTTCTATAAATCAATTCCAACACCAATGGTTTCTTTCTCACTTCTCCCATCAATTCATGTCCAATTCCACATGCTCCACTTGTATTTATAGCTTGCTTCCTATGTCCTCCTGTGCACTGGAGAATATGAAGAGTCATCTAAGGAAGAGACACAACCTAGACGTTCAAAATCCTTGGCTATTTGTGGGTTAAATGTATTTTTTTAATGCGGTGACAAGATCAAGCCGATATATGCAAACTAGTGGTTATGCAAATGTCAAGATCTACGAGAGGGTGGTTATGAAACCACCACTCTATATAAAGCAAAGGTTATATAACTTAACCTTTCTCTTCTCCTTTTTCTCCATTTTCCTTCTAATCTTGGTTATTATGATGAAGTGGTGATTTTCTAGATCCCTATGGATCTCACCTCCCCTTCCCAGGATGATTTTGGTCCTATAAAATCTTAGTGGGGGAGTAGATGAGGAAACAATTCCCTCACTTTCTCCTTTGAGTACCACTGGGCATGCCTTGGTGTCTTTCCCTTGAGTACAACCTGCCAAGACTCTTTTGGACCTCTCTTTACTTCCCTGATCTTCTACTATCGCACTACATCTTCCTTTAACTTGCATCGTGAATCCAAGATGCAATCCTCTATAGAGGGTAGTAACTAATATTTTTCTTCTTCATCAAGAATAAATAGATCATATAGATATAATTTCTCATAATTTACCACTGATTATAGCCACATGAAGTGTGGAAAATCAAGTCTGAAAGCATTTTCTCCAACCTTCTATAGTATGGTGAAATGTCCATATCGTATTGGCTTGAGTTTCCTTGCTCAAGTTCTACAACCAAAATTTTTCTCCAACATGAAGCTTTTTTCCTACGATGTTGATCATGTCTATCCTTGTACTTGGCTTGAGACTTCTCCAATTTTTCTTTCACCTTGAGATGGATTTGTTGGATCCTCTCAATGAACTTCACTACTCTAGTCACTTCTGAATCATGTATCTCTCCTTCTTCTTGTTGTCCAACCGTAATCTCCAGTGGATTGGTAGGTAGATACCCCAAGCATGTTTCAAAAGGTGACTGTATAGTGGATGTATGTACCTCCCTATTATAGGAATGTTGAATGTAGGATAAGGACTCATCCCAAGTCTATGGATATTTGTTATTATACCCTCTAATCAGTTGTACCAAATTCTTATTTACCACCTTTGTTTGTCCATTTGTTTGGGGATGGAAGGTCGTGCTTCTATGTAACCTAGTATCCATCTTGTCCCACAAAATAGTCCAAAACTTCCCAAGAACCTAAAATATCTCATCTTAAATAATAGACTTTGGAAAACCAAAATACACCCATACATTAGTGAATAAAAGCTTAGCTACCTCATGTCCTTTTATTGTCATTGTACATGTCATAAGAATCCACAATTTGCTAAATATATCTACAACAACATATGGATAATCATTTCCATGTTTAGACATAAGTCTCCCTCCTATAAAATCCATAGATATATCCTCCCAAGGTCGAGTAGGGACCGATAAAGGAATATACAAACCTTCATTCACAATTTTAGGTTTTTTTGTATAAAGAAGTTTGCATCGTCTTATGAATTTAGATAATTATTCTTGCATATTGGGCCAATATACATACCATTTCAAGAGGGCAATGGTCTTTCCTTTCCAACACCAAAATTTCCTTCTACTTTCAAGGTGTGTGCTTCCTAGTCAATAAACACCTTTCTTATTTTGGCACACAAATCTTTCCCCATCGGTAGAGTACCCCATCTTTGAGATAACAATCATCAATACCTATCTTTTCAGCCCCTTTGGACTATAACTACTGATATGTCACCCCAAAATATTTGTATTGAGCATATGCCTCTCCATAAGCTTCCTTCATGAAGGGATCAACATGAGAGATAGTGGTCAAACTAGAGATATTCTCATGTGTGGGCGGCCTAGATAACATTTCTCCCACAAAATTTGTGCTACCTTTCTTGTATTTGATTACCAAATAAAACTACTGAAGGAACCCCATCCACTTGCAGGTTCCTTGCCTCTTTGTAATTTAGACTGTGGCTTACAAATATTGGAGAGGTTTATGGTCGATGTGCAAAATATTTTCTTTAGCTAACAAAGAATGTTTCCATTTCTTTATTTCCTGAACTAGTGCATACATCTCCTTATCATATATTAAATATCCCTTAACTGTTGAATTAAAAGTTTCAAATGATAACATAAATTGGCTTACTTCCATGTAACAATATTGCTCCTATAGTGTAATCATTGGCATCTATCACTACTTCAAAGGGTTGCTACAAATTAGGAAGAGAAAGTACTAAAGCATGACTAATTTTTTATTTTAATAATTCAAAATCCCGATATTGGTCCTTACCCTAGTAGAAACCCTTCCTCTTTGTGGCCGATGTGTGTAGAGGTGTTGTAATAGTAGAGAATCCTAGAATTAACTTCCTCATGTATTGTACTACTACCACAAAAATATTAGTCTATGTGGCTCCCGTTGGTGTTGCCCAATTGGTAATGGCTTCCACCTTCTTTGGATCCACTCATAGTTCTCCTCCTCCAACTACGTGCCCAAGATAGACAAGTGACTGTTTGGATAATTCTCACTTCTTCATGTTACATAGAATTTATTTATCCTTGAGTACTTAGAGGACTTGTTGGAGACGTGTTAGATGTTATTGTACACCCGAGAATAAACGCGTGACTCCTCTACGCACATGACCTTATGAGGTCGTATCGGACAACTAGAATGGATGGGATGGGATGGTAATAATATGGGTAGATGGAATATAGATGGAATATGTGGGAATGACAAGAAGAAGTCAAGGCAACCTAATGTTCTCAACTGGAAAAATGGGTATTTTCTTATTAATGGAAATAAACACCGGCCTCACTTGTTTGGGGGTGATGGTACAATCAATGATGATTGTTGTATGTAAGTCACAGTCAATATCGGTGGAACCAAATAAGACTCTACTTAGTTGGGGAACACTGGGGAGTTATCCTTCATCGTCTATGAATTCCTCTCCAAAGAGGGTAATGAATATATGATTACCAATGGGATAAGTACATGTCTAATCCCTACTATGATGGTTTTACCATAACTCCTCATAAATGTATACCTCAACGTTCAAAGAAATCAACTGTATGATGATGGTACGTGGGTTGGGGTAGTCTGAAAGATAACTTGTCTAAGGCCTTGGTCACTATCAATCAATCGTGTGTCAATGTTCGGTTATGGCACAATTGGGTCACAAAATCTTTGTCTTAGCCGACGTGGACCCTGAATGGTCATGTGGGCACAAAGAAAAAAACTAAGAAAACAAACAAAACACGCAATAGAAAAAATGGGGATGAAGTTATGTCGGGAAACCTAGGCCATTATGGAAACGAGGGGGTTCTTGATCATTCCAAAGTAAGTAATATAAGTTCCTATTTTAAAACAAACAAAGCAAGAAAATTTAAATTAATTAAATTAAATCTCCTTTTAATTTAATTAAATGTGAATGCAACTAATTAATTAAACAAATGCAAAAAAAAACTAATCTACTTGTTTTTGGTATTTTTAAAGGAACTTTTAAATGCAAATAAATAAACAAAGCTAATTAATTCCTAATCTACATTTTTGGATTTTCTAGTTTATTGGAAATAAATAAATGAAATCTATAGACAAAAGGAAATTTCCTCTAATTAAATAAAACTATTTCTATGCTAAAATAAAATAAACAGGAGTAGTTGGATTTGTCTATTCCTTTGTTGTTGGATATGGAGCTGATTTAACTAAACATATATTCTTTCCCAATTACAATTATGGATATCTATTATTTCTTCTAATGCCTCACCTTTGAGTCACGGGAAGAAATGAAGCTTCTATGAAGCAATTTATTTCCCTAAAACTTCCCTTGTGAAACCGTAGATTACACAGGAAATTAATTTATGAAGAAATACAACAAAGTGCATAGACAAATAAGATTCCTTAAGCTTCTTTCCCTTGCATATCCATAGGGATAAGTAGGGAGGAAACTCTTAATGATATTCTTGTTTGTATACACATTTAAATCTAACTAATAAATGGAATGAAAGCTACAGGTGATTTTAAACGAAGAAATGAAGAAATGTGTACATGAACTTCCTCCAAATCCTTTCCCAGGAAAATCCACATGGATGAGTTGAAAATGAATTATCAATGGTATCTACTTATAGAATACAAACAATTTACAAATTCTACCTTCTTAAAACAAGCTATTGATTTGACAAAAAAATTAAAACTCTAAATTAAAAGAAAGCTTTAAATAATTTGAATTACACCCCCAACCTAGAAATGTAGAACTGTTACAATATCCAGAGGTAATTTTTCTTTTCTTTATCCCCTCAACTTCTTTTCTAGTGATGAATCCAATTGTTCCATGGATGTGTGTTGGTTGGTATGAAGAAGAAGTTGTGCATATGCTAGAGTAGACTAGTTGCATGCTAGCTGGTCTCAAATGTAGGTAAGGAAGTAACAAGGAAAAGTTCTGAGTTTCTTGTGTGATTCTTGGCAAGATTTCAGCAAAGTAACAGTGAAATAAAATTCAAGAGACTCCAACCAATGATTCGAGAAAAATATTCGTTTTTATAGAAATTTGGCAGGGAAATGGTCCAACACATTTGGAAATCAAGAAGTTCCAAATCATCCATAAAAGCGGCAATGAACTTACTAAGAATAGTAACCAAAGAAGAAAAATTTCACACACATCCAAAACACTCGGAATCAAGATAATGGGTTGAAAAATGTGCGAGAAAATCATTGGGAAACTTGTAGCACATGCACAAAATTAGAAGTTCTAAGTATCATATTAATGCGCACGGAACCATTGGTTTGTGAAGACCAAAGGTTATGTAACCTCCATGGCGATTACATATATTAAAATAAAAACACTAAGGAAATGGAGTGAAAAACATTTGTGAAAGCATGTAAGTAAAAGAAACTAAGAATTAAAGAATAATAAATCACATAGGCATGCAAAAAGTGAGGAAATGGGACCTAGACATCATAATTTATTTTGGACATGAAGTTTATCATCATTGGGGTTTTTTTTTGATCCGAAATTATAACACCATGTAAGTTTGGGTGTGTACATATTACCCCATTGGAGAATCATTTTAGCCATAAATGGGCATAAAATGTGAATTCCGAGTATGGTGCTCCCAAATGGGAAAGTTATAAATTATACCTAATGTCTGTGTGTTGAAATCACATCAATCTAAGCTTCCCACCACCTCGCAAGAGAAAACAGAATCAAGTGCGAGATACAAAATGTAACTAACAAAACATTGTATATTAAAATGAAAATACTACTTACCATGTCAATGGGGATGATAAATATACATGTGTTAGTGCTCTATCCCCCTGTACACACACACACACACACACACACACACACACACACACACACACACTCAAAATGAAATTAGAAAACACTATATAAACAAATTTTTACTAGTTATAAAAATAATTTGCACTTACACACTTGGTTAATTTTTGAGCTCTGAATACCTATTATTTTTTCCCACGAGAGTATATTCAAAACAACAAGAAATTTGAGATGATAAAGCAGCACAACCAAGGTGGCGTCAACAGAGGGTGATGATCGGGTTAGTTAACTACATTTGTTTATTTTTTCCCTAAAATGTAGGAATTCGTTGAAACTAGTCATAGGGGGTAAGTTTTAGTCAATTTACAGTGAAAATGAACACAAGGGGTGTCATGTATGATTTGTATTTTTTTTGGCTTAATTTGGTGTATTTTTTTTTTTAAATGGCCTTTAGGGTATGGCCTGAATTTTTTAGGTAAGAGAGTTGTGCAACCGCCATACGTAACCACTATTTAGGAAAGTGACGAATACACAACCACCATGGCAACATAACCATGATGTAGAATCATCCACAAGAATACATTTAAATGCAAACTTTATTGTTCATGGGGTCCATTTGAGTTTTGGAAAACCTTAGAAGTCTTAATAGGACTATGTGAGTCATTTCAAGCAAGTAATGAGGGTTGGAAGTTTGAATTATCCTTCTTGTTGTAATTTCCCTCCAAAAGGGAATTTGAAATTATAAAGGCATGTCAAGAGTCCTGGGGTTGATAAAGAGTCAGAAGGGTCTTGTTGAGTCATAGGGTATGTAAAAGAGTCCTAAGTGTGGGGGTGAGTCATTAAAATGCTTAAATTAGTGTAAAAAGGAAAGTTAAAAATCTAGAAGACATGGAAGTTCAAGAGTGACAAAATGACAGTCATGATGAGTCTTAGAAAAGGAGTTATACTTCTAGAAGGAATTACATGCATTAGTAAATTCAAATATAGGAAGGATTAGGAGTGAGTTAGTGATCATTCCTTGTGTGGAGGAATAAGAGAAGGATGTAGTGAAGTAGAACTTATTAATTTTGTATGAAGGAATGAAATAATATACATATAAGCTAAAGTTTTATATATCTAGTCTTGTCTCTTTAGGAGTATTTTCTACATTTGTATTAAGAATCAAAGATTTCTCTTCACCATGAATGGGAAATTAAACTTTGTGATTACTAATGATCCTTGGTTGTGTTATTCTAAGTTGATATGAAGGTCCAAGACCCTATTTTGATGAATTATATAAAGCTAAAGAAGTGATGGCTAAAAATGTGTTTGTCTAACTATAACAAGATTGTATTTCTTAATGTGGCTTCTTTGTAATTTGATTATGAGGATTTGTGAATGCCTAAACATGCAATCATAAGAGTAAGTGGATTTTCTTGAGATGAAACTTATTTAAGGAGTCCTTTTACACTAAAAAAATTATTTAGAGACATAGCGAATGAATGAAAAGAAGACTATTTTAGTTGTAATTGTCGATTATGTAAGATTTGATCAAGTATAACATTTTTAAAGCCATTTAGGTTTGTGTGTGATCCTTTAATGCAAATATAAAGTGTAGTTGATGTTTGAAAAATCTTGAAAGGTGAAAATAAGGTTGATTATTTTATTTTCTCTACATCATTTTGTATCGACGATCATAGATAATCAATGTATTGAGTTTGTTTTTTTATTGAAATGAATCATTGTTAGATACAATCTTTGTATATATGTGAGTTTTGAGTTGTTTGATGATTTGAAGTGATTGAGATTGACTAATTACCTTCTTGTGAGAGTGTGTATATGAGGTAAAGTCAAAATTTACTTCTTTGAAAATTAAAGAAAAGTGAAGTAAAGAAAAGAGATAGTGAAGGAAGGAAAGAAGTCAAAAGACTAGGTAAGAAAGTAAACCTATGTGAGACTTGACAAGGTGAAAAATACTTGCTAAAAATAATATGGAGGCTGAGATAGAAAAAGAGTTTCTTAGGCTGATGAATAATAGTGAGAAGAAAAGGATAGAAAAGAGAATGAGAGAGGAAGATAGGAAAATAAGGTTATGGGAAGAATAAGAGATAAGAGAGATAAGAAGAATCTTGGAGCAGCTAGATGATTTGGAAAGAAAGGTGAAAGAAATGCAAAGAAATATCATGATTACAGAGTCAAAAATAGTGTTGAGGAAGGTGGTACAGTGGCCATTAAGGCCACTCATGAAGAGAGGAAAATGATTACAACTGAAGAATAAGATAAGAGAGTAAGAAGGCAAGTTTAAAATGATTAAAAATAAGGCAAGCAAACAAAAGAAAGAATAAATAAGAGATGAGATCAAAGAAGCATTCATTGTTGAAGAAGAGTTCAAAGGAGAGCAAGGAAACAATAATTTTCAGTTTGTGTACATGATTAAAGATTAGCTAGAGGAAGAAATAAAAGCACTTGAATGTGCTTATAAGGGTGAAGAAGTGAAGTATGATGAAGAACAAGTTGAGAAGATGGAAGCGAAGATTGAAAAGGAAGAAGAAAATAAAGTAAAATCGGGGGAAGAGACTCAAAAGTATCTTTTTTTAATATAATTTTTATGTATTTGTGAATGTGTGGGTATGATCAAAAGAATTGAAAGAGAATCTCATTTAAGATCTCAAATAAATAGAAAAGAGGATGAAGACATGAAGATGATGAAAGAAAGGATGGAATTCAAGAAGAAAGAGAGCAATATCAAATAAAATACAAGTCAAAAGGATACTACATGGGACCCATGTAGATATGAACAAGCTATGGACATTGGGAGCAAGGAAAGAAGGCCAATAACAAGCCATGAGGACGAAGATATGACCAAGCAAGAAAAGTGTATGGAAACGTTTTCTACACCTTGGGAGTATGATGCAGGAGCATCCACAAGAAGACCTTTAAATGTTGACTTTCTTGTTCATGGGGTCCGTTTGAGTTGTTGGAAAATGTTATGCCTTAATAGGACTATGTGATTTATTTTAAGAAAGCAATGAGGGTTGGAATTTTGAATTCTCCTTCTTGTTTTACTTTCCCTCTAAAGATGGGATTTGAAATTACAAAGGCATGTCAAGAGTCCTAGGGGTTGATTAGGAGTTGTAAGTGTCTTGATGATTTATCGGGTATGTAAAAAAATTCATGAGTGTTGGGGCGAGTCATTAAAATGCTTAAATTACTATAAAAATGGGCATTTAAGAATCCGAAGACATATGGAAGTTAAAGAATAAAAATTGATAGTCATGATGAGTCTTAGAAAAGGAGTTATACTTCTAGAAGGAAATACACGCATTAGGAAATTTGAATATAGGAAGGATTAGGAGTGAGTTAGTGATCATTCCTCGTGTGGAGGAAGAAGAGAAGGATGTAATGAATTAGAACTTAGTAATCTTGTATGAATGAATGAAGTAATAAACATATAAGCTAAGTTTTTATATCATGTCTTGTCTCTTTAGGAGAATTTTCTGAGTTTGTTTTAAGAATCAAAGATTTCTCTTCAAAGATTTCTCTTCTCCATGCATTGGAGATTCAATTTTTTGATTTCTAATGAGCCTTGGTTATGTTACTCCAAGTTGATATGGAGGTCCAAGACCCTATTTTTATGACTTGCATAAAGCTAAAGAAGTGATGGCGAGAATGTGTTTTTTTGGATCAGTAACTAGACTATATTTCTTAATGTGGTTGCCTTGGAATTAGAGGATGAGGATTTGTGAATGCCCAAACATGTGATGATAAGAGTAAGTTAAATTACTTGAGATGGAACTTATTTCTAAGGATTCCTTTGACATTGAAAACACTATTTAGAGACAAAGTAGAATGCCAAGAAGACCATTTTGGTTATAATTGTCAGATTATGCAAGATTTAATCAAGTATAGCATTTTTAAGCCATTTAGGCTTGTGTGTGATCCTGTAATGCGAGATAAAGTGTAGTTGATGTTTAAAATATCTTGAAAGGTTAAACTAAGCTTGATTATTTTATTTTATCTCGCATCAAATCTGTTAAGGTGGTTTTCAAAATTTGCTTGAGTATGAATTTTTAGTTTTTTCTTAGGTTTATACTATTTTTGTGAGATTTTTATATGCCTAAGAGGCTATAACTTGCTATTTTATTGTTGTTTATGAACGTGGGGAGATTTGTTAGATGGATTAGAGCTCATGATAAATATTGGTTTCCCTAGATCCCGAGTTTGACTTGGCCAGAGAGGTACTTATGCAGAGGGCGGATATCTCAGAGGATTTCACAAACGCGCCTAGTTGCAGCTACAAATGGCTTATTATGTGACTTGTTGAGTTATTGGGATGAAAACTTGAACACTTTACAAATTCTTGGATTCAAAGGTGAGTGGAATATCACCTTGAAGGACATTTTCCGGATTCGGGAGTTCCCGTCACTTGAAGGAAGTTAGCGTTGGTGAGTGCTAGCATGAAATTTGAGGCTCACATTTGGGCCACTTATTTGGGAGATGGATAGGCACGTGACACTTGTGCCAAAAAGGGAGTTAGGTTGGTTTTAGTTGACAATGCACCTATCCCCACTCTGTGTAAGGCCATCATAGGTATCTTGGCCTCGCATTTGATTAGGGATATGGGAAGGGATAAGTTTCTATACTATTGGGCTCCTATTGTACATAACATTGAGATGTATGACAAAGTGTATGCTTGGGGAGAGAATGTATTGGGAACCGCTTATCACAATTTGTACGGGATTGTAAGATTGGGAGCTACTTCACTTAGTCATCATACTCTTTTAATGTCTTGGGTTTACAAGAGGATGATCCCATACCAGAGGGGAATCAGGATAACAGATCCTGCAGCGATCGGGCATCTAGATGGGTGAATATGGATCCACTTAAGGGCCCTCCAAATTTATTTTCTACATTTCCATTAGTAGACATGATAGATCAACAATATCAGGATATGATAAGCTGGTGGGGTGAGGAGGCTACTGGATTGATCTTTTGTGACAAGATGGTTTAGTTAATTGATCGAGTAGAAAAGGAGAGACAAACCCAATACTCGAGTACCACAACAATTCATGCTTCCTTACATAGATGCCCTCCTAGCAAAGCACCTACAGTGTATAGGGGGATTCAAGAGTCTAGAGCTTCCCTAATGGGTAAGCTATAATGGACATTTGTTACTCTTGGGGTACCGATTAAGTACACCATGAGATGTACCAAATCCCATAGTTGGGGCCACAAATGTCAGAACAAATAGGTGCTTCATATTGAGGAAGGCCTAGTTGTCGGTGAGGAGGAGGCTGAGATAGGTTTAGACTCAAAGGAGGAGTCAAATTTAGAGTGATGGGCCAATAGAGTGGCCTCAACAACTGCCGTAGCCGAGGCGGATGTGGAGGAGGATACGGTGCACACGGAGGAGCCTCAACCTACGGATGGGGAGGAATTAGTGAAATTTTAGCATCGGGAAGAGATCGAGAGGATAGGAGCAGCATGTACCATCTCCTTCACCACGACCAACACCAATCGCTTATCAAAGCTAGATGCCTGGATATCCTAGTGAGTGAAACACTCTTTTCCCTACATTTACCTTTTAGACTAGATGTTAGTAAGCTAATATAATTTTTTTGTTTCATTTTTAAAAAATTCTAATTCACCATTGTTAACACCTTGCAGCCACCGCAGATGGATGGCGATATATTATTGAGCACACGTTCGTGGATATGTTTTTGATTCCTATAAATATGTTTAGGGACCAATAACTAGTTGACATAGGACATCCAGTGATAGTAGGCTGCCACACCGATATGTCTCGCACTAGCCTAGCATGCCACGTAAGCAATGACCCAACTGAGGCTAGATATCATGTTGCACAAGGATCAATAGAGACGACGGTAAGCACACTCACGTAGCGGATCCACTACCACCGATTGCTCAACCGAACTATCTTATAGGTCTACTCGTGGAGGATATCAGGTTATACCGAGCCACTCTCATCATAGGAGCCACTCCAAGAGTCTACGTGCCACTCTTGCCCCTTCTCAGGGGTCTAGGAGGGAGGGATAGGCCTAGGGCCATTATTTCTTTGAGAAAATTTTTGATACATATATCATTTTTGTATTTTGAGCTCATGGAGAAATTTTTGACCACACTTACTACATAATGTGATGACATTGTACATGAGAAAATTTGATATTATATATATATAACTTGGTTCAGCATTCCTTGTAAGAATTAACTTTGTTATGGTATATCTCATCTATATACTCTTAGATGGTTTGGAATTTTGATGCTTTAATGTTTTAGAATGTATGTTGTGGATGATGATGCAATGTGATAAATAAAATGATTTTTATATGGCTACACATATGATAAAAAATTGTATCTTAGATACTTTATTTCTTAAGTAATATTTAGCATTTCTATTTTATTGGAAAAATGTGTTGAATGTGATATGATGAAAATATGAACTCACTTTGTTCTTAACTCTACGAAACTATTAGGATGCAAGAGATCATCACCGAGAGTCAAGAAGGACGCAAGCTATATGACTTTAATTATGTGAATTTTAATGACCATCAAGAGACAAAACTACAACAAAGATGCCACTGAAACTTGCAAGTCAACCCTAACCAAGATCAACTAACCATCTCGAATGAACTTTTATTGCAATTTCATCTATACTCTAGATTCATTGATGGTCTATTGATTGAAAGAATCTTTATTTTAGGAACAATTCTCTCTTAACATACATATCTAGTTCATTTTCTTGGGAAATTTTAAGAGGTACGTTTATTTCTTTATTTATTTACAACTTGTGATTTATTATTCGAACCCCTACATCTTGCCCCATGCTACTACTGAGAAGCATGAGCTCATCACCGAGGAAAAAAATAGGCGAGTAAGGTCACTTCCCTTTTTCCCAACCTCATGCTTCTAGTAAGAAGCATGGGTCCATCACCAAATATTTGTAGGGCTGAGAAGAGTAGTTTTATTTGCAAATCAAATAAGTTTTTATTTAATTTTTATTTATCTATTTTTTTGTTTTTGATTTTGGATTATTCTTTTAAGAAGGAATATTTTCCCCTATCCTCAGCCCCACATAACAAGTAGGATGCGAGGGCTCACCACCGAAGGCTAATATAGGAGAAAAAAATGCTCTACGTGAAATGTTTGGAATGTTTCTATCATAGAGAGATATTTTTAGGGAAATATTTGTCATCAAGAAGCTTCTAGAGAAAATATAGGAAATAAGCACCTGAATCAAAAGAAATCATGAAGAGAACTAAGTATACAAGTCCTTATAGAATCAATTTCATATTTTGTCTCATGAACTAAAATGATGAGATAGATAGATTGGTTTAAAGAAGTGAAATGAATATTGAAGAGATATGATTTGATATTTTTTCCAATGTTTGAAAGCTTTAAAATTTACTTGAAAAGTAACTTTCTAGTTTATAATTTCACAAGATGACAATGCAAGTGACGAATCGATATGAATGTAGTAATGTACAATGTGGAAATACAAATGATTATGCATAAAATTATTTAAGGAGAAGTGAGTTAACAGACTCACCAAACTTCTCACCCTCTAAAGTACAAAAATGATACACACCATTATTATAGTCTTCCATTACCTGGTACGAGCCTAACAACTTCAAAGATAAATTTTCTTCCTTCACTAACCTTTTTGTCGATTCGGCTATCAAGTCTTAACACCAAGTCTCCTACTTGAATTTCTCATTCGTAGACCTTCTTGTTGTATTGACGACACATTTTATCAACTTATACCTAATGATGTTATTTTTCTCTAAGCTTCCTTTAATCCATGCCTTCTAAATTATCCAATCTCATTTCTTAAGTACACATCTTTCTCAAGAATGACTTGTAGAGACACATGAAAACTAGGTATTTCCACCTCAAGCAACAAGACCGCTTGAGACTAAGAAATAAAGACAAAGGGGTCTCCCCTTAGGTTTTAACACTGAGGTTTTATATTCCCAAAAGGATGGAAAAAAATTTAATTACTAATATGTCTTGTTCTCCATAACTCTCTTAAGAAGGAAGGACTTCAAAGTCTTATTCATAGCCTCAACCTATCCATTAGCTTAAGGGTAGTATAAAGAGGTTGTGTGATGAGATATCTTAAAATATGCACACAACTCACGCACCTCTTCATTTTTGAATGGGGTGTCATTATCTAAGATAATGATTTGTGGGACACTATCTTTGGAAAATTATTTGGTTTAGAATGAATTTTGAAATAATTGATATGGGTACCATGGTTAGAGGCATGGCCTCAAACCATTTTGTGAAATAATTTGTGGCCATAATAATGAAGTTGTTACCATATTAGGATGAGGGAGATAATTTTCCTATTAGATCGAGCCCCCAAGTAGAGAAGAGCCAAGATATAACAATCGGATGTAGAGATTGTGTCAAAATATGTTTATGGCATGTGAGAACTCTTGGAATTTTTGGCACTTGTGCACATATTCTACAACATCATGCCATAACGTGGGACAAAATTAGCCCATTCAATGAATATTATGATTGGTTGAATTCCCTCCAAAGTTACCAAAGACAAACTCCACTATGGGATTTAAAGATAACAACATGCCATCAAAAGCTCTACGATAGAGAACTTCCTCTATAATTACATACTTTTTGGCTAGAATATGTAGTCATCACCTTTGTTTTGAATCATATCCTTTAGGATATGTTTGATCTGCTATGTGATTTATGATTTCCATATACCACAAACAAGAGGCGATGGCGAGTCTTTCCTCTATATAAAACACACATTTATCAACAAAATATAGATCAACTATATGTCTGTAATCTATAGGGTTATCCACCAACCAATATGTGATAATTTCTCCCTTGATGGAATTTTGATTGACGGAGATGAGTTTTAAATCACCCATTAAATTGATTAATATACCATCCCTTTTGGAAAAGGTTGTTTGAGTAAGGAACATCCACAAGTACTTTGATTTAGCAATTACTCATGTTTCTTGGTTAGGCATCTAGTGCATTAACCTATAAGTTGTAAATACAATGGTCAAACACTCTTTCTATACTTGAGTATACATGGTTTCGTAATCAAGGAGAGTGTGGATAATGAATTAGATGGCCCATTCATGACCATCATCATCCTTTTGTGTCAACATGCATGTTATCGAGACATGAGTGACTCGAGAATACAATATTAGAGGGCGATCAACCTTGGTGGCATGAGCATTGATGGAGACATGAGAAAATTATTGACCAACTCAAACGTGTTGTGCCATTCATCGGTCCACTCTTTAGAACAATACCTTTTTAGTAAGCCATTAATAGGGTGAATGGCATATGTCAAATTAGGGACAAATCTATGAATTTCCCCAAGCTTTCCTAAGAAATATCTAATGCTTGACTCATTTGTTAGTGGGTTCATCTCTAATATTTCTTAAATATTCATATGATCTACGTCAATGCCTCAAGATGAAATGATATAGCCCAAAAAATTACCACCCATAACTCTGAAAACACACTTTTCCGTTTAGGGTTATACCACATTTAATTACGCACAAGAGAATGATATGAAGAACTTCGGGGTGGTCAACTCATTTCTTAGCTTTTTCTAGGAGGTCATCAACATATGTATCCATAATCTTATGAATGATATCATGAAATATATACGTCATTACCCATTGATATGTGGCTCCATCATTCTTCAGACCGAATGGCATAATGACATAACAAAAGGTCCCCCAAGGAGTAGTGAAGGTAGTCTTGGTTTGATCCTCCTCAAATATCCTTATTTGGTTATATCTATAAAATCCATCCATGAGGTACAATAACTCATACCCAATTTTTGCATCAACAATGACGTCAATAGATGGCAATGGGAAATCATTCTTGTGGCGGATTTTTTTATGTCCCTAAATTCTATGCAAATTTGTATATTCTCGTACCTTTAAAGGACGAGACAATATTGATAGCCACCTAAAATAGTCCATTGTCTTGATAAACCCTACATGAAGAAGTTTCATTACCTCTTCTTTAACCATTAAAGTTACTTTAGGATTCATTGGTCTCAATTTTTGTTTCATAGGATTTACATCAAGTTTAGTGACTAAGTTGTGGACCACTACATCGTGAAACATTCCCATCATTTCTTTGTAACTAAAAGTGAAGGCCTTGGAGTGTTCTTTGAGAAATTTGGTATGTGCTTCCACTTCCTATGGAGATAGTGCAGAACCAATATTTAGAATTATAGGTTCCTCTTCTTTTTGATGTTAATGTATATGGTGCCTTCGATTAAGGAAGCGTTACCTTCTTCGAATTCAGGAGGAGCTGGAGGAAACTCTAGTTCTTCTTCCTCAACTTCATATATTTCAAATCTTTTTGATGAGGAAGGGCTCATCGTTCTATCTCCAAAATAGGAAGAAGGATAAGAAATAAGGGAAAATCCTTTCTTATTATGTGCGGGATGAAAGTCAAAGATAATCATGGAGATATTCTAAGATTTCCTTATCGCTTTCCATAAAATCTAATGCAAGATGCTCATTCTCAGTCTCTACATATGCCAAAATTGCATTGTTAGGCATCTTATGAACTAAGGGTTCGGCTCAAATTGAAACATTGAACTCCATTTCCTTTAAACCATTGTTAGGATAAAACCAAGAAGAAGAAGTAGCCATAGAATCAGCGAATTGATTTTGTTCTCAAGGAATAGCTTCTATGGAGATGAAGTCAAAATATTTACAAATTTCTTACATAGCGGACTTGTAAGTTTGGAGGTGGTTGACCCTAGTCTCGTAAACTTCCGAGACCATGTTTGTAATGAGTCAGCAAGTTCCCTAGGAATTTAACATTGTGCACACCCATCCTCTTGGCTATAATGATACCAAGAAGTAGAGCTTCATACTCAGCTCCATTTTTCATACATTCAAAGTTCAACTTGAAGGAAAAGGGCATGAATCTTCCCTTTGGAGAAGTAAGAACCACTCCTACCCCTGCACCATAATGACACTTCACTCTATCGTAGTTAAGGGTCCAGTAGTTATCAAGAAAGATAGATGTTTCATCATTCTTTTAATATTCTTCCTAAATTTTTGAAACCTCAACCATACACACCTCTCCAAGGATATATGTTGGAAGAGAGGCTATTCTAATAACATGGCCTATTCCTAAATAATTAAAAGGAGAATAATCAAAAGATCCTCCTCTAAGAGATTCACAATTTCTGTTGTAGTTTTAATTGAAATAGTTTCTACCACAAAAACCTTTTTTTCATTAATACCCACCCCTTCAATTGCTTTAGTTGTCTTTAAATCTATTATTGGAACAAGGTTAGATGTGGGAATGGGTCCCTGTGAAGAGAGGGGACAGCTTTAACTAGTTTGGTGAGAGCTCGAACTCTCAATGAACCACAAGATTCTTTTTAAGGTTAGGTATGTAGAGGAAATTTCCTTTATTTTAAGAATCCAAAGCCGACCAAGGATCATAGTATAGTTTTTTTCCATGTCTATATTATAAAATTTGATCAAAACATTCTTGGGTCCAAGATTGATCGGAGAACTATAGTTCCAATGGATGTAGCCTTAAGGCTATCATAACCTCTCAACTTGTTTCTAGTTGAAGAACAATTCATTTATAAATAACCTAAATTTTGTAAGAAATAAAATGGGGCAATGTTTATTGAATCTTCATTTTTGATCATAGATCTCTTGATGTAAATTTTGTAGATCCATACCTGTAAATACAACACATGATCACCCTTCCGTACTATCTCAATGTCCATGTGAAACTTACTAATATAAAAAAACCAAAGCATCTCTCTCATGTTGTCTTGGAAGATAGACATTGAAATCCATATTGTTAATTTATGCCTTTGGAGGTGGTGTAACGTGAACTAAATGACCAAGACCTAATGCTTCTAATAAATCAGATCGATGCACCGGAGAGTTCTTCAATAAATACAAGAAGGATATGTGAGAAAAGGTCTTGATTAGGTTTGTAATCAAATCATAAGCCCCTACTTGTTTAGGGACTAAGGGTGTGTCATATTACACTCGAAGGATAGACAAGGAGAGGCAACAATGTGTAGTTATAAATGCGGGTAGTGGTATGGATTTCCAGTTCACTATCTAACTCAAAAAGGCATACAATCTTAGTCTAGTTACATTGATCCAAGTTAGGAGAAACTCGTGGGTTAGTAGATGTAAAAGCTTCGTTATCATTGTTACTTATGAGAATACCCTTTTTGTGCTCGAGGATTAAGTTTTTTATTTTTGGGGCACTTTGGGAAAGGCTCTCTATAAATTCCAAAGGTATAAATCCATGGAGCAACAAGCCCCATGTGATTATTTTATGTAGGTGTTGTGGGTTTGGCCAATAATATCTCAATGAAGAGTTATCTTTGGTCCTCTGGCATACATTGTATGAAATTGTTACAGTCCCTACAAGTCCGAGCATTGTGACCTATAACTCTATAGAAACCACAATACAAGTTAGGATCATAATCTCGAGGTATTTGGTTCTTATTTTTCTATGTTCCATAATTCCTATTATTATTCGATTCTGTTATTATATATATAGTTAGGAGGCATTTAACCATGATTTTGATGTTTATTTGGGAATTGTTTTAGGTATGGTAGTTGGCCTTGAGTCCGAACTCCGATAAATGGGAGTACAAATAAAATCAACCACATTGATGGAAGGAGTAAGGTTATTATTCCTTTGATTTTTAACATTGGCGTTGTTATTATTTATGTTGTTTGTGTTTTGCGACATTGGCCTTCTTGGGATGATCTATTATGCCATCCATTGTGACACCAGGGTTTCAATTGAGGACCTTAGGTCCTTGATTTTTTTAAAAAAATTGATAATTATAATTATTTTGAGTGGGAGTAACCAACTTCCCATTTGGACCATAGGTTTTTTGTCCTATGTCTATCACCACTTGTTCTATATGGAGCGTACTCTCTAAGACATCTTCATAGCTTTGAAGAGGAAACTTTTGGACCTCCTCCTTAGTTTCTCATTTAAGAGAATGGAGGAAAAATAAAAATATATGTCTAGTCCATGTTAGGAACACTAGCAGAGGAATAGAGGACCCGTAGCCTCCTATGAATGAAGTGGGCAACAGACTCATTGTGTTATTATTTAGTATGTAGGAATTATCTAATCCATGTACTCAACAGTTTGTTCATATAAAAATTATTAATGAACTCGGATACAAGTTTATCAAGGAATGGATGGAGGCTTCTAGAATTATGTAGTACCAGAAAGGGAAATCCCTTCAAAAGTCTTAGGAAATATTTTCATAGCGACTACATCCTAAGGGAGTAACTCTCTAATTCCATTTGCATATGCCTTGATATGGGAAGTTGGGTCCCCCTTTCCCTTAAACATGGGGAGATCCAAAGATGGTCATGGATCACAAGCACCGTATAGTAAAATCTAGATGCTCTTTGATGTATTCAGATTATGTCCCCATTACATATGACTCAACCATCGATAATCCATAAAAGGAAAGTGGAGGTGGGACTGGATCATGATATGGAATAACATAGGAATTGGTCATGGTATAAGGATTAAGGAACCCCTTGTGGCTATGTGTAAGGTCCATGGAAAAGTACATATCAACAGGATGGGATTTGGAATACATGTGCACTTAGGGAGGAACTTCACTAGGGTATGGGCTTGTAGGCACAAAACTAGGGAACATTACATTTCCTAAAGAAGAGGCATTTGAGAACACACTTCTAGTTGAACCTTATGTTGGGTACATGTATGAAGCATGAGGGGCCATCCCTAGTGTGCTTGAACCTATAAGAAGGTCACTTGGGCTAGGAGCACCCATGTAGGCCGATACATGGTGGTTGCTGATAGGAACTTGTGGAAGGGGCATAATTTATTTTTGGCATATGATGGGAAGCATTGTTTTTCCCACAAATTGTTTGGGTTGTGAGGCTTGAGCATCCTCTAGCTCCTTAATCCTACTCACGAATGGTGATATCAAATCACCAGGAAAGGGTGGTGCATTTGGTTTTGGCACATGTTGGGCCTTGTTGGGTTGCAAAGGTACATGAGACCCTACTATAAATTGGCATTTTGTAGACCCCTACTCTTTAGGTACATTTTATGTCTTGGGGAGAGGGGTGGTAGCATTGTTATGAAGAAGAGAACCCATGCATCCTCGCATCCTATCCAAGTATTTTTCTATAGCATTAAGACAATCAACACTTTGGGTGAATCATGCTAGAATATCATCATTTGGTGATAGATAGGAAGAGAAGGAATTATATTGCATGCTAATCTAAGGTCTAGATAAGGCCTGTGGATAAAAACCTTATTCTCTTATGAATGTCATATTGTTAGAGTTGGAGAACTCGGCTATGGACTGTAATTTTTTTGATTTATGTCCTCAATCCTAACTATTCATTTAGCATTAGAACCTTGAGGAGGCGTGTGAGGGGATAGAATTTTTTTTTAGTAATTATCAACCCACCCTAATAATGAGGGTGATTGTTACATACCCATCTGATAGTAATATGATTTGATTCCCAAGATGAGCATGCCATATTCCTAACCTAACATATTTGGGGGTGTATAAACACCCGCAAAATAATGGGAGAGGAGGAGGGATGAAAGAAAATAAAGAAAGAGGATACAAAAAGGAACTAGTCCTTCATGTCGGGTTCACCATTTTTTTACACTTGAGAATCAACATGTGACTCCTAGACGCACGTGACCTCCCGAGGTTATGTCGGGACATCCGGAATGGAATGGATGGGATGGTAATAAGATGGGTAAATGGAATGCAGATGGAATAGGTGGTAGAAACAACAATAATTCAAGGCAAATTAATTTTCTCAACTAGAAAATAGGTATTTACTCATTGAGGGAAATAAACTCCTGTCTCACTTATTCGGGGTGATGGTACGATCAAGGATGATCATTGTATGCAAGTCATGGTCAATATCGGTGGAACCAAATAAGACTCTACTTGGATATGGAACATGGGGAATTGTCCTTCGTAATCTATGAATTCCTCTCCAAAGAGAGTCATGAATATATAATGAGCGATGAGATAAAGACAAGTCTAATCCTTACTAAGTCGGTTTTCCCGAACTCCTCGTAGTTTCTACTTCTTCGCTTAAAGAAATCAACCGTAGGATGATGGTAGGTGGGATTGGGGTAGTCTAAAAGATAATATTTCTAAGGCCTTAGCGAATATCATTGAATCGTGTTTCAATGTTCGGTTGTGGCGTGGTTGGGTTACAAACTCTTTTTATTGGTTGACGTGGACCCTAAATGGTCACATGGGCAAAAAGAAAGAAAATAAGTAAACAAACAAAACACGCAAGAGAAAAAATGGGGCTGAAGTTAATTAAGGTAACCTAGGATGCTAATGAAATGTGGGGGTTGTTCATTCCAAAATAATTAATCTAAGTTCCTATTTTAAAACAAACAAAACAAGAAAATTTAAAATAAACAAAGGTTGATTACTCTCCTATTAATTTAATTAAATATGAATGCAACTAATTAATTAATAAAATGTGAAAACAAACTAATCTACTTAATTTTGGTATTTTTAAAGGAAATGTAGAATGATTTCTACATTGTTTTAGGGCTCTTCCATTTCTCACATGAGACCTTTTCCTTTTGGTGTGTTTTTGTGTTTTGTGGACCGAGTTTTAACTAAGTATGGAACTAAGTTTTAACTAAGTATGGAACTGAGTTTGGAGGGTATCCATGTGTCCCTTTGGCACATTTTGGAGAAATCATAAATAATCTGGAGCCCTCGAGCAGTGAGAATCAACCACATGGCTAAAACACGGCAAGGCATCCCAAGTGGAATCAAAGGTCACCCAGTGTCTCCACGTGTCAAACGAGGTAGCTACCACCATCAAAAGGAAAAAATAAAAAGGTAGAGGACTCGAGGTTCGGTGGATTTAATGTGATCCCAAGGCCCAAATCATGCAACTAATATTGGCTCTAAAGGTTGAAAGATTGTGTATGTAGCAACTAAATGTGTACAAAAGAGGATTCTTGATTGAAGCAAATTGGAGCAAGAGTCACAGGGTCTACAAGAGAAGGTTATTTTACAATAAATAAAGAGAGAAAAAAAAGAAGTTCCAAAGATCTAGAGAAGAGAATTTTATTTTTAGTCTGTTGTGTTCATTGGCCTTAACAAGGCTATGTTGTAAGGAAATGTTATGTCAGGTAATTTTGGCTTTATGTATTATTTTTGCTATAAATAAGATTTATTGTTTTGTGCACTGAAAAGTTCACAATATTCTATGTCCTTTGTTTCTTCTTGTTTTCTTTTAATTCAATTCTTGATGAATGTTTAAATATCTATCATGTTGCATGCCCTTAGATCTTTTACATAAATCTATTTATTGTGCATGTGGTTATGTTTTAGTTGTATCCATCATTTGATGGTCTAAAATATCTTTGAAATAGTTGATCATGCTCGATGCTCTTCAACTGATCTTATAGTTATTTTAATAACAATCTATGTGTTATTTTAGTAAAGATTCGACGCATCACCTTAGATAGGATTTACATATTATTTTGTTTTCTCTCTAACCCTTATCTCAATCCAAATTAGAGAAGATGACAACTTCTATAAAACTTGGAGGTTATCTTAGGGGTCAAGTCCCACATCCCTAAGATTTCCCACAACTTTGGTGGTTCATCTGTAAATATAATCATTAATAGTTTTCCTGGCATGCCCAATGGGACTTGAAATCAATATTTCCATTTTTATTAGGTTTTGATGTGTGTCTTGATGAAATTCTAGCCTTCAAGGCAATACAATAACATATATAGTGACTTCATTTGATATATTTACTAGTTTAAGTAGCATTGGTGGTTTAATCCTCTCTAGTTCATGAGAGGGATTCAAACAAGGTCGAGAATAAGACAAGAAGGCATATCTAATTATCTGTAATTGTCCCCAGAATAAGCAAAAGAGGTATATAGATTTGAAGATCTCATTCTCCTCTAAATCGAACTCTTTAAACACATTCACCTAGTAGGCCCTTCTTACAATCCACTAGAGTTATTAGACCTATCATAATAGCTCATCACCTCTTCCGAGACAAATTCGTCTCGTTGAATCAGGGAACTTCGCTTATCTTTCCAAAGGTACCTCCGGTAATATGGAATATCATCCCAATAAATGTGCTAAAGGAACTATCTAAATTCAATGGTGAATACTTGTAAGAAGCTAGAGGAACATCTTCAAGACGTTACGAAGATATGCACGACACATTACATCATGGATCAAGATGCTACCTTAAGGTTACTAGCTGCCTCCTTTAAGGGAAAATTTATTTACTCGGTACAGTCTTTGACTCCTAACTCTATTGGTACACAGGATCAATTGGGAGATGTTTTTTTAAATATTCAATGAAAAGGGAGATAGATCTTCACTTCTACAACAACCTATCACTCCTAATTCTAAAATATTGTAGTTCTATCCAAACCACCTATAGGTATGGCTATTGTCCTTTATATAAAGTCTTTAAACTCATATGTTTCTTTTATGATTCATTCATTAGAGGAAATTCTTTGCCATAAGCATACAATATTTCAGTCTAGGATGAGAATAACTTGATATATGTTGGGAAACTTCCCCAAATATTGCTTTTCAGTGTATCCTAAGATAGCTCCTCTTCCTCAAGTGTAGACCTCAAGTTCTACCCAAACTCCTACATCCATATATAGCTATCCATCCTCTCAAGGAACCACCGCCCTGTCATAGCATCATCATCTTCTTATTCAAAGATGGAGGAGGTTAAAAACATGCTTGGGAACGCCTCCAATGAAATAGTTAATCTTAAGAAGAACCAAAACACCTACCCAAGACAAAATTATCAAGGCTCACAAGGGGTTAGACCTCGTATACTCCACAATCAAAATTCCATGAGACCATCACCAACACAACCTTCCAACCAAATTTTCCCAAAGATCAAAACCACTCTAGACCCTTCCACCCAATAATGGGAGAGAAATGATTCTAGGATAGAATAATTTAGTAGAAGATCCCAATGCTTGGTTCTTCCCTTGCAATACCCCTCATATGCCAAGAGATTTCCCCTAAGGAATCTACAACAAAAGGTAGCAGAAAAAGAGCAAGAGAAGGCCATGATGCCAATGCTTTTAGACCTTACCAATCCACATGAATTCAAAATGCATCCATAGTTGCACAAATACAAGGGATTTCCTTATAACAAGAGGTAGAGATTATGCCCAATATGTGCTTTTCTCTTGGGTCGAAGGATAAGACTTTTTATTCAAAAATGAAGCATCCACTTCTAAGAATATAGTAAAGTTAGATTATAACAATCACTCCAAGATGTGGATGGCGAAGCTATTATCCATGATCCTACCACAATGAATGGAGAAAAGAAATAATCTCTCGACATTCAATGCCCCTCTCGCCCACAACTAGACAAGAGACTCTAACAGCTTATGCAAAATCAAGGGACCTTCTATCCAGTGGTTGAGAGGGTAAAATACCAACAATACTCCAAAGCAAAAATTCTCGGGCTGATGAATGTAGTATAATAACTTAAAAGGGAACCGGATAATTTATCCTTGTGGGATGTCTTGGGAATTCTAGAACCAAAGGAATTTCTTCAAGAAGCACTGAAATCCAGTGGTAGCCCAAATGTGAATAGGAAGGGGAAAGAGTAACTCAAAATAACCCAAGCTCAAACAGAGTCAGTGCTGATGAACTAGAAAGAAAAGGTAGGTAAACCTAGACCCCAAACCTTCTTCATGACTCTTATAATTGGTAAAAAATTGCTACATAACTCCATGATAGACTCTAGCACAAACACTACAATCATGACCGAATCAATTGTGGATGCCTTGGGGATTAAATAGGAACCCCTAAAGAGAGGAGTCATGTAGTTAGATGGGAAATCAGTTCAAACCATTGGTGTTATTAGAAATCTTCCATTACACTCTATTCTTTCCTGAACACAACCTGCTCCGCAAGATATAGTGGTAATTGATGTTCTGTCAGTCTTTAGACTATGTCTATCTTATGATTTCACAGCTAAAATTGGAGGCTACATGTGCCTTGATTGGTCTCATCTGATTCTGTGGACTAAGTATGGATCCAAAATTAAGGTCCTATTAGAACCCCTCACCGAGGAACATATTATGGATCAAGTGGCCTCGGGATTTGAGGCCTCACATGCCATTATCACTCAAGGGGAAGAGTCGTATATGGATAACGGTGACCATCAAAGTAGAAATTATCTAGTTGAACTATCACCTAGATATCCCTTTGGAAATTTTGATTCCACTGAGTTAGGTACTTATGTGATCTTTGATGAGAATTCCAACATCTCGATGATTATGAGGGAGGATAGTAAAAATGAGAAGAATCCCACAAGGGATTCCTAAATATGGACTCTGCATTTCGATGGAGCTAGAAGCAAGAATGGATCGGGAGCTGGAATATTCCTATCTTCACAAAGAGGAAGGAAGATACTCCATGCATTTCACTTCCACTTCACTTGCACCTATAACAAGGCAATGTATGATGCTTTAGTGCATTGTTTGCCATTGGTGTGTGAAGAGGGCATATGGAAACCGAGAGTCTTTGGTGACTCTAAATTAGTAGTGACACAAGTTAGAAGCACTACCGTAATAAAGAATCCAAGGATGAGGTCCTACCATCATAGGGTATGGGATCTTATTGAATACTTTGAGGCCTTTAACATTAAGGTCATCCCCAAGACCAAAACATACAAGCGAGATAGAATGTACTGTTGGGTCGTAATTCGACCTAACTCGGGATCCGATGAAAACAAAGATGCGGTGAAATTGATCATCCACCCATCCATACCTGATAATGTGGATCATTGGCAAGTCTTTGAAAGTGATCAATAGATATTGCTCTTCTTATAACAATATGAAGAATTTACAAACCAACTCCAACCCAAAATTGAAGAAGCATATAGATATCAAGTCATCCAGCTCAAAACAAACAAGATTCCAAAAGGACTGATAATGTTGGAAAATATTTTTGACTCTAATGATGCTAATACAAATAGGAGGAAGTTCATGGAAATCAAGGAAGACTATGTTGAGATAGAAGTAGCCAATGGGAAGAAGTTAAAGGTTGGGAAATTAGTCACTCAAAAAGAAAGAGAAAGACTTGTGGCTCTATGCCATAAGTATGATAAGGTAATATCCTGGACCTATGAAGACCTACATGGTTATAACAAGGACATCATCCAACATACTATTGATCTAGAAGAGGGGACAAAACCTTTGCATCAAAAAAAAGAAACATGTGAACCCGAAGATAGATTCTCTCATGGTCAAGAGCTCGTGAAGCTCCTAAAGGCTAAAATAATCTTCCCAATCAAGCATTCCACATGTGTGTCTAATTTGGAACTGGTAAGGAAGAAAATGGTGAAATATGACTCGCATGGATTTCGAGAGATATAAATAAAGTTTCCCTTATGGATCACTACCCCTTACCTTCCTAGAACGATACTACAAATAGTAGCAGGTTCAAAACTTTACAACGAAGTGGGGAAACTTTTTATATGCGAAGATGTCGTTTGGAATCATCAATGTTGGGTCAAATTCTCAAAGAGCCATAGATGCTACATTTGGAGAGCTGATTAACAAGGTAATCCTAATATACTTGGACAACCTCATAGTTTTTACCAAAACAACAAAATATCATTTCAACGCCCTAGAAGTTTTATTTAAGAAGTGTCAAGAATTCATAATCTCTCTGAATTTGAAGAAGTGTTTTTGTGGAGTACCACAAGGTAAACTCTTGGGACACATTGTCTTAAAAGATGGGATCTCAATTGATTTAGAAAGAGTCCAGTACTTTTGGAATTGTCTCTACCTATCAACAAGAAGGTAGTGTAATATTTCCTAGGAAATATTAACTTTGTCAGCAAATTCATTTCATATTTTGCTAGAATGATCCACCCGATCAAACTAATGCTAAAAAAGAATCTAAACTTCAAATGGACCACTAAAGGTTGTTTAGCCGTTAAGGAGATAAAAAAAGCAATTTGTGTCTACCCTGGTGCTATGCAACCCAGACTTCTCCAACTATTTCATTATGTGGGAGAGAGAAAAGTATAACATTAGTGATGACATAGAAGGGAGAGACACAATGAGAGGAGCATTTAGTTGCTTTCTTTTCGAAAACCCTCCATGATTATGATACAAGGTACAAATTTGTGGAAAGATAGGTTTATGCCATTGTTAAAGGTCTAAAGATCGACACCTCATTACCAATAACAATATCACGGTTATGGTGTTACACTCCAGTGTCAAGGAATACATCATAGAAGGTGAGATAACTAAAAAAAGGGCTAACTAGATCACTAAGATCTTAGAATATGACATTGAGATAAAGCCCACAAAGCTGGTAAGAGGAAGAGGTTTGTGCCAATATCTCACACAAGATCCAATGACCCCAACAAATGAAGAATCTGAGGTGGTGCTCCATATTCAAGAGAATAAATCTGAAAATTGGGTATCGGATAGGATGCATTTCATGTAGATGGGTGAGTATCCAAGTCACCTTCATCTTAAAAATGAAGATATTATAGATAGTAGGGATTTGAATTTTTCATAATTGATAATTTCCTTTTAAAAGGAACTTTGATGGAATCTGCTTAGATGCCTAGAAAGTAAGGAGGCCAAAAAATTATTACATGAGTTACATCATGGAAGCTCGGGGGCACTTCTTGGTCAAAACCACAACCATGAAGGTCCTACAGACAGATAATTTTGGCCCATTTGTTTGCATATTAATATTTGATGGTGAGTAAATGCAAAAATTTCCAAGATTACTACATGGGCTTTTGGAGAAATTTTGCACTACCACTTAACCCTATCTTAGTTGAGGAACCATTCGCACAATGGGGTCTGGATTTCATCAGAATGGTTAATACAATTTCAAGAGTAGGTCACATGTGTATTTTCACTTTGCCTCTCGATTACTTCACTTAATGGACGGAGGTAGTTCCGTTGAAGGAACCCATATAGAATATGATCCTGGAACTTCTCCAAGATATCACTACCTGCTTTGGATCCCCCTACATGATCATATCAGATAATGTCAAGGCTTTCTTGGGTGCCAAAGTGTCTAAATTTGCAATGAGACATGAAATCTATCTTAAGACATCTTCCAACTACTACCCGTAGGGTAACGGTTTGGTCAGAGTCAACCAACAAGAATCTAATCAAACTCATAAAAAGGATGGGGGATGAACATAAGAGATCATGACATGAGCATGTCAAGATGGCCTTATGGGCCCATTGAATTATTCCCAAACAAATCTTGAAATCTTCACCATATGAATTGGTCTATGGTAAAAGCATTGTAATTCCCATTACTATGGAGGTCTTAGGCTTGCGGTTATTAAACAAAATTGAGATCAAGGAACATGAAGTGATACAAGTGAGACTCGTGGAGATGATAGAGCTTCAGGAAAAATGGGAGTCAGCCCATGAATCCATTATTAGCCATCAATAGGTTGTCAATACTTGGTTTGATCGGAGGACTTCGAACCCGAATACCAAGTTGGTACTTTAGTATTAAAGTGGGATGAAAGATCCGCCAAGCCTTACAATCATGGAAAGTTTGACCCTCTCTGGACATGACCATTTAGGATCACTACATGTAAACAACATAATGCTTTCAATATTAAGACTATGGAAGGTGAGCCCCCTGAGATTTCAGTGAATGAGATCCACCTTAAACCTTTCCATTAAATTTTTCTAATATTATAAATTTTGTACCATATGTATAGTCCCCTTATTTTATTTGTTTCCTTATTTAGCATTGTATGATGTGACCCAATATGTGCGATCCTTTATTACACATGAGTTGAGGAGGATATTTGAGGTAAGTTTTGAAGTCACCTAGGCTTCATTCTCCGAATGCTAAAAGTATCTTTCCGAGTTCCCGAGTCCCTAGTTCAAAACCAAATATTTTCTTAGTTTTAAGACAACCATGATAGCTTTTGGTTCCCTACCATAGCCAAAATATTACGCAAGAAAACCTTTTCGCATCACTCTCTCCATTCGAGGCTGATATTCCCCGATAAGAGAACACAATCTAGTGACACTTTCATGGTCACATATTTCATGGATGGGGTCTTCAATCACATCCTCAAAAAGAAACCAAAGGCCCTGAGAGAGGCTTCCCATGCCAGATACAGAATTTGGAGTATTCTCAATATTTTGGCTCCAGAATTTGGACCACCACACTCACCCAATACATGGTGCAACTTACACATGTACCCAAAGCTCATGCAAATGTGTGAACATTGTTTTGACCCTAACTCTAACACAATCAAGGGAAAGAACATGCAGGTCGTGCTTACACCATAGGCCATTAGGGACATGTTGACCCTACCCTATGAAAAATCGGTCAGTTTCTATGACATGGCCAAAAATCCAAAGCATCTGGGATCAGTACTATAACAAATCCACTTTCATCAACAAGGATTTACGCAATCAGATTCAACCAGTTCAGGAACACCAAGATTCTAAATCCTGCTAAAAATGTTCATTGTGGATTCTCAGGATGCCTACTCCATGTTAACATTCATTTTCGGCCAAGAATCGAATAGAGATTTTCATGACTAGTAGGTTGCACCCCTATTTAGGATGAGATCAGTGAAGAAAGGACATACATATCGGTTTGACTTCGCTGAGGCCATTGCAAGATCTATTTGCGAGAAGTTGGCCCTATTCTCTATTAACTTCACCTTCAAGTACTCTTCCTATTTTTTCCACCTAATTTTGTACCAAAACACCCAACTCCTTGGCCAATTTATGACCCATAATTTGTGGGACATAGATATGGACCCTTAAAAGGCCACGCCGGTATCCGCATGGACTCATGTATTGTCCCACTCCTCAGATGCATACGAATTTTCCAATTTTTAGTCACGCCTCTTCTACATGAATTTGACCTAGAAGGGTCAATGATAGAATGCTCGATTCACTCCGGACCATCATTTCGCACTCCCTACATCCATGTTACTATTTATTTGGGGTAGTAAATTCAATGATCCATTGTATGAATTCCGAGAGGATTCATTCATGCTCATAAGGATCCTCACACCGCAGTGGTAGGTTTGGAGGTAACCACACGCTTATTGGTCTTTGACACAAAATACAACTCGAACATAAAAATAAAGCATTGTTTGACCTCCCCTTGAGAAGGGGATTAATTAGTATAATTCAAAAGCTCACTCAAAAGCTAGCTTCTTATGGCTTCACTTTGATTAGAGATACATGGAGATATGATCGAGACAGGAAGATGACTCACCCCGTCCCAAAACAAAGTCTTGGATCTACCGACACGAACATAGGAATTTTTTTAAAGACAAGAGGTCTTCCTACAGATACTTCGATATATATGTCGAATCCAGAGCAACATCCTGATTCCCCTATGGGAGTCATTTTATCCAGTTTTGCACAAGTTTGACCCCACCATAGTGATGACCAGGGGATTTAGGGTGGACCTACGTAGCAAGGACTGAAGCGTGAGGAAGATAGATGCCTATTGGAAATAATGTAGACTACCCTCAATTTTGAGGTCATTCCCACCAATGAGTAGTGGGAGGAATTTTGGGTCACTAAACATAGATCTGATTCAAACAATGAGAAGACAAAGGAGATCCCCAAGATTAGCTCACATGGCATACATCGAATCCCTCGCCCCTTTGCACTATAAACGTCGCCATGGCCCCCTCCCTACATTCCTTAGTAGGATCCTTCGTGCTATATGCCCATAGTTTAGATGGAACAAAACCCTCTAGGTGTGGAGATAGTAGCACAAGCATTAGTCTTGCCCTTAGTTATCAATGGTGAAGGCGCTAGCCCCAAATCCCGCCAAAGAAAAATTTGAGGACAATCAAGGTTCCTTCTTCCTCTCGTCCCTTCTTCATTTTTCCATTCATCTACTCTCGTTCTTGCATATTATTCCCCTCATCCTTTCATTTCCTCAACCGAGGTTGCTCCCATTTCAGACCACCCCAACCTAGACTCTTCCTCCCCTAATTTCCCTTTCCTACCTCTGTCACCTACTACCATTCCCATATTCTTTCCCCGAGTTTTAACAATCCCCTATGACCTATCTTCAAGATTCCCATTTGTAAATGGGATAGTTCCTTCTCCCGAGAGTTTTGCATCAAGCCGTGATGGCCAAAGTGGCCTGAAATAACATGAGGGAGAAGAAAATGAACAAGGAAATGGTAGTGGGGGTAACGAGGTAGTTGCAGATCATTATATGACTATCGGCAGAGATCCCCGACCATCGCCCAAATGGTCCCCAATGTCCAAAAACCCACTGGGAAAATGCAACTGGATGATTATTCCATTAATGTTATTATGGTGGACCTGGCCTAGTTATAACCTTAGAACAAGTTCAAACTAATGATCGAAATGGATGTAATGGTTACCACAGACTACATCAAGCTCAATAGCAAGTTGAATAAAATGGAGGCTAGCCTCCTACAGACATAAAATATTGTGGCCCTCGTGAATTCCGAAATCAAAGGCAAGGGAAAATAATTAGAGAAACTCCATAAGGAGTTAAAAGAGGTGGTGTCACAAGAATCTCTTGTAGTTTCTCAAGAAAAGACTAAATAATTAGAATTCGAGTTAGCAACATCCAAAACCATTTCCAGTTCACTTGATAAGGAGAAGAGGCTCCTTTGGCGGGAGATAAATTCCAAGAAAGTAGAGGTTACCACTCTTCTCCGTGAAGTTGTGTGCCTTAGAAGCCAAGAATGATATCCTGTAAACGAAGTGCAAGCTACCGGTGAGGACGTAGTCAAGGATTTGACCTAGAAACTAGCTCAACAACCCCAAAAAGGGGGAATTGTCACATTAGTGCAGGATTATACACCTCCTGCTACAAAATAATTTCCACCAAGGAAACAGACCTAGGGCCCACACTCGATTCATATTTGATGCACAAAGCCTATGTGCCAACGTGGAATCCTTGGCCTCTACCATCAACAATGTTGTATCCACCAAGGTCCCTGAATCATAGATGTTGGTTCAAAAATTATATGACTCTTTAAACTCCACCTGCAAGGGGCCGGTAGTATAGACAGCGGATGGTCGTAGTCAATATCGGTGAGATTTTAAGTTGTAACAAGGTAGCTAACTAGTGCCAGAATCTCCTGAACCAACTCCAATTAGGGATCAAAGAGAGGAAGCAATGCATAGAAGAACTAGTCCAACTGGGATTTCCCTCTCCCTTTCCTAATGACTCCACCGTCCTATCAAAGGACCAGATCCAACAACTACTGATGGCCAAACAACAAGATAAGATTATCTTTCAGTATTTAAAAGATGACTCTAGTGTCACTGAGGTGGAGGCCATTTTGACCCCAATTATAAAATTGAAGTTCCATCTACACGCAATGGTGCAAGATCTACTAGACATTCTCTCATAAGGAGATAATTGAGCTGGATAGAGACTTCCAGGCTCTTTAATGAAGGACTTACCTTATAGAGGCCGAATGGGTTAGGTACCAAGTAGCTATGAGTGGCATCTCTTTGACCTACATTTTGAATTTTTGTGGATGGGAAGGATTTTTGGATACTTCAATGATCGCACAAAGTCCCCTAGTGACTCACCATAACTATAGAATTATTTCTACATTTTTTTGGGGTTCTTCCATTTCTGCTACCTTTTTTCGCCTGGCCCCTTTTCCTTTTGGTGTGTTTTTGTATTTTTTTGGGACTGAAATTTTCCTAAGTATGGAGTTGAGCATGGAGGGTATCCATATGTTCCTTTAGTACATTTTGGAGAAAACGTAAATAATCTAGAGCCCTTAAGCAATGAGAATCAACTACGTGGTTAAAGCACGGCAAGGTAGCCCAAGTGGGCTGAAAGGTCACCTAGGTCTCCACGTGTCAAACGAGGTAGCTACCACTATTAAAAGTACTAACTAAAAAAGTTGAGGACTCAAGGTTTGGTGGATTAAATGCAATCTCAGGGCCTAAAGCATGTAGTTGATATTGGCTCCAAATTTTAAAATATCACATAGGTAGGAACTAAATGTGACAATGGGATTATTTATTGAAGTGCGTTGGAGCAAGAGCCATGGGGTCTATAAGAGAAGGTTCTTGTGCAAGAAATAAAGAGAGAAAAAGAAGAATTTCTAGAGCTCCAGAGAAGAGAATTTTAGGTTCATTATATTGTGTTCATTGGCCTTAGCAAGGCTTTGTTGTAAGGAAATGTTGTAATCTGTGCCATTCTGACCTTATGTACTATTTTCTCTATAAATAAGAGTTCTTGTTCTGTGCATTTGAAAAATTTGCAATATTCTATGTCCTTTGTTTCTTCCTATTTGCTTTTAATTTAGTTCTTGATGAATGTTTAAATATCTATCATGTTGCATGCCCTTATATCTTTTACATAAATCTATTTATTGTGCACATGATTATGTTTTAGTTATATCCATCCTTTGATGGTCTAAAATATCTTCAAAATAGTTGATCATGCTCGAAGCTCTTCAACTGATCTAGTAGTTATTTCAATAACAATCTCTCGTGCTATTTTAGTAAAGATTTAGCACATCACCTTAGATAGGATTTACATATTATTTTGTTTTCTCTATAACCCTTATCTCAATCCAAATCAAAGAAGAGCTAGCTTCTATAAAACCTGGAGGTTATCTTAGGGGTCAAGTCCCACATCCCTAAGATTTCCCACAACTTTGGTGGTTCATCTGCAAAGATAATCATCAACGAAAAATTTTAAATGCAAATAAATAAACAAAGTTAACTAATTCCTAATCTATGTTTTTGATTTTTGGTTTACTAGAAATAAATAAATGAAAGCTACAGACAAAAGGAAATTACTTCTAATTAAATAAAACTACTTCTATACTAAATAAAATAAATAGGGAATATTTAGATGTGGTTATTCCTCTGTTGTTGGATGTGGAGCTAATTTAACTAAACACATATTCTTTCCAATTTACAATTGTGGATATTTACTATTTCTTCTAATTCCTCACCTTAGAATCACAAGAAGAAATGAATCTTCTTAGAAGAAATTTCTTTCCCTGAAACTTCCCTAGTGAAATAATGGATTACATAGGAAATTAATTTGTGAAGAAATACAACAAAATGCATAGACACAGAAGCTTCCTCAAGCTTCTTTCCTTATAGATCCACATGGATAATAAGGAGGAAAATCTCAATGAAATCTTTGTTCGTATGCATGTTTAAATATAAATAATAAATGAAATAAAAGCTACATGTGATTTTAAACAAAGAAATGAAGAAATGTGCACATGAACTTCCTCCAAATCCTTTCCCAAGAAAATCCACAAGGATGAGCTGAGAAGGAATTATCAATGGAAGATACTTACAGGATACAAAAATTTACAAAATCTAAGTTCTTAAAACAAGATATTGATTTGACAAAGAAATCTAAACTCTAAATTAAAAGAAAGCTTTAAATAATTTTAATTACACCACCAACGTGGAGATATAGAACTATGACAATATCCAGAGGTAGTTTTTCTTTTATTTATCCCCTTAGCTTCTATTCGAGTTATGAATCAAAATGGTCCATGGAACTATGTTGATTGGTATGCGAGATGTCATGAGGATTGGTTATAGGCTAGTTGGTCTCAAATGCAGGAAAGGAAGTAATAAGGAAAAGTTCTGAGTTTGTTGTGTGCTTTTAACAATATTTAAGTAAATTAACGGTGCAATCAAAATCAAGAGACTCTAACCAATGCTTTAGTAAAAGGCTTGGTTTTTATAGAAAGTTGGCAAGGAAATGGTCTAACACACTTGGAAATCAAGAAGTGCCAAATATTCCACATAATGGGTAGTCAACTTATTAAGAATAGTAAGTAAATAAGAATAATTTCATGTGCATCCAACAAGCTCAGAATCAGGATAATTGGTTGAAAAATGTGTGAGAAAATCATTGGGAAATTTGTGATATGCATACAAAATCGGAAGTTCTAAGTCTCGGATTAATGTGCATGGAATCGCTAATCTGTGTAGATGCGATTACTTAACCACCACTCTAGGTAGACCAGTGGTTACATAGCCATCACGGAAGTTACGTAACTTAAAATAAGAATACTAAGGAAAGGGAGCAAAAAACATTTGCAAAAACATGTAAGGAAAGGAAAATAAGATGTAAAGAAGAATAAATAACATAGGCATGTAGAAAGTGAGGAAATGGGTCCTGGACTTTGTCATATGTTCTAGACATGAAATTTATCATCATTAGGGATTTTTACTATTTTGACATTGTAGCACCATGCAATTTTGGGTGCATACAGCTTCCTCCCATGTGGCACTAAAAACTCACAATATATTCTAGATATACAATGACACATGTATCTATGAATTCCCGTAAAACATCATTCATCAATCTCATTAATTTATTGGGTGCATTACATAAACTAAATGTAAGTACTAAGCACTCATACAAACCATGTTTTATTTTGAAGTCTTTCATATATCCTCCTCCATCCTGACTTGTTGATAACTAGGCTTGATATCCAACTTTGTGAAGAACATTGCATGGTGATGTTGGTCTAAGAGGTCATCTATGTGTGGGAGTGGACATCTATTCTTAATGGTAATTTTTTTCAAAGTATGGTAGTTGATGCACATTCTCCAAGAATCATCCTTCTTTGGCACCATCACAATAGGTGAACCACATGGTGAGGTGCTCAGCGTATCACCCCTTGGTCTAATAGATCCTAGAGTTGTTTCTTTACCTTTGTACTCTCCAACAAGGATTTCCTATACAACCCAATATTTGGTAGAGGGACTTTGGAACTAGTTGAATCTCATGATGTACCTCTTTTTTTGGGGGTAACACGTTAATAGTTCGTAACACTTCCTAAAAAGAATAAATTATGTTATCCAAATCCTTCATCCCTTTGTTAGAAACATCTGAAATTTCTACCCCATCTTGCTTATCTTTCAATAAAAGTAAACAAAATTGATTATGATTTTCTTGAATTAGTCTCTTTGCTTGGTTAGCACTTACCATGGAAATTTTTGTCTTACGTTGGTGTTCCCAAATGTTGTAACTAACTCCATCCTTGACCCATCTATATCAGTTCTTCCTTCTCATGAATATAGCATCTCTATTATATAAGTAAGGACTCCCAAAAAAAATATCAAATGCATCAAGTGGAACTACATCAACTTCTAATACATCTATATATTGAGAATTAATCCCAAACTTGAACTTACATCTTTGTGTTACCTGAATTTCTACACCCTTATTCACCCATCCCAAAGGATAAGGATGTGGATGCTCATAAGTTTCAAGACCAAGCTTCTTTACAACTGCATCATAAATCAAATTAGATTGAGAACTAATATCAACCAAAGCATTTACCTTAGTCCTCTTAATCTGGATTTTGATTTGAAATAGCTTACTCATTTCTTCCTCTTGTTCCTAGTTGTCCATGTTGGTGGCCATGCATCCCAACCGTTCATCTACATCATAATCATCCTCTATCTCTACCTCCCATATGTCTTTATAACTTTCATGGACTTCTTGGAGTCCTTGGTTTGGTTCTTTGGATGCAATTCTAGATGCAAATTCCAACATGAAGTGTCAATATGACCATTGATATCACAATTATTGCAAAAATTCTTAGGATATTTATAAGTATTCAAGGTGGTAGTGGTATTTTTACCTTTCCATTTACCCTTGTTACTTGTTTGTCCTTACTCTTTCTTTGGCTGATTTGTTGAATTTTTGTCCTTGACTCTGTTTCTCCTTTATTTTTCTCATCATCTATGTAGTATTCTTGTACACATGCTTCATTGAGATCCTTGGGTTTTGTGGAGATGACCTTTCTTCATAGGTGAGTGTGAAGTCCTCCCAAATACTTGGTAAGAATATCCTCATCCTCCAAGTCCATATTGAGAAACATGGCTTACCTCTGAAAAAACTCGTAATATAATCCTACACACTTTGACCACTGGTTTGTCTAAAATATTTCCATTTAATCATCTAGTCAGTCTTATGGCCAATAGGATAAAAATTTACCCTTAGAAATTATTTAAAACCCTCCCAAGAACTTATAATAGGATGCTTCTTCTTTTCACAAGTGGCTAGATGGGTTTCCCACCAAACTAGAGTGTGTCCTTCCATCTTGAGACATGTAAAGGTGATCCTTTGTGCCTTAGTGATATTATGCACACTAAAATAAACCTCCAATTGCTTTAACCATTTATCTAGTAATTCCACATCTACTTGTCCTTCAAATATTTTAATCTCAACTTTAGTTTCAACTTTAAAAGGAGCATGATCATATTTTACCTTCCCCTTTTCAATTGGAGTTTCCTCTTCCCACTCTTCCACATCTTCCTCATCGTGGATCTTTCCTATGCCAAAATTCTTGGCCAAAGCTCGAACCATTGAGTCTATGGAATCTTGCTTAACCATTGTTGTCCTTTGTTGATATGAGAGTTCCCATTGGTGTTAAAACACCCTATCCATAGTGATTTCCAACATCTCAATTCTACAAACCAAGTTCTCTTCTTCCATTTGATCTCTAATCCTTTGTTTCCACCTTTTCATAGATATCTCTGGATCGCAAGGTATTACTTCTTCACCTTTAGACCTTTTCATTGTCATACAAATCACACAAGAATGAATACCACAGTCCCTTGGATATTATTGTCAGCTCTGATACCAAAATGATCTATAAACCTCTACTTTGGAAATTTACAAAATCACACAACTATTGTTCCTACTTCCAATTTACTTGAAAATGACATTTTGAAAGTTAGTGAATGAATGCTAGTGCTTAGAACTACTTGTAGAAAATACAAAATGAACAATTCAACACACAACACAATATTTTTATCCTAGAAACCCCTAGATTGAGGGAAAACTAGTCGGAAAGGAAATTTCTCTTTCTTCCCAGTATTATATTGGCCAATTTAAGAGATTGCGTAGAATATAAGAAGCTAAAGGAAGAAAGTAATGTTACTTCAGATCTCTCTACTTGTTTGATCTTCTCATACACAATCCTTCTACAAATCAATTCTAGCACCAATGGTTTCATGCTCACTTCTCCCATCTATTCATGCCCAATTCCATGTGTTCCATTATATTTATAGCTTGCAGTCCATGTCCTCCCATACACTAGAGAATAGGAAGAGTCATCCAAGGAAGAGACACAACCCAGACGTTCAAAATCCATGACTGCTCATGGTTTTTTTGTTTTATGTAGTGATATGACCTCCAATATACATAGACCAGTGGTTATGAAATCGTCGGTGTGTTCGTGAGGGTTGGTTGTGTAGCCACCGCTCTCTGTAGAAAGTGGTAGTTCTATAACCTAACCTTTCTCTTCTCGCTTTTTCTCCATTTTCCTTTTGATACTTGTTAGTCGATGAAGTGGTGTTCTTCAGATCCCTATGGATCACTTCCACTTTTGTAGGATGTTAAAAGTGGAGTGGAGTGAGGTATTTTAACTTGATTTACTAGGATAGTTGAAGTAGTGTGTGAGTAGATAAATATATTTATTTATGTTTAAATAAATAATTTAAAAAAATTAGATAGGGTAAAAACAGGGATCGGCTCCCAGAGGCCAGTACAAGAAAGATTACATCGTGAAAGCACACAGAAAGAAACAAAAAGAAGAATAGGACCAAAAGGAGTTAAACAGATTAAATCCAAAACAAAAAGGTCTAGAAACCCAACCAATGAGAGAAATAGAAAATAAACCAAAAACCAGAGACAGTTCCCCAAAAAACCTCTGAAAGTTCTGGAACAACACCATTAATTTTTCTTTTGATTTTTGGAGGGTTTGGCCTCCATGGTCATAGTCTCCTTGTTGTGCTCAAGCTGCAGCTTCTTCTGGGGTGGATCCTCCTCATCTTCACCCACAACATCCTCCTTTATCTCATCCTCATCCTCCTCTTCATCATCAGAGCTAGTGGCTCTGAATATTTTCTTTTCCTTTTCTCCTCTTCAACCACTTCCAAACGAACCCTCATATCCCAAACAAGATTATCTAGACCATTGATTTCCCCCTAATATTATTCTGGGCCATGCAGATTTGTTTGGTGGCTTCAATGTTGTCAATCATGTCATTCCTAACCACCGAATTCGTCTCCTCCATAACATGTAACACAGTCTCCAAGTACTGCAATTTTTCTTCAAGTCCTCATAGCTCAGCTCATCTTCCGAGATCATATTGCCTTTACCTTTTGAGGACCCTACCTCCTGACTTGCCAAGCCAACCACATTCTTCCCCTCCTCAACTCTGTTATGGCCCAATTTTCCCTCGCGCATCTTTGTAAGACATTCAACTAGAGTAATGTCCTCCTCCTCCTCGATTTGGGGCATGGGTTTAGCCAACATAGGTTTACCATTTTGAAACAAAAGGAGAATGAGCCCCTCATGAATAGGGGTATCCACCTTACCCCTTTGAAAATATTTCACAGAGGTAGTCAAAGACATGAACAGAAAGAAGGGAATACTTAAAATTTTCTTGTGCTTGAACATATTCAGGAGAGACAAGTGATGAGTGTAGATCTTACGATACTTGCCTTCCAAAGTTAAATACTTCATAATGTGAAGGAAGACCTCCTTCCACACTCCAGGATGCAGGACCGAGCAATGCCATCAGTGAAGTAATGTACCCTTTCCTTGCCAATGAAAAATGTGTTAATTTCATGCTCACATCTATTCCTATCCTTGAAAATTTTGAGGCCATCCATGTCCATACCAGTAATTGAGCAATGGCTTCCTCTGAAGTCTCAATTTCCATACCCTTGACCACCACCTTACCATCCTTCCATGCCAACCCAAACTCCTAGTTAATGAAGGATCGTTCCCTTACAACTTTATGATATACTTTCTAAATCCCCCAACCCGAAGCATGTGCCACATAGAAGGGTCGTCCATAATATTGCCATGGCTAGATGGTTCCACCCTAACTCTGTCTCCACCCATGGTCACCAGAATATTTTCCAGAATCCCAACTAGATGGTTCTTGTAAATTTTGGTGTTAAAATGACCTTTCCAAAGTGAAATAAATCCAAACACGAGCTTTTTGTCTTGAAAAATGAGCCAATTTTCCTCGCTCAAGTGGATGATAGTGAAATTATTATGATTTTTCATGGTGTGTAATATCATTAATTGGCACGGGGATGATGTCACCTTTATGCCAAAATTTGAAATCATTATAATGTACCCCTTCATTAGCAAGCCTATCCGCACATGTGTTACCAAGGTGAGGAGTATGTTTGATGATGAAAGAATCAAAACCTTTAAGATGCTCCTTAATATAAAAAATAATGTTACCCAGAGCCCAATTATGGGAATGATCCTTTTTAATGGCATTGATAATGAGAAGAGAGTCCCCCTCAATTAAAATATGGTTGATACCTCTTTCCTTAGCAAGAATAACACCCAAAAGTAATGCCCAAGCCTCCGTCACATTTTTGCTTTGAATTCCCAAAGGACCAGCATAGGAAAGGATCTAGTCACCTTCATGATCTCTAATAATGCCACCTCCCCTTGCCATGCTAGGATTACCTTTGAAGCCCCATCAAAATTAATTTTGACCCTTCCCTTTCTAGTTTGGACCACTTGATGTGAGTAGAAGGAAAGACCACTTAAGGAGGGCTATAGGAAAACTGTTTGAGGACTTCCTCTTCCTTGCTAGAGCAATCCTTTTTAAGCTTACCTCTGAAAATTTTGGAATTCTCTTTAATAGAGGAAATCAAACAAGCACTGACCTTTCTAATGTTAGATTTCTAATTTTTGAAGATGATGGCATTCCTTTCCTTCCATAAGCACTAGAAGAATTGGGGAAGGAAAACAATCCAAGCAACAACAAGAAAGGGAAACCTAAAAGGGAATTCCCATTGCAAACAATAGTCCTCAATGGAATTAGGAAGGATCCAATGCACTTGGAACAAATCCATCACCTTATTAAAGATGAATTGAGAGAAGGGGAAAGAGATGAAAAGGTGGTTGACAATTTCCTCCTCTCTGTTACAAAGGACACACTTATTAGGTATAACCATTCCCTGTTTCCTCAAGTTATCAATAGTGAGGATTTTGTTTTGTCTGCTAACCAAAAGAAAATGTTAACTTTAGGTAGAAGATATTTCACCCACAAAGATACCCCAATAGTCCTTTTAGATAGAATCCTTGAAATTAAGGAAGTAGGTAGATTTAATAGAATAATTTCCCAAATCCTCTTCCTTCCATATAATAGATTCCTCATGTTGTTGAAACCTTGGGATATAGAAACTCCGTAATTTGAGGTTGAGAGTGGTAAAGGAGAGCCTATCCCCATTGAAATTAGGGGGTGGGTTCAAAACCTCCCAAATGATATCCTCATTAGAAAAAACCCAATAGTCTTTAACCCACACTTTTCCCCTATCTTCAAAAAACTGTGCCATAGTTCTCCAAGGCTCTTCCTCCGTAAGCGGTTTCTCATAAAACCAAAAATCCCTCCAAAAGTGAATCTTGTTTCCTTTACCAATATTCCATTTAATACCCCTGCTCAGAATCTCCCTAGAAGAAAGAAAATATTTCCAAAAAAAGATCCACAAGGGAGATTGTCTTGAAGAAAAAAAGTCTCTATTCTGCCAACATTCCTTAAGTATTTCCTTTTGATGATGTCAGTCCATAAACCATCCTCTTTTATCACTCTCCATCCCACTTTGGCTAAAAATCCTCATTCATGTATCTCATATTCTTCAATCCCATACCGCCACATTCCTTGGGTCTAGTAACTTTATCCCAAGCCACAAGAGGGAATTTGAACTTCTCCTCTGCACCAGCCCACAGGAACCTTTTCTATATTTTTTCTAGTGCCTCCAAGATCTTAACCGGTAACCTAAAAAGAGACATAACATAAATGGGGATGCCTTGGAGTGAACTTTGGAGAAATTAAATTTTTCCATCTTGAGTAAGGAGGATTCCCTTCCGTGCTAGCCGCTTATATTGACTCTCTCCAGAAAATTATTCTAGATAGAAGGATCTAACTTCTTATGAATGAGAGACATTCCTAGGTAGGTATCTAGGAAAGTATTAATATTGCAACCAAGGATACATGCCAGTATCACTTAAAAATTCGCATCCACATTAATGAAAAAAATCACTTTTGTGGAAATTGAAAAATTGACCAGAGACATTCTCATATTCATTCAGAACACCCTTGAAATTAGAGGCTTCCTGAATAGAAACTTTTCCCATCAGAAAATTGTCATCCAAAAATTGATTAAGACAGATGGGAGGAAGACCATTAGAAATTTTGAGTCCCTGCAAAAATTTAAGGGATACAACCTAATTGCATAGTCTACTTAAAGACTCCACCACAATAATATAAAGGAAAGGGGAGAGGGGGATCACCTTGTCTAAGCCCCCTCCCAACTCGAAAGAAACCTTCAGGTTTTCCATTAACAATAAAAGAGAAGCTAACAAAGTAGAAATACAAACCATAATCATGTTAATAAAGAATTCATCAAAACCAATGTTGATCAATATGGCCCGCAGAATTCCCATGAAACCTGTCATAGGCTTTGTGCATATCAAGCTTAACAAACATAGAAGATCTTCCCAAATTTTCAATAGAATGAATGGCCTCTTGGATAACCATGATGTTGTCTAGAATTTTTCTGCCAGGGACAAAGGCACCTTGATTAGGTGAGATGAAATTGGCAAGCACTTTCCTGATCCTGAAAGTGATGATTTTAGTAAGCAATTTGTAGCTAGTATTGCAAAGGTTGATGGGCCTGAAATATTTAACATCCTTAGCCCCTATCATCTTGGGAATGAGGAAAAGGAAAGTATTGTTTGTTTGTTTTAGGAGCTGCCCATTACTGAAGAAATCTTGAACCATCTCAATTACCTCTTTCTTAATCACCTCCCAAAACTATTGGAAAAAACTTAGGGAAACCATCTAGCCCAGGAGATTTATCAGGTTCCATATCAAATACAAAAAAATTGATCTCTTCCTCCCCGGAATAAGCAAAAGCTCTCTATTTTCTGCTGCTGAGAGAACATTATGGAAGAGACCTAATACCTTGTCCCATGATGTCCTATTTGGCTCTTTCCTAAGAAGAAAAATATCCTTCAAGTAATTAATAACATTTTCATTGATTTCCTTTTCATCAACAGTAAGTTCTCCATCAGTTTTCCTGATTTCCTTGATCTTAATTTGGTTGGTTCAAAGTAGCTGAGAAATGAAATAACTTAGTGTTTCTATTGCCATCCTTTAACCATTTAACTCTATATTTTTCTTCCAGTACACTTTCTCTTTAGCAAGGATATAATGATATTCTATGAGAAGGCTCTGCTCTTGGATTTTAAGGACCTAGTTAAGGCGATCCTCCTCCATCAACACCTCTATAGTTCAAAGATCCTCCTCAATTTTTCTTTTAGCCTGAAAAATATTCCCAAAAGTCTCCTTATTCCAAATTTTCTAGGTTATTTTTTACATGCTTCAGCTTGAAACTTAATTTGAACATCGACACCCCATAGATAGGAACTTCCCACCATTCTTACATTCTCTTGAGAATCTCCATATGTTAGAGCCACATTTTTTCAAATCTAAAGGATCTAGATTTTTGGGAACAACCATGCCCAAATTGAGGAGGATCAGATTATGGTTAAACCCGATTCTGGGAAAAGTGGACAGAGAATAGAGTTGGTTAATCATACAAATATGGCTCACAACAAACTTATCCAATCTAATTTAGATGAGATCCTGACCAGTTCTTCTATTAGCCCAAGTGAATTTAGAACCTCCTAACTCCATATCAAAAAGTCATTTCTCATAATTTAGATAAGGGATGTGAGTGCGTAATTAACTATTTAATTAAATTAGCCAAAGGACATATGAGTATATTTTAGGCATGATTAGAAGTAATTAAATTAATCCTAAAGGAATGTGGGTGAATTTTAGTGAGATATAAGAGGATATTGGTATAGAATGCATTCTAAAACCAATTTTGGCATATTATGCAAAGGATGTGGATAATTAGGAATGGCTAGAAATAGGTATGTATTTTTAGGTTGTCTACATTTTCCCCTCTTTAAAGTGTTATTATGAAGTAATAACATTTTAAAGATAGTAGATGCATGTATATTAGTGAGAGGAAGACAGGGAAACATGGTGGACTTGCATGATATGCCCCAGGTGAAGCATAGATGCCTGTAAGTGTGGATGCTAAGGGGATTCCCCCTCAAGTGGATGGGTGACATAGAAAAGTGATGGATAAATCGCTTGATAGGAAGATGGAAATGGAAAATTAGTTAAGGAGTAGAAGAATAATGGGAGTGATTTTTCTCGTAACATGAACTTTCATTTAGATAGTGAAAGTTAGAGAAACCTTATTTTGTTGTTACACAATAGAGTTATCACCATGATTATGAAATAATCATGATTTTTAACCCATTATGTGCGTAAACAAACACACACACAACAAGCAAAAGATAAAAAGTGAAAAAATCCAATATACACATTAGATGCATATATCATGGCTATAAATGAACTAAGATGGGAACATAATATTGGTAATTGGTCTAAATAAAAACAAAAAACAAAAAGGAAATCAAACCTAATTTACATAGTAAAATTATGCATCATGGATATAAATGATCCAATATGATAACGAAATACTTACAATTGGTCAAGAAATAATAACAACAATGCAACTCCACCCCTGCCAAAAAGAAAGCATGATGATGTGGGCTCCAGCAAGAAAAGCAAGAGCCTAAAAACTAGAATCCCTACCTCCCAACGTGTCCTTAGGAGCCACAAGGACTTAGAACTTGCTGAAAGCCTCCTGCATATCAGCATGCCTGTGGAGAAGCCCAAGGAGGAGGATTTGCTGGAGAAGGTTGACAGATTGGAGAAGGAGATTCAAGAGCTCAAAGGGGCTCTTAAGAACATGGAGAAAGCCAAAGGTAAAAGGATCCTGCAAGGTGAGGAGGAAGAGGGGGTCATTGATGAAGTCTTCAAGAAGCTGCAGTCCCTTGATGGCAGATTGGGGAATGCCAAAAGCCACAATGACTGTATTTTGTCTGCCCTAAAAAGCATCTATAACTTCATTGAACAGCACGTCCACAGTGTTTGCAGCTTAAGTGGAATCAATGAAGATATATGGGGCCCTAAAGAAAATAGGGACATTGCAATCTCCCAAGTAGACATGAAGGACCCCTCTCAGGCCACAACCATTGCCTTTTTCATGTCACTGCAGGCCATCAAGGCCAAGATTGACAGAGCCCTCAAGTAACAGGCTGATGTGCTGCTATTTTTTGGCTGTGATCTGGCTGTCATCGGGCGGTTCTAGAGCTATTTTTTGATGGAGCTCTGTATTTTGTTTCTCTTTTGGTTTCTTTTTGAACTTGTCTCCTTTTCTCTGGATCTCTGTACGTTTAGATCCACTCTTCACCTTTATTGTAATATCTGGCTGCTGAGCCTTTCTTAGTTGACTGTTTTGCCCTTCTCTGGGCTGCTTTTCTCATGTTTATTATCTGGCTTTTGAGCCCTTTTGTACACAGGGTATAGTCCCTTCAAAACTATTTTCCCTTAATAAAAAAATAACAACAATGCAACACAATTTAAAATAAATACAATCAACTATTCCTCTAATGTGTCCCATAATGATAATTAAGAAAAATTTAGATGTCCCCAAACAAGGATACTAAAATGCAAGGGAATGAGATCAAAGTGAAAGAGTGGAATCAACTAACTCCTCATGACACTCATTATTAGATCCGTAGTGAAAATGATCTAAGATTGAAAAGGGCCATTTCCCCAAAGCAAGGATACTAACATGCAAGGGAGATAATGAAAACCAAGATTGCCCCAAGCGAGGATGCATGTGAGGGAAATGATTGATTGGAATTTACCGCAAGCAGCAGGGATACTTGACATACAAGGATAAGATGATTTGTTGTGATAGTCATAAGATGGTTAGAACGATCACTAGGGTAGGAGTTAAAAGTTTGATTTCATTGAATTGTGTTGGTTTGTTGGGATTTTTGATGATTTTTTAATTTTTAGGATTTTGTGATTATTTGGATTTTTTTGGAAAATATCATATGTCATTTGTGGTATTAGACTCATTTTTCCATTTGATTGAGATTTGAGCTCTTATTTCGAGAGTTATAGCTAGACGATCATAATGGAAACATTTTCCATATTCTCGTTTAAGATTTTGGGAGGAGACTAGATATGGGTGATATGGTAAGTAGTGAAAAAAACTTAGTGTTTGAGTAAATTTATTACTAGTTAGGTCTAGGAGAAAATGAAAGTTTAACACTAGCACATGCACTTGAGTGCGCTAGTGTATCCCGTGAAATGTGATAACATCATCATGCACATGCTAGCATGCAAGTAAGGCCATTAGCATTAATCTTGAAATGTACTACGTGTTTAACATGCTACTATTAAAGTAAGTTTGTGAGCATCAATGTTAATCGGTTGGCTCTAGATATGTTAGAGTTAAGGTGTATGTGCTATCGTGAATGCGCTAACATTGAAGTATGTGTGATATCATATAAGTATACATGTTAGTGTATCATTGAGTGCACTAGCATTATCAAGGTGTTTTAGAAGAATATTTTGAAAGTTGGAATAGAAAAATGATGATCTAACAAAGTGTTGTGGGATGATTCATAAGAGAGGTTATTATCATTAGACATTTGGTAAGCGCCATGGAAGATTGTGGTCGTTCTAGAGGATATTTACTCTTAGACATTAGAGACCGTTATGTGTGATACTAGAGGTGACATGGGTGAATTATACTACACATTTTCTATCTATTATAATAGACCACTATTTATTGACTCATGCGTTTCCAGAAATGGCATAACAAGAGTTAGAAATTTAGGATATTGATGGGTGAGATGTCGGTGACATTAGATGATGTATATCATATCCTTCAGTACCGATATAGGGTAGATTAGTGTATTGGGATGGTAATTCCACGAAAATACAAGGACACATGAAACTTATTAATGATGAAGGACATACCTAAAGAGAATGGAGGTACACCTATATGAGTTCATGGATGATTTGATAGTGATACGATAATTTGCTTATCTCGATGGATCTTATCAATGGATATTTGATTCCTCATAAGACTGAAAATAACTTGTAGTTGGGCCTGATATGTGTAGTTACATAGCTCATGGAGGGTATAGTTTTGTTTGGGGACAAGTGTATCTTAGCCCATTTTTACAAGGATTTACATCTAGTGGCATATAGGGAGCAAAAGAGTGTGATTCCAACAACTCTACTATAGATATGGTCATGGGACCACATTACTATTGGATATCTAGTGGGCATTCTACATGGTAGAAATACATATGATCCATCATCATTTGGATGGGAGACAGTGGGTGTTGGGTAGACAGGACACATGAGGGATATAGGTTTATACCTACTTGCATTTGATGACCTTTAGCTTCGTATAATGACATAAAGACCATACAAAATATACCAAAGGATCACGGATGGGATAGAGCTATCAACAAAAAGGTATGCAAGGATCATGCCTAGGTTGATTAATATCCCACATACATATATAACAACGGGTATAACACTGGTAGCCATGGGTGGGCCACGAGAGAGGAGTTAGGGCTAGACTAGGCAGCCGAGGTCGAGGCAATGTCACGTGGACAATGTCCACATGCTTCACAGTGCAGTGCACAAGGTGCATAGATTCTTGTGTCCTAGGTTTCGTTACATGCTATTATTCAGCCACAAGTTTCATTACATTTACCAATAAAATCCCCATTATCACCACCGTTGCACCTAATCCAAGATTTGGAGCCATAGCGGAGGAGGAGATGGTGATAGAGGTGGTGATTATTGGGGAGATGTAGGGGAGTACGATGTATGTGATCTATACTAAATTCTAGTTGATTAGAATATCCCTAATTCTCCCTAAAACCTTATAGTATGTAAGATCCTCACACGAGCTTTCCAACGGTATGTGAATCGTGGAAAACAAAGATCACATGCAAAATTTATCTCATGCTAAAATTCTAACCCAGCTAGTAAAATTAAACATGTAGGCTCGAGATGGCATGGACACATGAAAGCTAGCCAAGTGGACTAATTATTTTGTTACAAGTGGAAAATTGGTTTAAAATAAGTTTTTCAAGGGTTTCATGTTTAGACATATGGACCCCATTATTTATTGGTTGGGAGCCCTCAGCCAGGTTTGACACATTATTTTCGAAGGGTGTCTTTGCCTCCTATTCTTCATATTATCTCGGATACAACTTATTATTTATATTGAATATTTTCCAACTCACAATGTATGTGGGACTAATTTTCCATATTTTTATTAAACTATGCATTGCCTTTCCAACTCACACTACCACATGGTATACACACCTTGCTACATTGCCAACACACCTTTCCCAAAGGCATTCCATAGTCATACCTTAAGTGCTCCACATAAGCCTATGTGCATTCTATATTTTCCACAATACACTATGATCCCTAAAAAATTGTCTCTTAATCTAATAAAATTATGAAAGTGCCTCCCATTTAAACAACCTTATCCCCATCTAATGTGCCAATGTGGGATTAAATAAGCAAGCTCAATGTGCATATGGTGGTCAAAGTGCCCAAGGAGATTTTAAACCTGAGCTTATACAAATAGATAAGGTGCCTAACCAACCTTATACTTTATTAGAAACACTATAAAAGGAGCATTGTGATATTTGAAGCATATTCTTTGCAAGACTGTGCATAATCCTTAAGGAGAAGATTTTGTATTTGTTATTTTTCGCCCACTTAGAGACATTTTTAGGATTTCTGTATAACTAGAGAAATGATAATAATTCCCATATGATCATCTTGGACTTTGAATTTTCTTGATTCATGTTTGTTTTAAGTCATTTTAGAAGAATTTTTATCGCTTTTGACCTAGAACATGGAGAAATAGGTCGTGTAAGTGCTACAGAAGGTGGAGGACATTAATGATCAATTTCATATTCCTTCAAATGTCTTTTAAGAACATTTTTGTAGGTGAAAGGGTCCATTAACATTTTTAAGATTTTATTTATACTTATAAATTTTATTTTTAATGGATTAGATTAAGTTTTAAGAAATCCCGAGACATAGCCCGTTTAATGAGTGAACTCCATGATCAATTTTGGTGTTTGTGTTTAGTTTTGCATCTATTTATTCTTATTATTTGAAGATTTAAATTGATTATGGTGTAGTTATAATACCTTTTTGAAAATTTTACTTGATTAGTTTTGAATAGTAATCGAAAACGAATGGTTGAAATCATATTTTGATTTAGTTATTGATCACATTTAAAACGTTTGGATTATATTTTTAAATCAATTCCTATTTGATAAATTTGGGAAAATGATTAATTTTAAAGGATCCATTTAATCAAATATTTATACATAGGGGTAGTGTTAGTTTACGGATCATGTTTTGGTATCAGTCCGGTTAGTATATTAGATGAGCTTTTGATTGCATTTTTATATCAATTTTTAGTTGGTTTCATTCAATTTGTGCAAACATTTAGGCTTGTTGATCTTCCATTTGTAGTGTGTAGTTGTTGGGAGTATAGGGTTTTTAAAAAAAATAGGAAACCATGTACCGAGAGGGAATAATGGATCTCTCTTGATTTCACTTGTAGGGTGATTAAGGTTTGAAATTGAATCACGTCAAAGTTAGCATTGGTCATAGCGTTTTGTGAGTGTCAATGATGTAGGGGCATCACCAAAGGAACTTCAAGAATGGAAATGATTCTTCAATCATGGTTGTGTGGGCCAAGTTAGGTGTGTTAGGGTGTGTTGAAATCATGAGAAAGAGTCTTGGGTGAGTCTAGCTTTCAAAATTTCAAAATTTGTATTTTCCCCCCATTTTCAAATTCAAACTTTTAAGCATGTAAAAGTGAAAGTTGTGGATTGTCAATGGGGTAAAAGGAAGTTTTTTTAGTTTAAAGTGTGTGTATATTTTTAAACATGTTGTTAATAGGTTGTAAGGGTTAATTTTGAGTCAATAAATGATATAAAATATGTAATATGCCTATTGTTCTATGTATGGGTATCTTGAGTCATGAAGAGTTAGTTAGGGTTTTTCAAAATGTAAAATAGGATAGGAGAATTCATTGGTAGTGTGTGAGGAGTAGGATTCATTATAATTTCTCATGAAGAAATTTGAAAGAAGAGAAGGATTGAATAATGTAAGAATATTTTAAGAATGAAAACTATGTTTTTCATGTTGAAGATTGTTTTTAGTGAAATTGTTCTTCATAGGAGTGAATAAAAAGGATCCTTTATATGAAATTTGTACAAGTTTTTGTTTGAATATCATTCATAGGATTTTATTACTCATTTTTCTATCATTAAAAATATCATTGGAGTTTAAAGCTTTGTTTATAAGTCTTGTTTGTGAAAACACAAAGAAACTAGGTCTCAGAATCGCTCTCCTTCCACGCTTTGATCAAGTTTAGGATTACTTATTCCTGAAATTAGTGTGTGTGATACATGAAATCATCAAGAATATTTTATTTTATTAGTGTCTCAAGAAACAATAAAAAAATTTCGTCAAAAAAAAGGTCTTAGATTCTCCAACTTGAGGACTGAGGGCTTTAAATACCTTGTTCCAACATTCATGCAAGTTAGTTCTTGATTGTTATTGAAGTTATCCTCATTATTATCCATTATTGTTAGAACATGATTGTAAAGGAGGTAAAAAAAAGTTATTGGTTAAATATTAGGGATTGGAGATAATTTAATTGCATGTTAGTAAATTTTGAAGCTTATGAGGTTATACATAATCCCTCACTAGGGTTTATCCCAATGGTGGAAATTGATGCCTTAACACTTCATTCCAAAGCATGGGATCTCATAAAAATTCCTAAGGTTTATTTAAAGGAATAATTTGAATATTTTAAGGATTAATAATCCATCCTTTGTTTGTAGTACATAATAGTTTGCTTGAAGATGGGACTTTACATTATGAGACCTAATTAGAAGGACAAAATTGCTAGAAAATGGGGGTTTTGTTTGGTTGTTGTTCATGAAAATTTTTACGATGATGAATCTTGAAAATGGTACTAGAAAATTCCTATAGTTTGATATGAAACATCCTAGAACAAAATTTATGCCTTAGAAATAATGATAGCGAGGCTATAATGAGAGTAACCAGTCATCGGAAAAAGATAGTGGAAAGAGTTGTTATCCTAGGATTGGGTCAAAAGGTTTTGCATACACCATAAGAGGCTAAATAGATGCTCGGAAAAATATTCAAATTTTATAGAAACCTCATAATTTTTCTAAACTCTAACTCACCAAGAGCATAGATCTCAAGAAGAATTTGAAGGAAAAATTGGTAAAGAAGAAGTCATTTGAGTGTTTCTTTTGTATTGATCATCTTAAGGGGTGATTTGACATTGAATTAGGCTAGTGAAGTAGGGGATGGTGAAAGTGCGGGCCAATAAGGCTAAACAATCCAAAATTAGCTTATTCTCAACCAAGTTCTCTTAAAAGCCTAAGATTTGACAAAAATAAGTTTTTTGTTAAACCCTAGATATTGGAGAGTTATGTATAGTAAATAACACTAAATCACAAATTCAACACAAGAAATAAGCTAAAGAAATATGAAACACTAGGTGTAATAGAGGTAACAGAAGACATGTTTGATTTTGCAGTTGATCTCAAAGTATTCTGGAATGGAAGAATGATGAACAGGAGGAGAAGGCTGTCTCAACTAGGGCACCTATACTCTTTCAAGGGCACCCAAGTACCAAAGTCTTCTTACGGGCACATGTGTTTGTGAAAACAATTAGAAATTCAATCTTTTCTGTTGGAAGGTGATCGCTAACCTTCGTATTCGGTCATTTGTATGTCACATAATGATCTTAGATTTCTCTTGTAACCTTCAAATAAAAAGATTTCCTATAAAACCCCAAAACATGTCAAATTATAAAAATAAAAGATGAAAATGGGGAGTTGGACTCACCTTGGTGGTCACCCGATAGAGTGAACTTATGATCAAGCACCGCACTACATCTCATACTCCATGTAGTTCTTATGTGTGTGTAGAATTCATGCCCTAGGAAGGTCTTGTGCAAAATGCACATGTTAGTGAGCAATAGTTAGATGTAGCAATGTAGATAGATGTGTGGATGGAAAAATGAACTTACCCTCATATGTGCATATGTAAAAATGCAGTCCCTTGTCCCTTGAATGAAGCTAGTTGAATGCTTTTATGGTATTAGAATGCCTTTGGATGCAACCTTAGGTGATGATAATAGATGCTTAGATCTTGGTCCTTTATTATGATCACATAGCTTTATATTTATATGATTCCCTTGGTTGAATTTTGTAATTGAAAACTAAAAAGATGACCTTAAGAAAATAAAATTCCCAAAAGATAAAAGAGGCCCAAAGAGGTGAGAAAGATACAAAGAGGTTGGGGGCACCTAGTCATTGGCATCTTTGTTTGGACGATGATGTCTAGAGTCAAGAAAGATAAAGAAGTGAAGTCTAGACTGGGTTGTAAGGTATAGAAGGAAAAATAGACAATGAGAAACACGAGAAAAAGGTGAAATATAGTTGTTAATTAGTAGTTTTATTGCTTAGGAATCATATGAATAGTGGTAAGTTATTTGGACCTAGAAATGTACCTAAGTGTGTGATTTATCATACATTTGCCCCCACTTTATGTTGTTGAGTGAATACTCGATAACATAAAGTAGATAAGAGATGTGTACCTGATACCCATGTAGATTGATGGATAAAATGTGCCAAAGAGACAAGAAAAAATGTGGAGTGATAAAAATGAAGCGGGAATCTAAGGAAGAGGAAGTGACCCCAAGGGTGAATCAGTATGTGTCACACCATGTTGTACCTATTATTGTTGCTTGTGTTTGATATGGGGCTACTTCTTATTGTGTATTAAGGATGAAACTACAAAATAAGATTGAAAGAGTAGACAAAGTCATGTGTTATGAAAAATCTATAATAAAAAAACATGTAAAAGTATGTAAAAATGTGAAAAATTAGTAAAAGGAATGTGTGCACCTGATCTGTGATGAGTGAAAAGGATAGAAAGTGTCCTAAACTATTGTAGAAGAACCAATTTTTCAGGCGATCTCATGCCAAGAGAGAGTTTTTTTGGGAGATATCACTCCAAGAATGATTTTTTTGGGCGATCTCACACCAAGAGTGATTTATTCGGGTGATCTCACACCAAAAATGAGTTTTTAGTGATCTCATGCCAAGTACAAGTTTTGTTGGTGATCTCACACCATGAAAAAGAGTGTTGGGGAGAAAGGTCTAGTGTTATTCTCTATCCCTAATTGCTTCTTGAATTTATAAACCACTGAAAATGGTTTGATCCTTCTTTCTTCCATGTTTGATCTAAGTAGAAAAAGGATATAGAATGCATTCTAGTTGCTAAAGGATTGTGCATCTATTGTGAAGACTACAATGTGAACCGCTGAAAATTGTGTTGATCCGAGAAACCCGATTAGAATCGCCTTTGGTAATAGGCTCCCAAGAAAGGTTAGGAGTGCCCAAGAACTTGTTTCTATATCTCGGGTGTTGATTTATGTGCTTAACCGATGACCCTCATAATGTGGACAATTCTATGGCTCAGTAACTATGTGTAATTCTTGACTTGTGGTGGCTCGCTCTAAGATGTTGTATGGGGTGACTAATTCACCTAATGTATGCCCCCTCATTTATGGTGCATCCAATGTCTCTAGGAGGATGTGTCCTAAAGGAGAGGACTAGATACTTATCTAAAACTAATACCCTAAATGGGGACGAATTGTGCTTGGTAAAAACCAAAGCATATGCAAACAAGTAGCCAAATATGTGTTAGTGCAATCAAGAAAAATATGCATATAGAAGACAATGTGTAATATAGCAAGTAAGAAGACAATGTAGACCATGAAAGGTAGGTTTCAAACATGAGACATTACTCATAATGTCGCAAGACAATCAGATCAAGCATCCAAAAGCATACAAGCAATGAACAAGAAAGACATAGGGCATAGCTCGCAAAAATGGCGATATGATAGAAGATAATGGAAAATCATATCATGCAAAGTATCAAAAACCATGGTTGTAAGTAGTTCTGCAAAGTAAATGTTGCATGTGAAGCACCTGTTAGCATGTTAAAAATATTTTTTTAAAAAGTATTTCAATATGTGTATATATCGATATATATCGATAGAGTAGTATGCTAGTAAGAATAGGAAGTAGTATAAAATGAAACAACAACACCCGTATCATGTAAGAAAATAGATGCCCCCAGGATCCTCAAAGTGAAACTGGTAAGAGGTACTGAAGCCAAGCATCCATGTTGCATGTAAATTTATATGTAAAGTATGCATTCACAACTAGAGAACAAGTGAATACACATGTGTATATAGAAAAGATAATGACATACAAAGTATTTGTCTAGCATGTGAAACAAAGTGTGCATGTAACTAGTATAAGCAAGAAAGAATAGATGCAACCAAGATATGCAATATGATGTGAATGAGTGAGATGGAATGATATGCAACGTGAGTGTGATAGGTGTAGAATTCCCCTCATAATTTATGTGTATGAATATGTATGATATGAGGTTCATTTATAAAATACCGCTTTCGACAATTAAGAATGAACCATTGAACAAGAGTGTGTCATTGAGATATGGTTTGAATTGTGCACTTGATAGATAGATCAATGGATCATAGAGCATAAAGAGTGTGAATGTGGTGAGGTTCATTTCAGATTTATACCCTCAATCATCAAGTATAAACCGTGCAACTAAAGTGCATCATAGGGTAGTATGATGTGTGAGAATTGAATGCTAGAAAGATGTTTCGAGAAATGTGAAGTGTGAATTATGAGGTTCATGGATGTAGTGCGCCTTCAACACCAATTGTGAACTGTAGCATAATATTTTTTCATATGGTAATGATGATACAAGTTGTGTGTATCAATGTATGCAAGATGAATGAGACAGAATAGATATGAAGCACGAAGCACAAAAGTAGAAATGCGAGACACCTGATAATGCTAAGGTGGGGGAAGTAAGAATGATGCCCCCCAAGTGTATGATGTGAAGAAAATCAAGTAACATCATCTAAGAGATCATCGTTGTCATGGTCAAGTCCAAATAGAAATGCGTCGAGACGTGGAAAGAAATAGTATGTGGTTGATCATATAAGGATCCATTGCAATGTAAATTGTGCATGCCCATTGTATATTTGTCATCACTAAAAGGTGGTAGTGGACAACCATGTGCATACCAATGACAAACATTTTTTTATAGATGAGAAATGGATCATTTCAAATAAAAACATAGCTGAAAGGCATGGGAAATGTGATGTTAATATGATTAGGATTTAAAGTGCCTCTAATGTATTTAAGCCAAGATTGTCCAAGAGTAAGTGGAGAAGTACGAGACATGCGTGCAACAAATACTGATAAATGGAATACGTGGAGGCCATAAGTAGAAATAATGCAAACATATCCATGATAGAGATGAGGAAAATTAGGTAGAAGGAGGATATCATCGAGTGTAAATCCTACCCAAGATAAACCATCATGCGTGCAAACATTATAAGAACTAGTAGGATCAAATGGAATGTGTGGACAATAATAATTATTCATGAAAAGAGTGCATGTGAAAGGAGGAAGCACAATTGTAGGTTCCTCATGATAATATGAGGAAGGTGGTATGACAAAATTTGAATGGATAGACCCCGATAAAATACAATAGCATTAGTAGAAGCGGGGGTTTTTTTAATTGATATTCACCAGGGCCAATAGTAATGAAAGTATTGTTAACGTATGACTCATATATCCTTATAGGAGTAAAATTAAGACTGCACAATTTGTCATCAGTAAGCTCAATGGTATCGATATTGTCATCAGAATCATCAATCTTGGTATTGTCATGTTGGATAACAGTATCAAGGATATTGGTAGGAAGTGAGCTAGATGCAAGAGCGAGAGGATTCTCAATGAACAAAGTGGTGGTGTTTATTAGAGTAGACATGGTGGGTGAAATGATATCAGTACTATGAGTGGAAATGGATGGGATGCTTGTAGAGGTGGAAGAAGGTTGTGAAGTACTAGACTGACCAATATCATATGTACTAATATTTTTGTATGGAATAGGATGCGATGGAGGAATAGGAATAACATTAATGGGGTTTATGCAACATAACTTGAATGAATTAGGGTTGAAAGAAATTTTATGTTCATAGCCATCATGTAATAATTTAACGTAGTGATGAACAGTAGATGGGACAACATGCATTGCGTGAGTCTAGGGTCTACCCAAAGAAGATATTAAACTAAAACAAGGCATCAATAACAAAGAATATTGTAGTAATAATCGTAGGCCTGACTAGTATAGGTAACATGATAGTGCCTAGGCATGTGTGAGTGGTGTATTCATAGCCATGAATGAGAGTGGAATTTCTAGTAATTAGTTTATTAGTATTGATGATTTTCCATAAAATGGAGTGATCACATAGATTAATGGTGGATCCATTATCATTGAGTACACACTTGATACAAATGGTTCCAAAGGATGTGATTAGAAAATGCGCAGATGGATTATCAACAACATATGGGATTATGTCTTAGTCACTAAAAGATATTGCACATGGTATATTTTTGATAGACTTGAGGGATAATGTGAAAATGTGAAGCATGAGGATCATACAGATGGCATGAACATCGATCAAGTTTCAATCCGAATCATGACGAGATATCATGGAGGAGCGAGCATCAACCATAACATGCATGAAAGGATTCAACAAAGGGATCAAAACCATATCAATCCATCTCATAGATCTGAATGAAAAGGTGGTGTACATATAAAGGGTGTTGTGTAACCCCAATATTGTAATCATGACCTCTCAAGTGGAGAAGGGAAGTTACATTCCCGAATGGAAAGTAACTCCCTATGACACATATGACACACTGACATGTAAAGCAATCTCATGATGACCCTAAATGACACCTAGACATATGACCTCACCTAAGTGAGATGACCTGCCATGTGGTATGGAAAATGACTCACACCAACAACCCCCTTCATCATAACTTAGGATGAGGCAATAATTTAAAAATGATAAATTGTTCCCAAACTAAATCCCAATGAGATACACATGCACAAAAAGGGTCTCAAATAGTGAAGGAAAACCTAGTGGGAAAAATATCCACCATAAGAGATGAAAACACACTCTCTAATCTAATAAATATTCCAAAGATGGGTCCCAACCACTAAGGATCCTGATAAGGTACCCATGTACAAAAGGGAAATCTAACTAAAAGAAGAAGAAGAGAGGAGAAGAGGGAGACAAGAAGAATGCAGAAGATGTCATGGATGGATATGAACTTTACAACTCTAGGAAGTCTCCTAGAAGAGTGTCGGTGATGATATCCTCTACCTCTAGAATAAATAAGATCCACCCACACCAAAATATATGCATGCCCTTAGGAAGGACAAAATTGGAGTGTTAGAAATCCACCCACTCCGTAAAGGAAACCGAATGTAGCAACACAAAGAAATCTAAGTCTGTTCCATGGAAATGTGACATAGGTCTAGCAATGGAGTTTCAAGGAATAAAAGGCAATGACATGTGTGTAGAAGTGTCGAGTGAGAAATAGGAACATCTAATGAAAGGATTCCCGAGTGAAGAAAAGGTAATGCAAAAACCTTGAAAAATAGAAAGAGGATCCACAATCAAGGGTGGATACATGATGGTCTCCTGAAAAGTGGAAGTGATAAGAGTCCCGAAAGGGCACTCCCAACAAAGAAGATAATGGACTCCTCCAAAACACTTGTAGAAGGGTGAGGAACATGTACTACATCACAAGTGGATACTACAAAATACGATCAATGTCTATTAGATACTAATCCCAATGAGGGGGCTAAACAAACATAAGAGTTATGTTGAACAAGTATAAATCATCACATGAAGGGAGAGGATCGGAAAGGGCCTCACACACTAGAAGTGGAAAGGAGGCTAGTGCAATGACTGTATAAGGCTAAGAATGAGACTGCTCGATATTTGATGAGAAGTGGGGAGTGGGGACATAATCTAAAATAGTGAGAGAATGAGGGAGGATTCCTCGGTGGTACTCCCGGAATTAAAAATAGAAGCACAATCCTCATGATCGAAGTAGAATCAAGTGATTTTGTGTCAACGGAACTATAATCACATGAATCATAAGAGTAGATAATTGTATTAATAATAATAACAATAATAGTATGTGAAGGGACTCCAAACAGGATTGAAATATTCTCTAGATGCGCAAAGTGGGGAGGATTTGAGTTTTATACATGAATGCAGAGAGGTCTCATGACATGAAACATCAAGTGGTCAACAACATAGTCATATGTGTCAAGAAATTCCTCAAGATGAGTGGAACCAGTGGGTGTCAGAACTGGCCTGAGCAAGACTTGTTTAAGACCCTCGTAGGTGAAGTAGCCTTCCATAATTACATGTCATGATGTTTATTTCTATCTCACAAGATGAAGTGGTAGAGGCTGTAAGGAGATCCTATGATGCTCAATTATGGAAAGAGAATCCTCCATGATGTGAAATCTAAAGAAAGAAGTGCAAGGTGCAAAAGAAGAAGCGGTGTAAGAATGCAAGGCATCGACTCATCAATAATGTGTCTTCAAGAAATATGACACCCGAGAAGAGCAATGATAAACCCCTTGTTTTTGGCACTTTATAAGTAGTGTGTGATTACAATAAGGTGCGTTCATGTGATGTTAGAAATTTGACCACTCACCTTGTAGTAGGTGATGAGTCGACCGAGATTGAGGCCATAATGAATTCCTCGTCAAAAATAGAGGAACATCATGCAATCAAACACAAAATGTGAAAGCAATACAAGGGTAAACTAATCAAAGTAAGAGAAGGCATCTCATATCTCAAAAGAGAGGGATCTCTTGTTGCAAGGTTGTGTTGGACGTAATCACTAACTATAGGAGAAGAGGAGCACTACAATGCAACAAGCTAAAAAAAGGCCCAAAAATCCCGATAACCCTATACAAGGAGCCCAAAAAAAAGCATCCCCTTATTACAATGAATTTTTATTATTTTTCCCCTAATACTACTTATACAATGTTGAAAAGGTAGAAAAAATGCAAAAAAAATGAGGGAAGAAAGAGGTCATGGGCCCAAAAGGAGCGAGATGGATCGAGTAGCTTGGTGAGCTTCTTGGCAAGTTGGGTGAGCTCAATGGGTGGAGGTGGGAAAGTTGACTCGGCTGAGTTGACTCAAGATTCAAGATTGTGGTCACACTAAGATGTGTACCAAGGAAGAGGTGAGATGGGTGAGATGGTATGGTGTGGTGAGGTTTGTGCTAAGAGATGCAAGCTCATCGTAGTGCTTGGCGAGATGACTCGGGTGCGGTGAGTGAGCTACATGAATGTGGGCATGACGAGGTAAGAAGTGAATTGAGTCCACCAATTTGAACCAAATTCCATGCAGAGGGAATCCCAAGGATAGCACTAAGAAGTTGCCGAAACAGTAGTGCAATGAGTCAAGCCTAGATGCCTAAGTTAGGTTGCCAATGTAGGAGGATGAATTAGTGATTTTGGGAAGATTGTGGAATGAGTTAAGGGTGAGAAAAAATGGTGATTAAGTGCGAGTTGAGGTCACAAGCTGACATGTCTTTACCGAGGAAGGAGAGTGATGTGGAGGCTGGTATGGGTCAATGTTGATGTGGAGGCCACGTGTCTTGGAGATGTAGGGTTTGCATGTCCAGAGAGACTTAAGTGTCTAGGTAATGGGAAAACCGTTGGGTGAGATTCCCAATTTAGTGGCTCATGTGTTATATGGAATGATGCAATGTCGTGTCATGGTGGTGGTTGTCAATGTTTCAAGCAAGCCACTAGGTGCCGAGGGAAGTCAAATAGTGTAAGGGCAGATGAGATGCTCAAGCATCTAGAGGGTGGTAGGGCCACTAGAGCATGAAAAGGTGAGCATATGGGGAGCACAATGAGGAGAATAAAAACATAGCAAATAACTAAAAGCAACAGGACAATAGGAAAATTAAGAAAGAACATGGGGAAGTAGATACCGAGGGTAAGCTTGCAATTTAGGGTAGAAAAATCCAATGCGGGCCGAGCCATAAATAAATAATAGTAATGGACATCGAGAACACAAAGGGAACTTGAACTAGGGAGGTCCAAGTTGAAAAGGAAGGTCATAAACATAGTCGAGGTCAGCTCCGAGCAGGGATCCATAAAACTAGTGGAGACCAATACACCGAACAACTATGCATGAGAAGGATGAGAATTCAATGAAGAGAAGGCTGCAAGTTTAGAGGATGAGAAACATACCGATTCAAGTGGTAGAGTGAGCAATGAGCTAGGGCCAAGTTGGGTCAAAAGATCACCACACCACTATAAACTCGGGATAACCAACACTTTCACAAATCAGATTTGAAACTGTAAGAAAATCCAAAACTACAACTCGAGACCGTAGAACACCTTCAAAGATGCATGTAAGACCGATAAACCCACAAACACCCGCAAAATGAACTAGAAATCGTGAACAATATTTAAGCCCGTAAACAATACAAGTAGAGCACTAACGAAATAACCATTACAACATGATGCTCATGAAACCCAAAAACACGAATGGAGAGCTAGAGATAAATAGTATACATTGAGTAAAATCCCATAACATATTCTCTAATAACATGAGGGAGAATACGAAAAATGTGAAGAATGAGGATCATGAGGGATGGTATGAACATCGACCGAGTTATAATCCATCGGCGTGATGAGACTTCATGGAGGAGTGAGCATCAACCATAACATGAATGCAAGGATTCAAAAAGGGCTCAAAAATATCAATCCATATCATAGATCTGAATGAAGGGCGGTGTATATATAGAGGGTGTTGTGTGACCCCAATGCTATAATCATGACCTCTTAAGTGGAGAAGGGGAGTTACATTCCCATAATGGAAAACAACTCCATATGATATATATGGCGCAATGATGCATAAGGGAGTCACATGATGACCCTAAATGACACCTAAACCTATGACCTCACCTAAGTGATATGACCTGCCATGTGGCATGGAAAATTCCTCACACCAACAAGACTGAATGACTAGTGTGAAGGCCACTAGTGAATTATTGCTTTCAATATGGATAGAGAAAAGGGTGACCTCTAATATATGGTGATAATCAAAGCGTATTGTGCAATACTTCATAAAGAGATATTTCAGTTGGTGTATTCTTAAGTTTTTAATGATGTCATAACCATTAGAAGTGGTGGTAGGAGCTGCAAAAGTGAGATCTGGTGGGATTGTAGACACCTAAAATCGGTATCTCTACCCCTTGTTCATCTGCGTGCATATACTTATTATAATTCATCCCCTTTTATTTAAATTACCACTTAATTATATTATCACCTTTAAATTCCCATCTAAGTACCATTAATTAATTAATCAATCAATTAATATCTTACCTTTCCCTAATAAACCTTCTAATTAGGATGTTTTTATCCTACACATAAATCCCCTTGCTTTTCTAGCTTTCTTCCTATCTATTTTTATGCCCTAACTACCCATGATTTATCCCCAAGCAAGCTAATCCTACACAATACTTTAAAGAACCCTTCCAACTCTTAAAAACACAAAATCATGCCAAAAACACAAAAATATTGCCCATTGGGGAAAATTTCCCGTAGTCAGCAACGAACCATCCCAGTCACTATCGACCCTATAAAACCAAGTTTAATCCTTCCAAAAAAACATCAATAAGTCATTAGATGCATGCAAATTTTGGATCTCTCTTGTGCCTACGAATTCTGCAATAGTTACATACCTCCCCAACTCCTTTTAATGAACTTACATCACTCACATTCATCCTTCATGATCTTATCAATGTTTTGTATTTCTTTAATCATATTTTTATCATATTGTCATTGTTTTTCTTACTTCTAACATTTTATAGGTTTATATCTATCTCTGCAACACTCGAGCTTATTTAGTAACCATTTTATCTAGCCTCTCTACTTAGAGGTTGTATTTTTCATCCATTTACCTTCAGCCTTGTCTAGCTCTAATACAGTCATCATCGACCCACCATGGTTGTCATCAACTAGGATCCTGATTCTCAATCTACCCTCATCCATCTCTATTTTTCTACTACTTTCTCTAGTTTCTACTTCCTCATACCCCCTCTACAGGTTGAATCTAACATCTTTAGACCTCTGTAGCTTCCATATTGCACTCAGATCTTGCATGGTTTGCATATTTCTCTTACATTCCATATCCTTCTACCTAGGTCGTCCGTCCAACTTTCTTGTGCATAGTTTGGTTTGCCGTCGACCCGCACTGTAACCTTTAATTTACGCTTCTCTTAATTGAATCGCTTTTAATCAATTTCTTAGATTTAATATACTTTTGTTTTTGCATGTTATATATTGTTCTTGCTTTATTTCACTCTTTCTAAACAAACGAGGGTTGACATCCATGAAAGGAAGCTAACCACTTCTTGAGCCAATAATTCTTGGGTAGCCCCACATAACTCTATCTAACTAATCATGTTTTAGTATATCATATTTGCAGGTCATCGATACAACAAGGATTCATCATAACTTTTTCCCATTTATCCATCACATCATGCTTATGAGGTACTATAAACCCTCCATGTTATGAGTTGCTAGTTTCTTTCAGTAGCTAGTTCATTGATTTGATTAGGAATGAAGAAACTTTGACAATATGGATAGAAATAGTTGGAACCATAGGAGGATGAGTGTGGTGAGTGGTGACTACATTTATAATTATATCATCCCTAGGTGTAATAAAGTGAGGATGATGTTGAGTACCAACTTTCATAAAATTAACATCAGTAGTAACCATGTCAAAAACCTTAGTTGGGGTGAAAGAAGGATAACAAGATTGATCCATGACTTGAGATCAAGATAAATTTTAATACATGCTCAGAAGGTAGGGCTTGAATTTTAGGGTTCACCAAATGATTTAACAAAACTATGTTTTTGTAAACCTTATATATTGCATATTCATGTAAATTAAATAAAATGCTAAAGCACACATTTAACACAAACAATAACTTAAAGAACTACGAAACCCTAGGGTGTAAGAGAGGGAATAGAAGACTTGTCTCATTTTGTAATTGATTTTGAATTATTTTGTACTCAAAGAATGATGAACAAGAGGAGTAGATTGTCACGACTATGAGTGATAAATTTTGTAATTGTCGGATGTGTCGACTAGGGCACTGGATCAAGTTAGGTTAGGGTGCCTAGGCACGAGAGTCAACTTTTGGGCACCTATGTATGTGAAAATGGATAGAACTTAAATCTTTTAGTATCGAATGTGGTCACTAACATTCTCTATTGGTTTCCTTTATGTCGTATAATGATCATATAATTCTCCTATAACCCGCAAAGAGAAAGATAACCCGCAAAACTTGAAAAAACATCAAATCCTAAAAATAAAAGATGTAAATGAGGATTCGGAATGACCTCGGAGGTCACTCCGACAGAGTGAATTCATGACCAAGTGATGCACTACATCTCAGACTCCATGTACTTATTGTGTGTGTGTGTGTAGAAATTGTGCCCTAGGAAGCTCTTGTGCAAGATGCACTGATAGATAGAGATAGCTAGATGTAGCAATGTAAATAGATGTGTGGATGGAAAAATGAACTTCCCCTCTTATGCGTGTATGTAGAAAATGAAGCACATTGTCCCCCGAATGAAGCTATATGAATTCTTTGATGTTCTTAGAATGCCTTTGGATGCAACCTTAAGTGATTATAATAGATGCTTAGAGCTTGGTCATTTATTATGATCACATAGCTTTGTATTTATATGATTCCCTTAGTTGAATTTTGTAATTGACAACTAAAATTCTGACCCATAAAAACAACATTCCCAAAAGATAGAAGATGACCAAAATATGTGAGCAAGATATAATGAGGTTAGGGTGCCTAGAGGGGATGAGGGAACCCAGTGCGTTGGCATTTTGGTGGCCGGTGTCCAGAGTCAAGAAACATAAATTAGTGAAGTCCAAACTGGGTTGTAAGGTGTAGAAGGCTAAATAGAAATAAGAAATGCAAACAAAATGCCAAAGATACCTCACATCAATTATTAGTTTTCTCACTAAGGAATCATAGGAATAGCAGTATGTGATTAGGAATTAGAAATGTACCCAAGTGCATGATTTATTGTCTACATCCTATAAGGGAATTTTAGTAAAAGTGGAGGTATTTGGAGTGTGCATTTTTTTTTGTCATTGTGGTGCTATAACAACTTAGAATTGAAATTTTATACAAGGTACAATGGTTGTTGAAAACATGTAAAGGGAAAAGGACAATTTTCTTGCATTTTTGAGCCATTCTAAGGTTATAAGACAAGATCCTATGATAGAGCATACGGGAGGTTGAAGTATTTTGTTATTCTTATCTTTTTATTGACATTGTATGCATGTAGGCCATACATCAATAAACCATATTGTGAAGCTTTCCTTTCTAGTGTAATAATTTTATTTGTTTTTAATCATGTCCTTTGATTATGAGCAAGTGAAAAGACCACTTTCCATTTTGAGATATGGAGAATGGAATTAGGACATTGTTAAGGGAATTAGACAGTTTTTACACTCATTTTAATTGGGTACTAATTGGTTGATTCAGTTGATTTTATATTCACAACTTTTTCCTAAGCATTGCAAGATGTAATCTTTAAGTTGTTTAAAATTTAACAATTTTTAATATTTTCTCAACAGATGTAATTTTCTTAGTGTTAAATGAAGGTAAAATTATTCTAACATTTTCTTGTCTATGAGAAAATGGCTATTTACACTATTTTTGTTTGATATCCATGTTTGATTGGATAACCTTTGTGTGGCTTTGTTGGAAGAAAATATGCCTTGTTTAGGCATTGTTTCAACACTATTTGAAAACATGAGGTTTCATCACTACCTCGTTATACATGAGGTTTTTATGGTGTATCCTTCTATTCAAGTTGTTGAACCGGGAAGAGGGATCAACCCTTGATTTGGTAAAACTGATTTCTTGGATAGTTTTTAATTGCATTGTTATGGTATTGATTAGCATGCTTTTTATGCCTTCACTTTTATGGGATTCATGTTGATTGATAAGGATTTTTTAACCCATGTTTGAAGTGTGTTGAAGGTAGATGAAAGTAATGGTGTCACTGTAGGGAAGAGCCAAGTGATAGGTTTATCATGCTTGGATTTCCTTCTCACATTTATGGTTGAAAATTTCCATTATGATCTTGATAGTAGTTTATGCATGTCCAGGGGCATGTTCAGTATGTCTAATTTTGGATACTTGCATTTTAAATGTATTTGTTGTTGTTTGTGTGCAAATGTATGGATGCTTATAAGACCCATTTGGGCACCGTTTGTAATTATAATTAATATACAAACTTATTGTATCCACATGTGATATTTGCACATGTTTTAAGTCCCTTATTTTTGGGAATTTATTTGTAACTATCACATGTGGTTATAATTAGGGTGTACATTTATTACACTAACAAACTGGTTTGTAGTTGCACCTGTGATCTTTTGCAGTGATTGATAGTTTCACCTATTTGGAATGTGACATTTGTATAGGAAGTTTGGTTCTATCCCTAATTTCAAATTGGATAGATATTTTACCTTCACCGACAGTTTCATGGATTCAGTTGACTCTTTCCTGTTTGTATGTGTCTTGTGTAGTCTATTACATAACTAGTTTAATTTTGTAATATTTTGCTTTGTGATTTTCCTAGTATCACAGGCTCGAGTTGGACACTTACTAATAAATCATTTTTTATCTATTTTACACTGATATAATTGGGATATATTATATGGGTGCATTGATTTGACAATTTCACTAGGTAAATTGGATAACTTGGTGTATGGGATTGGGTTGTCTATTTCATCTTGATCTATTTTGCATGAGATTGTGCATTATAGTTATTGGTCATATCACAGGGATTTAGTTTGACACTTGTTGAGAAGTGTTTTGTTGTCTATGCGAGAATAATCAATTTCTAGTGATGGCATCTAGTATTTTACAGTGATATTTTGTCGCAATTGACAATTTCATAGGTTTAGTGGACACGTACCTATCATTTTCATTTGTTCTTCTATTTCATATTGATCTGAAAATACATTACTTGTAATTTCATAGGATCAATAGACACTTGCCTATGTTTGGAATTTAATCATCTATTTCATATTGATCAATTTCAGTGATATTTTATAGAGTTGATAGTTTTGAATGGTCAGTGGACACCCTCATATCATTATCATTTAGTCATCATTTCATACTAATCTAATTTTGGCATGTTCAGTATTGGAAGAATCACAAGGATTCAATTAGACAATCTCCCATGTTTAGAATTATTTTTTTATTTCATATTAATCCATTTACATGATAATAATTTCAATATTATGCAAACATTAACCACCATGCTATATTCTAGTTTTTGGATGTTGGTGTAATGCAGAGAACCGTTTAGTAAATTCAGGTGGGTGTCAGGAATTCTGGGATCAAAAGGTTCTTATTGGGGAGGTGTGATCTAGAGGACATTCTTGGTGGTCATAAGATTCCTAATTCTCTCTAAAACATTATAGTGTGGAATATCCCATTGTGAGCTTTCCAATAGTATGTGGATTACGGAAAATTAAAATTCAATGTAAAAGTTATCACACACTAAAATTCTTGCCTAACTAGTAAAATTAAACACGTAAGCCCAAGATGATGTGGACACATGCAAAATCACCAAGTGGACTAATCAGTTTGTGAAAAGTGGCTGAATGGTGAAAAATAATTTTTGGGTGGTTTGATTTTCTCCTCTGGTATTTGACACACATGTTTGGACAAATGGGTCCTTCTTGTTTTTGGTTGGGATCCATCAACCATGTTTGACATACTCTTTTTGAGGATGGGTTCCTTTTCCTCCTATTATTCGTATTATCTTCGAGACAACTTATTATTTATATGCCATATTTTCCATCCCACTATGCATGTGGGACTAATTTACCACATTTTATTAAACTATACATTACCTTGCTAAATACACCGCCATGTGGCATACACACCTTTCCAAACTACCAACACACCTTTCCCAACACATTCAATAGTCAATCCTTAAGCACTCTACACAAGCCTATGCACATTGTATATTTTCCATAGTGCACTATGATTCCCAACAAAAATGGATATTGAGCCAATAAACTTATGAGAGTGCCTCCCATTTAAAAAAACTTATCACTATCGAATGCACCAATGTGGGATAAAATAAGGAAGTTCAATGCACATATGGTGGTAAAATTACCAAAGGATATTTGAACCCCTGGTCTTATGAAAAATGATAAGGTTCCTAACTAACCCACCACTTGATTGGAAACGCTATAAAAGGATCGTTGTGATGTTTGAAGCGTATTCTTTGGAAGATTGTGTATAGTCCTTAAGTAAAAGATATTTGTATTTGGATATTTTTCCCACTTAGAGGCATTTAGGATTTCTTTATAACTAGATAAATGTTAAGAATTCTGAGATGATCATTCTTAAATTTTAGCTTTTGTTTGATGTCATTTTGGAAAAAAATTCAACTATTTTTAACGTAGAACATGGGGAAATGGATCATGCAAGTACTATGGGAACATGGAGGACATTTCAAATTGAGTTCATAGTCATTTAAAGGTGTGTTAAGCATATTTTTCTAGGTGATAGGGTCCATCAACATTTGTACTTGAAAATTTGATTTTTAATGGATCGATTGTGTTTTAACAAACCCGAGACATAACTTGATCAACGAGTGAACTTCGTTATCAATTTTGGTGTTTGTGTTCAGTTTTGCATCTATTTAATCTAATTATTTATAGATTTAATTCAGATTTTAATTACTTATGGTGCAATTATAACAATTTTTACAACACTTATTTGAAAATCATATTCACTTAGTTTTCAAGTGCAACTGAAAATGAATGGTTTGAAATCATATTTCGATTCAATTATTGATCACATTTAAAACATTTGGATCAGAATTTTTAATCAATTCCTATTTGATAAATTCAGAAAATTATTGTTTTTAAAGGATCCATTTATTGAACTATTGATACATGGGGAAAGTGTTATTTTACAAATCAATATGGAAACAAGGTACACAAATAAGACCACGTGAACAAATACCAATTCCAAGGCCATCGGTCATTGAGCTATCAGATAGCTATAATGAGTTATAATAAAGAGGGAAATTGTTGTGTTACAGAGAGATTATTTCTTGTATTGTTGTGTAGACCATGTGGAGACGTTTGGATGACAAGAATGTAGAGAGAGATGGATTGAGACAACATCTACAACAGAGAGGATGATGGAGAGAGATCAGATTTCCATACAATTATGACATGTTACAATTGAGTGACATTTCATGTACCACATGGAGGACGAAGGGAGTATGAGTGATGTGATGTAGGATGATATTAATGCATCACAGAAGGAAGGCTATTACCGAGCCTTATATGAGGCGGTAGTTCCTGAGGGCTAGAGATCCCTAGAGTATAGTCATAAGGTAGGCATCCATTCCACCATATCATAGAGGTTGTCTAGATCAATGCAGATACCACCACCGAGAGGTGGTAATGATAGACCAAGAAATCCTAGTGTAGGAGAGAGTCATCCATGACTCATTATTTGATGATATAGTGTATATTTTTGTATATGCCTCATGATGAAGGAACATTTTTGTATATTGATTCCCTTAATGGCATATTGATATGTATATGATAGTTTTAGATATGGTGTACATAGACATTTATTTATGTATATGATTTTGTGTGGTTGACATGATATATGGACATTTAATATTGCATAGATTATGGTGAGTTTTTTTATTTCTATTTAATGTAGTTGTAGAGATGATTACATGATGGTATATATTAGAGTAGATGATGATTGTGATTTGATTTATTATGGATGTATGATGATTACATGCTTGTGGATTACCTTGCATGTAGCTTACCTTTTATTCATGATGTATGATGATTGTGTTGATTCTAATTTATTATTACACATTTAGAATTAACACCATGATTAAAAAAACACACAAAAGAGACTGCAAAACAATGACAAGATTGCAAAACAACCCCTATGCATACAGTAATACAGACACACCAAGATTATATACAAACCAAGATGCTAACAAAATTACTTACACTAAGTTAACATATAACACAACAATGCAACACAACTATTAATAACAATATTTAACTATCTCCCTAATGTGTTCCATAGTGAAGAATAAGCAGATATGTGAATTCCCCGTGTAATGATATCTGCGAAGGGATTGGATCGGACCAAAGACCTGGAGTACCTACTCCTCATGACACTCTTATTGGATCCCATTGAATTTTAATTTGAAAATGGATTGGGTCATTTTTCCAGGCAAGGATACATGCGAGGAAAAAATTGAAAACCAAATTTTCCCCAAGTGAGGATACATGCAAAGGGTTGATTGATGGTCTTTCCCATAAGAAATGATACATGTCAAGGGTAAGAGAAGTAATAATCGTAGGATGATTTCGAACAATCATTAGGATTGTAGTCAAAAAATAATATTATAAAATGTGTTAACATTTGTTTGATAATTTTTGTAGCATTTGCATGTTTTTTGTATTTTGACATTTTTTTATTTTTAGGATTTTGACAATTTTATATTGTTTTGGGATTTTGGATTTTCTATATTTTTGGATTTTTGTTTTATATGATTTTTTGAATTATATGTGCGCCAACAAAAAGGAAAGGTTTCCTTAAACCGTATTAAGCATGGCACAAATGAATAATCCCAATGAATACCAAAGGATGAAATATAATGGAAGTGGGTGAACATGATTGGCGAGCATGATATTCACATCCTAACTAGGAGGAGCACATGATGCAAGGTGTTTTGGGACGAAGGAGTAAGTAGTACATAATGAAGGGATAATACAAGTGGTTATGTTGATATGCCCCCATCATTAGGGATAATATTAGAGGATTTAGGAGTAGAACTTCTTCAAATGAATGAAATTCATGGGATAGTTGAGCTCTTTTCCATCTCCAGATGATAGTATATATGCTTCAAATCTAAAATTAACAGATTACAATGTAGGGTCCCAATCAATTAAATTTAAACTTGCCTTGTTTTTCACGTTATTTTATAGTGTTCTTCTGATTCTCATTAAGAACAAAGTTTCCAATATCAAACTATTTTGGTTTAATTCATTTATTATAGTTATATCCGAGTTGATTATGATATATTTTTAGGTGAACCAAAGCACACACGTGGCTCTCACTAGGAGATATAATTCTATAAGACACATTTGATATTAATCTTCTTCATGAATTAGGTGTTATAATTATACACAAAGGGAAGGGAGCTTAACTTCTATGGGTAATATGGCTTTAGAACCATATACGAGGGAGAAGAGAGTGGCTCTGGTTGGAGTGTGAAATGAGGTTTGATAAGCCCAGAGGGAAGGATATAGTTGTGTGTACCAATTTCAACCATGTTTATAGATCATCTTTTCCAATATTGATTTTATCCTTTTATTGGAAGCTTTGGATTAGCCATTGCATTTCAGATAATATGGAGTTTCCCATTGAAGGTGGATATGGAATTTTTAGCTAACTCCTTAACATTATTATTTTTTGAAAGATGTACCATTGTTTATAGTAAGAGATAGGTCCCAAAGTAGAAAATGATGTGGTTAAATATAAATTTGGAAATATTTAACCCTCTGACATAGGTGAGAGGCATGGACTCTATCCACTTGGTGAAATATTTAGTGGCGGTGATGATGAAGGTGCGACCATCATAGGATGCATGATTTATTTTTCCTACTAAGTCAAGCCCCCATCTAGAAAAAGTTTAGGGTGAAGTGATAGGTTGAAAGGATTATGAGGGTGCATGAATAAGATTACTATGTTGCATTTGACATGCTTGGAATTTATTGAAAAGGTACATGCATATTATTCCATAGTTGGGCCAATAGTAACCCATGTGCAATATATTTTTAGATAATACCATGCCACTCATGTGTGCGCCACAAATTCTTGCATGAACTTTTACTAGAGTCTTATTAGCTTCATCGTGATTGAGACATATTAAGAGAGTCCCATCATAGCCTCTTATGTACAAGGTGTCAAGGAGGATATTATAGCGTGAACTATGTTATGATAAGGCTCATTTATTATGGGCATTCATGTGTGGGGATAGGTTTTATCTTAGATGAAGGTATAAATGTCTTGATACCAAGGGTTCTCAGGACCAAAAATTTCACACACCATGATGGACTCCGAGATCATATAAAGGGACTAAAATATGTTTAATGAAAAATTTGATATGTGTTTGATTTATATCAAATTCAAGAAAGGATGTGATATTTTCCATGGCGTCTATTGCTTTTTTCTGTGCATGAGGAACTTGTTCAAATGTAATAAGTTGAAATTACCCTTTGAGACTATCAACCATGCATTTATAAGGAATAATTTTATCATCCTTTACCTGATATTCTCCATTTATTTTCTTGATTATCAAAAGAGAATCTCCAAAAACTATTAGCTCTTTAATATGTTAAGATATTGCAAATCCTAAACCCCTATGAGGGCTTCATACTCTATGATTTTTTAGTGCATGGGAAACCAATGCGGTAATAATTGGGTAAACCATTTCCATCCAAAGGTAAGTAGCACAATGTCAGCTCACGACTCCATGCGTGTTGTGAGAACCATTAAAAAAAGGTCCTTAAGGAAGGGACTACATCAACATATAATAGATCTTCATCTAAGAACTCAAATGAAGTACTTCAAAGCCCGATATTGGTGTTGTGACCAGTTGATCTCTGCTAGAGATTTCCCTTTTATGGATTTTTGATTGATAAATTCTATGTCAAAATCACTTAGGATTACAATCCAGCTATACATTCAATCTAGTTAAGACAAGTCTAGAGAGTAGATATTTTAAAGGATCTACCTTAGCAATAAGATTTGTTGTATGATTAAGTAAGTAGTGTCGCAAAGTTTTGAAAAGTGAATGATATAGCTAATCAAAAAATTTCCTAATAATATTAGAATATTATATATTCATAAGGGTTATACTAAGGTAGTATATTGTTTGTTCCTACCCTTTTTCATTGTGTGTGACCAATTAATGCCCCTATGGAGTGTTTTGTAACTGATGTATGTAGTAGCATAGGATTTTCCTAGATAGGAAACATTAGCAATGACGGACTTGATAGGTATTATTTCAACTTAGTGAAATAATCTTGGCATTGTTGTGTCCATTTGAACTAGACATATTTCTTGAGAATATGATTAAAGTGATGACATTTATCTATGATATGAGAGATAAAATGTCAAATAGACTAAAATTTTCCTTAGATTCCTCGTACCTGACGAAGATTATGTGGGGAGGAATATCCATGATTACTTTAATTTTTGGGGGTCAACTTCAATCCCCCTCTTGAGAAAATGAATCCTAGGAGCTTTCTTGAAATGACACCAAAGACACATTTCTTAGGGTTAAGGTGAACCTTATACTCCTATAATCATTCAATATACACATGCATAAGATGAATGGATGATCAAATTTGATTTTGGATTTAGTAATAATTTCATTAACATAGTCCTCCATGATGTCATGAAGTAGATCATGGAAAATGATAGTCATTGCACATTGAAAAAAATTTCCCCTATGTTCTTAAGGCCAAAACACATGACCTTATAATAAAATGTACCCCAGGGTGTTGTGAATGTTTTCTTATGTTGGTCCTCTTCTTCAATTTTAATATGATTATAACTTAAAAATACATCCATTAGAGATAACATTTTGAGGCTAGTTGTAGAAATCAACTATCATGTTTATGTCTAGGCAAGGTGAAATCATCCTTCAGACAAAGCCTTGTTGATATCCTCGAAAGTATATACAGATCCATATTTTAGGTTTCTTCTTTGCGATAGGAACCATGTTAGATATCCACTCACATTAATATATAGATCTGATGAAGCTAGCTTTGAGATTAACTTATCAAGTTCTACGTTAACTAACAATGTAACCTTAGGATGCATTTTCCTCAATTTTTGTTTTACAGGTTTTACGTCTGGGTGAACCACAAGATTGTGCATGACAAGAGAAGGATCTAATCCTAGAATTTCCTTGTATGAACATGTAAAAGACATCCTAAAACTCAAAAGAGTGTCATGAATACCTCTATTTATGATTCAAACAAGCTTACACCAAGTTATAACAATTTGGGGTTATCACTTGATTTTGATGTTGATTATGATGGTCTCCTCTACCAACATTTTTGATGTGTTATTATCTTGAAAAGATGTGGTAGGTTTATGTAATTCATCTGTTGATCCAGAATTGATTCTCCTCTCTCTAGTGCCTCATAAAGGGTTTTTCACTAGGAGATGCATCCTTTTACTTTTTCTTGTTTTTCTCTTTCTTGTTTTTTTTTTCTCAAATAGTGCCTCGGTGAGGTTTTCACTATAAGAGATTGTATTTTTCTTTTTTTTATTTTTATTTTTTTTATTTTGATGGACTAGATCACTCGAATTCCTTACAAAAGTAAGTTGAAGCATCAAGTTCTATATCAAACCCTTTTTGTGATCCGATAGGGAATAAGGTCCCGATTCCTAAGAAACTCCTCATTACCTCATTGTTTTGAAAGAGATCCATGTCATGTTATTTTTTGGTCCTAATGGATAATATATTGGTATGCAATAACAAAGATGAGAGTACAAGATGGATAGGTTTTTGAGGAAGAGGTTGGTTTCAACGAATTCTTCAAAAAGGCTATGTGTGGAACTTGTCTCAACTTCGGAGTCAGAGTCCTCTTCACTAGTCATTATTTTGAATATTACAGCCTCTTTTCAAATGTTTCATAACCTAGACCATGGTGGTATATATTTTCTTCATATAAAATGGGATTTAAGATGACCTTTTATGTGGACCAAGTCCTATCTTCCTTCCATTTCATTTTTTTCATCATTTTATGAGCCTTGTTGTAATTTGTGGATTCGTAGCAATTATCCATCTCATCCTCGTATAACCAAGATCCATCATAGCCATGAATTTTTTCATCCTATAAGTATCTATATTGTCTCTAAATATTTTTCCAAGATATTAAATGGAGTTTCTTTTAGATGGAGTGTATTGGTCCTTTCATAGAATCGTGCATGAGAGACAATGGTAGCTTATCGACATGAAAATAATTCTCAATATTATATACACCAAAACCTTTATGAGGAAAATTGAGTTCAAGTGGTGATTTGGATGTATATGGTTGAGATTGGAAAATTATATTAGGATCTCATGATTGTCATCTCATATTGGTATAACATGCAAAGACGACAAATCTATTATAAAATAGACAATAATTTACATGGTTATACCTACCTTCTATGAGCTTACAGTATTTGAGAGGATTAACATCCATGAGTAGGTTAAAAAATTATCATAGGGGAACTTGATACATTGGTGGAAATTGTAAGGTATAACTTGCATTGCATCTAGATCCATGGCTAACCTAGAAGGATATTATATGAGGTTTGGACATTGACAACATGACGTAGAGTATCCAGCTCACGCAGGCCAACTTATATGGATAAGGTGATGGTTCCAGAGGATTTTCTCTCAATGTTTTCATAACCATAGATGGTTATGATATTATCTTCCAAGTTCTTTTTAGTATTCCCAAGACATCTTAACATCTTCATAGAGAAGATATTCAAAGTAGCTCCATTGTCAATAAGAACTCATTTGATCTTATGATCAGTAATGTAGGATTTAATGTACAACAAGTTATTATTCTGAAGATTGGGATTTAGGAGGTCTTGAGGACCGAATGATAATATAAGGCTACTCAATGAACTATGGTAAATGAGTTCTGAAAAAGTATTATATGTTGAGATTATCGGAAATCGTGCCTCATGGAGAGTGCAAAGTAATAATATCTTGGAAGGTAGGTGATGATTTTAATAACTCCATGAGGGAGATATGTGTGGGTGTCATCACTAGTTGCTTGACTAAATCATAAGGAGTAGACAAATATTTATCTGTGGTTATAGGTTTTGGATTATTTGGAGCCGTAGGATTTGACGTTTGAGGCTCATTTGAAATGGATGATTACTTTTTGTGGGCACCCAAAACTTATTTTTCACATGGTCATTGCATATTTAGGAGCTTAGAATTTGATGGTGGAAATGGAATTGGGTATTTCTTAAAAAATGATATGATCAAGTTAAATTTGAAATTATTTGAGGATTGGCCTTTTTACTAAGCTTTGACATTTATACCTTGCTTGGGAAATGATTTGATAACACCTTTAAATTATCATTGGGAATTTTATTAGGTGATGGTATTCAACCTCAATGTCTCCTCTATCAATAATATCTTGAAAATAGTGGTGAATATCCATGCATCGATCAATCAGGGTTGGTCATCAATGAGATGAAAATTACAATACTAACCGGCTTTATACCAAGATGGTTTGGTTCTCCTTATGTGAAAGGTTTTGTAATGGGGTAAGTGACCATATTGGAACTCACCAGTTATTGTAAGATGCTTGAAAGGATCTCTTCCAACATACTTGCAATTTTTCTTCACTTATTATCAATGAGGGGAAGATTATTTACTTGGCACCATGATGGCTTGTTTTGATTTATATTGTTTTACTTGATTATTTTGAACATTGTGTATATTATGCAGTTATCAATTACACCATCATTAACAACATTTTAATTTTGATTGATAAACTTGGGTTTGTCATGTGAATGATTTTTGTTATTATTGTTGGTGTGGTCCTTGGAAGGAATTTTAATAAGCCCTTTTGCAATAAGATCCTTTTCTATTTAGGTTCCCTTATCAATGACTTCTTCAAAATTTGTGAGACAATGCATTTGCATTTGAAATGATAATTCATTATTTAGGTTAGGTATGAAGATACTAACCAACTATTTTTCTAGAATTGAGCAAGGAAATCGACTTGCGATCCCTCACCATCATTGTAAGAACTGTAAAAGTTTTCATTTGTTCATTTCTTGGTATTGCACAAGTCCATCATTGTAATCTCTAAATCAATATTAAAGGAGAATTGTTTAACAAAATTCTTAGATAAGTCAACAAAGGTTGTGATTAAACCTTTCAGAGATGCAAGAACTAATCTAGGGCTTGTCCTCCTAATCTTTTCAAAAATAGCTACAAAATATATACATCATTATACCTCCTAACAAGCCATAAATAATTCTTTGACATGTTCACGAGGGTCATATTTTCCTTTATACTTGTCAAATTTTGGAACTTTGAAATATTTAGGAAAAGGTAAGCGCAAAATGTCATGATCGAATGGATAAGGGCACATCTCCTTGAAGATATTTTTTTTTTTTTTTTTTACATTCAAGATGGAATCTTAATGTTTTCCATTCCTTTGTGAATGTTCAATTGGTTTGTGGAATATTTAAAACATTGTCAAGTTTTTTTCATTATTTCTATTTCATTTTTAGTCTTCTTATTTTTAATTTGTGGCATCGTGACCCTTGAGGCCATTAAAGCTAATTGTTTATCCATCTCATTGATTTGATCTATTAATTCTTGATTTGACTTGGTCATGGAAGCACTAGACTTCCCTTTGTTATCATCATTTTTTTACTTTATCCGGCCTCATTACTCATATTAGATTTGGGTTGGCTTTGTAGATTCCCTAAATTCTTGTTGTCAAAATATGAAGGAAAATTTTCTCCCATTTCAAGGAGATAGAGAAGAAATTGATCTTTATTTTTCTGTAAAATTCCCTCAAGGTTTGTTGTTGTTCTATACATGCATCATTTTGTTGTTTCTCTTCTTCTTCCTCATCGGAACTAATGTGTAAAGGATTTTTATCCTTTCTTTGGAAGGGTTCATAATTTATTTTTCTTGTTCCCACCATTTTGTATTAAAAAAGGGTAACATGGAAACTTGTTTTTTGTGCTGCTATATTTGAAATTGAATGCAAATATATAAAGGGTAGTGATCAAATAGATGTGCTTAACATTTGGAAAAGTGAATTCCAAAATATAAGACTAGGAAATTGAATTGATTGATCAAGTTATAGCGATGAAAAATAATGTGCTTAGATTTGTGACAAAGTGAATGTAAAAAATAAAAGACTTAGAGATGAAAGTACTTTCTCAAAATTCAACAAAGTGAATGTTAAAATGAGAGGCTTAGGGATGTGAAAATGGATTGCTTAAATTTCAACAAAGTGAATGTTGAAAATAAGAGGTTTAGAAATGAAAAAGGATTACTCAAATGTCAACAAAGTGAATGTTGAAATAAGAGATTTAACAATGAAGATCAATTGTCCAAATCTCAAAAAAGTGAATGTTAAGTGAGAAACAAAGGTTGATTACTCAAATCTTAACAAAGTTAATGTTTATAGAAGACACTTCGTAAATAATATTGATTACTCAAATCTTAACAAATTGAATTCTAAGATAGAAGAGTTTAGAAAATAAGATTGATTACTCAACTCTTAACAAAGTGAATGCTAAGATAGAAGAGTTTAGAAAATAATATTTATTACTCAACTCTTAAAAAAGTGAATACTAAGATAAAATAATTTAGAAATTAGGGTGACTAAAGTTTAACAAATTGAATGTTAAACTATTAGACTTAGAATAGGAAAGTACTTAGAGTTTAACAACATGAATGTTAAACTAGAAGACTTAGGAAAATGATAGGGAAATTGCTTAGAGTCTAACAAAGTGAATGTTAGACTAAAAGACTTAAAGACTGAAATGGTGATTGTGCTTGACCTTGATAAAGTGAATACCAAAGGTTGAGACTCAAATTGAAATGAATGTGCTTAAGTTAGGATGTGGGTATCCAAAACTCAAGACTTATACTTTGATAGGAACTTGAAAGATATGCTTAAACTTCATAAAAAGGAATCCAAAGATTAAGACAAAAGTTTGGATGAAATCAATTTGAAATGGATGTCAAAAAGAAAATGGATTTGGAGAAAGGGATTAAGATTGATGGTGTATGATAAGAGTGTGGAACACAAACTTAATAACACATAATGTAGACAAAAATAACGTTGTTAAGGAAGGTCTCTAAAATTAAATTTGGCTTAGTCAAGTGGGGCTTCCTATAAAAGAGATCTCTCCCTAAATGCCAAGAATTATCTCGAGCAAGCATGGTAACTATTTCTAGTCACCAAATTTACTTTACCACTTTGATTTAGTAAGATGGATTTTACCATTCTTAAAGGATCAAACCAGGCCACCACTAATGGATAATTTTTTCTCTAATTTCTCACATGTATACTAATCAGTAGGTGGGGTCCCTTTTCATTGGCGCATTCTATCAAATTGCTAACTACTTTGGGGTTCCTGTGGTACTCCTCACAATGATTTTCTGGACCTCGCCATGAAATTCCCACAATTACAAAACATTGGAGAATAAACCCGTCTCTAAAAATTGTAATTAAAAAGTGTTTTATAAAGTTTAATAAGAATGTGTGATAAATTTTGTTTGATTCCACTAGTAAGGAAACCTATAGTTAGTATTTTTAACTCAAAGATAATATTTGTAGAGATGTTCCTATAAAAAAAAATTAGTAGTTTTCATGAGGTAAAATCATGATAGAAAACACAAAAGGAAAACTCATTGTTTCTAATTTTCAAGATCACCTAGAAGGGTGCGAGAAAAGAGCATACATGGTGGTTCAAAGCTTAGACTAAATGAAATTTAAAATCAATTTATACACCTAATATGATTAAATTTTAAACCTTAAAAGAAAATTATTGACAATAGTACTCAAAAATAGATTAGAAAGAATTTTACTTAGTGGAAAATACATAAACTATGAAAAAATAGACAGAGCACGCTAGCCCATGCACTAGGTTTTTCTAGTGTAATTGAATATGGTAGTGTGTGAGCTAGCATGCAAGCACATTAATTAGAACATAAGAATGTGTAGATAATATTTTAGTGTATCACTAGTGCATAGAAGACTATGCTTTTTTACGTGAAATAAATTTTTAGTGTGACGTTAGTGTGTAGAAGACTATGCTAGCACATGGAAGACATTGAGGAAAACAAATAGTTAGAATTAGGTGCATGTAATTATATAAAGACACATGCACAATGACATTAGTGCGTGTATATGCACTCTAGCACGATGCGAATCACATGCAACACTAGTGCACACAACCTCAAAGTGCATAGAATGGATGAAATATGTCATAGACTTGTTTTTTTATTTTTCCTTCTCTAATGCACCTAAAAGCCTAAAATTTAAGCACTAGGCTTAAAAAAATACATAAGGAAAATGTAGAAATAACAAGGTTACCAAAATTTAATCTAAAAATTATAGAAGAAGCATGGGTGTCCCACTGGCATGCTAAGAATGTATACAAGGAAAAACTCAAGAAAATGAAAGACAAGCAAACAAAATATTGTAAACCTTTCTCCAAGATCTTCTTACAACCTCAAGATGAGATAGCTGAAGTGTTTTAAACACTTGTAGGATCTCAAGATGGTTTGGTTGTGGATGCTCCAAGTTTTCTTCCAAATGGAGGAGGAATGTTACGAGCAAGTTGGTGATCAAATGGAAAACATTTCGATATGTAATTTTCAATGGAAAAAGAGAAGAGGTTTGTTGTAATTGCTTAAAGCTTCCAATAGATTTCCAAGAATTGCAAGAGATTTTAAGAGGATTGTAAGAGATTAAGAGATTTCTTGTGAAGGATATAACTTGTTATTTATAATGGAAGGAGAGGATATGGAGTGGATCAAGTTTTTAATGAGATCATGAATGCATTTTCCTAAAATAGCCATTGGATTTGGTTATGGAAGCTTGAATGGATTGAGTATCCATTAAGAGGAATTGAATTTTTTTGGGTATAATTTTTTATTTGAGAAGGTGGTTATACGTGCATTATTATTACTTCCACCTTTGTAGGATTCTAGAAGTGTAGTGGAGTGAGGTAGTTTGACTTGAGTGACTAGGATAGTTAAAGTGGAGTGTGAGTAGATAAATAAATTTATTTATATTTAAATAACTAATTAAAATATCTAAGGTATGTGAGTGGGTAATTAACTATTTAATTAAATAATGAGATGGTGTGGGCTTTAGCGGGTGTGAAAGATCACACATGTGAGAAATATCATCCTAACTATGGCCATAATAACTCCCATGATTCTCGAACAGGTGGTTGGGTTCTTAAAAACCGGGACAGACATAAGGAAAGTAATGATTCAAATGAGGGTTTCGAGCAGAAAAATTATAGGAGTAGCAGGAGAAGGAGATGGGAGGTGCCTCGTGCCAACTAGAGCCTTGTAGTGATCCAGCTTGGAAGAACAATGAGGAGATATGGAACCTCCTTCAAAAGGGAGGCATTTCCAACTTCATAGAGTGCATTCAGGGGCACGACCAAAATATTTCGGTTCATTTCGCAATGGACTGGAAGGATAGAAAGGTGGAGTATGGTGGTCACCGAGTAATTATAAATGAAGAATTGATAGCTGAGGCAATAGGCCTCAAGTTGGAGGGATATCATTTTTTCAACAAAAGGATCGATAAGACTGTCGAGGCAAAGAAATTCTCTGACGATGGTGAGGAGCTTGAATTTGTAACTACGGGTGTTAGGGTAAGCTCTATCCCCAAGCCTTTTGATGAGGTTACAAAAATGATGGTTAGGTACATTTCTTTAGAAGGATGCTACATAACAGTCCCTGTCAAGCACCTGGTCTTTCTTAACCACTTTAGAAGACAATTTGCAGTCTAGCTTCCCGCATTACTTGCTAAATTCCCTTGAGCACTCCATTTTAGAATTCTAGAAGCACTCTCATGCCATTCCTCTTCACCAAGGCCTTATTTTTCTAGCTTCATAAGCTCTGTGTCTCTAAGTTCCCGACTTCCCACCCTCTCCCAGCGATCCACACATCCCTACCATCACTGCTCCCACTTCCATCCTGAACACCTCTTCCAAACCCAAGACTAAGAACCCAAAACTTCCCAAAATTGACATCCCTCACTCTGCCTGGGTTCTTAGAAGCACTAAAGAGCTAGAAGTTGTGCATAATCTACTACATATTAGTAATGTTGGCTAGGATATGGCCTTGCAACAAGAGGGGAATAATATTCCTCACAGGTTGGATTCTTTGGAAAATGAGATGATGAAGTTAAAGAAGGACCTGTAGCACATTGCCAAACAGAAGGGAAAAAGAAAGGTTGATGATGAAACTGATAATGGGAATGATCAGATTGCAGACATCTACAAGAAATTGAACTCTTTGGACAATATATTGGGGAGAGCCAAAGACAGGCACGACCATACCATGGCTATCTTCAATTCTATTAGGGACTTTTTGGAGTGGCATGTTTGCAGCATTTCCATGCTTAGTGGGGTCCCTGAAACTATCTGGGGGACTGACAAGGAGAGAAGTCAGACCATATCAAATTTGAATGCAAGTGACCCCACACACATCACCACTTTGGTGTTGTTCACTTCGCTACAAACAATCAAATCTAGGATTGACAGAGCTTCCAAGAAATAATCTCCCTCAAGCTAGAGGTCTTTGTTCTAGACGCTACTATATTTTGGTCTTTTCATTATTTTTCTATTGTTGTCTTGTTGTAGTTTCTCTGTTTCGCTTTCTACTAGTAACTATCTTTTGGTTACTGTTGGGCATAATGCTTTATCTGGATTTTTATCCTCTTTTTGTCCCTCTATAGCTCTATTTGGTTGTTGAGCCCTTATTGTAACATGGTATAGTCCCTTCAAAACTATTTACCAATAATAAAAAAACTATTTAATTAAATAAATATTTAATTAAATTAGCCAAATGATGTAGGATTGTAGTTTAAGCATGAAAATAATTAACTAAATGAATTTTAAAGGGATGTGGGTAAATTCTAGTGAGATGTGAGAGGGTAGTGGTCTAGAATGTATTTTAGAATTGATTTCGGCATATTGTGCAAAGGATGTAGATAATTAGGAATGGCTAGAAATAGGTACATATTTTTAGGGTGTCCACAGAGTCTTCCTCCCTTGCTCTTATTTTTTTTTCTCTCCTTATAAGCATAATAAGGGATGAATATTTCTTCAAAAGTAACCAGTCCCAAGGTGCATATTTATCTCTAACTTACTTATGTACTCACCATATATTTCTTACAATCCTAACTACAATTCATTGATAATTCTTCTTCATTTTGGATGAATTTGACTATTTTATCATCATTGTCTAAAAATTTCTATCTCACCTCATTATGTGGAATGGATGGTGTAACCACCATTTTAATATGTTACTTATTACCTTGGATGAGGTCCTTAGGTGGATAAAATTGTGAACCTACATCCACCATCTAAGTTGTTTCTACGTTTAACTTCCTTAGCACTAATTATAGGTTGATGACATCAAAATTTTCCATGAGATCCCACACTCTATGCCTATAAGCTTATAATAGATTGTTTTTGGTATCACACCTTCCTCTCACTTGATGGGTAACTAGATCGGTGTCCCCAAACACTTACAATGCTTTTATTTCCCTTCTACCTGACAATATTAATCCACAAATCAAATACTCTTACTCCACCAAATTATTGGAGCATGAAAATTACAATCTATAGGTGAAGAATAATTTATTACCCATTGGAGAAACCAAATCCACACCAACCCCATCTCAATTCCTTTTCCTTGAACCATCAAAGAAAAATATCCACAAACCTGAAGTGTCATCTTCTTCTTTATGTGGTATAGGGAAAAAATGATCTTTCTCATAGATAAAATAAGTACCAAAAATAATTTCCTCAATTATTTCATAAGAATCAAAATCATAATGTTATTTATCCTATTCATCTAATAAAATATGAAGTATAAAAAATGATGCGATGTTTGATATATTAACACTAATTCATTTTATTTATCTTCTTAAATTATGTAATTTGAACTAATGGGAAAAGGGTCATAGGACTCGACATAATAAGATGAAATTGGCTCAGCTCTAATGGTACAAGATTTACCATCGGAGGGAAAATAAATGAGGTATATCAATAACTAATATATCTTGAGTGATGGTTTAACTAGGAAAAGAATGAAGGATTAACTCAATATTTCTTATGACTCCTAGTATTTTGACTAGTGTGCCATCAAGTTATAAAAATACTTTAGAATTTGGATTATACTCAATGCCTAAAATGTCTACTATTTTCTTAGGCATCACATAAGTACTTACACCTAAATCTATAATGCAATCATATACTAGGTACCTTGTCCCACAATCAATGATATATAGAATGGTGGTGGCTTCTTTAATTTACTTGTTTATCCTTAGGTTGGCATGGGATAACTAAAAAAATTGGATTTTGCATAGTTGGATCAAATGGTGGAAACTATTTCAAAGCATTGTGTAAGAGATTCCTCCGGGAGGGAATAGACAATACACCCTACATTGTCATGTTAAAATTTGTCTTCTTAATTTTCTCTACAATGTTCAAGCAGATACTGTGAAATTATGGATAGAAATACTTGATGATTCTTTTCTTTCTTAATTAATAAGTGGAAATGATGTTCTTAGATGAGATTCAATTTATTTTACGGGGCATAGTTGCAAGATAATTCTCTTTGTTTTCCCATAATCGATTTTTCTAGATATTTTTTTCTTTGAGGGGAATGCTATATTATATTGGAGGATATATAGAAACACTTAGAGATTCTATCTAGTCTTTAGAGGATCTTTGAGGATGAGAAGCAAGTCAAGGGGAAAGGAGAGGCCTAACCCTCTTCTTCCCAAGAGAAAGGAGGATCGTGGCCCAGAGGCACGAGACAAGTCCATAAAAACACAACCAAAAACCATGCCCAACAAAACCACGCCCATCCTACCCCTACTATCGTATCTCCCTCTCAAGAATCAAAGGATAGGGGAGAGAGTCAAGGCCAATTTCTAGGACCCACCCTACTTTCTCCCAATTATTTATTCTTTGATCTTGTATTATATCCGACATGGAGTTGTGTTGTTCTCAAGCTATCAACAATTTTATTGACCACACAAAACTCATTTGGGATGTAAAACATGAAGTTGGAATCTAGGGCATCTTCTTACACCATCTCCACATTGGGATTTGTCATTTCCACCAATGGTTCTTGTTAATTAAAATCATTTTACACCATGAGGATTTGAACTTGTACACTCGTAATGTAAAACAAGGGATTTACTTGTAACATCAGCTGAAATTTGTTGTCCATGAAGAACTGATTTAAAAAAATGATTTAATGCTAAACCCTAGATATTTTAGAGTCACGTATGATAAGTAAGCAATAAATCATAGATCTAATGCAAGCACTAAACTAATAAAAATTAAAACCCTAAGTGCAAGAGAGGGAATAAGATACTTAGGTTATTTTGTACTTGATCCAGAGGTATGTTGAGCTAGAAAATTGATGAAATAGAAGGGTATACTATTGCAACCAAACCAAAAAAATTGTGGAACTTCCGGAGCAAGTCGGACCTCAACTAGGGTAGGGGTTCCTAGGAGAAAGATACATCTCATTAGAACCTATGACTATGAAAATGGTTAGAATCTAATTTTTCTTATGTTGCACCAATGTCACTAACCTTCTATGTTGATCACATGTATATCACATTATGTCCACAGAATTTTCCTCAGTAACTTGCAAAACAAATGATCTCCTGCAAAACCCCAAAACACATCAAATCCTAAAAATAAAAAGATACAAATGGTGAGTCGAAATGGCCCCAAAGAGTCACTTGATAGAGTGGACTTATGACTGATCATTGCACTACATCTCTAACTCCATATAATGATTGTGTGTGTGCAAGAATGATGCTCTAGGAAGCTCCTATGAAAGATACACTTGATAGCGGGAAATGGCTAGATGTAGAAATGTAGATAGTCATGTGGATTCCAAAATGAACTTCCCCTCCTATACATGTATGTAGAAAATGTAGTCCCTTGTCCCTTGAAAGAAATCTAGATGATGTGTGGATTCCAAAATGAACTTCCCTCCTATACATGTATGTAGAAAATGTAGTCCCTTGTCCCTTGAATGAAATCTAGATGAATGCCATGATGCTCTTAGATTCTGTTGGATGTAACATTAGGTGATGATAACATATTCTTAGATCTTGGTCCCTTATTATGAACATATAGCTTTGTATTTATATGATTCCTTTTTTTTAATTTTGTAATTAAAAATGAAAGGGAAACCCATAAGAAAATAAGATGCCCAAAATATAAAAGAGGCAAAAAGATGCAAGTAAGATACAAAGAGGTCGGTGGTGCCTAGAGGGGGGACGAGGGCATGTCGACACTAAAATTTTCCTTCGTAATTTCTATTTCATTAATGTATGTATTAGGAATAGGATGTTGTTAAGTATAATTAGTAGTAGCATCCGATAGAAGATAACGGCACTGCCATTATGACGCCACCAATAATGTATAGTACGGTAATAGTCAAAAGTATAATAGGAATGTTGTGGTAAAAAGTAAATATTTGTCGTAAGTGGTCCAGTAATGTTAAAATGTCAAAGTTGGGGTAAGTAGAGAAGTAGGGTCTACATGATTAGGAATTAGAAATATTATATTGGTAATAAGGACAAGGAGTGAGGTCATAAATATTTTGTGTATTTTATTTGTAAAAATTCTAAAAATTTGGAACCCATGTGAAATGATAAGGTTTATCTTATCTTAAAAGATAAGCTTACATGTACAGATAAGAGTTAAGGTATGGAATATGATTCGTCAGAGTGGATTTCTTATCCTATCTTAGAGATAAGATGGATAAGCCTGGAAGTTCTATAAATAAAGAGGCCACCCCCCTCATTTAGCATAGAAGGAAGTAGTGAGAAATATTGTATGAGTAAGTGTGTAAAGGAAGCCATCATTTTGAAGGTGTGTTAAAGAAGCCATTAAGAGGTGTAATTGTGAAGTTTCTCCCATAGTTATTATTAGAAGGCAAGTGAAGTCAGTAACACTTGAAGTACCTCATGGGTGAGATTGTAACAATTTCATGTTGATATTATAATTTACACTTATATTTCATATTTATCATCATTCCTTCTTATCATAGTCTATGGTATTCTTGTGTTATGTTTGTTGTTGTGTTTCCAAATTCCATCCACCAAACTAAAAGTTGTGCATTAGTAAATAATCATAGCACAAGGAGTTCCCGGTGGTAAATTATCATAGTGTCAGATTGGTGATGACAGCACTGGATGTTGGCATCCTAGGCCGGGTGTTGGTGTCCAAAGTTAAGAAAGATAAGTATGTGAAATACCGACTAGGCTGTGGGGGTGTACAAGACTATAAAGACAAAAAGAAAGAAGAGAAAGAGTCCAAATACATATGTAAATTACTAGTTTTCTCACTTAGGAATCATATGAATACTAATATGTGATTAGGACCTAGAAATGTACCCAAGTGCATGATTTAGTTTCTACATTTCCCCACTTCATGTTATTGAGTGAATACTAGATAACATAAAGTAGATAAGAGATGTGTACCTAATAACCATGTAGATTGATGGAGAAAGTGTACCAAGAGACAAGAAAAAGTGTGGATTGATAAAAATGAAGCGTGGAAGCTAATGAAGAGGAAGTGACCCTACGGGTGAAGTGTATGTGTTGTACCATGTTTGTACCTATTGTTATTGTCACTTGATGAAGGTTTGATTCTTTTTGTGTATTAAGGTTAGACATGTAAAACAAGAGTGAAAGAGTCTTCAAAGTCATGTGTTATGAAAAATCTGTAAAAATCATGTGAAAGTATGTAAAAATGTGAAAAGTTAGTAGAAGGAACTTATGCACCTGATCCGTGACAAGTGAAAAGGAAAGAAAGTTTCTGAATATGTTGTAGAAGAGAAATTTTTTTGGGGGATTGATGAAAGAACATCACTTCACTATGTAAATAAGTCTTGATTCATCATATTTTGGTTTGATGGGTGTGTTATTAGGTTCTAAGGGTTACTAGGAGTCATTTAGATGTGGTGGTTTGAGTCTAAGGTTTTCAAAATTTGAATATTTTGCTTTCCCTCCAAAAGTACAAAATGAGTTTTGGACAACATTTTTGGTTTATAATGGTTATTTTAATGGGATCTTGAAGCTTAAAATCTTTTAAAAGGATGGAGTGAGTGAAATTAAGTATCTTATGTCCTTATAGCATATAGAAAGCATGATATGAGCCAAGAATCCTAAGACTTGTTCTTTGATCTAAACAACTTATTGCTATAGATAAGGTCATTCATGTGACCAATGATTAAAGGGGGCGTATTTGGTTAGGTACAAGTGGGAAGGATATAGATTTGAAAAATGTAACTGATTGTCTCATTCCCATTTGAATGGAAACTAGGAAGAGCTTCAAGAAGGAAAGTACAATGTTTTGTATATATTTGTAAATATGTAAATGTGTGAATGTATTTGTGATGGTTGAATATTTATAAGGATCTTATGAAATTTTGATAAATATTTGTGTGATTGTCATTGTGAGTGTGGAATAGTGCATGCTAGAACAAACTGTGAGGCCTTGAGTAAATTGTGAAGTTTCAATAATCTTACAAACTATGAAAGGCTTATTGATGCATTTTTAATGATTCATAACTGATATTGTCCATTAAAGAATTTAACTATGTATTTTGGGTGATTCATAGATGATAGTATCTATTGAAGACTAAAAATTGATCTCATGAAAAGGAATTTCACCAAGTTTCGTGAGAAGACCCATTATAGACATATTGTAGGAAGGGTATTCTGACTGTAGAAAAGTATGTGGGGGTGTTTGAGAGTTATATGTTTATAAATTGTTTCTTATAACCTTGGAAATGTATGAATTGAAGCAAGGGACCTAATTTGTGTCTTGTTTTCAATAAGAGGATCTCTTAAATCTATGATAGAGGTATGAGAGTTAGATGAACTTATTGGTGTTTTATGAGTAATCTACATCTCCTTCTCTTTAAATTTATGAAGAAATAAGTTGGGAAAACCTCTAAGAAAGTTAATCTAAGAGAGGAATCTCTATTTGAGAGACAAACTTGTCGCAAACCTCTTTAATCAACCCGTAATAGGTTATTTAAAAGGAAAATGCAAACAAGTGTTGAAGTTTGAGGAATAAGTAATTGGAGTGATGTTGCATGTGGAGTAAAGAGGTTGTGGTTTAGGTATATATACTCTTATCAAACCTTTGAATAATGAAAATAATACTGTAGAAATCATCTTTGCACTTGAATGGAGAAGCACTCCATCTTTTCTCAAAAACTGTACAGTGATCTTCTTCAACAAACTTATAGCTAGGAAATAATTTGGAGATTACTAGTAAGGTAATAATGAAATTAATATGGAAAAATACCTCGGAGTGAAAATCTTGTCTTTGAATTTTTTTAAGAGAAATATATAGCTAAATTATCTCTCTCGAACTTTGTACCTAGCATAACTAAGGTTTCTATAGGAAAATCACAATATCTTTTGATTGCAGAATGAAAAAAGTTCTCCAGATTTTGAAATAATCTATGTCTATAGGTAGGATAAATATTGTGAAAGGTTTGAGATCATAAAAATCTTCCCTCTATGTGATTTCTTTGAAATTTGAAGCAAGCACACAAAAGACACAATACAATCCTAATAAGAAGGCCTCAATTAACAAAGGAGGTGTGATCTAGAGATAGAGTTAGAAAATGAGATTTCTAGGGAAGGTGAAAAGGATTAAGAGAAGCCCATAAATTCTCTCATTAGGTTTTGAAATCATCCATATCAAGAGTTGTAGGAAAATATTGATTGTAGAAGACCTAATTGAGGGTTTGAGAGCAAGAAAAGGAATGCATGTTTACAAGAGGAAGGTAAAGAGTTGTGAGATGAAATTTGGGGTACATTAGGAGTATGGTGAGGGGTTAAAGAATCAATCAAAATATTTTATTGGTTTTCCTAGAATCCTATATGCATAACTATTCCAATTGACATGGATTAAGGGCATAACCTAACACGTTTGAGTACATAAATGAAAAAATTTGTTATTTATCTTTTCAAGTCAAGATAATGGTTGATTTATCCCTTTTTAGAGTATGTGAACAAGATGAATGAGGGAGGAGGCATTGACTAAGACTTAAGAGCTCATTTGACATGTTTTGGAAAGGTGTATGCTTGAGTTAAGAAGGAATACTTGAGTATATAAGCAATTGAGATTTTCATTGGTAAGGATTTATTTTGAAGATGATTTTTGACATGAAATGAAGGATATGGGGATAGGGGATTGTGTATAACTAATCTATTTGTATTCATTGTGCTTGAATACATCATTTTGGTATCGAGCATGTAATATCAGTTGATAATTTTGTATGAAAGTTTTTTTAAGCTAACAAGTTGAATTTCAAGTGTTGATGAAGGATATGTAGGACAAGAACATGAAGATCCAAGGTGAGATTTATGAATTGGCTAATGAGAATGGTTATATAGTGCTAAATTTTCTCAACAAGATGAATGACGAGAAACTAAAAACAAGGATATCATAACTAAAGAAGAAAGGTTGAAGTAATATATGGAAGAAGGAAATGAGGAGCTATTGAAGGAGTTGTTGACTTTGATCAATCAAAGAAAGAAAGAAAAGGAAGAAAGAGAGAAGAAAAAAAGAAGAGAGATGGAGAGGAAAAGAGAGAAGTGGATGGAGGAAGAAATCAATGCACTTAAGAGAGATGTGGAACAAGTATCCATGTTGATGGAACAATGGATGGAATCCCAAAGCCAAGAAAGAGGGATTGTGATGACTAAAAGAGTCAAGTGGCCCATTAAGCTACTTATAGAGAGAAAAAAAGAGGATGCAATTGAGAAGGTGGATAAAAGAGGAAGAGAGAAGGATAAGAAGAATGAGAAGAGAAGAATTTAAGAGAGTTATCCTAAAAGAGGATAAGGAAAATGAGGAAGAAGAAGTTATAAAGATATTTTTGACATCTCTTAGAGAGAATGAAGAGGAGAAAAGTTTGAGTCAAGAAGAAGAAGAGCTCATTCATGGAGCTACTAGAAGGGGCTATATGGCCTCAATGTTTTCATTCTAACATTGCATCTTTATGTGTGAATGTAGGTGAATAGAGTAAAGATATGAATTCTTTGGAAAGTGTCTTGAAGAAGGACCTAGAAGTCCCAAGGAATGACGAAGAAACAAAATTTGAAGAATAAGGTGAATATACAATCAAGAATAGTTGTTGTGGCTGGAAATAATGTAAGATCCAAAACACTAGATTTATTTGAAGATGAAAACTAATATAAGAAAGAGAGGCTGAATTCATGAAACTTTTCCATGAAGGAATAAAGGTCAAATAAGTTGAATAAAAAGAATAAGATAATAGGTTAGATAAAGATAAAGGACTATATGGAGTAGCAATGAAGGGATTTGAGTCATTTGGACTCCAAAACCATCAAAGAAAGATGGAGGTTGATTTTGGCAATGCAAAATGTATAGATGAAATTAATAGGGTATTTTAAGAAACCCTAAAAAAAGAAGAGAAGCAAAATTTTATAACAAAGGTGGAGGAGGCAATGAAGCCTCATATTTTTAAAACTAATTATGTTCCTAGTTGTGAATGTGCAGGTGTGATAAAGAATGAGAAGGATGAGTCATTTCCAAGACTCATAATGAAGAAGGTGAATCCAAACAAGATATTAAAGGGACTAAACATGGAAGAGGAGGTTATAACTAAGTCTATGAGACTCTTGGAGAAGCAAGAATAAATGGAGAGAGATGAGGCAAAGAAGCATAAACTGAAGATACAAAAGAATTGGAAAAAGAAGAAGAAAAGAAATTAGTAAGCTCAAGTTCTTCTTACCCCTGGAGTATGATGCAGAGCATCACTCCACTATGTAAATAAGTCTTGAGTCATCATATTTTTGTTTGATGGGTGTGTTAGTAGGTTCTAGGGGTTACTAGGAGTCATTTAGATGTGGTGGTTTGAGTCTAAGTTTTTCAAAATTTGAATATTTGGCTTTCCCTCCAAAAGTACAAAATGAGTCTTGGAGGTCATTTTTGGTTTGTAATGGTTGTTTTAATGGGATATTGAAGCTTACAAGCTTGTAAAAGGATGGATTTATTATAATTAAGTGTATTAGGTGCTTATAGCATATAGAAATCATTATCAAGAATCCTAAGACTTGGTCTTTGATCTAAGCAACTTAGTGCTATATCTAAGGTCATTCATGTGATCAATGAGTCAAGAGGGTGTATTTGGTTAGGTACAAGTGGGAAGGATATAAATTTGAAAAATGTAACTAATTTTCTCATTCCCATTCAAATGGAAATTAGGAAGAGCTTCAAGAAGGAAAATACAAGTGTTTTGTATATATCTCAGTAACTATGTAAATGTGTGGATGTATTTCGATGGTTGGATATTTATAAATATCTTATGCAAGTTTGATAAGAAGATTTAGATTTCTGTGCAGAGCATTTGTGATAAATATTTATGTGATTGTCATCGTGAGTGTGGATTAGTGCATGCTAGAACAAACTATGAGGCTCGAGTAAATTGTGAAGTTTCAATAATCTTACAAACTGTGAAAGGCTTATTGATACATTTTTGAATGATTCATAACTGATATTGTCCATTGAAGAATTTAATGATGCATTTTGGGTGATTCATATCTTAGAGTATCTATTTAAGACTACAAATTGATCTGTGAAAGGAATTTCATCAAGTTTCTATGAGAAGACCCATTATAGACATATTATAGGAAGGATATTATCAATATAGAAAATTATGTGTGGGTGTTTGAGAGTTATATGTTTATAAATTGTTTCTTATAACCTTGGAAAGGTATGAATTGAAGCAAGGGACCTTACTTGTGTCTTGTTGTCAATCAGAGGATCTCTCAAATCGTGATATGACAGAGGTTTGAGGGTTAAATGAACTTCTTGGTGTTTTTGGAGTAATATAAATCTACTTTTATTTATATTCATGAAGAAAGAAGTTGGGAAAGCCTCTGAGAAAATTCATTTAAGAGAGGAATCTCTATTTGAGAGAAAAACTTGTCTCAGACCTCTTTAATCAACCTATAATAGGTTATTTAAAAGGAAAATGCAAGCAAGTGTTAAAGTTTGAGGAAGAAATGATTGTAGTGATGTTACATGTGGAGGAAAGAGGCTTTGGTTTAGGTGTATACTCTTATTAAACCTTGGAAGACTGAGAAGAAGAGTGTAGAAATAATATTTGCACTTAAATGGAGAAGCACTCCATGTTTTCTTCAAAAATTGTACATTAATATTCTTCAACAAACTTGTGGCTAGGAAATAATTTGGAGATTACTGGTAAGTTAATAATGAAATTAATATGGAAATAGACCTTGGAGTGAAAATTTTATCTCTGAAAAATAATTTTAGAGAAAGATATAGCTAAATTATCTCTCTCGGACAGTACTTGGCATAACTAGGGTTTCTATAGGAAAATTACAATATCTTTTGATTGCACTGACAAAATTTCTCCAGATTTTGTAATAATCTATGTCTATAGGTAGGATAAATGTTGTGAAAGGTTTGAGATCATAAAAATCTTCCCTCTATGTGATTTCTTTGACAGTTGAAGCAAGAACACAGAAGATACTACAATCCTAATAAGAAGGCCTCAATTAACAAAGGAGGTGTGATCTAGAGATAGAGTTAGAAAGTGATATTTCTAGGGAAGGTAAAAGGCTTAATAGTATCCCATAAATTCTCTCATTAGGTTTTGAAATCATCCATATCAAGAGTTTAGAGAAAAATCTTGACTATAACAGACCTAATTGAGAGTTTGAGAGTAAGAAAAGGAATGTATTTTTACAAGAGGAAGGTAAATAGTTGAGAGATGAAATTTTGGGTACATTAGTATTATGATAAGGGGTCAGGGAATCAGTTGAAATATTTTTTTGGGTTTTCCTAGAATCCTATATCCATAAAAATTCTGATTGACATGTCTTAAGGCATAACCTAACATGTTTGAGTACATAATTGAAAATATGTGTTATTGATCTTTTGAAGTAAAGATAATGGTTGATATAACCATTAGTGGAGTATGTGAACAAGATGAATGAGGGAGGATACATTGATTGAGCCTTAAGATCTAATTTGACATGTTTTGGAAAGGTGCATTCTTGAGTTAAGAAGGCAAACTTGAGTATATAAGCAAGTGAGATGTTCCTTGGTAAAGAGTTATTTTGAAGATGAATTTTGAAATGAAATGAAGTATATGGAGATATGGGATTGTGTATATCTAAGTTATTTATATTCATTTTGATTGAATACATCAGTTATCTCACACCAAGAGTGAGTTTTTCTAGTGATCTCACGTCAAGTGTGAGTTTTTTTGGTGATCTCATGCCAAGTGTAAGTTTTTTGGGTGATCTCACACTATAGTAGAGGAAGTTTTGGGGAGAAAGGTATAGTGTTATTCTCCATCCTTTACTGCTTCCCAAATTTATACACAATTGTATATGGTGTGATCTTATTTTATTCCAGTTTGATCCAAGTAGAAAAGAGAAGATAGAGTTCATTATAATTGTTGGAGGACTATGTCTATACTGTGAAAACTTCTATGTAGACTATTTAAAACTATTTTGATATGAGAAAGTGAATGTAATTTCCCCTTGGTCATAGCTGCCCAAGAAATTTCAGGAGTGCCCAATAACTCATGTTTATATCTAAGCATTGGTTTTTGTGTTGAACTGAGGACCCAAATCATATTCTAGGTTGTTTTATAACTGTAACTTAGTTATGTTCCCATGTTGAACAATATTGTTTTCTAACTCGAATTTTTGTATGGGGTGAATGATTCACCCAATGTATGCCCCCTCGTTTGGGGTGCATGTGACATTTTTAGGAGGATGCGGCCTAAAGGAGAGAACCAAAATCTGATCTGAAATGAATACCATATAGTGGGAGGGAATGTTCTTAGTGGAAACCAATGAACATGCAAAAAAAGTGGCTAGAAACATGTGTTAGTGCAAAGAATACAAATATGCATATAGAAGACAAAGTGTAATCTAGAAAGTAAGAAGACAATGTAGACTATGAAAAGTGGGTTACAAACATGGGACATTGCTCACAATGTCATAAGACAATCAAGGCCGAAGCACCCAATAGCATACAAGTAATGAACACACAAAACATAGGGCATAACCCTCAAACAAAGGCATACAATGGAAAAAAATAGCAACCAAAGTATTAGAAAACCATGGTGGTAAATATTTCTTGTAAAGAAAATGCTACACATAAATAAACCATTAGAATGTTAGAAGGATAAAATGTATGTCAAAGCATATATGGTTAGATACAGAGTAGTGTGCTAGTAAGAATAGGAAGTAGTATAAAACAAAACAATAACACTTATAGTGTGTACGAAAGTAGATTCCCTAGAAGACTCGGTGGGATTGGTAAGAGGTATATTTCCAAGCATCCATGTTGCATGTAGAAATCTATGTAAAGGCTGCATTCACAACTAGAGAACAAGTGAATACACATGTGTATATAGAAAATATAATGACATACGAAGTATCCATCTAACATAGGAAGAAAAGTGTAACATGTAAGCATAAATAAGAAAGAATAAATTCAACCAAGATATGAAGTATACCGTAAATGTGAATGGAATGGACTACAACGTGAGTGTGATAAGAGCAACATGCCCCTTGAACGGGTGTGTATGAATGTGTATGAGATGAGGTTCATTTATAAAATATTGTTCGGCAATCGAGACTGAACCATAGAACAAGAGTGTGTCATCGGGAAATGGTTTGAATGTGTGCACCGAATAGATAAATCAATGAATCATAGAGTGTAAAGAGTGTGAATGTGATGTGGTTCATTTCAGATTTATACCCTTAGCATTTGAGTATGAACCGTGGAACTAGAGTGTGTCATAGGGTAGTGTGATACATGAGAATGTGATGCTTGATAGATGTGTCTTGAATGTGCAGAGTGTGAAATCTAGCTTGTTAATGATGTGAGGTTCATGGATGTAGTATTCCCTTAACACTCAAGTGTGAACTATAGAAAAAGAGTACGTTATAGGGTAGTTGGTTTGAAGTTGAGTGCTAGAAAGATATATCAATGAAGTATGGAGAAGTGTGAATGTGGTGAGGTTCATTTCAGATTTAGACCCTTAGTAGTCGAGTATGAACCGTGGAACTAGAGTGCGTCATAGGGTAATGACGATACGAGATGTGTGTATAAAGTTATGTAAGATGTATGAGAAAGACTATATGCAAAGCATGAAGTGAAATGGTAGAAATGTGAGACACCTGATAATGATAAGAGGGAGGAAGATAAGCATAATCCCCCAAATGTATGATGTGAAGAAGAATCAACTAAATTCTTCTAAAAGATCATTGTTGTCATGTTTAAAGTCAAATGGAGATGTGCCAAAAACATGGTAATTTATAGTATGCGGTTGATCACGTAAATAGCCATTACAATGTAAAATATACATGCCCATTATGTATTCATCATCAGTGAAAGGTGGTATTGGACATCCATGTGCATACTAGTGAGTAAGATTTTGTGAATATCCAAGAAATGAATCATTACAAATAAAAACATGGCCGAAGGGAATGTGGAATGAAATGTCGATATGATCATGATCCAAAGTGTCGCCAATGTAGTCATACCAATACTTTTATAGTATAAGTGGAGATGTGTGAGAGGTGCATGCAATAAAGAATGGTAAATGGAAGAAGCGAAGGCCATAAGAAACAATTATGCTTATATATATGTGATAGAGATGAGGAGAATGAGGTGGAAGGAGGAGATCATTGAGTGTGAATCCGAGACGAGCCAAGCCATCATGTGTAAAAATAGTGTGAGAGAAATTAGGATCAATGGAATATGCAACCAATAATAATTTTTCATTAAAAGAGTGCATGTGAAAAGAGGAAGCGTAAATGTAGGTCACTCATAAGAAGACGAGGAAGTTGTATGAACATACCCATGAAAAATTACCATAGCATTAGTAGGAGGGGGTGAGACTAAAGCAGATGGGAAAACGTCTAATGCATAAATAGTTTCTTCAAGTAGAGGTGAGTTATCGGGATAGTTTGTGGGTTATGGATCAAAAACTAGATGCATAATAATAACATAAATTGGTTTAGGTAACGCAATGGTTGGATCTAGGAAGAAATATTTGAATGGGTCATGATCAATGACTATTGTATACTCACAACCCTCACGTAATAATTTAATGCACTTTGGTGAACTGTAAAAGGAACTGCCTACATAGCGTGAAGCTATGGCATACCAAGTAAGCAATTGTATTAGACTAGGAAATTGATAACAAAAAAAACAACATGAATAGTTTTTCGCCCAACTGTGAATGGTAAAGTGATAGTGCCTATACACAGACATATAGAATAATCATACACACGAATAGAAATGGATATTGGGTTAACCAAAGCAGAGGAAAGACTAATGTCATGAAGGAGTGATAGAGTACAAATATTGAGTTCAGAACTATTATCAATTATAGTTCGCTTGATACCATAGTTATGAATGCAAGATGAGATATATAGGGAGGATCATTGTCATAAATAGAAATATCGACAAATACAAAGCAAGTGAAAAATTAAGTTTTTGAGAAAATGAATCAATGAATAATGGATATACTTTGTCCGAACGAGTATCGAAGGGATGAGAATATTAGCCAAGAGAGAAATGATTTTATATCTATAATCAGGATTGGCTAGCAAGAAATCATGAATGGATATATCCATGATGAGATGAATACCTAAGAGTGTTTGAATGAGAGGGGTTCACCAAATCATTTAACAATAGGGTAAATTTTAAGAACGAATATTCATAACTTGGTGAGCAAAGTGGGATTTTTGGAATTTTATTTTGGAGATTATTATGGTCATGGTAGTGACCATATTTTTCCCAAAAAGTCTACAAACAATAATTTATCCCATGCAAATATCCAACAAATCTCCAATCCCAATGTATATTTTTATATTGAATAATCTGAGATTTTAAAACATTCTTAGATCACCAAGAAATCTATAGAACCTTATTGGTCCTTTGGGCTCATTCATTGATATGTATGGGAGTGTTTTTAATAATTTGATTAAATTCACCATATATATATATATATATATATATATATATATATATATATATATATATATATATATATATATATATATATATATATATATTGGTCCTTTGAGCTCATTCGTTGATATGTATGGAAGTGTTTTTAAGAATTTGATTGAATTCACCATACACACACACACAAATACATATGCATATACATAGATGTAGATTGTAGATGTAGAATCACTAAGCATTGAGCAAATTTCAAAGGTTTTTTAATATTTTCTGATTTTCCAATTTGTGAATTTATGAAGTAGTAGAAAAGGATTTAGCGAATCAACATATTGCAATTTTCTTACAAAAATAAAATAAATCAAGGCCTTCCCAGACCCAACTAGTGCATTGGAGTTTACATCCTAGAAGCACTTATTACAGGTGATTTTATTTGAAACTTGTTTTCTTTCATGTCACATTGTTTTATCTACTTTTAAGTTATTTATGTCATTTTTTAATTTTATGGTATCACGAATGTCATGACATTGCAATGCCTTAGTCTATTTTCATCCCATAGTTTTGCCAACTCAAAAATTATCCTTATAGGATTCATGAAAATGGAAACTAAAAAGGGAATCTTAGGGGAAAAATGTTATTCTAACCCCTCTTGGTAGTGGTATTGACATTCAAAAAATAACATCATATTTTGAGAAACCATCTAACAAAACCCATCATCCTTTAACAAGACTAGCAAAATCAAGGGATAATGATTGCATTCAAAATGAAACTCAGAATGAGTTCATTTTTTATTTGATGACTGATAATGTCAATGACGATGACAATGAAATTCTTCCCTTGAAAACATTCCATTGAATGAAGTTGAGTTTGACATTGCATCACTTTCCCAATTGAATGTGGAGGTGAAACTTCTTATAGTCAACAAAATTTAAATTCCACCATGGTAAATACTCGACGACACCTATTTTTGGAATAAAGAGAAAGGAAATAAAATGGGATCTGGGAAGGAGTTTCAGGTTAGAGTGGGGTTCTAAGTATCTATTTATTGAACTTGTTGGAAATTAGAATAAATTTGAACCTCCCAAAGAATGCAAATGTATAATTTGTAGCTGGAAATTGGGTAGGGACAAGACAATGAAACTTAAGTTGATACTATTGAGAAGCATGTAGGAAATATATATGAAAAGAAAATTGTAGATGGTGTTGAGAAGAATGTTTCCATATGGAAAAATGTAGATGATTGTTTACATATTATGTATGAAAAATAATTTTAAGAGAACAAGATAAATGAAAGAATAATTGCAACAAATGGAGGGACAATTACCTCTCAATTCAACAAGGTCATTCAAAACAGTCTTTTAGGTAAAACAATTCAGCTAGCTATTATTTTTCACATTCTGAAAAGAGGTCATCCTATAAAAAATTTTCCTGAAAAAAATAAGATGTTGTCTTTTCTTGGTGTCCCACACTTTCCTCATTCTCATTGGTCTAAAAGTAGTGGTTGGGATTGGGAAAAATGCATAGCTATGGTTGAGAAAGAAGACTTGAAAGAGAAACTGAAGTTTGCACAATACATGTCTTTGTCTATTGATGAGGTTACAATAGTAGATAATATTGCTTGGGTTTATATACATGTTTATACTATTGAGAATCATGTGAGATAGCCTCACTTACTTGTCATTCACATGATAAGAGAGAACTCCAATTCTCAAAACCTTTCTGAATTGGTGATAAAACATTTGAAGGAGATCGGTGGTATGGATGATGCTACAATTGCATCAATGTTGGTATGTGTCAAGGTAGATGGGGCATCTGTAATGCAAGGTCATTATAATGTCATGTATTTAAGAATCCAAACATCTCTTTATATGATTTTTATTCATTGTATGGCTCATAGAATGAATCTAGAATACAAAATAGTTAGCAAATTTAAACATGTAGCAAAAGTTGAAGAACTTGTTCAAGAGGTGCATGCTTATTTCTATCATAGTCCTAAAAGGTTCATGGAATTCCAAATATTTTTAGAAGGACTAACAAATGGGTGTAAATTGTTAGAATATGCCGACACCATGTGGATCTCATTGTACTAACTAGTTCATAGGGTGTACAAAGAATATCATGTCAAGTCTTAGATGTGCAATGTTAACTAAACATTATAATAAAAATAAACATTTAGAACACTTAAGCATAATAAACATAAATGTACACGGGACACCAAATTTAATATGGAAAACCCCAATGGGGTAAAAACCACGGATGAATAATTTTCCATATATGGGAAAAAAATTACATTCTAGTAACTCCTTCCCTCACTCCTCTCCATGAATTTACCCGACATGAATTAATTCACCTAAATATGGCCCATGACCATATTTATATAACCCCAAGGGTTATGAACATTAAGTGATAGGGTATACCCCCTGGTTTAAATAAATTGATTTAATTAAAAACCAATTAACCATAAAATCATAGTTTATATTAAATAACTAAGAATATAAATATTTTGATATATTTAATTATAAAGTAAGGTTTATAACAACACTTAATATTATCTTCTAACACTCCCCCTTTAATATTAAGAGGGGAACTATATGAAAACATTACATGTTTGTAAAACAGATCTCAGTAAATCCATAAACCATTAATGAAGGTATATATTTGCATATCATTGTATGAAGGATTTATAAACCTTCATCATGCTCAACTTACCTTTTGGTACAAAATAATTTGGAATCCATAAATCAGAAGTTATGATTTAGGCTAAGCATGATTTGTGAGACTACATCCCGCTATTTCTCATGGGAAGATTCTTAAAACCACATCTCTAGGAGCCTTTTAAAACAAAAGGACATCCTTTAAAAATAGATGCAACACACTGGATAATACACCGTAAACTTAGAGTTATAAGTTTACAAATATCATAAAGATCTTTTTACAATGATTTACAATGGAGTAGAAGTATAAAGGAGAAGGAGTTATCAACCAATCGGCCATTAGGAGCTGAAATTTTCATGCACTCCCCCTCAATGGCAACTTTGAAAGGTCAAGTACTGTAGGAAACTTGTAGAACTTTATAACACACAATGGCTTTGTAAACATGTTTGCAACTTGATCTTCAATTGGGAAATACTAGAGATCTATATCACCGTAGAGAACCTTCTCTCATATAGCATGCATATGTGTCACAATATGCTTTGTCCTTTGATGTTGAAATGGATTTTTAATGACATCAATGTAACTTTCATTATCACATAGAAGAAGTACTTCCTTTAGCTTCCATGTGCATCTCTTCCAACAACCACTTTAGCCATATGGCTTCTTTCGTTGCTTCCATTGCACTTATATACTCTACCTCAATAGAAGAAATGGAGACTATTGGTTACTTTTTATTGTTCCAAGTAATGGAACATGCACCAAACTTGAACACATATCTAGTTGTAGACTTATAATCTATCACATCACTAGCATGGTTAGAATCACAATATCCATATAAATATGCATTTTTAAAAGAAGTATAATGTAAACCAAAATTAATTGTGCCTTTAATATAACACAATATTCTTTTGGATAACTTCTAGTGATCCTGATAAGGCTCTTGCATAAACCTTGAAGCAATCCCTACTACATAAGAAATTTCAGGTCTAGTAATAGTTAGATAAATCAAACTACCTACAAGTTTCATGTATAAAGTAGGATTAGCTTTTTCACATGCAGGTTTAGGATCAAGTTTACATCCAACTTCTATAGGAATAAAAATAGGTTTACAATCAATCATATTAAACCTTTTAAGAAGATTAGTGGCATATTGTGATTGAGATACAACAATAGAATTTTTATCCTAAAATATAGCCATGCCTAAGAAATGATGCAATAATCCTAAATCGTCATCTCAAAGTATTGCATTAATTTTGTTTTAATTTTCATAATTAAACTACTATAATTACTAGTGATAAGTAAATCATCAACATACAATACAATGAGAATGATACTATTTTCTTCAATTTTAACAAATAAATCATTATCAAAAGAATAGTTAGAGAAACCAAATTCATTGAAAAAATTGTTAATCTTTGCATACCAAGATTTAGGAGCTTGTTTTAAACCATATAAATATTTTTCAATTTACAAACATAAGTTTCTTTACTTAGCTCTTCAAATCTTTTAGGTTAGGTCATATAGATTTCTTCTTTTAAATCACCATTCAAAAATCATTTTTGACATTCATCTGATGGATTTCCTAACCATATTGAGCAACTAAGGAAATCAGAATCCTTATTGTGATCATTTTTGCAACTGGTGTAAAGGTTTCAATGTATTCGATATTAGGTTTTTGAGTAAACCCTCGAGCTACTAACCTAGCTTTGAATTTATCAACACTGCCATCAACTTTATATTTAATCTTGTATATCCATCTAGATCCAACTATACTTCATTTTTTAGGAGGAGGAGTAAATCCCAAGTTTGATTTTTAATCAAGGCAGAATATTCATCTTTCATTGCATTTATCCATCTTTCGTTAGAAGAAGCTTCTTCGAAAGATTGGGGTTTAGGTTCATACAATGTCATCAAGGCACGGTATGTATGTTGAATTCTAGTCATTTTTAGAAGGTTTTCAAGATTAGATTCTTGAATAATAGACTCTTCTCATCTAGTTCTTTTGGTTATAGAGGAAACAAGTACCAACTCTTTTTCAACTATAGATTTTTCATTGCTTCAGCCCGAGAGAAATTTAGGGACCTTTGTTGAATACAACATAGTTCTATCCGTTTCCATAATGGTTTGGTTTTTCCTTTCCACAATCCCATTATGTTGAGTGGAATGGTGAGTATCCAGTTCTCAATGAATACCACATTTGACACAAAATGAGTCAAATTCCTTACTAATGTTTTCTACCCCATCATCATTCCTAAGCCTCTTAAAAGATTTTTCAAATAAAGCTTTAAATTCCTTAAATTTTGACAAGACATCAAATTTATTTTTAATAAAATAAGACCAAATCATATGAGATAAATAATCAATGATTGTGATAGCATACAAAGAGCCACTAAGGGATGTAACTTCTAGAGGTCCTCAAACATCACTATGAAAAAGTTTCAAATATTCAAAAGAATTTTCATCATGATGATTGTGGAATGGGTTAGCAGATTGCTTACCACGTAAGAATCCTTCACATGTTTCATGATTTTGGGAAGTAGGTGGCGGACACTGTATACTAGGTTTAGTTGAGACATGTTGTACATGCTTCTAAAGTTGACATGATGTAGTCTCTCATGCCACAACTATATGTCACTTCTTTGAGATGTCAAACAAGAAGAAAAAGGAAAACCATTAAACACATAAATATCATCTCTTTGTATGCCTTCAACTATAGTAACATCATGTTCATTTTTAATAAACCATTTATCTTTTAATAAATCTACACTATATTATTTTGAGTCAATTGAGAACAATAAATAAATTTCATTTTAAGTTTAGGAACTAACAAGACTTGTTAATAAAACCATTTGAAACTTTTGCTTTACCTTATCCTTAAACGTCGAGAATGCAATGATCACCCAAATAGATTTGAACATTACACTCTCTAAGGTCGATAGGATATCGAGATCTAAATTTCATGTGCCTAGAGGTACTGTTGTCCAATATCCACTCATTTTCCTTTGTAGTGACAAAGGCAACATACAAAGCAATTACATTGGATTTTTGACTATTTTTCTAATTCTTGTTTTGGTTTTGATTTCGATCGATTTGTACTCCTTTTGGTTTTGAAATTTGAATGATTTATAGATTTAAATTCTTCTTTCTTATGGCTAAATTTTCCACAGTAATGACATTTACCATCAAAGCTAACTCTTAAATTTCTTGGTTTCTTGTCTTTACTAGGAGGTTTAAAATTTGATTTTTTATTTTTGTTGAATCTAGAAGGTTTACTTTTTTATTTTTGAGCGAGAAGTGCCTGAGGGGAATTATCCCGATAATAAATTTTTTCATTACTTTCTCTTCCTGAATCAAGAGAGAACTAAGGGTTTGCAAATCAAGGATGTCTTGTTCAGTTTGATATTTAGAATTCAAAATTGAAATGAAATTTCTAAAATTTTCATGAATATTCAACTGAATAATAAAATAATGTAATTTATCCTGAATTAAGTTACAGTTGCATCCATCTAACTAAGACTTAATATTTTTAATTTTTTCCAAATAATTAATTACTTTTTCATCTCCCTTCATGGGATTTTTCATTAGTTCTAGAATTAGTTTAATGAATTTTTATAGTCGTGTACCTTCAAGCATCAATTCCAAGCCACACTCGGACTTTTTTGATTCTCGATATGAAGGATAAAATCATCCCGATACTCCACAATATGATGGAAATTGCTCCCTGCACTTTTTTATATGTAGTAACGTTGTCCATAGTTGTTTGTCTTCCAAATGGAGCTCTCTCGCCCATTCACAACTTCCCGTAGTTTGCATGAGCCATGAGTTCCGCCTTCAATTGAATTTTCCAAATGTTGTAGTTAATTTCATTCAACATATGAGATTTATCAATAGTAAACTAATTAGACCCCATTTTCATGTAAATAATATAGAATAATTAATAATAATGAGGATTAAAAAACAATCAAGGTTAAAAAGGATCACATGTCCTTGTTTAATCCTCGCAATCAAAATTCGATGAATTTACGTCAAAAATAAGGTCTTGTCAAACATATAATCTACACAACAATATATTAGTTCAACAATAATAATATTTAAATGAAATGTAAGTGATTTTTTTTATTTTTTTCTTATAGATGACGAGAATGACAAATTTTTCATCAAGTCGTAAAGGCATATAACATTTTGAAAAAAATAATCTACTTAGTTAATTCCCTCATTTTTTAAAAAAGTAATTAAGGAATAAATTTGAATTAAATTCAATAAAGAAATGAGAGAGGGAAAAAAATTGAACAATAAAACATATATTTATATAAAAAAATTGGAGCATTTCACCTTTTTATATGTTTGGCTTGGAAGAGTTGAGTTACCCAACTCAGCGAGCTGAGTTGTTTTTATATGTTAACTTCAAATTATAGTAATGCACTTAGATAGAGACGAGCCAAATCGAAAGGGTTGTCAAATCCCCACTTGTTGGTAACTAACCTGACCGTTTTAATATATTGCAGTCACAACTGTGGCATATTGCCTCAGCCTCCTCCATGAACCATGCTACAAAGCCCATGGGTTAGCGGTGAGCCACCTAACTGAGCCGAGACACAAGTATCTTTAAAAAAGGAATGTGGTGTGACGTAATTCATAACCATAATAGAAATCCCCATGGTTTTTAAACCCATTTAAATCCCCTTATACATTCAATGTGGGATTGCACATCCCAAACCCACTCTGACGACTTGATCGAGCTTGCGGCCATAGTTGGAGGTTATGTGGCAACGCGAGGAGGGGGTTCACTTTGTTATCCCTAAACGAGACCTAGTTGCACGTGGCGGGGGGCATTGGAGGTGGGCATGGAGGTAAAATACCCGCCACATGTCACGGTAAGGAGGGTGCAAGAAGAATGGGGCCTCCCCGTCTTATCAAACAATGCGACCACCTAAATTTGAAAAGTTAGTATAATAAATAATTTATGATGCATAATAGTAGAGTATAGTTAAATTTATAACTATAGGAGTAGGTTTTAAAATTTATATAGTTTATAAACATTATATTTAGATTTTAAGTTTAAATAAACTAGATCAATAAACAAAATAACATATAGTTAGTAAACTATAAACTGCAGCTTTTGAAAATTTATTTCAAATTGTAAATAATTTTAAACAAAGGGTACCTGAAGGAGACATGTCCAATTATATTTGAATTCAAAAGGTAAGAATACAATATTTTTCCAGGGTTATATCAACCACCGAGGAACATTGAAAAAACATAACCCAATAGAAAAAAATCATTTCCTATTCTTGTGGGGTTTGTCTCATGGTGTCTGTAACTTATCTTTTAACTTGTATTCACCCTCAAAAATATTTGTCTGCAAATATTTAAAACTATAGGAAATATTTAAATATTAATGATCCTTACTTGATATCATACAAGGTTTTCATGTGTAGTAAGAATCTAGAATCCCTTTCACATGTGCACACACCAACATCAAAAACATGTGTCCCACAAGGAAGGGGGGTTAAATAAATATTCCTACAACTAACCACCTAACTACCAACCACCTGGATGGACACAACTATTGGAAAATTAAATAAATAATTAATCACATGCTTTGGTACCATGTCAAGTATGAGGTGTGAAATGTTAATTAAACATTATAATAAAAATAAGAATTCACTAAACATAAATATAAATGTACACAAGACACCAAATTTAACATGGAAAACCCCAATGGGGTAAAAACCACGATGAAGAATTTTCCATATACGAGAAATAGATTTTATAGTCTAGTAACTCCTTCCCTCACTCCTCTCCATGAAATTACCCTAAATGAATTAATTCACCCGAATATGGCCCACGACCATATTTATATAACCCCAAGGGTTATGAACATTAAGTGATGAGGTATACCCCGGTTTAAATAAATTGATTTAATTAAAAATTAATTAACCATAAACTCATAGTTTATATTAAATAATTAAGAATATAAATATTCTAAATTATTTAATTATAAACTAAGGTTTATAACAACACTTAATATTATGTTCTAACATATCAATCCTTATTAAGAGTGATGTGGCGAGAAATCTCATGAAGTGGACAAGGCACGGGATTTGATACATCATTTGACTGATATAGAGTCATTTTTGATGATGTGTGGCCTCCTTCCCATGTTACATGAAATGTATCATTTAATTAAACAAGCCCAAGAAATAACTATTTATATTGCTGATTTTTCTAGTTTGAGGAAACAAGTTTGTATGACAATAGAATATTTGTTTGTCAATGTCTCTACTTTTTCCTATGAAAATTTTGATGGTTGGAATGATTTGTTAAAGACTGGAAATGAAAGTATCTTTCTGAAGTTTAATTTGTTTGGGGAAGTATGTTCTTCTGCACGTGGATATGAGATACTAATGCACATGTTTAAAGTATTAACCGGTAAGGGTGAGCAGTAAATGTCATAGAGCCATTGTTTGATAACATTGTATCATCAACAAACGTAAGGTTACGAGAAATTATAGTTTCCTAATACAACAAAAAAGGGAATGATTTACTAGGGATGATTTACTTGAATCAATGGCTTTAGGAAATCCCACCTATTGGAATACTTGTCCAAAATGAAATATTTTTGTAGGAAGACTACCACAAGAGGTTGACTACATTGATTTAACATTTTTGTAAGCCTATTAATATCAACGAGAATGAATATTTAAGGTATTTTAAGCAAGGATAGTTTGATTCATCATTCCCATGAATTCACCTCTACAATGAATGAGAAATTCAAATGTTGTGATAATCCCTTAGAGTGTGGAGCTATAACCTGTCTATAGAAAAACATTGGGTTGAGTATTATTTTGCAGCAAACAGTGTCTTTTTTTTCATTGGATGAGATATGTCAAACAATGATTTTGGGTTCAGTTGAAGATGAGAAAAATTTCAGTGCCTTGACCTTTATAAATTCAAAATTGTAAAACAAGCTTGAAAAATTTGGAAAATTGTTTGAGAATTTACACATCATAATACAAAGTGGATAACTTTCCCTATGAATGGCTTTGGCAATATGCAAGTGTATTAATGAAAGAAAAGAGGCTAAAAACAATGACACAAATACAACAAATGACCCTATTACAGTAATTGATTTCCAATGAAGTGAGAGTCAAAGATCTGGTCAAACAAATGATAAAGATGATCCACCATCAAATTGGAAGCTTCCATTTGTGGATATCACATGATATAGATGTTCATATAATAATTAATATATTCAAATATTCAATATATTGTTCTAATAATATCTTTTTCCTTATTTGTATTTTTTTAAAGACTATATCGATTTGTATTCTTAGGAATAAAACTTGAAACACATTGCATTGATTTGTTGTCTTTAGAATAAATATAAATTGTTTAAAAAAACTTATGAGATGAACATCACATGATATAGATGTTCATATAATATATTTAAAAATACTTATGTTTCTCTCATACACCTATAATTACAAAGCATTAACATTAAAAGTTTGTCGCTTTTGAACAACTATGTATTGAAATGAAAAATAACGTTGTTCCTCATTAAAATTTCTTGATACATGCCTTGTATGAAAAATTAAAGATCACGCAACAAATGGAACAGCTTTTCAAATTTCAATTACTCTTAATTATCTCATCTTCTGTAACATGCTCCACTCTTCATCTATTGGAATTACAATTTGTTGTAAATCAAAGTGACTAACATGTAACTTTGTTAGCAATTCATAACTTGAGAGTGGAGCTTTCCTTTATTATTGTATGCAAACTTACTAACAAGGTTATCAGTGGTTTAATGAAGCCAAAAAAATTATCATCTACCTTCTTAAGAATTTGGTTCTTCACTTGTATCATTTTTCTTTCATGTTCTTCTGGAATGCATCCTTCTTAATGAATTGGTGTGTTTTGTCAAAAGGAATTGACAAACCAAGATTTGTGAAATCATGTACCTTTCCATACAGCTCTTGTAACATTATTTGACACTTATTCAACAATTCTAGTGCTTCGTCTATCATCACACACTTCCAAATGATAGATGATACTTTTATTGAGGCATCAAACCAATTTTGAATTCCTCTAGATATCAATTCCATGTCACTGAATTTTTAGATAGCTTACAACAATTTCCTAGTTGTATCCACTCTTGAATCCATCACTTTTATGCTACTAGTTACATAGATATCAGCCATGACAAACAATCTAATCAAATCATCAATTTTTTTTTATTCCCCCAAACATTTTCTTTCATATTAATCACTACCTTTTTATAAAATTTGGATAGTTTAGTGTTTGAAGAATCTATTTCCTTTTTTTTTTCGCCAACTCATATTACAATATTTATTTTCGTTTTATCTCTTCCTTCTGCAATATTTCCTTTAATTTTCTCTCTTCCTTTAGGTTGTGTTCCTATTTTTGGCCTTTTCTTTCTCTACCTTCAGAACCTCTTGCAATTCTCCCAATATTTTAATCTATTACTATTACTTTTTGTTTCCTATATATTTTTCTTCACTTTTTCTAGTTCTACTTGTCTTATTCATTCGCAACAACTACAATCATAGAGGCGAGATGATTTTATCATCTTCTCTAACTTGTCAGGTCTTATTAACTGGCACTTTTCTATTTTCTTTCTCATTTTTCAGGTCTACCTCTAAATTTTGAATTTTATTATTCAAATTATTTTTCTCATTTTCTTCCTTTATAACTACTATGTATGCCACATCATTGTTCCTTTTTGATACATTTATTTTTTCACAAGGTTTCATTCTAGTAAAATCCATTTGAAGGGTGGATACATCATAGTCACTAGAAACCATTTGATTATCTAACTTTGGGCACAAAATAGATGTATTCCATGGTATATATGTCTTGGTTATATGAAGAAAATACCCTCATTTTGGTAAGATTTGAAGTTACAATAGCATGTAGCATTTTCTTCTTATTTCTTTTATCTCTTTTTGATTTGTGGGAAAACACAACTCAATAATCAAAACATGAGGTGTTTGGAGGAATTAATTGATTTAATGGAGAAGGAGTAATTAATGTTTGGGGAGAATTTTCTAGTGGATTAGCAATTTGTTGAGGGGTAACACCGCCTTCTATAATTAGTTGCCTTGAGACAATGCTATCGTGTGCAAGAGTAACTACATTTGTGTATTCATTTTTCCTCTTCTCGGGTCCTTGTTGGACAAAGAGGAACTTCAACCGTCTCAGTATTGGCCTCCTTAAAATAATATATTATTGTGGTACTTTCTTATTACTACTACCACCATCACTAGAACCACTAATAATAGCAACACTAACAGATTCATTTCCAACTTCTCTTGAATTTTCAACATGTGGTTGAAACGTTTGCTGAGGATTTGAATCCAGAGAAAAATGCATTAGATTACCACTTGTAGTTGTTGTATGCAGTGGTCCTTTCTTCGAAGGCAAATCTCCAAGGCCTAACCTATCAGAACCTCTTCTAGGATGTACCTCTAGTGGAAGCCAAATGCCTTGTCTTGTTGAACCCAAACCACCACCACTAAAACCCATCTTTTTATCTATAATTTCCCTTGTAGAATATGTTTGTTTCATGCTTTCATTCAGACTTGGTTTATATGAGTTATCCCCCCAAGCAAGGGGAGTGTGTAATTCCTCCTCAGATTCACTCTAATCATCACTACTTGCCTCTGTGGGATGCACTTCATTCCATAATTTGCTAAAAACTACATCTTCTGGAATAGAATCATACTCTAAAATAACTTTTGGATCACCTAGGTCCCGCCTCATAAACCAAAAGGAAGTTATTTTTGAACTTGTCCAATTTTTATCTTGCAAAACATGATCTAGATGATTTGACATGTTTTTAGAGTATGAATTTTTATCATCTTTTGCATAAAAATATCATATTGAAAATCCTCTGCCTCTTTTATGGAGGCAATCCCAAAATTTGTGTTGACAACTCTTGAAAACTAATTCCTTTCTCAATAACAATTTCATCCATTACATTTTTACATCATCCCAAGAGTTCTTGTTTTTCAATTTTTCTAGCAGGGGTTTACTTTCATGTTGAATTTTAGTGGCAAAGTTCTTATTCGCCACTACCCTTACTTTAATCACCTCACATGGGTCATACAACCAGTGAGAGTCAACATCAAACTTAAAAATTTATAAAATTTCATGTGCCACATTGAATTCTTTTCTCTCAAATGTGAACCCTCCACATGAAAATGGTAAGGAAATATGCTCCTCTCGTTGTTAAGTAATAAATTAGATATTATCTATTATTTCCATTTGTCATATATATTCCAAGGAAAAACCCTCTTTGTCACATGTATTAGCAATTTGTAAAGTTTTACTCCTGATCCATAAAACCTCGCATAATATATTCCCCCATGAAGTACAAGTCAACTAACTCGTATTTTTATCCCAATTGAATGCAATCTCTCGTACTTCATAGGAAATCTAGGCATTGTTCTTTTTTAAATTTCTTGATAAATTGGAGACTAAAAGTAGTCCACAAATTGATTTTGGTCCCTTAAATTATCAAACATCCTTATCTTGGGGGTCCACTTAGTTAATGGAAGCAACACTTTTTTCCATCCCTCAACATCATTGTAGGCATAAATCACAAGGTTGTTTCTCATAAACCATTCAACAAACCGCCATATAAATAAATAGCACAAGTATGTAGTGAACCTAAAGGTATTATTTTTGGAGACTTATTTGATTGTTAAGAATTGTTTATGCATATATTATGTAATATGCTCAAAAATTCTATATGCACAAGGTGTAGAAATGAAATGGATATTTTATACCATTTTGAGGAGGGTTACATCCAATTTTTCATCGCTATCAAATCCAAGGAAAAATTCTAGCATAGAAATGGTATCCCTAACCCATGGTTTAAACATCACAATTGTATACGAGAGGTTTCCCTTTTGGTACCGTTTCATCAATTGTTAATTTTTGCAAAAATCATCTCTGGCATTTTGATTAGTGGCATGATAATTATTAGAAATTATTTCTAGGTTTATGTTGATGGTTCCTAAATATTTACTTTCAAACCCCAACGCATGGCCAATATTTTCCTCCATAATGGACAACATTTCTTCTCCGGTGCCATTTGTAACAATTGTTTTTTTCCATCGTAATTTTGGGCACAGAGAATGACAAATTTAGGGTAGGGTAAAACCTTGTGGAGCATCATGCATCCCAATATAACCCCCATGTCATCCGACCTAATGGTTTTGAACGTTTATTTTCATTTTCCTTATTCTTAAACACATATCTAAGTTGTGAAGTACTTGTACAAACTCCATGATCATAAATATCATGACATTTATCATTAAAACCAGAGGTTTTAATCAGTTTGGCGTATGGGATTTGGGTATTAATTTTATTTTGGGCTCATGTGGAAGTATACATGATTGGAATTTCGGATTCTATAAACCCTCAATGCTAATTTGTAAAGCCTTATTTTGAAATATTGCAAAAAAGGCTGATAGAGTGTTACTTATAAAAAGATAATATTTAAAGAATCAAATGCAGGATGACACTTACTCAGAAAAATGAATATTTTGAGTCTTACACGGTCCACAACTTCTATGAATCTATTTTACCTTCAGTTGTAATATGCCTTCCAAAAATAGAATGCAATGGACATTAAATATCACTTGTAAGCGTAGCACATCACTATAAATGATTATGTATTTCACTATAGACGTCAAATTTAGTCTCTTTTAAAATTCCATTCAGTGTATGATAGTTTTCACTTTGTTAGGCCTATTCTCGGGAACTTCCATTCAAATGTGAGTGTGTCATTCCTTCATCCTGAATAGATCCCGCATCATTTATCTTAATATATTGAACGATGCAGAATATTTAAAATAATGTAATAAAATCATACTTCGCATCACATATCCATACGTGTAACGTATCTTAGTATCTATATGTGTTAATGTCACACATGGAGTGGCCAAGTGTCACCCATTATGAGAACCTAAGCATACATGTATGCAAAATAATCCCAACACACGAAATTGAATATCGAAGGCCGCGTGGTAGGATTTTAGGACTCCACAAGGAAAAGGCATTCCATAGACTCCAAGCCCACCAAATGAAATGATTCAATAAAGTTTCAGACCTATGGTGTCGGTGAGGTGAGATAGAGTGGGACTGGTAGTTGGGGGAACACATTTCAAAGGAAATCTCAGTGACCAATCATAATTTGCAACATGTCATTTTCTTGTTCCTCCCAAATCCCAATATGTAAATTTTTAAATGACCATAACTTTTGATCTGATACTTTAATTCTTGCAAAATTGGTCTCATTGCAGAGGTCTCCTTGAGACCTTTACTTTTACCTCATTGTATTCATAAATTAATGAATTTAGGTGAGAAAAGGGGTAATAAAAATATGAATTAAAGGGACTTAGATATAAAAATACAATAAATATGAATATTTATGGGAATACGTGGAGAATAAGGAAAAGAGGCATATTAAATATGCATAAGTTGTAAAAGCAATGAGTACTAGTAGGAAGTAGTAAAATATTTATGATTGCCCCCGAATGGGTTGATAAATACTTTAAATAGAAGATGGTGTCACACATTTTTCATTAATGTAGCTTCCCACGAATCTAATTAATATTGGCTCAAATATAAATGTTTTATCATTATCATTACACTTTTCAATTTTGTTACAGTTCACATGATTCAATGCCAAATACACTTTTCTATTTTGTCATAGTTTGTACAAATTTGAATTAAATGCATTAGTGTTTTGATCTTTTAAATGTAGTCATGGTGAATTGTATATAAGGACAAGTTATCTCTCTCTCTCTCTCTCTCTCTCTCTCTCTCTCTCTCTCTCTCTCTCTCTCTCTCTCTTCTTCTCATCTTGTGTTGCTTAAGATTTAGATTTTCCCATTAATATATGCTATTTATGTTTACCCAGTCACCAAGTGACCCACTATGGCTTACATTCCAAGGATCTTATTGCACAAAATATTTTATGTCAGTGATTTTGAATTAGACTTTTTCAATCATGTCTTAACCTTTCCTAATCCCATGGAGTTAATGGAGGATTTTTCTTTTGTTGACAATGTCCATTTTGGTTTTCTTGCTAGGCTAGCTAGTATTACCCCTATCTTTCAAATGTATCAATTCCTCTTTCGAATATTATGCCTGAAGGATATTCATGTTTTACTTTTGAGGATGACCTTTTCCTAAATCCTATCTAGAACAACTTCCACTCAAAGGTTACAGGGATATAAGGTGCACGAGCTAATGTAGATTGTCTAACAAAAGATGTTTCCAAGTTGATGAACAAAGTAGGAAGATTAGATCTAAAGGTGTGTAAGGTCTTCAAACATAGAATCTGTGGAGTGGAATTGTGCTTGAGGGAGAAATCTAAGTCACAATTTTTGGGGGAAGGGGAATAAAACCTTACCCTATGGTGGTAAAATGATGCAAGACTGGAAGGGAAGGCTAATATTGTGAAGGTTTTTATTGGCCTTGCTCCGTCCCCGAGGATTTTGATTGAAAAGAAGATGTCTACATCCCGCATTAGTCAAATTTTGTACGTATTTCGAGCCATGGATGATTACAAGGAATTTAATGAAAGGAAGGAGAGTATACTCTTTGGATCTACACTAGTCTCAGGTTGTCTTGCTCGTATGGAACTATGAGCAAGAATGGTCTTGTATAGCCACATAGTGTATATCTATTTTGTCAATTTCTAAGTGTTTATGTCAAGACTGTTGTTTCCTCCTACAGGATATCTAGGTCTTTTGTAACTTCAGGTAGTATAAATACATGGATTTAATTTTCAAGGGTGAGGGCCCCAATAAATCCCTCTTTTATTATGCAAAAAACAAAATAGTAACATGTGAAAAACTGAAACAATAACTTGTTTCATAGCTCGGTCTCTATTGGGACCTTTCTTATTTTTACTGTTTAGCTTTGTGACTGTCGCAACATTTTATTATTAATAGATGTATTATCAATTTAAAAAAACTAAAACTACTCTTTTTTCTTGTCAATATTTAGTGGTTGTAATAATTTGAGGGTTGGAATAATTTTCAAAATTAAATTACTCTTAAGTATGTCATCCTTTATAAGACTATAACATGTTCCACTCTTCATTTGTTGGAATTACAATTTGTTGTAAATCAAAGTGACATGTAACTTTGTTTGATGTTTATTGGTTACTTTTTAAGAAATGAAATTTTTTGGGCCTTATTCTAGTCAAAAAATTGTAAGTTTTAAATCCAAAAATTCTTGTAGTGACACATATACTAAGATGCCAATTTCACTTTATAAAATAGTTGAGCATTAACTAGTCACATCAATTTTTGAAAAAGGGATTTAGCCTTTGCTTTCAATTAAAAAAGAAAGAAAATCCAACATTTAATACATATGACAAGACAATATTTATTATTAATATTTTATTAGATATATGAGAAGACAATTTTCAACTATTGACAATTTTTGATATTTTGTAATTATATTTTCATATTTAATAAATTATCAATATTTCATTAGATAATACTACAAATTAAATATATAATACTGACATATATAATATATAAATTATCAAGATTTCATTAGATAATACTGATATGACAAGACAATATTTATTATTAAGATTTTACTAGATATATGAGAAGACAATATTTAACTATTGACAATTTTTGATATTTTATAATTATATTTTCATATTTAGTAAATTATCAATATTTCATTAGCTAATACTGACATGAAAAATTATCTTTAAAAAGTAGTTGAGCATTAACTAGTCACATCAATTGGCATTAATAGCTTGTTTGTTATGAACAATGTTCACATTAATTGACATTTTTATTTTAATTCTTTCTCACACCAGCCCAATATGCTTTCAAGTATACACTTTTCCATTGCACTCTTTAGCTTAAAAAAATTTCATCTTACACCATTTCCTTGTAAAAATTACATGTACTCAAATATGCATTACATTTGGTAGAATATTTGATGGGTTAGCTAACACTATGATGACATTCTACAAACTGTCACAAACAAAAATGCTTGTTTCCTTTGCAAAAAATATTAACTTCTAATCAATTACCTTCCAAATTAACCATTCATAATTAGAATTATGTGTTCAAACTTGTAACATTTGATAAACATGAAGTAATTTCTTGAAAATACACAAGAGCGGAGAGAAACATAACTATAGAGGAAAGAGAAGGAATGATCCAAATGTGTAACATAGATAAACATGCATATCAAAGACTACAAATTATTTGGTACCACTACCAATCTTGGAACTACTAAGGGACAAGACTATATAAGTTATAACTACTATATGGTCATGAACTAATTTCTATAGTCTTGACTTCAATCCTTCAAACCTTAACCTTTGACAATATGGATACAAACTTCTTCTGTGACTGTGCTTCACTTGTTATAAAGTGATATTTATTATTGACTCTCTTATATAGCCTTATATAGGTTATTAGGTAAAATATTTTGATAAGGCATACCATAGGAAGATAAAATGAAAAGACAAATGCAAAAATGAAATTAAAGTAGATCAAAACATAGCTATTCTCAAATCAATGGAATGCTTGGGATCTTTTTGAATATGTTTCAAATGATTTTTTGACATGGTGTAGATAATCTTGCATCACTAAGTCTTAACAATGTCTTATAGTGTTAAGTATATTTTTGGTCATTATAGTGCTAAGTATTCAAATTTGTTCACATTATAACCTTGATAGTGCCAGTAGGTCTCTATAAGTAGTAAAATAGTAAACTAATCAAATTTATGACTATGCAAATAGCTTCGTATGACTAAAAATTTCATGAAAAAGAAATTATATACAGTGATTAATCAATCAAAACATATCTAAGAAACTTTACAATGCAATTGAGAAGGTAATACATACAAATTGAAAAACACTCACTGAACAATCCTTGGACTATCAAGTTGACAAGATCTTTCTTTATATATAATTTTCCTCCTTAGAGTGTAAGCCACTGGTATAATTACATGGTTACCTAAAATTACTATAGATTTCATGCAAGAAAGCTGATACTTCCTATTTTTAAGATTACATATGTATCAATATTAAATCCTAATAATAGGAAAGGTAATGTATGTGCCTTGTTCAATCTCTACTTAGGTTCCACTGGACCACTATAAGTTTCCTGTGTAGACTGCATTTGACTACATTGAAGTTCAATCACACATGATTTGAACTCATTCTCAATATAACACAGGTCCATAATAGGTGGCCTCATCAAATTAGGAACTTCTTGTATGAGTATTGGAACTCTGTTATAGATAGGTTTAGCATTTTCACTCATAAGTGAAGATTTCTCCACTTTTCCATTTGTATAAGTCACCAATGCCATAATATTTGATGTCTTCCCAGCCATATCTACCTAGGAAAATCTAACACTTAGAGTAGCAATGAATGCTTGCAATTGTTTCTCAAATATGGACTTGTGAATTAACCTACCTTGTGGCTGATGCATAGAGGTAATCTGAGCTTTAGCTAATAATTTAGATATCTTCTCTACTATACCTCATAGCTCTATCAAAAATCCTTCCACTGTGGCCATCCAATCACCCAATTCTTTCAAAATGTTATCCATGCAGATCTTTGTTGTATTCAAGTCTTGGCTTTTGATTCATAATACATTGAGACAAATACCCCTGTTTATGATAGCTATTAGTTTTCCATCATTTAATTTATCCTTTTCATATGTTTGTGTTGGCTTTGTACCTATTGTAACCCTTACTTTGCTACATCTTTATGAATTCATACATGAACTAATAGCTGGTACAAAGTTCTTAAGGACATTTACACATTGGGAAAAGCGTTCTTTAGAACATTGAATTGCTAATGAGCATGCAGAGAATCAAGTCGATCATGCATTCTCTTAACCAAATCAAGTGTCATCTACTGATTGGCATCGATAATTGACTGGGTTTCTACATCCATGACTTCTTACCCCATGTGTGCTTTCTTAGAAATCCTCAAAATGTCCTCCTCTATTTCCATGTAGATAGGAGTAGATCCTTGGGAAACTTCCTCTTTGTGACCCTCTTGAGGGTTCATGTGGGAGTATCATACTTGAGTTACACATTTGGGTCTTCAAGTTATGCCATTGTAGAATCCATTTCTTTTTCCCAACGGAAGGATTCCAAGTTACTTCTGAAGTAGTAGATGCAATTATTGTTATGGACGGAAAGGTAGAAGAAGGCCTTAACACTTATGGTAAGGTGTGCAGTGTCCAAGGAAAAGTTGGTTTCAACTAAAAATGTCCCAAAGGGGCCAAGAGATGGCTCATGAAACTTTGAGTGACCATAGGATCCTAGAAAGAAGAAACATGAATGAAAGAGGGAATTGGAAGGAGTGGCACATTCATGCCTGATAAGAAATTTTGGGAAACATATGGTGTGATAGCAGGAAGCAAAGGTGGATGAAGAGACGACAGATTGGGGAGAAATTAAAGGAAGGTCAAGGAAAGAAGGAGAAGGCTGCATTGGTGCCTTCAACTTAGCCTTAGAAGGTCTTCTAACAAGACTTCTAGATGATGTTGGAGCTAAAGAAGATACAATAGTAAGAGGAGTGGAAGAAGAAATTAAAGAAGTAGAACTAGAAGAAATGGTTGTATGAGATACACTCATTGATTATGATATTGTTGTAGTAACTACAACAAGCTGGGAATAAGTGATTGCAATAACTTGGGGAGAAAATGATACAATAGAAGTAGGAGAGAAGTAGAAACAATAGAAGTAGTAGAAATAGGGGAAGAGAAAGGAGTATTTTGATAACTAGTAGGATCTAATATCCCATGATCTCCTCCTTCATCTTCAAAAGAAGAACTAGTATAAATGAGAATACTACTAGTGAAAGGTCCTAGGAAGATGGAATTGGAATAGAAGAAGAAGAAACCATCCCTATAGAAGTCAAAACTGAATAAGTAGAAAGAAAAGGAACAGACATAGGAGGAAAAATTACAATAGTACTCACTAAAGGACTTGTTTCTTGTGGACTATGTGGACTTTTGGTTTTCCAAATAGACCTTGTAGGGCTTTTCATTTGTATTCTTAGAGAAGGATCAGAATGATAAGGACCAAATTTTCATTTTGATGGGGAGGAACACAAACCATAAGATTTTGAAGTTGCCTTGAATTAGTACCTTCATCATCTGAATCTTCTTCTTCATCTTCCCTTGGTACTTCCACTTCATTAGCCTAAATACAAATTCACCAACTCTATCCTTCTACCCAACAAGTGCATAAGTAACATTGAAATTACTCATATTTATGGCCACCGCTACATCATTGACCTCATCCTTATAAACTAGGTCATCCTTTTGGGGCTCATGTTTGTAGTTGTAAGTGGCCATGTCCAGAGTGTGCTTGGAGAATTGTCCCATTCTTCCTTCCCCGGTTAAAATTCCTTGAAGTATGATAGTCTAAGTGGAATGATGTCATGTGGGATTCTATTCTCTTGGCCTTTTTCCAATCAGTCAAGACCGTTGAACCTATTAAGAAAGGAAGAGGAGGATAAGTAGAATTTTTCTTCTTTTGTTCCTTTTCCACATGACTAATGTCATGGACAAAGTGATATACAATCTCCACTCAACTATCTTTTCTGAAACATATTTGGGTAGTCTAAAAGGGATAGTGAGAATCCCTCTACTCTTATCACTATATAGTCTAGGTAACACCAGAAATCTCCCCATTCTCTCAATGAATTGATGATTCTTTGACTTACCCTAGGCATAAGGGTGTCATATATGGCATTTTAGATCACAGGGTAGTAGTTATTACAAATCACCTCCATGTTCTTCCTATAGTTATGCATGTGCATATTTCTAAAGACCCTGGGGACTATATGACTATCTTTTGGTGACCAACTGGGGACTCCCTAAAATTGTTGGACTACACACACGACATCAAGAAAGTAAGACATCATATATAAATTTTCTCTCTTCTCCGACTTCCTGGCACTCACAATATTGTTGAAGAGGTTAAAATCTAGAACTCCAACCAGATCAGGTATCTTTTCATCATCGATGATCATGGATAGCAAGGGTACCCATGTCTAATTGACATGCACAATATATGTTACTCCAAACAATATATTCATTAGGGCCATTCCCACTCTCACTCCATGTCTGAAAGATCTTATATTCATCTTCTCTATTGATACTTTAGACTTGAAACTAGTCGGGTCCTCTACCCAATCTTTAAGCACAATCTTAAGGTTATTGATCTTTCCCCATTGTTCCACTATTTCTTGATTGAACTGAATATTAGATCTAGGGAGATGGTAGTAAGCAACAATATCCTTTTTAGATATATTAGAAATTAAATTTCCTCCTTTGGATTTTATAATTCCATCAACACAACTTACATCATTAGAAAAAATACCCCAAAGCAAGTCAATACAATGCATTACCTCTGGTTTTCTAGCTAAAATATGCAGCCCACTCTATTTAATGGCCACTAGATCAGCCATGAATTGTACTTCATCCTAGTGTGCATCATCATCGTCATCTATCAAACTAGCTCCTTCTACCTTCTTTTTCAAGGTTGTATAATGCTTGAAGCCGATGACTTGTTTGTTAAAAATGGTATCTCCAAAGATTTGGTCTGAGTATAAAGTGTGTAGGTAAGAATCCATTGGAAATAAACTTTAAAATACTTGAGAAATTATAGGCATGTAAAGCTCTCAATCTCATAAAACATTAATACTCTATTTTGCCTTGTGATCTCTTGAATTTAGACTTTGAAAGCTCGGTTATAGGATATAGCTCAAATACCAGGTGCTTGAGTATGAATTCCTTTCAAGAGTCCTATAAATTTTACTAATTCACGGATCATGTTAAAATGGCAAGTATACATTTGTAGCATTGAAGTCTAGTTTGCCATTTAATAATATACATATATTACATTGATTAAATTATTGCCTCAATTTTTGTCTTTTCACCTCTTAGTCTGGTTAATTCCACGTGGTGAGATTTTTATTTATAAGAACCATGTCAGAGTGTGAAAGGTGAGCCAATAAGAAGGCTCCACGTACGTATGGTTTTAATAGACCATTTTATATTAAATTATATTTATCTCATGTATGCTTCACTATGAAGTGTGAACCAATAAAAAATACCACATACGTACAAATTTTGTAGTGTGTCCGAGTGTAAAACTCTACATATCCTATATTAGTCACCCCAAGCATAAACTAATAAGAAAGCTCCATGTTTATACCATTTTCCCAATGTTAAGTTTGTTTGGTGGGTCCTGTCAATTATTGTGAAACTAAAGTGTGAGCCAATAAGAAAACTCCAAGTCCAACTTCCAAGTTCCACTATTAGTGGTGAGTTGGTGAGTTAGTGTTATTTTCGTGTAGATATGTTTGCATGTTGATTTCCTTTGTAAGAACCATGTTAGAGTGCAAAAGGTGGGCCAATAAGAAGACTCCACATACGTACGGTTTTAACATATTGTTTTCTATTAAATGATATTTATCTCATGTATGCTTCACTATGAAGTGTGAACCAATAAAAACAACACATATGTATGGATTTCACAGTAGGATTGAGTGTTAGACTCTACATATCCTTTGTTATTCACCCCAAGCACAAACCAATAAGAAAGCTCCACACTTATACCATTTTCCCAATGTAGTTGTTTGGTGGGTCATGTCAGTTATTGTGAAGTGCGAGCCAATAAGAAATATCCAAGTCCAACTTCTAAGTTCCACTAGTACTTGGTGAGTCATTCAATAGGTTACTACCACTGGAGAGAAACTTTGATAGAGGGTATTCACTAAACTAGTTTTAGGATATTCTCCATTAGATTTCCAACTAATTTTTATATTTTTAACATTTTCACCAAAAAGAATGCAACTAGTTATAGGGTCATTCGCCAAAACTACAAAACTTGTTACATGAATATTTACCAGATTTATATAAGTTTTTTTTGGGATTCCTTAAAATTTCCCATGTTTAATAAACAATGGATTTAATGTTAAACCATAGATATTTCATATTTACGTATGAGAAGTAAGTAATAAATCACATATATGACATTATCACTAAGATAATAAAAATTGAAACCCTAAGTGCAAGAGAGGGAATAAGAGACTTAGCTAATTTTGCACTTGATCTTGAGGTATGTTGAGTGTAAAATTGATGAAACAAAATGGTAGATTTTCTCAACTAAAACCAAAAATTGTGGAACTATCGGAACAAGTTGGACTAGGGCGTTGCAGACCGGGATAGGGCGACTAGGCACTAAAGACCTCTTCTAGGCACCTACGACTATGAAAATGGTCAAAATATGATTTTTCTTATATCACACCAATGTCACTAACCTTCGTTGTTGATCACCTATATGTCACACTGTGTCCACAGACTTTTCCCGTAACCCGCAAAATAAATGATCTTGCGCAAAACCCCAAACCACATCAAATCCTAAAAGAAGATGCAAATGGGGATTCAAACTGACCCTAGTGGTTACCCAATAGAGTGAACTTATGACTCGAGCATTGCAATACATCTCATACTCTATGCAGTTCTTATGTGTGTATAAGAATGATGCCCTATAAATGTCTTGTGCAAGATGCTCTTAATAACTAGCAATAACTAGAATGAGGAATGTAGATAGATGTGTGGATGCAAAAATTAACCTCCCCTCTTATGCATGTATGTATAAAATTCACTCCCTTGTCCCTTGAATGAAATCTAGATGGATGTCTTGATGCTCTTATATGCCTTTTGATGCAACCTTAGGTGGTGATAATAGATTCTTAGAGCTTGCTCCCTTATTATGATCACATAGCTTTTTATTTATATGATTCACTTGTTTAAATTTCGTAATTGAAAACTAAAATGTGGAACCCTAAGAAAAAATATGCCCAAGAGATAAAAGAGGCCCAAAAGAGGTGAGTAAGATACAAAGAGGTCAGTGGTGCCTACAGGGGATGAGGGTGCATGGGCGCCGGTGTCTAGAGTCAAGAAAGATAAGTAAGTGAAATCTTGACTAGGCTATGGGGTATGAAAGACTAGAAAGATGGAAAGAAAGACAAGAAAGAGGCCAACTATACATGTTAATTACTAATTTTATTTCTTATGAATCATATGAATAGTGATATGTGATTAGGACCTAGAAATGTACCAAGGTGTGTGATTTAGTGTCTACTGAATCTGCTTGAAGGGTAAATTTTGGATTAAGGCCTTGAAATTTTCTAGATTAATAATTTTGGCCATATATTTAATTGGGGTATTGATCTCTCTATTACCAATAACCTTGAATAAACATTTAATTTGAAGGCTACCCTTGATTGAAACCTAAGTGATTTCTAGGTGTTTGAGCTTGTTGTCTCTAAAGGGAGATAATTTATTTAGATAAATTCTTCACCAAGGCTCTAAGGTCATCATTATCATCTTACTTGTGGGATGAATAATATGTGGAGGTGGATGATGAATAATTTGGATTTGGGATAGGAGTAAGAGAAGAAAAGTATGGAAAAAGAGGCGCGTGAAGTCGAGAGCTATTTTCCCAACTTGGATTAGAAAATTTTCATCTCTAATACCTAGTTCATAACCTATAGGTAAAATTATTTCTCTAATAGACTAAATCATAATAGATACATCATTATTCAAATCTATTAAGTAATATAAGAATTTAGTGCTTGTAGAATGCTTGACTAGAGGTTGGATTCTATCCCAAGACTTTTTAAATATGAAATTAAAATCTATCATGAGTTCATCAAGTGTTATTTTAATAGTGGTGATTTGATCCATGAGATAATTATGATCACTCTCATCTTCAAAATGTTTACAAATTTTATCCCCAATCTCGTCCCTAGGTATGGATAGAATAAGCTCGTAGGAAACTATACCATTGTAATTCCTTCCCCTTGAAAGATGGAGCTAAGATCCTAACTGCTACATCATCATCAGTGACAAGATGAACTCAACAAACATTAGCAACATCTAAGATATGCTTAATGGGGTGGTAGAATTCTCAGCAATAAATAAGGGAATATTTTTAGTGTAAATATCGGAATATCATGTTGAGCATTCAAAGCTAAGGGACTACCACCATTAAAAGACACAAAAGACTAATTTTTTTGATGGCCCATGAGGAGAATATGTCTTAAATTTCTAAAAGGGAAAGAGAAGGACCTACCCAGAGGAGGAGTGGAAATACTTCTATTAGAAATTAATAAAGACCTCTTATATGATATTTCCTTATTTCTTCTCCTTGGTGAGAGCTGAAATTTTTCAACAGATCTCCTCTAGTGGAACTTTGCCTTGTTTGTATCTTTCTCATGAAAATGTGTGTTAATCTTCTTGTAGATTGGTAGGTCTAGGTTTGGGATATACCATATGTATTGAAATATGCCTCCGAAGGTGGAATATTACTAAGATACACACCAATCTTAGTGAAAAATATCAAAAGTGAACTATAAGTGACTCAAACTTTCCCACCAGTGCATGCCAAAATAGTTTTCACCGATATTGCACCATTTGTTAAAGGTCAATCCCAACACCTCATTTAAACATGGAAACACCTCCAAAGCATGGGAAAATGTAATCTTTTGAGGTTAATCTCCGATATAGGTTGGTGTCTTATATCCTATCTCACTATAACTAACTAACTAGCACTAAATTATCGTTATCTAATCTTACCCTAAGAATTCCAATGGACTAGAGTTGAGAGAAGGAAATGTTGAAATAAAGAAAGGTGATGCACCAAACTAGAATAGGGTTTGATTCTGGATCCAAATAAACATATATAACATTACATGAGAAGTTATGAGGAATGCACACAAAGAATACGGGGTAAATAAGTTGGATGCAAGGTTCATTTTAAGAGGCCTCTGGGAAATTGGAGGTGGAATATCCCTACAGAATATACTTGGAACCACTTTCGCGGAAAGGTGAATTTTTGGGATTTCGTAAAAAAATCACCTGGTGGATTCTAAAGGTTTTTCCATTTCTTTTCGAAACAACAAGGCTGTTTTTACATGATAGTAAGTTTGTTGTCACATGAAAGTAAGATCTATTGTCACATGATAGCAAGATCTGTTTTCACACGACAATAAATTTTATTGTCGCATGAAAATAAAGATTGTTTTCATGTGCCAAAAAAGATTGTTTTCACATGATGGAAAGGCTTATTTTTGTATGACAACAATTTTTTTGCGTAATAGTAAGATTTGTTGTCATGCAAAAAAATACTTTGTTGTTGTACGACAAATAGTTTGTTGTCATGCGACAATAAAAAAATTTGTGTGCCAACGGATCTTGTCGTCATATGATAAAAACTTGTTGTCATGCATCTCGTAAACAACTATAGTTTGATCAAAGAAATCTTATTCCTAATATTGCACTAATTATTCTACTTCTTGCAAATTGATGACACCTCGTCAATTAGGCCTATCTAACTATCCTTTTATGACATCATTTTGGTCGTATTAATCTTATAACTGATTAATTGGGATAATGTATCCTCCTATTAGATGAACCCCCTTATAATCTCTTTCTAGAATGCTTCTACTAGCTTCCTATGTTATCAATCCATTTCATTGGATTGAGTAGACCTCTCGCAACTCTCTCAAACCCCTAATTCCTCACTAATCAGGATTAGTTAGCCTAAACCTAGATTAACTAGCTTAAGGCATGTTTAACCTCTTCTAAACCATAAAGTGATTTTTGGCTTATTCATTTGTCGCACATGCACCAAAATTCTTCCATTCTTGGAAACATAAAACTATAAATACCCCAATACCGCTAGACAATTTCTAAGAACACTTCCTCCTTTCTAGCATAAACTATAGTATTTTGTTTAGGATTAAGAGCTTTCTTCATTGTTTATTGAGCTATTTTCTTTGCTATTGCATCTTTCACTCAAGCTTTGGGTAAATGGAAGAACCATATGGATTTTTAGCCATTAATGGTGATCTCTCATTCTCAAATACCTTGAAGATCAAATAATCACAACTGATTGCTAGGATCTTCATTAGGTTCATTTTCATAGCTTTCAAAGAGTAGAGAATATTTAGACATGCTAGGTTTGCTTGTTTATTTCAAGTTAATGCATGCAAAGTAATGGTTTCTTTCTTATCTCTTATCATGATGGTCCATTGACTTGTTGTTTAAAGCTTTGGGGCTTCTTAAGTGTTCTTGCCTCATTTCATAGCTTTTGCAACTTTTCCTTGTTCACATTTGGCACACTCGGTGGGACTTACTCCATAGTCCTTTGAAAGTCATTTTAAATATTTTCATTTCCATTTATAACCATTTTCATGCTTTTTTAGGGTTAAATAACTTATTTTCTAACAAACATCTAACTTTAATTGGGCTAAATATTCCTTTTGCATGAAATTTAATAGGTTAAAGTTAGAATTTAGTCTTAATGGTGAAAAACTAACCTATTGGACTTTTGGGATTTTTCATTTCCATGGTTTTTCTAAGGGCACGAGCATGTGTCCTAAACTAGCATGTTGTAGTGCCCACATATTTTACACACACAAATACAACAAGAAAATACCGTGATCATTTTTTTTTTTTTTACTTACAAATCTTACTACACACAACACAATATGGGATTCAAGTACGTAACCCGACTCGCATACAACAATCACAAAAATCATTGACTCACATAGACACACGAAAATGACGTAGGCATGCTGACGCTACACTTTTTCCCGTGGAAGGTTACTAGTAAAGACCCAACCACAAGAACATGGCTTCAGGAACAGAAAACCCACAACACATCATTTCCTTAAATGTATCTTTGGTTAAAGTTAACATTCCAGGGACATTACGAGCAAGGATAAATTTTCTCATTTGTCCACCTACATTTTCTTAAGTTTATTCCATGGTTGAAAAATACAATTCAACCTTCTCAAGTTAGCTTCTTATACTTTATATAAATTTCCATAACCGACATACATATTTGGCATAAATCAAATTGCATACAAAATACTTAATCATCTTCTATTATGTAAAAATATTCTTCTCCAACGTTTATTTAATGTCTATAGTTTTACCCTTACATCTCAAACGAAAGTGACTTGATGTCCAAAACGCAATAAAAGGATTTGACGGAGATTTAGATATAGGGTAGCTTTTTACCAAAAATATTTCTTGATTCACACTATATTTATTTCCCTACCATTGTTATTATAATTTGAAAACTTATTGAATTCCTATAAGATTTATATATATATAAACATCCTTTGTTTCTCAAAGTTTGGTCGCACCAAGGTAACTTATATTCTTTGCAACGCATGTTAAAGTTTAATTAAGTTATAAGGACTCCAAGATTGACCATAAACCTAATCTCTAATCTCATGTGCAGCATTATATGATATGCTCTTATATTTCACTAAGGTCTTGTTCTTAGATCGTCTCAAAACAAAGAGATACGAAAGCACTTGTCGACATCTTAAAGAAGTACAAGGCTAGGAGCATAATAAACTACACATGAACACAAGTGATCTATGTACACAAAGATCCTGTGTCACTACACTTCATGATTCCGCATAAGGAATATTCTTTATTCCTTAATGCCATAAATGACATAACAAGGGATTAAGGGATAAGATTACAATTTCTAAGGTTCTCTAGAATCAACATCTTTCCACTCAATTTCACATACAAGGAGTTAAAATACAGTTTCTACCCACAAGTTAACAGACAAAAACCACTAGGGTTTAGTTTAATTCCAATATGCACCTAACAATCTACGCCTCTACTACATGTTATTTTAAGGCAAGTGGACATAATTATACTAAACCACATTCAAGAGAATGCCAAGTTGTTATTTTGATAGAAACCAAGGTAGCACCGCTTAGTCGATCCTTCGAACAAGGACTCATAAGGTGACTCCTAAGGCGGTCTTCAACACTCAGCCTGGTATCGGACCTGAAGAGAGTACATTCTTCTCACGAATGCCAAATCTAGAAGGAAACCGCATACTCCTGGATAGGTTGGACCATGACATTCCTAAATATGGGTTCGCAACAATGTCGCTAGACAAAAAGACTATGACGGTAAACTCCAACGAGGGGTTTTATTTACCTAACCTATGAGGTCTCATCAAGTGCAAAGTTTAAGGTCGTTCTTCGGTTTTAATTTTCTTATATGGTAGAACGGGATCACACATACAGGCAAGTTATGCATGAATATTTTATTAGGGTTGAGTGTTCCCATTAAAACTCATTATTGTGTTTGCAAGGTAAGAAGGTAACCCAATAATTAATTTAATCATTTATTAAATACTGAGAAGGTACTACAATGTATTAACTTCGATTTCAATTTACTAAGTATAAATCAAACCCCTTTTTGCCATACACAACTAAAAATCAAATTGAACTGGTGAGTAGATGCACATTTCTTAAGTATCCCTAAAACTAGCATATCATGCATATTAACAAATTTCATTTATAACTTTTCGGTAACAAGAGACTGCATTAGACAGTTATTCATTTTACAATTACCTATAAAAATTACAATAGTAATAATTAAATCACACATCGCCCTTTTTCGCGCTCTTCTTCCATCCCGCAAAACCCATGTGAGCCAGATATCAGTGATAAATCGCTGGCATGGCATCCACCCTAATCAATCATAATTATCATTTTTCAGTTTCCCATTTACATAAGATAAAAATTACAATTAGCAATCGAAACAAAAAGGTTTAGAGACATGTATTCATTACATTTCATTTTGCTTCTTTTGTAACTTAGGAGAGAGAAAGAGAAGGGAAGAGAGAGAAAACATCACTTTGGTCAAAAGTTCTAATACACACAAGTTTCATTATAGTGTTTTAAACAGTTATTTACATGTGTTTAAACATTTTCAGGGTGATTTGGCAACCCTACGAGGTCCCGCAGCTTTCTATTCTTACATTTTCTCACTAGCTGCAAAACATTCAAAACGGGCTCGAGGCTAAGAAACTGCTTCCAAAGGTTATCTTCCGATGAGCACACACACCACGATTAACTTTATACATGTCCCCAAATATACCAAGAGTTCATAGCAACTGATGGAATTGAAAAAGAGCACACGGTTTGCGTTTGGCGGCTAGTCTTCCGGGGCCACTGGTCGTAGTTCACCTAGTTGTAAAATGACAAAAGTTAGCTTGAGCGCCCAGAAAACCGTATCCATAACTGATGTTCGATGGAGAAGCACACAATGAGACATCTCCTACTAGTTCCCCTATATAAAGAGAATTCATCAGAGTCAACGGGATTGAGAACTAGGAAATCATGTTCAAACGACGACAAGTGTTCTGGAGCAACAAGACGAAATTGGACCAGTTTGACCTCGTCAAACTATGACCGGAGGCCTACAAAACGGCTTCGCCAAACTATCCCGAAAGGTGCTCTTTCCTATACTAAATGTTCCATGCATTTTTCTAGTATAAACGCTAGAGGTTTGCGAAGACGGAACGTGATTTCTCTTTCCGGTTTCAAATGGTGGTCCAAAACGAAAGCCAACTTTCTAGTTTTAACAACTCTCTACTTGTTGTAAACCGGTGTAGCAGGGCTCCTAGAAGAGTGTCAAAAGGATGTCATATGATCGTTTCGGTCAAACCAAAAATCCAGACAACTCCTCGTATACCAAGGTACGTGAATGAAACTTCACATCTCATTTCCAGAGTTGCGAAGGGTACTTAGTGAGTCTCTGAAAATGCAAAATTTAACTATTTTAAGCAAGAAGAAGGTCAACTTATTCAATGGAGGGTCAAATTTGTCTGGTCGTTAAGACGATATTGAAGCGATCAAAAGGGTAAGAGTTTTCTAGATCATCTCAAAGTGAGGGTGATAGTTCATGTTTTAAAGTAGGCAAGTTATAATGGCTTCGAGAGTTGCGACATGACACTTTATTGTTTTGCAATGAGTCAAAGAGACATTTAGTTATAATAAAAATCTAATAACTTAATATTCTATTTAGTTGCAAAAGAGAACTAAAACACGAGAATTATGAGAGGTAAAGAAAGGAGAACCATGCCTGGAGAGCGAAGTCGGTCGAAGCCACAGGCTTGGGTTCAGTCTCTTGCTTGGGCACTTCGTCAACTAGTTCACGAGAATCCTCAGCCCCACCATTTTGCATACACGTCTACCAGGGAAGTTGCATTGCAAACAAAAAAACATCTTATTTTCTATGCCTTGATGGTTTTCCAATAGAGTAAGCAGTTTGCTTATGCATTTCTAAAACCTTTTGAACAGACCCATTATGTGCATATCTTGCAATCTTGGCATTCCATGAGGCAACATTTCTTTGAGGTGTTTTGTCAAACAGTTGACATTTTTGTATACATATCTGCCATAACACCTACAACTACAGCATCTACCAAATGTCCCTACCCTGACTGAAGCCCTTGAGACCACATTTTTATTTCACTAGAACCAAGCAAATACATCCTCACAACCACCACAGGTTGCTGCAAGCACCAAGCAAACACCTTCACACAACCACCACTAGTTTATTGTCATGCTGATGAAAAGGTTTAGAGCTTCCTCAAGATAGCTAGGCCCGGCCACGAATGGCCATTCACACACACAAGAGAATATATTATTATTATTATTATTTTATCTTACCTTGATAAAATCAAAGGTGCCCATGTCCTGTTCCAAGGCTTCCCATTTTGGCACATGCGTGAAGGATGTTGAGTGTGTTGTGGAGTTTGGCTTTAAACCTACCAACAATATTTGCTTGAAATTTTTCAAGGCCTTTTCAACAAACTCATTTTTTTCACATGACTGCAATCATAGCACTCCATAAGACCACATTTCTTAGAGGCATTCTAACAAATAGTTCACAAGCCCTGAAAACACTTCCACATTACATTCTAAATATGCCAAAACGCCCACATATGCGTTGAAACCAAGGGTAGACTGGTCAATGTCTCTCATAGCAGACAATAAGAAGAAGACCATGCAACGTGAGGATCAAGAGTAGTTGAAAGCAAATAAGGATTCCCCTTTTGACGCATGTTGGAAGAATGAGGCAAAAGTAAACTGATTGGATTAGAAACCTGTTTGCAGCATATGCGCACAACAATAACGTTACCCCATGCGTAGCTGTCCCATTCTTTCCTCTGGTCAAACCCTGCAATCATGTCCCCAAGGTATTTGCAGCTACAACATCTGACAAAAATCCCCTAAATCGTTTATACCTTGCTAGATGACACGCAGGTCTGGGGAAGAAGCTGGTACAGGCCGCCCCGGCCATACAAATCCGCCACATGCCAAGTTCTGACCCCATGGAAGGAGGTGAAGTGGTGTAGGGGCATTATGCCAGGCGTGGGTGTCTCCACAAGGAAAAAATGCCTCCCTCCTGCCTATTGGTGCGCCAAACAAGTGTGGAACTTCTCCCATGGCGGCGATAGTTCTCACCAAAAAAAACAAAACCAAAAAGATGAAAATACGATCCCCAATGGAGCCCGAGCCCTAAAATTTCGCCCCACTATCACGGATTTTTTTTAAATTTTAGTTATTTTATTTTATTTTATTATTATTATTATTATTATTATAAATAGGCATTACACATGCACTCATCATCCCGGTGCACACCCACCTATCTCGGTCACACACCTACTTACTTGCAGCTTCTACTATCATCCCATTTTACAAAGGGGTGCGCACACATTCTAATCCACATGCACATGTCAATTGCGCACACACCCATTTCTCGGAGATGCATAGGTGTTAATTAAACATTGGGTTGACCTCATATTTTACACTTTGCACGTGTACCTACCTTTGTGGTGCACACCCACTAAAACCCACATGCACATGTTATTATGCCCACACATGCGTAAATTCACCTTGTATTTTCTATATCCATGTGTATCCATCATTCATGGTGTGCATCCTTCATTAGACGCACACACACATCATTCGGGCATGCATGTGTTACTGTCAAAAGTTAAAAAAAAAATTATAGGTTGTAGAATCAAATTTCTGGATTTTTGTAACAGTTTACATCTTTATAACAAAGGGGCTTACAGTGTTCTTTTGACCTTATTTTTAGCCTAACTTAGTTAAGTGTTTACATTTTTCATTTGTAGAGGTCTTTTGAAGCACATATGCTCTTCCCTCACACCTTCTAGGTGATCTTGGGAATCAAAATGTTTCAAAAACCTTCTCTTTGCTTTCCAAACACTTCAATTTAAGTTTTATAAAGGATTAACTTTCAAATTTGGCTAAAAGGAGTTTCGTTTTCAAAAATTACTTAAGTATTTTCCATTTCTTGCCATGTTTGAGTGTGATAGCTTATTGTGTATGCTCTTTCCTTGTGTCTTAGGATGATGTGGGAAATAAAAAGCAACATCTTATCCTCTTTATATGATGATATTGGAAAATTACTAATCTTGGTGTAGGACCAAAATCAATTTTCAAAGGATCGGAGGCTAAAACAATACTAATGTGTTTGATACAGGTTGCCAAAAGGTGTGCTACGCAAAACTACACTAAGTCTAAAAAGATTAAAAAAACACACCATATTCATCACACTATATATGCAAGTTCGGAAAAGGGTATGTCCCTATCCGCTTAACTAGAACGTAACCCCTTTGGCATAACACCTTAAGCTATAACAATGGGGGTGGTTCTAGGAACCCCAAAGTAGTCCACCACTAAGTAACCTCGTGGATGAAATGGGAAGCGCTCCACTTACCTACTTGAGTAGTGATACATTTTGTGAGTTAGAGTCAAAGTTGTCTGTATCGTGACTCCAGTGACAATACAACTGAATGCACTAGTTTCTTATTGTATTAGAAGGGGTTAAAGTAAAGCCAAGATATTCCTTGGGAAACCTTGGAAAATCAAGCTCGCATTAGAAAAACTTATGATACCTAGTTGAGAAAACTACCTAAGGAAGCCATATATTCTTGGAGCCCACTTTGCTAGTTCAAACCATCATGTCTTGTCAAAAATCTCATGAAGTGACGACTTACTTGAACTCAAAACCTTGTTTTTGAATAAGGGAAAGAGTGCACTTAAGTCAAAGCTAAGTGTCACTCATCACGAGATTTACGATGTATTACTTATCCTAGTTTCTTTCTCACCATAGGAAAAGGTGAAACTCTTCCCAAGTAACGCTTAGTTAATTTCCACCCCATTTGATCTATACCTTTGCATTCTTGTTGCCCATTTGGGACAAGGGAAGGCATATTTCATGAGTGTTATCATAGATTGTGTTCACCACTTTTATGTTCATTTATGCTCATCCATGTTTTCATTTGAGTTGTTAAATGTATATAGTGTGTGGGTACATTTTTTTACATCTTTAATAGCACGTGATCTTGATTTCAAGATCATCTTCATAGCTAGGTTTGGTTTCATCATTGTTTTCCCCTTTAATTCCTTATTTTCCCGCATTCTAACCATTCAATTACAACACTTACATATTTTTTTCATTTATGAGAACTTGGTATAAGTTTCCATACCGTATTTTTATGTTGCTCGCATGATTAATAACCTTGCACTTAGTTTGGATTCTAACATCGTTTAAGGATTTATTAGAGTGTTGATATTGCATTTTTGTATCACAATAGCATCATCTTGATACTAATACCTTGCTTATTCCAAGCTTGGTTAATGTGTTGAGATAGTGTTATTAAGATATTCACATTTATAACTTCCATTTTCAAAACTTAGATTTTTTTTGCATCTAAACTGGTCGTAGTATATCTTGTGGAGAGATCGCGTCAATACAACTTTAGTGCTTAGGTCTTGTTTATATTTGAACTCAACCTAGGTGGTGATAGGGTATTGTCACTATCTGTTTTACACCTATCTTTGGAACTATAGCTTAGGGTATAGTGTTCTATAAACAGTTTGAGTGATTGACTGATTTACTAGTGGGTTTACATGATTGTTCCTAGTATAAAAGTGGTTGCATAGTTTTGTACTTAGGACACTTTGAGACAGTGAGACTCTAAGAAAATCATACCATGTACACCTAGGTTATTGAAACTTTGATACACTTAGACACAACCTAGTGCCACATAGACTAGTGATGTCAAAATCACAAAAATGGTGTCTACACGAGATGAACATGACTTAGAGTTAAATCGTTTTAGTTCAATATACTCATTCAGTAGTCATAACTTAGGACCCCTCTTTTCAGAGGTTAAAGACACTAAAACATTAGTTGACCATGGTGGAGAATATTCTTATTCATTTGAAGACCAACACAAACTAGATATAGCTCACTTTGATGAGCTCCTATACTACAATAGATACCAAATATTTGCAAGAGTCCTCGAATTAGAAGCTAAAGTACCACAAGAGCGTGAAGAAGAAATTAAAACCATCAACCATGAAATGTAATATCCGATACAACCTTCCTTTATTGACATGAAAAATCCTTTTGATGTAGTTTATACTTCGATTGCGGTGCGTGTAACAAAAATGTTGAAAGTGAACCACTAAAACCAACAGATGGTTCGATGAAACCTTACTTTAAGGATTCACGTAAATTCAAAATTGGACATTATCGTAAAGACTCACCTCCTCATAGGTTTGAAGATGAATATGATCCCCTAATTTAAGAGGAGATCATTCAACGACAAATATTAAAACTTAGTCAAAAACTAATGACCTTAGGTTCCTCAAGCAGGAATACACATAAGGATAGACTTAAGACAAAATCAGGTGAATTCCACATCGACCCATATGATGACGCAACATTAAAAATTGTTGAAGTGAATAGATCACTATCCCCACAAAAGAGAAATCATCACACAAGAGTTGCAATCAATAAAAAAACATGCTCACCACTTTACAAGAGAGTAATGTAGGGCATAACATAAAAGTATTTATATGAAGATCTATGTCCCTACCCCTTTTATAAATACGTTTATGACAACCATTCCCAAAACATTTTGATATCCCTAAATTTGAAAAATACAAAAGAAAAGGTGATCCTCGTGATCATGTCAAAGAATTCGACATGACTTGTTAGGAAGTCACTTACAACGATAATTATTTAATATGTTTGTTTCCTCGTGGCATAGGAGCAAGGCGTCGAATGGTTTTCAAGATACCTAAGGGATAAATCACGACATGGCATGTACTAGTTAAAACGTTTGTGTGACATTACTCTTTCAATATGGAGAATGATATTACCATGAACAACCTCTGTAATGCTAAACAAAAACCCAATGAGACCTTCGCAAGATTCTTACAATGATGGCACAGATTGGAAAGTCGTTTCCCTTATGCCCTTCAAGAAAAACAAATGGTAAGCATATTTTTCCCCAACTTGAACCCATAAATAGTCTTCCACTTACAGATGCATTATGGTACTAACTTCGAAGAGGTTATAGAGAAAGGCAATCAGATTGAAAAGGATCTCATTACAAAGGGTATTCTCAAACCCAATTCAAAGGACAAACATGATCCAAAACCCATGGAAAAACCAAAGTCATTTAATAAGAACAAGCATTTTGTTGGTGATGGCATCATAGACTCCAAGAGAGTCTATGTTGTATAGAGTGCTCCGCTATTAAAGCTTTCACAAGGACCTTACCCAAAGGCACCCACGAAATGTACATTTACACCTCTAACTAAATTATTATCCGCTATACTTAAACAATTAGATGCTATAAACATGGTGCAATACCCAACCGCAATAATGCACCTAAGCCCTAAGCTAGGTGGTTTAAGGAGAATGAATACTGTGATTTTCATCATGTCAAAGGACACAAGACTGATAGATGCCTAAGGTTACGGAATTTTATACAAGACCTTATCAAAGAAGGTAAGATTGTGGTAGATTCACCATCTAACTCAGGACATGGTCCTAATAAGGACCTAATGAGAATATGGGTATATTTAAAGAACCCTTTCCCAAGCATGAGGATAAAAAGAACAAGAATCTAGATCGTGGGCAAGCCTCTAATGACTATAGAACTTCCAACTATGTCTATCCAACAAATGATAATCCATTTGACTCCATTATAGGTTGTGTCCATTCATCTGATTAACAAGTGAACACCATTAGGATCTTAGGAAACAATTGTGTTGTAGGCATACGATGTGCTCGTTTTTAATTCCGAGATCCTTAGGAAGGCTAGTACAACTTGATAGAACAATTAGAGAAAACCCTCACAAGAATTTTAATCCTAGATATCCTCAAGACTTCCACTTGCTCATAAGAATATACTTGTATAAAATGCTTCAGAGTTTAGGGGTATCCACAGATATAGATCCCGCACACCTTCAAGTGATGGTTACAAACCTTGATTCCAATGACCATATCTCCTTTGATTGAAATGCAATCCTGCACAATAACCCTGAGCATAACTTACCCTTATACATAGAGGTCATTGTTACTCATCATAAAATCAAAAGAGTGCTTGTGGATGGCGGGTCTGGTCTAAATATTTGCACATTGAAGCTAGTTAAGTAGCTAGGCCATTCAGAAGCAGATATGGGTGCTAAAACTATTACCATCATGGCCTACGATAATGAGCAGTGAGAATCAACAAGAACTATAGTGATTCTCATAGAAGTAGGGTTGACATATCATGATACGACGTTCCACGTCCTTGACTTGTCTTTTCCTTACAACATTCTCCTTGGATGCCCATGGATTCATGTCATGTAGGCCATTCCCTCTACCTTTCATCGAGTGCATCAAATTGTTCTATGGATGACAAATGATTACCATATTAGGTGATCTAAAACCATTCATGCATTGTAGAGCACTACATAGTTTTTCTCGTGTAGCATATGAGTGTCCATCAATGGATATTATTGTCCCCTTACAAACAAAGTTACAAGAGAATGTATAGATCCAAATGCACAAACTCCTTGTAATCAGAACTTTCCTACATTGGTCAACCCCTTCACATCATGCGAAGAAAAATTTGGAAAGTATGGCCCAGATTATCAATTCACTCTTCAATAGACCTTGTTTATATTAGACCTCTCAGTGTCACCCAAGACATGTGGTAAACCATATTTTTAGTTCCAGAGAACTCGGGATAGATGCCCTAAACCATTTGAGAGGTTTAATCCTAGTGGTATCTTATCCAAGGAGAATATATTAGATACACCCACCAGGTGGATACCTAAAGGCACCATTGCATCATGTCATTAAGCTTTGTAATATGTCAAAGGCCATCACATGATGTATGTCATGGGCTATAATGGATTTGGATGCTGCATAAATGCACAAGGAAGGATAAAACCTAATATTATTCCTCACTTTAAGTCAAACAAGCACAAACTTGGTATCATGCCTCATGATGATCCACCTTCTGAGATATATGTTACCTCTTCATAACATGAGGATGGCTCATCTCATTCAAATAGTGATACATATTCTTAGTGTAGCCTATATGAAGACCTTACCCCCACTAACCTATTTTCAATTTTAGTTATCTTCACCCTATCCGGATCCGAGCCCCAAGCCAATTTTCAAGTTACCCTAGTATATCCTAAGGTCATATATTGGGATCAAAAACTTCACGTGTCTATCGATTTCTTTGAGAATGATGAGGCATTTGTAGAATTCATGGGACTCAGGGATATTATTCCAAAAGGGGATCACAAGAAAGGTTTCTCTATCAAACTGGATACCTATGCATATTTTGGGGAAGAAGCAGAGATGTGTGGTCACTTGAATAAAAATATCATAAGAAATCCCATAAGAGTACTTATAAAAATACTTTTGGGAAAAACAAGCATAAGTCCCATAGTGAAAACCTCTTTGAGGTGCTAGTGGAAAAACAAACCGAATAAACTATGGAAAAAGTAGTGGACCCATGAGATGATAAGATGCTCTTTGAGCCACATGTAGAGGTTGATCTTACTCTTCCCCTTGATCCTACATGGATGGAGGATGCATCCAAGATGCTCGTTGAAGAAATAATTAGTGTTAATATTGGTTCAGAAGAAGATCTTAGAATGATAAAGTTGAAAGCTTCACTCTCATCATAGGAATAGAAAGTTTTTGTAACATTGTTATGGGAATATGTAGACATATTTGTGTGGTCATAAACAAATATGCCTAGTTTGGACCTAGAATTGGTCATACGCAACATTGTTGTGCACCCAAATGCCAAACCCATCAATCAAAAGTTAAGAAAGATGCATCCAAAGATTGTACCACTTGTAAAAGAAGAACTAGAAAATATATTAATGCCAGATTTTATCAAACCCATCGATCATTCAGATTAGATATCCAATATATTCCCAGTTCAAAAGAAGTTGATCGGTATCAAAATATTCACCGAATCCCACAAAATCAACAAAACATATCCCAAAGATGACTTCCCTTTGCCTAACATCAACATGATCATTGAATCAACTGCCGGTTATGAAATGTTATCCTTAATGAATGGATTTTTAGGTTATAACCAAATCAAGATCACAGAGGAAGATCAACACAAGACTACTTTCATCACCCCTTGGGGACATTTTTCTATAAGGTTTTGCCTTTCGGAATCAAGAATACCACGGGCTACATATAAACGTGAAATTATGGTCATCTTTCATGACATGATGAATGACATCATGGAAGATTATGTTGATGATATCTTAGCAAAGTCTAAAACTAGAGGAGAGCACCCTGAAGTGCTGAGATGTATCTTCCAATATCTCCAAGATTATAAAGTTCATATGAATCCTAGAAAGTGCATCTTCAACATATTCTTAGGAAAGATCCTAGGTGTCATTATTTCACGAGAGGGATAGAAGTAGATCCCACTAAGGTTACAACTATCAAAGAGATTCCTCTACCTAAGAACCTTAAATATCTAAGAAGTATACAAGGGAAAATCCAGGGCAATCCCGATTTATTTCATAGTTTGTAGATAAGTACCATCCCTTTATACATCTACTTGAAAAATGATATTACCTTCAACTAAGGACCGACTATCAAAAGGCATTTGAATTGATTCATTAATATCTAATCAACCCACCTACTCTCATGTTGCCTACCCCAAGTGAACCCCTCCTATTGTATATTTCAGCCACTCAATTTGCTATTGGTGTACTACTTGCCCAATATGACCTTGACCACAAAGAAAGGTTTGTTTATTACCTCATCGAGAATTACCTACAAGTTGAACTATCCACAAATTGAAAAGTTCTGCCTAGCAGTAGTCTTTACCTTCCAGAAACTTTTCCATTACCTCCTTAACAATAAAACCAAATTAATATCCAAAGTTGACCCTCTCAAGTACCTTTTATCCAAACCCACCCTTACAGGACAAATGGCTAATTGGATCATTCTCCTTAATGAATTTGACATTGAGTTTGTTAACCAGAAATCTCTAAAAGGAAAAATATTGGAAAATTAGTTGGCTAAAGCTCCCCTACCAGGAATGGAACCATTGTGTCGATCTGTTAGATGCATCTATGATTAATATCAATGAGTTTGTCATGTGGAAAGAGAAATTTGACAGGCCATTCACATTTCATGGATCGGGAGGAGTGGTACTCATCACTCCCATGGGAGACGTTATTCTATGAGCATTCTCGCTTTGGATTCCTTTGTATCACTAACATCGTAGAGTATCAATCTCTCATCTCTAGCCTTAACTTAGCTATCACCTAAAATATCTCGACATCTATGAGTTGTTTGTGACTCCCAACTAATCATTAAACAAGTTAATGATGAATACAAGGTCAAAGATGAAAAACTTGTTCCATAAAAGAAAATGGTTGAGACCTTGAAAGAATACTTTGTGCATATTGTCTTTGAGAAAAGGCCAAGATCACACAACCAATCAGTGGATGCCATGGCTACAATTAGATCTCTATTACGCATTCTACCTTAGGAAAATAAAATTCCATTCTTTGTGGAACACTTACGAGTGCCCACATATGACATGCTAGAATCTTGTTTGGCATGTGAAGTTGTTGGTCCTTTCTCACCCTGGTACAATTCCATATTTAATTATCTACAACATGGTACATTTCACCCAAACATCACCCATACCAAGAAAAATACCTTATCCATCATATATCCTGTTATACCCTCCTATGAGGCACCTTCTATATCGTCATGGCTATTATAGAAATATGCTATGTTGTTTGGATGTTACCAGTCAATCCACACTATTAAAGAAGTGCATGGAGGCATTTGTGGAGCACATACTAGTGGCATGGCCCTATCTAAGAAACTCTTGAGAGTAGGATATTATTGGCGTACCATGGAAGTAGATTGTTAAAACTTAGTCAAGAATTGTGAGTCTGTGTCGAAATATGCCAACTTGGTACATGTGCCATGACATGATTTGCATCACATCACGAATCCTTGGTCGCTTTTCCAAATGGGGACTTGATCTCATAGGGAAGCTCACTCCAACTTCCTTAGATGACCACACCCACATCATTACCACCACCGAATACTTCACTAAATGGGTATAGGTTGTCCATATAACCTATAGAACTAGTGTGTAGATCTCAAAGTTTGTCATGAATCATCTCATTTTACGTTATGACATCCTTCGCCATTGTCATGCAGACAATGAAAATTACTTAAAGAACAATACAATTAAAGCATTGTGCCAACACTTCCAAATCCATCTCAAATGGTCTACTCCCTATTACCCTCAAGGTAATGGACAAGAAGAGGCCACAAATAAAACCCTTGTTCGAATCATGGAGAAAATGGTTAGCAAAACAGCCGTAATTGGCACCTCCAAATTCATCCTGCCCTCTAGGCCTATCAAACCTCCATTCGCACCCCTAATGGTGCTACTCTGTATTCACTAGTATATGGTAGCAAGGCCATTATACCCCTAGAAATTGAGCTTCCTCCCGATAATATCTCTCTAGGACTATCTGGATAAATATGAATACTATAGGGTTACTCGACCTGCAGAGTTAGATCTACTAGATGAGAAGCGTATGAGAGCGCTCAATCATCTAAAGGTTTATCAGAACCTAGGTATCGAGGGGATACAATAAATGGATCATACCTCGTGAGTTTGACATAGGTGATCTCGTTCCGAAATAAAACTAGAAAAACAATGTTAAAGATAGAGAGAAGAAAGGTAAATATGAAGCAAACTGGTTAGGACCTTATGTTGTGATTTAGAAGTATGGATCAGGGGCTTACAAAATGGCTCACTTAGATGGCGAGGAATCAAGTGAGCCAATGAACACCATGCACCTCAAGCAGTTCTACACTTAACCATATGGCATATATCATAAAAGACCTAAAAATCATGATAAAAAGAGAAAAACAAGCAAAAATCAAAAATTCAAGAAAATAGTAAAAAGAAAATAGGTCATCCAAGTGTGAAAACCATGCAATTATGGCACATTGGGCAGGTCCTTGAGTGAAAACCGGTTTCTGGTGCTTAAGGAGGATTTTTTGTTCACAAGTTTCTCTCACGTCTGGATGGTTAACTCTCATTTCTATCTAGAATTAATTTCCTATCAATTCTATAAATCCTACTTAACCTATCTAGTAGAAATGTGATTTGGCTCATCTAACCTTATGTCTATGTGAAGGAATCACCTTTATATATTCCCATCTAAATGTTGGGGAACCTTCACATATAACCTTATTGAACATATGCGTGAGGCATTTTTCCTTTATATATTCCCATCTCAAGATAGGGGCATCCACACTTCTTTGTCACTATACATTACTTTTAAAAAGGACCTTAGAAAAACACAATAACATTCATAAAATAATGCACAAAAACCTAAACATTCGAAAAAAATCCCTTCTACGAGAAGACACTACACAAACAACCAGTGGTTCATTTTAAGAGACCTCTTGGAAATCAGAGGTGGAGAATACCTGGCGAATATCCCCGAACCGGTTTCGCGGGAAGGCAAATTTTTTGGGGGTTGTATGAAAAAATTTCGCCTGATTGTCAAGTGGTGCGACAGAAGGCTGCAGACGCGCGACAGGAGATTTTTTTGTCGCGCGTCAAGAAAATGCAGTGGCGCGTCAACAGACCTTAGTGACGCGCGTCAACAACCTTGTTGGCGCGTCACTGAGGTCTGTTGATGCGCGTCACTGCATTTTCTTGACGCGCGACAGCAAAATCTCCTGTCGCGCGTCTGCAGCCTCCGACCTCTGCTTTCCCATCAAAAAATCTTCGTGTCACGCGTCAACACTGCCCTTGTTGCGCGTCAACACTTCCTCTGTCATGCGTCAACACCTCCTCTGTCACGCATCACCACTGCCCAAGTCACACGTCAACACTTCCTCTGTCGCACGTCACCACTTCCTCTGTCGCGTCACCACTACCCAAGTTGCGCATCAACACTTCCTCTAGCCGCGCATCAACACCTCCTCTGTCGCGTGTCACCACTGCCCAAGTCGCGCATCAACACTTCCTCTCGCCACGTGCCACCACTGCCCAAGTTGCGGCGTAACACTTCCTTTGTCACGTGTCGACACCTCCTCATCACGCGTCACGCCACCATCACCGCCTAAGTCGTGCGTCGGCGCAACACTTCCTCTCACGCGCGTCACCACTTCCTCTGTCGCACGTCACCACTGCCCAAGTCACGCGTCAACACTTCCTCTGTCGTGTGTTAACACTTCCTCTGTCACGCATCAACACTACCCAAGTCGGCGTCAACACTACCCAAGTCGCGCGTCAACACTTCCTCTGTCGTGCATCAAGATGGGTAACTGTTGTCACGTCGTAGTTTCACAAAGCAATAATCTAAATCTCTGGTGCTTAAGAGTATGCGAGTTCAAATTTCACAAAGATTGGTAATTTGTTAAGCTACTTGAGGTATACTACCCATGAATCAGCTAGGCTTTTATAGGAGATGTTTTCAAATGAAGGCAAAGCCGACCACCCGAAAAAAAATATACTATATATTTTAAGCGAAACAGACACCAACCCACTCCGAATAATTCACCTTTTCAAATTTTCATAAAATTAAATTTTCGCCATATTACGAATATTCGCATTTGCTAAAATTATCCTGCAAACAACATAACATTGTATTAAAGAAACCCCAAAACAATGTGAACAATAGCCTTGAAAACTTATCTTTCGAGATAACACCAAAAACACTAAAATATATCAATTTTGTCCCACAAAAACAAAGTAGTGGTTTGATTTCTTTTAGTTGTCGTTTTTAGAGTTTTGATTTCGGTATCTTTTCATTTTATATGATTTAAAATGGGTTCATTTGCTTAAACTTAGATTGAATTTTATTTTCATCTGTTGTATTGCATTGAGTTCATTTTAAAACTTTCATACTTGTAAATAGTGGTGTGTTTTCATCATCAATTGTATGCATTTATTAGGATTCATTCACTTGCTTAGATTAAGTACCAATTTAATCTATTGTTAAGAATGCTTGAGTTCATTCTTAGTTGCATATAGTTGTGTTGTTTTGTATGTGTATATTTGTTTAGTTTTGTTAACTTTTGATTGTGTGTTTGTTTCATGCACATTGTTTGTTATCACATCTATCATCTATCATATCATCACATCTAACATCATCTATAAATCATATATCAATAAAAATGCTAAGTTTTACATCAAGCATGTATGTTAAATCTAATCATCACATACCGTATCATCAATGGGGCAAGAGGGATTATGCATGATCACAAATCTATTCCCCCACACCAATATCATAAGTATCATCCCATGAACTAAAACTAAAGCATCTCATATATAAAACAAATGGTATCATCTACAAATCTATCATACAAACATAAAACATGTGATACATAATCAACATCCATCATGATACATACATGAAAATTAAAATCATACAACATCATGAGATAATCATCATCATAAATCATATAAATACATGGCAAGTATAACATCGAATGTCCATATACATGTCTATCTCAAAAGATATACATCATCAATAAAAATATGTCATCAAGGGCATGAATCAAAATGATCCTTCATAAGAGGCGTATATCCAAAAATGGATACATCAATGCATATATACCAAAAAGAGTCATGTTTGACTCGATCCATCATGAGGAATGGGAGGCATATGATCTTGCGAGGGGAATTGCCTATGTACTTGGATCTCCGTCTATCACCTTGTCTAAGGATCTTGAGGTTGCTCCATTGATTTAATTGATACCTCGGGTATCTTTGATATTTGTAATCTACCCATGGACTTCACCTGAAATTGGGTACTATCTAACCCTCGGAAAAAATCATAATATAGGGCCTTGTAATAGGATTCCCTACCATTGGCCATAGCCAATTCCATATATATCTTGGGTGTCATGATAGCTCCATCATTCGATGTAATGAAGATACCTCTACTTGTAATCTCACAAGCTTGGCCTGACCCATTGTCCTCTCGATTTCCAATCGGTCCCTCTCTGTTATGGCCTAATCTATCTCTATTGCAAGAGCTTAAACATTAACCCGGGCCTAGTCCTCTCAACTACTAGCTATCATGAATGTGTCAAAAATTCTCCAACAAACTTTTAACTTGCAGCATTTGTGCTGCCATCTCAGTATAATATGCTAAAACCATGTCCCTCCATCTCCTCCTCCACCCCTGGACTATGTGGCGACTAGGAGGATGACCCTATTGTGGATTCTATTACTTAGGAATATGCTACCCCAGAGCATGAAGATGAGGAACTGTTGTATCTGCGGATGAACCTGTCACAATGGAATATGAACTCTAACTATTATACCAACTGGAGGAAGTTTTACCTATGGAGCCATAGGTGCATGTCTCTATCTTGGCCTAGTCCTCCATCCTTGTGGCTAAAATAGTGGAGGAACTTGTCCCCCACCCCCATCATGATGCTGACCATCAAAAGGATCATCATCATCTCCATCCTCATCCTCATCATCACTATCGACAGCACCCTTTGGAGGTGGCCTAACTCCTACATCCCAGGCTTCCCGTGGAATGGTCAATCGACGAGGTAACACTATAAGATACCATGGAGCATACTCTCTGTGTTGGGGTGTGGAGCTTGTTTTGTCTCCTCAAATCAGTATTGAAGTGTGGATTTTGAATTGGGAAGATGAATGGTCATGACTATTTCTTTTCCAGCCATGGGAAGATGAAAGGTCATGACAGTTTCTTTTCTAGCCATGGGAAGATGAAAGGTCATGACTTTCAAACTTCTAGGGTCAGCTTTTGGACTTATTAAAGGATTGTAATCCTATAAATGGAGGTGTTAGGGTATCTTAAAGATATCTTGTGTGTTCAAGAGGTCTTAAGTCTTAGTGATCAAGAGGTGATCAAGAGTGATCATGGTTAAGAAATTAGGTGTCAATTGTGGTTTAAACTCTTTGGAATTCTGTTGTGAGTTCATAACTAAGAGAAGATTGTGAGAGTTTTTTTAATCTTGTTGATAATAAAATCTAAGCAAGTTCTTGGTGGACATATCCCACATTGGGTGAACCACGTTAAATCTTGTCTTGTCTTCTTTTTGCATTATTTATTTATGTTGTTATATTTCTGCATGTATACTTCTGCTATATAGTTTCCTACTATTGTGATTTGAGGAATTGTTTCCACATATTTTTTCTCTAATTCCTAACAATTGGTATCAGAGATTTGGTAATTTTTGGCTGAAGTGGTAAATCACAGGGAAAGTTTAGCTTGAGTGGGAGCTATGGCGGATGAGGGTAGATCAAGGGTTGATAAGTTCAATGGGTAGAACTTTGGTTTGTGGAAGATGCAAATGGAGGATTACTTATATCAAAAGGACCTCCATGTTCCTTTGGATGGAAAATAAAAGAAACCTACAACCATGTTAGATGAGGATTGGGAGTTGTTGGATAGAAAGGCACTCGGGTAATTTGTTTATGCCTTGCATCTTCGGTTGCTTTCAACATATCACAGGAGAAGACCATGGAAGGTCTCATGAGTTTGTTGGGGAAGCTATATGAAAAACCCTCTGCCTCTAATAAAACATTTTTGATGAAAAAGTTATTTAATATGAAGATGTCTAAGAATGGTTCTATTGCTGATCATTTGAATGAATTTAATACGGTTATGAGTATGTTAAACTTAGTAAAAATTGACTTTGATGATGAGGTCAGGGATTTGTTGATTTTTTGCTCCTTTCCAGATAGCTGAGACAACTTGGTTATGGTTGTAAGTAATTTAGTCTCTAATAATTCAAAGCTGAAGTTTGAGGATGTAATAGGTGTGATCCTAAGTGAGGAAATGCAAAGGAAGAGCACCGAATATTCTTCTACTTCTGGATATGCTTTGACGGTGGAGAGTAGAGGGAGACACATGAATAAAGGGAAAGGTAACCGTGGGAAGTTGAATTATTGTGGAAGGTCAAAGTCCAAAAGTAAGTTTGAATGTTGGCACTGTCGGAAGGTTGGTCATGCTTTAAGATTATTGGGCTCTTTGGGATAAGAAGAACAAGAAGGAGGAAACTAAAGAGATAAATGTGGCAGCATGTGATGTTTTTCGGATGCCTTAATTCTTTCTTTAGATAATATTACCGAGTCTTAGGTGTTAGATTCAGGGGCTTCTTTCCATGCCACCCCACATAGACATTACTTTACCGATTTTGTTCAAGAGATTTTGGACATGTATATCTTGGTGATGATGAACCATGAAAAATGTTCAGGTGAAAATGTAAAATGGGAACACATGGCTACTTAAGGATGTTAGGCATGTGCCTAAGTTGAGGTAAAAATTTATATCAGCGGGTCAGCTAGGTAGTGATAGTTGTGCGGTCAGTTTTACACCATATTCTTAGAAGGTTACCAAGGGAGATCTTGTGGTTGTAAGAGGCAAGAAAACTGGTATGTTGTATTTAACCAAAGGGCGCTGATTATTGTAATTTAGTTGCTTGTAGATGGAGATGTAACTTTGTGGCACTAGAGACTTAATCATATGAGTCAAAAGGGCATGCAGATTATAAAGGATAGGTTTCCCGGATTAAAGGAGTTAGATTTAGAATTCTTGTGAGGACTGTTTATGGAAAACAAAAGCAAGTGAGATTCATCAAGGTTGGATTTAGTGCATACAAATGTATGGGGGCTAGCTAAGTAAACCCTATTGGTGTTTCATGTTATTATGTCACTTTCATTGACAATGCAACTAGAAAAGTCTGGGTATATTACAATAGAAAGAAATATGATGTGTTTGAAACCTTCAAAAGATGGAAATCCTTGGTTGAGAATGAAACAGTCTCAATTTGAAATGTCTCAGGTTGGATAATGGAGGGGAGTATTATAGAAATGAATTTCTTGATTACTGTTCAGTAAATGGGATCCGCAGGAAAAGAACGGTTCCAAATACTTCACAGGAAAATGGAGTGTCAGAGAGAATGAATAGGATAATCATGGAGTGTGCTAGATGCGTGAGGTTACATGTGGGGCTGCCACTCATGTTTTGGGTGGAAGCGGTGAGCACAACTGTTTATCTGATTAACAGAGGACCCTCTATGGCTTTGGATGGAGGTACACCTAAGGAGGCTTGGTCTGGTAAGAAAATTGATTACTCATTTCTTAGAGTATTTGGATGTGAGGTATTTGTTCACATTGATAAAGATGATAGGACCAAGTTAGAGGCTAAGTCTGAGAAATGCACCTTTGTTGGATATGGTGAGGATGAATTTAGTTTCCGTGTTTGGAGTATTAAGGACAAGAAAATATTTCGGTCTAGAGATATTGTCTTTAATGAAAAATTCATGTATAAAGATCGATTCACAGGGAATAGGAAGAGGAATCAAAGAAATAATAAATAGTGTTAGTGGACATTATGGACAAGAAGGTGTCTAAGGGGCCAGATTCGGGTGCAACATGTTCTGTATAGCCAGCTTCATGAACCTACTCATCAGAACCCCAAACTCCTACGGTGAGAAGGTCTTCTAGGGTAAGAAGGGAACTGAATGATTTACTCCATCTTTGAATTATTTATTGGTCACCGAAAATGGAGATCCGTGAGTGCTTTGAGGAAGTCATGCAGGTGTATGCCAAGAAGAAGTGGGAGTAGGCCATGGATGAAGAGCATAGATATCTTATGGAAAACCATACTTGGGATCTCGTGTGGAGCTACCCAAGGGAAAGAGAACATTTCAAAACAAGTGGGTGTATAGAATCAAAGAGGAAGATGGACGAAGGAAAAGATAGAAGACCCAATTGGTGGTTAAGGGATTTACATAGAAGAAAGGTATAGACTTTGATGAATTTTTTTCTCCTATTTTTAAAATGACTTCTATTAGAACTGTTCTTGGTTTAGTAGCAGTAGAAGACTTGCACTTAGAGCAGTTGGATGTGAAGACTGCATTCCTTCATGGTGATTTGGAGGAGGAATTGTATATGCAATGTGACCCATAAGGTTATGAGGTCAAAGGGAAGGAGAGGTTAGTGTGCAAATTGAAGAAGAGCTTGTATGGCCTGAAACAAGCTCCACGATAGTGGTACAAGAAGTTTGATAGTTTTATGCAAGAGTAGGGTTACTCCAGGTGTCACTCATACCATTGTGTGTACATCAATAAGTTTATTGATGGTAGTTATATTATTGTGTGTATGTATGTGGATTACATCATTGTTGTAGGGAAGAACATGCAGGAAATAAAGGTACTCAAGAAGCAACTAGGTGACTCCTTTGCTATGAAGGATTTGGGGGTAGAAAAACAAATCCTTGGTATGAGAATAACTTGGAACAAGAAAGAGAGGAAGTTGGTGTTATCTCAAGAAGAGTGCATAAAGAAGGTCTTGAAGAGGTTTAGTATGTAGGATGCTAAACTGGTTAGTACCCCTTTGGCAGTCACTTTAAATTATCAAAGGAAAAGAGTCCCAAGACTGAGGAGGATAAAATCCATATTTCTAGGGTACCGTACTCATCAGCAGTTGGTAGCTTGATGTATGCTATGGTATGCACTAGACCTAACATTTCCCATGCAGTGGGAGAAGTGAACAACTTTATGAGTGATCTAGGTAGAGAGCATTGGCCGGTAGTGAAGTGGATCCTTTAGTATTTGAGAGGGACCATGAGAGAAACATTGTGTTTTGGTGGATCGAACACTACATTGTGTGGTTATGTAGATTCGTACATGGCGGGAGATTTCGACAAGAGAAGTAGCACAACAGGTTATGTATTTACGGTTGGTGATACATCGGTGAGTTGGATTTCACGGTTACAAAAAGTTGTGGCTTTATCAACCATAGAGATTGAGTATGTTGCTACAACAGAGGCAAGCAAGGATATGATTTGGATACAATAGTTGCTTTATGAGTTGGGTCATAAGCAGGAAGTTGGGAGACTACATAGTGATAGTCATAGCATTATTCATTTAGCGAAGAAATCCGCTTTTCACTCTAGGATGAAGCACATTTAGCTGAGATATCATTTCATCAGGGCAGCTTTGGAAGAAGATAAGTTGAAGTTGGAAAAGATTCATACCAGTCAAAATCCTATGGATATGATGACCAAGGAAGTCACAAGGGAGAAGTTGAAGTTGTGTTCAACTTTGATTGACCTTCATGGTTGATAATGAAAGTTTGAGAACTTTTCTTAGTAAGAATAGTCTCCAAGTGGGATTGTTGGGGTGTGGAGCCTATTTTTGGTCTTCTCAAATCAATATTAAAGTGCGGAGTTCAAATTGGGAAGATGAAAGGTCATGAACATTTCTTTTCCAGCCATGGGAATATGAAAGTTCATGACAATTTATTTTCCATCCGTGGGAAGATGAAAGGTCATGACTTCCAAACTTCTAGGGTCGGCTTTTGGACTTCTTAAAGGATTGTAATCCTATAAATAGATATGTTAGGGTATCTTGAAGATATCTTGTGTGTTCAAGAGGTCTTGAGTCTTAGTGATCAAGAGGTGATCAAGAGTGATCAAGGTTAAGCAATTGGGTGTCAATTGTGGTTTAGATGTGGTTTAGCATCTTTGAAATTCTGTTGTGAGTTCATAATTGAGAGAAGACTGTGAGATTTTTTTACTCTTGTTGATAATAAAATCTGAGCAAGTTCTTGGTGGACGTATCCCACATTTGGTGAACCACTTTAAATCTTGTCTTGTCTTATTTTGTGCATTATTTATTTATGTTGTTATATTTATGCATGTATACTTCTACTATATATTTTCCTACTGCTATGATTTGAGGAATTATTTCCGCATATTTGTTCTCTAATTCCTAATAGGATCCCTAATATGTCATAATGGTACCCATGGCAAGGGTGGCACCATCTCGATCAAAGATGGTCCTTGTCATATCCATCTCGAATCTATGGCCCCATATCAAAAACCTCATGGGCTCTACGTGCGTACCACATATCATGTCGTGACACATCTTGAACAACACCAAACTACCTCTGACATCGGTCCACTCTATAAAACTCTCTGATGTATCCTTGGATCCCAAAAATAAAGTGATCTACCATGGCCATGCCAAGCTCTTGACCATCCTCTGACCACTGAAAATGTATGTAGGGCCTCCATACTATTTGAGCCTATTGAAGATCATCAAACTCTTGACAATAGTGGTAAGTATCTCCCATATTAGGCCAAACATCCTCTCCAGACGGAACCCAACCCATCAAATATGGCTCCTCTAGAGCACAAGCTCGTAATAAATCTATGGGATGGTTAATGGCTATGTGGTATTAGGCCCATCTCTACAAGTAATCTAGCCGGGCCTACCATATTTTGATGGTAGTAGGTGATAAGGTGTAAATCCCAATATAAATGTGCCAAAATACACTGGCCCCAACAATACCTCTCACCATGAACTAGTCCACAAACTACTCCGATGAGACCAAGAGGGAATGAAGTGTCGGTCTTGTCAGTGAGAAAATGCCACTAACAAAGGACATCAAGTAGACCACCACTCGATCTAACTTCGGATCTGCTATACACTGATGTAGTCGAACTGTCATACCTTGGTGAGGTATATCATCAAATCTAAATAACTCCAATAGAAATTATGTGGTCTCAGTCCTGTGACTCTCGTATTTGATCAGCTAACCATGGATGGGAACTCGAAAACTTCTCCATACATCCTCCAACGTGATAATGATCTCGCCAGCTAGGATCTCAAAATATTGGCTCTCACTGTGCCACCTCTTAGCTAAGGATGTGAGGAGGCCATGATCAAGAGTAATATGTGGCATACTAGCCACGTGATCTAATCCAATGACATATAATAGGGTGTCAAAATAATCCCTATCCTCCTCAGAGAAACCCGCATCTATAAAGCAATCGGATGACCATACCACTCTCTAGTTTATAGGGTTGGCAATTGTCTCTACAAAATGACAATACACTTGTTTACGACTTACTTCTATCTATATTCTTCTATTTTCAACTTTCATTCATTCTTCTAAGTACTACTTTCTACTTTCTTCTACAAAATTCTAAGGTCACATTCTTCTATACTTATCCTATTTTTTCAAAAATTGGCTAAGTCTATCTTTTCGCATATGCACGCCCCTATAGATGCATGCGCACCCATATAGACACATATGCACCTAGACATGTGTGATTTTCATCTTGACGCATGTGTGCACATCCTAACACATGTGCCTCTTATTGTCACCCTCAAAATTCCCTCATGTTTTAAAAGACAAATTTTCAAATTTTGAGTCAGTTTCCTTTGAATGTGTTTTGGTAAGTAGTGAAATTCCATAAGTTAGAAAATTTCACTCTTTGAGGTCATTTTTAGTGTATTGCAACTAAATTTTCCCTGGTCATCCTACGTGTCCCAAGTCTTTATCAGCCCTCTTTTTATCAATTTTCCAATTTACCCACATTCCTTCCTAGTCGGCTATGTTAGGTATTTTTGTCCCGCATGTCCCAAGTGCTTCCAGGCCTTCTATTCACCGACATACCTGCACCACTCACTCGTCGATGAATCAGATCCACACATCCCACATGTCTCAAGTGCTTTGTTAGGGTTTTCTATTCACCAATTCACCGAATTTCCCACACTGCCTTGTATATTGGCTAAATCGACTCTGTGTGTCCCGTATGTCTTGTGGGACTGCTTGTGCTCCCTAAACCTGATTTTGCTGCATTCCTCTTATGTCGGGTATATCGATTCATGCGTTCTACATGTCCCATGGACCGTTTGTGCTCCCCAAACCTAATTTTTCCGCATTCCTCTTATATCGGGTATATCGGCTCAGGCATCCCACATGTCCCATGGACCATTTGGGCCAAATTTTTCTAACTTTCCCGCAGATCACCTTTTTGAGTCAGCTCGAGGTGGTTTGTTGCGCATTCATTATTTTCTCTCTCCTCCATCCAAATTGGTGGCTATATAAAGGAATATAACTATTCTTTCTTCCTCACACTTGCCTGTTTATTTTCTCCTCACTCGCGTTTGTGTAAATCTAGCCATTGCCCTCATTCGTGCTCCTGTATTTTTCTCTTGTAGGGATTTTTCAGATACATGGTGACACTCCATTAAAATATATCTTCTCTCTTCCTCTGTCATGATGAAGATGTAGTACCAAGGGAATGAACACCTCTCCTTGTTGGAAACCTCTGTGCCTAACATTAGTGATAGTGAAGCTCGACATCTTAACCTCGATGATTTTTTTAGTAGACTCAAGTGTGATAACCCTAATCCCATCACTCAAATGATTAAAGACGGTGGGATTGCATTTGCAAGTGGTTTCTCTATCTCTGTTCAGTGTGTTGATACTGTACTCACTTGCGGGGCTTGTTTCAATCTGGAATCAAAGGAAATTATTAATGTACATGGTGAGGTAATTACACGGTTAGATTTTGAAGCTATTTGTATTGCTCTACACATCCCAATGGTGGAAGGTGCCAATTCTCTCTCTCTTGCTCAAGCACAAGCATTATTTGACCAGAAAGTGAGAAATACAAGACTAGGGTAGCCAAGTCTTGGCTAAAGAACCCTAAAAAGGAGCATCCCGACTTCAAAAAACATTGTTCAGAGTCAATTTCAATGAAGAAATTTCAGACATCATCACTCTTTTAGCTAGAATCATGGGAATGCCTTCTACAAATGAATTTCATTTTTGGATGTGTCCATATATCAACATTATTTGTGAGGGGAAGCAGAGTCTGAATTGGGGTGAGATAATCTATGAAAACCTAATGGAGCAGTTGGTTAACATTCAGAGAACAAATACCTTCTACATGACTTCTTACCTTATGTACACCATCGCAACATCCAAGAAATGGCTTGGTTTCAATTTCGTTGAGGATAAGAAAGATGCCCCTATATATGAATATTGTCCTCAGTTAACCCTCAAAGCCAACAATCATAATTTTAGGAGAGTTAATGATGCATTCACCATGTACATTGTGAGGCTTTTGGAAGGAGATACTGCTTAGAGATTTTCTGAAGAAGCAAATACTTTGATCTCCGAATATGGGAGTTTCTACACACAATTCAGAAAATTCTCATATATCAGGCTAGCTGGTTTTGATGGTTCCCCTTTAAAGCTTCCTATGTTTTGCAATGATAAAATGGCCCTGGTTGAAATTTGTAGGTAGTTGGATAAACTTCATCAAATTTCAAAGATAAGAATATTGTTGGCATTCATTTCCCTATCACCTTGGGAAATTATACATGCAGAATAACCCTCGATGCTCAAAACATTGATAGAACTATTGCCCCTCTTACTCTTCATCATTTCAAGTCTTGGACCTGTTTTGACATCAAGGGATATATTGCTAAGAATCTCATATTAGGTTTCGTTCACTATGTTGATACTAAAGATTATTGGGCTGATTGTGTAGATGACTTTGAGGCCAGGAGAAGGTACTTTGGTATATTTTCCCTTCAACAAATTATAGATTTTAATCTCTACAAAGTACCTAAAAATCTCCAGGATGATGAGGAAGATCTGTAATCTATTGAATATGAGAGAACCATCAAACACTCTCCTCTTGAAACCCTTGATTGGTTTGTAAAGGAGTAGGATGATTTGAAAGAAGTAATCAACCCGGTTATTGTGAGAACCAAGCTCTGGTTTGATAATAAGATGCAAAATTTTAGGATGAACAGAGCTAAATCTTCTTCACATGAAACTCCCTCTCCTAGGAAAGAAGAACTTACACCTGATGTTGAGATGCCCGAGCAATCTACTCCATCCTCCTCAATAAAGGTATACCTGAAGAAAGGTAAAAACATCAAACAAGAACAGTTGAAGAAGAAGTTCTTTTAGAGCAGCTAGAAGTCCTTGTAGGATCAGAAGATATTGTTGTTTTAAGTGAGGAAGACAGTGAAGGAATGAAAGAAGGAGAAGAAATAACCCTGTCATTACTACTGAGGTAGAGAATGAATGTCAAATGATTGAACCTCTAGATTTGATGGATACTTCTTCTAAGGATCTTTCTAAAAATGTAACAAATTCCCCACTAGAGACATCAGTAGTGCAGACACTGAGTGTGATGAGTTCACTTGCACTTGGGCCCATTGTTCCTTCTGCCTCTTCCTCCTCCTTTTCTTGGGTTCAGCCTTTTGTTGATAGTAGGAAAAGGAAGTCTACCTCCCAAATTTTGGTTCCCAAGTTTGATGCTTTATGGAAGCCTTGCTTAGTTCTACTCCCCCTCCTCCAGAAAAGAAAGAAAATATCACCTCAAGGCTTGTATCGGATTCGCAAGGTTAGCAATTCATGGAGATTTCCAAGCCCAAAGAGGATAAGGAAGAGAGAGATATTTTGGTGTCTGATTTGGAATTCACAAGGATTCCACTTGGAGAATCAACACCTGAAAGTGAGGTTCATAACCTCAAAGAAACTGTCACTTGAGTCATTGAACGAGTTGAAAAGGAAAAACAAGCCTTGGAGCAATTGGAAGATAAAAACCTAATTCTTTCAGGTTTTATAAAATCCTTATTGGCAAAGGATAAGGTCCTGGATCCTACTCCATTAACTACTCTTCCACCTCCTCTAGTTCTCAACAATGATGAAGTTCAGACCATTAAGGATATTCATAAACATGTCACCTATGGAAAGGCCATTGAATCATTGGTCAATGATATGACAAGTAGCTAGGTTAAACTTTATTGAGGAGGCCTTCAAGTCATATGAGAAGGTATCCAAATTATAGCTGAAATTCAGCACAACACTCAATGGCTTGGAGAAAGAGCTAAAACTCTGGTGTGAATGTATTCAAGATCTCCATTCAATGAGCTGACATGATGAGAAGATTTTATTGGCAAGAAAAGTATTTGATGAAGCCAAGAATAATCTATCAAAATCTTGGGTTTTCAGTATTGATTGGAAGATCAAGGTTTTGGAGGAAGTTGTGGGAGAACTGAAGAATATGAGGCAGAAAGGGAAACTTTCAAGACTTTTGTTTTGTCTACCTTCCAAGATATTCATTGTCAAATCCAGAATGAGGCCACAAGTAATCAGTTTTCCATATAGGAAATCAAGGCTCAGTTCAGCACCTTCATCAAGGAGGATCTTTTCAAAGAAGATTCCATGTCTAAATAGAAGATGAAAGATGTTTGCTCTCTTCAGTCAGCTATCACCGAGGCCAACAAGGAATTTTGGGAAAACATAGAGTTCGAAAAGGATATGGAGAAATGCCTTGGAATGTGGACTCATGCCACTTCTAACACCACCATACCCAAGTGCATGGAAATAGCTGAGGCATTAAAGAAATTTAGACATCGGATTCTCAAGATGGTGGGCCCCTCTAAGTCTCTATCAGATGTTTACACTTCTAGGTCCTAGGACACTCTTTTAATAGATTTGTTAAGTGATCTTTAATCTTTAGATTAAAGGAAGTTGTAACTAAATGTAACCATTTTTGTAAGCTATAAAGTGGGCTCTCCATGCCATTGTTAAGGGATGGATCCTGATATTCTTGAAATGTAATAGATTTGAAAGTGATCAATACAGAAGATTTTCTCTTGTCTCTATCTACTTTTCTTCCTTTCCTTGTCTAAGTTTTATGAATCATTAATCTTTCATGCCAAGAAACTTTGTGTTCTTATGATATGATTTCGGAACTTTGTGTCTATGGAATTATACCTGATATTATCACATGAATGATTCTATTCTATATTCCATTGATAAGTACATGTAAGGTTATATTTTGTTATCTATATTACCTAAAAGTACTATTGTGTTCTTCCCTTTCAGTTTCCTTATTCTTCTATTTTCTATGTATTGACAATCTTTATTGGCATAAAACATTTCAAAGTATCAAGAGTCCTCATCAATATGAAAGTTGTACATTTGTATATAAGCTTTGTTGCTCGCTTTCAATAAGGGAACCTCTCCCATAAAGAGGAGGGACTTGTTGTCCCCTAACTGTTATTTGCTAAAGTGCTATTTTACAAACCAACACCCCCGAACTAATTTTTACCCTAAAACTAACCCCTAATAGCGCATACACATCCATGCATGTGCATGTGCGCATCCACTTTTCTCCTCGACACATATGTATCCTTTTCTACGAGTGTAGGTGCACACACCCATATTTTCAATGTATGTGAGTAGGCGCACTGTTTTCAAAATGTGTACATGCACCGAATGATGCCTCGCACACCAATAAAGCACACACACATGTTATTTCTACAAAAAATGCTAAAAATGGTATTAAATGTAAAATTTTACAAGAAGAGATACGACACTTAGGTAAGATCCATCTATCTCATCCTATAGGTACTACTGATCCGGTCTACATGTCTCATCCACCTCTTAATTCTCTCCATCTCTCTCATAGTTCACAAATCACTTGTAGTGAAAATTCACAAGGGCTTCGTAACAAATGAACTAATCTGTGATGATAAACCCCCATAGGAGGGGTATATAATGTTATTTTGACCCGTCATGATGCCCTCTCTCCTACCGTAATGGCCAAAATGTGTAATTCAACCACTCTTATCACTCTACCTTCTTTTATTCACCGTCATGATGAATATTTTTATTAAATAATATTTTTGACCCATTTTCTTCTCGTTAGGGGCATGTTTTTGCTACCCAACTCCCATTTCTTCGCCATGGGGAATTTCAGGTGATTTTAGGTGATATTCCACATTCTAAATTCTTCTGACTGATTAAAAAATATAAAACAAACAAAACATTATAAAATTTTAAAAAATTCCAAAACAAAAAAATCGTAAAAATTCAAAATTTGACAAAAATTGGTAAAAAGCTCATATGCAACTGAAATTTGTGTCTATCACATGGAACTCATCTTGTATATTGCTGAAATTTTCACGTGTTTTTGAAATGACTCATGGATCATCTAAATTTACAATCATTTACAAAAGCTGAGTTGCTTACTTCGTAGATCAGACTGGGCACAACGAGTTGCCTAGTACTATTTTGTGGTGCACACTACTTTTTCATTGGATTCAAGTCATATACACTTTTCTTGGGGAATCACTTTTAAACCTTGTCATTTATCACAAACATTTGGGACTAAATATTGATAAAAAATATTTGTGTAACCATCTTAAATGTTGTTGGTTTAAGTGTGTGTGCTTGTACTTATTTCCATGTTAGATCGTCTTGTTTACTTCTCGTATTGCATTACATTTTATATTTCGCATGGAGTTGGTAATTTTAGCCATGTATAATTTCTCGTATTATGGATTTTCATGTCATTCTACACTTTTATCGTATGCTTATATTTTAAATAAGGACCGATGATGAAGATTCTTAGCAATATGATGTAATAAATATTGTCTTATGCAATGCAAAATCGTTTATAGCTCAATATCTCCTCCTTGTTATTTTCTTCTTTCTTCCTTATTCTTCTATTTTCCCATAAAATCATCATGTCCCTCCTCATTCTTATATTTATTTTTACTCTTCTTTTTTATCGTCAATCGACCTCTTTCATCTCCCTATCAACACTCGAGGGGGCATCCTTCACCCTACTAATTTTTCTCCCACTCCAAAAAATTTAGTCATCTTTTCTTGTCTACTTTCTTTGAATTGGCATAGCTTATGCCACCCCAAACGGAAAATGTATACACCTATGGTTTGATCAAAGAAAACTTATTCTTAATATTGCATTAATTATTCTACCTCTTGCAAACTAATGACACCTCACAATTAGGCCTATCTAACTCTCCTTTTACAACATACTTTTGGTCATATTCCTCTTATAATTGCCTAATTGGGCTAATGTAGTCTCCTATTAGTGGAACCCCCTTCTAATATCCTTCTAGAATGCTTCTACTATCCTCTTACGTTATCAACCCATTTTATTGGATTGAGTAAACCTCTCGCAACTCTCTCAAACCCCTAATTCCTCATTAATCAGGATTAGTTAGCCTAAACCTAGGTTAACTAGCTTAAGCACATGTTTAACCTCTTCTAAACCATAAAGTGATTTTTGGCTTATTCATTTTTCCCACATGCACCAAAATTCTTCCATTCTTGGAAACAGAAAACTATAAATACCCCACTACCCCTAGACCATTTCTAAGAACACTTCCTCCTTTCTAGCATAAACTATAGTATTTTGTTTAGGATTAAGAGCTTTCTTCATTGTTTATTGAGCTATTTTATTTTTTATTGCATCTTTCACTCAAGATTTTGGTAAATGGGAAGAACCATATGGATTTGTAGCCATTAATGGTGAGATCTCATTCTCAAATACCTTGAAGATCAAATAATCACAATTGATTGCTAAGATCTTTATTAGGTTTATTTTCATAGCTTTTAAAGAGTAGAGAATATTTTGACATGTTAGGTTCACTTTATTATTCCAGGTTAATGCATGCAAATTAATGGTTTCTTACTTATCTCTTATCATGATGGTCCTTTGACTGGTTGTTTAAATATTTGGGGCTTCTTAAGTGTTCTTGCCTCATTTCATAGCTTTTGCAACTTTTCCTTGTTCACAATGACGACAAAATTTTGCTATCGTGCAAAAGCTAAAACTTATTGTCGTGTGTTGCCTAGATTTTTTAACGTGCATCTCAACCTTTCTCTTGTCACATGCCCCAATAACAAAACCCTAATATTTCCCTATAAATACCCCCTCTAGCCCTCGTTTTCACACTTCACACAACTTTTTTTCTTCATTCTCCCGAGCTTCTCATAGGTCTCATAACTCCTAGTGCAACGATAAATAAAATAACGAAATGAAATCTAACCTCCGTGTCTCAATTTATTCAATTTTTTTAGTTGTCAAGTCTCAATTCTCACGTGGCGTGGCTTATAAATTATTAACAACAATCTACATCATGGAAGCTCAAACTAACCAAGCCACCGCCCTACCCAAGATTCAATACAGGAATTTAATGTGCCCACACTTTCATACAGTCTTGTAAATGAATGACAGTTACAAGGAATGGGTACAGGTTTGTGGGTTCACAAAAATGGTTAACATGCCACGCTTTGAGACAAATACTAACATTCTAAACTACCTCTTATCACCATTCAATCCACAAGATGGATAATTCACTGTGACTTTTTTATATGGATGCACATTCAGATTTAGTGTTGATCATGTAGATATTCATCGATTGACATGTATTCCTTTTAAATATTACACCCTTGTAGCAACAAAATCCACTTTGATAAAAGATGATAAGATTTTCCTTGAATCTTATTACAATTTCCATGTTGATGGTACGTGTAACATTTTTAATTTGTAACATTTTAATTTTGATATAAATTGTGGTTAATTCTTATTTAATGACTTTTGTAGCAAATGTCAACAAATCAAGATGAGTTGATACGCAAGGAGTTGCACACAGTTTTCTTGCTAAAATGATATATTTTTTTCAATCTAGAATTGTTTTTCGGGGGTAGGCAAATAGATATTCCCCATTGGGCTATATTGCCTACATTCTCGTAATGATCCAAAAGCAAAAATTTGATTGGTGCACATACTTATCAAATAAGATAAAAGATGATATTTCCAATATTGGAGTTACTAAAAACCAACTGTTTGTACCAAAAACTATATCCTTGGTCTTTATTTTGAGGCATATTATAATTTAAAAGGTGAACCCACTCCTACTTGCATGAATGACCAAATGAAGCAATTTTTAATTCCAATTGAAGAACAACAGGTTAATAAATTATATTTTGATGTTAGTAACATTATTCACTTCTATTACAAATTACATTTGGATGTTACTAACATTATTCACTTTTGTTTACCTCTTTACCTTATGCAGAGAAAATTTTTGGAGGTCCTTCCACGAAAAAAATCAGCAACAAGAGGAAGAGGCCAACAACATGCCAAGGCATCGGGAGATTCCTAGTCCGACATGGAAGCTCACTCATCACCTAACCCTCAAATGTTTCAATTAGTAAAACGATCAAGACGTAATACCCCTAACATTCAATATTGATTTTTTTTTTTACATTTTACCATTTAGTATTTACCATTTACCATTTTGATTTTACATGATGCAGGGACTTTGGACTATCCTCCACATGTACCACTACCATTATATCCCACTCTTTAAGTTCAATCACATGCGTTTATTAAATCGCAGCACATGCAACATCCTACTCCACCGCTCCAATTCCCCACAAGTCAAAAACAACCATTTCAAACTCAAACGTGGCCAGTACAGGGTGCCTTTTAGCAAGGTATAAATTGTTCATTTTGTGTACTTTTTAAAAAAATTATATAAGTTAGTAATGATTTTGTTCTTGGACTTGACAGTGCATTCCAATTCATCACCATCTATTCAAACGATTCCACCTCCTCCACCAATACCACCATTTTGATTCAAAGTTCCAACAAGAGGAAAAAATACCATTGGTAAACGCATGACACTTCCAGCAGGACACTAAACATTCCTTTTGAATTTCCCAATATCTCTTTTGGTGGCATGCCCAACACAATGGGCAAATCAGTTTTAAATCAAATTAATTTGGATGAAGATTTTTTGGGCATTGATAGAAATGACCCAATAAGGTTTTTTTGATACACACGATATGATTCAGGGCTCGTATGTATGTTTTTGTTTCGATGTATTTATTTTAACATTGATATATATCAATTTCTTGTCAATTTTATAATTTTTAAATCACTTCCAATTTTAATATAAATTTATTTTATCACAAATAGGATCATGACACAAAGTGGAAATAAGAGGCAACACAGGGACCCCAAGCCTCAAGCCCCCATCCTCTCCATCATCCTCTTCAGATAGTGACCACTTCAATACATTATCATTGGATAGCTTGAATGATAATGACTATGAATCACATGCCCAATAATTTTTTATGCCTAGTCTAAGTCATCTCAAATATTGGGAGCGAAGGGATAAAGTGTTAATTAAGGAGATAAAGAATTGTTTTGATAACCATAACCAATGGTATAATTTATATATCTGCAGTCCAAAATCATCGTGCTAAGATGTATGTATTATGTAACCAAGCACAAGTTGGGATCAGTAACATATAGCAATAGTTATCAAGACAATGTTTTAGATAAAGTTTTGAATAAATTAGAAAATATCAACATTGAAGCCAACGCAAATTTCAACAAATAGTCAATGTAGTCTTATTTTCTTACTCAAACCCTAGACACATTGGCACATCACTCATAAAGATTTGAGAGCTCACCAAGTGCGAAAGGTACCAGGCCCCTCTTTATTGATATCTTACTAGGGTGTTAGCATGTGTGTTCATAATAACTAGATCCCAAAGTGTATATTCCATTCTAATAATCAGATCCATGAGCTCAATTTGGAAACACACATAATAAGTAAACATATAGATCATAAATATTAATACCAGATTCATCATACAATAACCATCAATAGAGACATCAAAAATCAATATCCATCCATAATGATCCATTATATTAATTCATCACAAACCAATAGCTGAACACATCATAAATACCATCACAAAGTCATGTGCGCAAAATCATACCAAGCATAAATTTGTTATAGTCTAGCGATACATACCAAAACTATGTAAATCAATACATATATATAGGGGTGGGGACTTTCCCTTCACCTCCCATGCACTCTTAAAATAGGCTACATGCTCAAAATATCCATGCACCGCTACAAAGGTAACTAAAGAAGCATGCAAGCTTCACCTAATAATAGATTATCTATAATTAACTCTAGTTCTAATCCTATTATTAGATCGAACTCTGCATGACTCTTGATCTTTCTCGTGTTTCCAAAATTTATTTGCGTAGCCTCCAAGTCTTCTACCTTGATCCAAAGCATGCTCAACACTCTATCCTATTTTTAGATTGATCCATGCAAAAATAGCTAAGTCTCAAACCTTATCTTCTTGGATGTGAATATTCAAGGTGAAAATTTTTCAACCTTCCGTGTATGTTCATCTGTCCCTTCCTTCACACCACTATAAAATGTACTCTTGATACTTATTCATTATTTCACCCGGTCAACATTACCCCACACTGATGTCATTACCTCCCCCGCCAATGGGTACTCATACCTTATCCATCCAAAGTATAAAGAATAAAGAAGTAAATAATGATTGTTCATAATGAAAGGATGTAAACATACTTCACCAATCTGGGTGTTATTCTGCTATAGGTAACAATAGCTTAGGGTACTCACTCTTGATGTCTACTTCCAACTCTTCCCAATCACTAAGTCCCTTCTTGGCCTTAGTAGGAATGTCACCAAGCACAACATCCATTTCATCTAAATTCATGTCTTCACCCTTATGCTTCAACACCCTTAACACATTCACCAATCCTGATGCCATACCATCCATACATCACACCATCAACTTTCCAAATTATTTGATCTTGTCATCATGAGGGTCCCTAACTACCTTAAGTGTGTCATGCTTCTCTGCTAATAATGTCAACCTCTCCTCATGCCCCAAAGTATCATTTTTCTTCACCACAAGGACTACATTCTCCTCTTCCAATGTCCTTGTCTTAATAATATTCTTAGGCTCTTCACATATTTTCAACACCAAATTTTCCATTTTCAATTTATCCTTCAAAGTATCAAGTATGACATCATACATAACTATTTGGTGTGCAATCTATTTCTTGTATCTTTTTGTCTTTGTAGTAGCATTCTTCTTCTTCTCTACAACTTGTTCCACCTCACTTGGCACATGCAATGTATCTCTCATCAAAATGAAATGAACTAGCATACTCAAGTAATGCAACGCGAATGGAAATCTTTTACACACCATTTATTCATATTATGGCCTCGCTGCAAAATGTTGTCTCCAATCTTGTCTGTCATATCCAAAATAGCACACGTCTTCACCTCTTCCCTCTTTTTAACTTCTATCAAGCACTAAATTTCCTCCTATTTATCCTTCTTATCCTCCAACAAGTTCCAAATCATATCCATTTTTTCAACATTCCGCAACCAACCTCTCGTAGATATCTTCATCAAAGCATTGCTTGCTTGCTCATTAGATAATTGAGTTGGCTTTATGGTCACATGTCTGGAATGCATAGCCTTCTTCATTCTTCTCAAGGCACATGAATCTTCACATACATCAAATATAGGCTCATTTATGTGATTCTGCATAATCGATGACAACTATTTTCTGGTGCGTATGTTCACCATCTCTAGATCCATCAGCTCCCATCCATATAATTGTTCTATGGAAATAGTGCTTTGGAACCTAGCACATATAATATTCATTGGGTCGTTGATGTACCCAAGTTCTATTGTATGCACCATATCTTCATATCTCTACCTACTAGTGCACTCACCTATATTTCACTGTGTTTTAGCACCTTCCTTCTTCTCTTCTCCAACTTCTCTCTCGGTCCACCAGGTTGGCTATCAAAATTGTCTTCCTTCTCTCAGTATCTACTCTAGCGTATCTTTCTTCTTCATGTTCATGTATACTTACACTGAGGATGTCTAAATAAAACAATGGTTTCTCGTTTCAAATCTCTTCATCCTCTCAAACCTCAAGGCTAGGCGTTGAAACATCATCATGTGTGGTCCCATGTGATGACTTCTCCTCATCACTATATTTTACAGAACATACTTGTGCCTTTTATTTCTTTCCTCTTTAGCCTTCTTTATGGCGAGGTGATATCCTCACAAGTCAGTGAAGTACCAACACCCACATCTACACCCATGTGTCTTCTATGTAATTTCCTCCTACTATGATCAAGTCCACTACTACCTTTGTGTTCTCCCTCTTCTCACTCCAGGACATTCTCTAAGTCCAGACTTTCCTACCTTGGGGGTGTTTCTTCAAGTGGTGTCTTCATTCCCACAACTGCTTACCTCTGGAGGACTCAACAAAGTGACAAGTCCTCACCTGCAATAATTTTACCTTCCTTAAACCTCGGCCTAAGATACACATACATGCATTTGGGCTCAATATTCCCTACATCCATGACCTCTGGAGTGATATCAATATTATCAGACTCCATTGTTTCTACATATGCCTCCTTATTGGGGTAGACATATGTTTTGCACAGAATATGGATATTTGCATCTACTTTATCAACATCAAACTGTAAATTCCACATGTTATGAAAATAATTCAGTGAATATTTAAAATAACGAGCAATAAACACAAAGGGAAACTTACACCATGGGCTCTTCTTGTTGGTCTTCGTGAAAAATCAGCCCTAGTAGAAGTTTTGATACACTAAAACTTTTCATGTCCTTCCAATACACCAAACAACTCTCGTGGTATGCACCACACTCTCCTTTAAATGCATTACATATCCTCCTAAACCACCTCTCTTGGCATTGTTTGTAAGTCTTAGAAATTGAACCTTGACAAGTAAACTTCACAAATTTCTTTTCCGATAACTTGTCTTCCAGTGGGTACACCCACATCTTGTCTTTTGGCCCATTAGGCACACTGATTTCACTAAACACAATCAAAATTAAGATGGCGCCCCAAGTAATCTTCTCACCCTTATCATTCTAGATGCGTGCCTCTTTAACTATACTCTCTGGAACATAGCTTATGATGTTATAATATGTATTGTTCACCATTTTGTGTGCTACGTACAAAAATTTCTTATTCTCCTCCTTCCACCTCTCTCAAGTGCCCAATTTATAACTAACTCACGCCGCTACCCTTGTATCTAGTTCTTTTATGTTTTTCATGTTGAAATTCCAACCTCCCTTTTGATACTTAAAGATGAAAGCCATTTCCTATACTACATCATCATTTGATAGATCACCTAAAATCTTTGTATTAATGTTGCAAGCAACCCTGTAAATTTTCCAATCAAATTTGTTGTAATCCTTATTCATCTCTTAGCAAAGTAAAATAAATCTTCGTGCACGAGAGACATGAGCCACTAGTACATACGCTCGAGCTTGCCAAAAAATGGTAATTCAAATAGTTGCATAACCCCAAAACTCTTAATAAGCTTATAGATCAAATTTTCCATTACTCTTTTCCTATCTGCAATCCTCTTGTTTGTCCTTAAGATGGTCTCTACCTTTAAGTCCTTCACGGTTTGCTCAATTCAATGGTTGAAATTGCTAATCTTGCATTTTTCCAACTGGGAGGTCCACGACCTTCCTTCAATAATTTCTGCTTGGTATTGCATCTCTGCGAACCACTCTTGTGGTTCCTCTTCTATTACAGATCCTTCATCATAACTCTCCTTGGTGCCATCATTCTATTTAACCAATGACATGCTTTAAAAACTACAACTTTCCACTACCTTACCCTCGCACTCCTTGATCTCTTCTTCTGCTTCAAACACCTCGTGCCCTAGTGTTCCCTAGCTAAATTTTTGTCTCTTTGAAACCCTAACTACGTGAACCTTCCTTCCTCACACACCCAACAAGCTCAAACACCCTTCTATGTGGAGCTCTGTCAATGTCGTGTCTTGAATTCACCTGGTTCACCATTCAATAAATTGTTCTTTGCACTTCACAATTTTTTGCACTTCACATCTCAAAAACCCACGGATGCAAGGTAAGAAATAGGTTCGCATTGTGCTCCTTTTATAGATTTTTATTTTAAAATTTGTCTTTTTTTACGCATTAATTGTTCCTCAATCACTACCATACGTGGAATTAATTTTTCCCTTTCACTCTTCCGCGTGTCACTCCATATTCTTTCATGCCCCAATCATAACCTTCTAGTGCGCCTACTACTTCTCAACCACAAACTTCCTTTCATGCGCTTCCATGCGCCGAAGTACCTATCCATTGTGGCTAATACCAAGTAGTTTCCCATGCTATTTCCTACCTCGTGTTACACTATGTGTCCATCCATCTACATGTGGTATTCAATATGAGTAATTTTTCTTAAACACCTTCAATCTGAGCACATGTAACCTTTTCACTACATGTACCAATCAGTAACCTAGCATTAATCACTTATTCTTTTCAATCCAAATTTACACTAAAAGTATGTGCGATCCTCTGCACATGAATCCAATAGATAGTAATCAGCTATGGGTGCGTAAGCACGCTTATTACAACACAACAATGAACTAAATTGACAAAGCATGGCAATGATTAAAGGAAACATGTGAAAGGTAAAATGCATGAAATGGAAATCTAATATATGTGGCAATACTTGCTTATTACAAACACCAAGAAGACTTATTTATAGTGGGGATTCAGCCTACTCCCATCAATTAACCGAGAAAATAAGTGACATCCAAACCTATAATTGGTAAGCACTCGAATCAAGTATCTTCATTACAACAAAGGGTCCCAACCAATGAACTTTTAAATGTTTATCATGTGATGCCTTCTGCCTTAATTTTCTTGTCTTCTTGCTCCATCTGAAATAGTACATTGCTCATGCAATCAATTAGTTTGTCTATGCATTTTTCAATAGCTTGTTCATCATATAGTCCTCCTATGCACGGAATATGTAAGGATGACAACATTAATTCCATAAGCAATACGGTTTCCACACCAAACACCAATTGAAGTGGTGTGGCTTTATTAAATCTTTTGTAATTGGTCCTATATTCCCAAAGTTAAGTAGATACCTTATCATCCTAGTATTTCCTTCCAACATCACATATTTTTCATTAATATGTGTCCCAATCTTGTTGAAAGCCTCGAAGTAACATTGGCATGTGGATGATAGGGGGTTATCTTGTGGTGCACCACCATAAACTCAGCCAAAAGAATTTTGATGGTTTCATTAAGAAAATGAGTGCCCCTATCACTTTTCAAGCTCAATGGACATGCATACCTATTGATAATGTTTTACAATAGGAATCTTACTATTTTAGATTCCGTGTAATCCTTTCTAGAAATTTCTTCTTCCTACCTTGTTAGATAGTTTATACGAGTTATAATATAACATGTGTCACGGTCTACACGTGGGTGGGGAAATAGAACTCATAAAGTTAATCGCCCATTTCTCAAAAGGTTCAACACTTACAATAGGCCTCAAAGGCATCTCATCCCTAGATCTAGGCTTCCCAAGGCACTAACAATGATCACACAGATTGACATATTTAATATATTTGTATAAGGTTTCACACCAATGGCCAACCATCATAATATTGTGCACAGTGGCATCTCCTACATAACAACCTCCTGTAATTCCACCATGAGCTTCTTCCATAATTTCCACATGCCCATGATCTAGTACACACTAGCACAAAACTTCATCATGACCTAGCTTGTATAAATATCCACCTATCAAATGGTAAGGGATTGTGCGTATTGCAATTTGTTTGTTCTCCAAGATCGTCATTCCTCAAGTGCCTTTCCAATGCACAAAAAGACAACAATATCTTCCAACTCGGTGGGCACGTGATTTAATCTAAAATGTTGTGTATTTTGCATTGTGTCATCAATTCTCTACGCATCCTCGCCAAAATTGATTCTCGACAAATGATCAGACCCTAAGTTACTTTTTCCTGGTTTCACAATCACTGTAAACTCAAACTCCTAAAATATTAGTATCCACCTATAAATGTGCCCTTGTAAAATAGGATTTTTGACCAAATACTTAAGTGTCATATGATCTATGAAGAAGATAAACGGTGTAGCCAATAAGTATTTTCTGAACTTGTGCAAAAGCAAGCAAATCATGGACAAATCTTTGCACTCAAGAGAAGTATAACTTTTTTCAACTCATGTCAACTTTATTCTTGTAAAAAAAATAGGGTTGTCTATAATTCCTTTACATGGTTGTGCTAATACGATGTCAATCACCATCCCGTAAGCATCCACATGATCATGGATGGTTTTTTCCTATGAAGGAAAGTGTAAAATAGGCGCAGAGGGGTCACCTTTCCTTCGTTGTTTCAAATGCTTTCTATTGCATGTAGTCCCAATATAATTTTCCCTTAGCCTTCAAAATTTCCTCCAGGGGCACGACATATCTTTGCATAGTTCTTAATGAATTTCTGTAATACCATGTATGTTCAAGAAAGTCACACACTTCACTTTTATTGTTAGGTTCTTTTGATTCCAAGATCACAAAGACCTTGGTTGATCTACCAACAAGCCTTCCTTACAAATAATATGCCCAAAAAAAGTGCCCAATTTTTTCACAAATATATTGTTGTCATGTAAATTTACAACAGGGAAATTGACAATTTCCAAGCATGACAACTATACCCCTATGCCAAAAAATTTATGTTCTACCATTCCCAAGCACACCAAGTCCACCTAGTCAATCTATTGACCCCCGAAAAATGTTATCTCATCCCCCTAGGTGATTTAGGAAATTCAAATCAGTCCCCTAGGTGATTTTAGGAGTTCATTAAAAATGCAAATTTCGGGAAGTCACGGAAGGAATATCACTGGCCTTCCTAGGACTGAAGCAACCCCATGGAGTGGATCAGAAAAGAAAAAATGGATTTGGAAGAAATTAAAAGGCCTAGGAACATCATGAAGGTTATTTTGGAAGGTTTAGGGAATATTTGGAGCATTTGGGGTAATTTCATCAAAGTTGGGGATTCACAAGCCTTGGCAAGCGATAAGCATGTGCCAAAATAAACTAATGAGCTTCGTAAGAAGATTTTGGGAGCTCTAGATGGAGTTAGGAGTAAAAAAACATATATGGAAATATAATTCCAAGCCCTAAATTATGGTGAAATCATATTTTTCACAACACTTTGGCATCATCGTTTTTGCAGGTAGTTTCTCTCGTGCACAAGTGGAGTACCAAATCACAATTCTGATTTTTCATGGATCAAATGGATGAATCAATACATGATATTGACACCATTAGATTAAAAATTCTATTTCAAGTCAGATATCATATAAATTTCACCAATAAATTCCACCGGGAGATCAAGTTATCATCGTTCCAAGTTACCCTCTTGGAGATAGTTCAGGAGTTAGTCAATTTTCGGAGGACACATGTCAGCACCAGGAGCCTAGCGGGATTTTATGTCCCTAAATTCCCGAGGTCAGGTACACCAACCTTATAAAATTCACCCAGCCCCCATGTGACCTCTAGGACCCTCATGTGACCTTCGACTTGACTGCCAGCAGCTCAACTCCTGTGCATTTTCGGAGCTCAAATTCCCTACCGTCAAATTGAGGACACGTGTCAACTCTAGGACCACCATGGAATTTTATGTCCCTCATGTCCCTAAGGTCAGGGATAGAATACATGGAAAAATTTTCCCATACCCTATGGGGATTCCTTTGGTCATCCACGTGACCGGCTTTCAACCCCTAATGCTTCTAGTGTTTTTCAAGAAAATCCCCTACCGTCGGATCGAGGACATGTGTCATCCTCTTGCTCACCATGGAATTTGATGTCCCTCATGTCCCTAAGGTCAAGGAAATCATACATGAAAAAATTTCCCCACCCTTTCATGAGCATTTTTTGAATATTCAAATCTGGCACTTAGTTGTTTCTTCCCCTCATTTCTCCTTCATAGCTTCTCACCATGCCATGGCTTTGCTCAAGATTATCTAGACACCCAGTCTTCCATTGCTAATCCAAATAAGATCCACCATGACCCAAAAAAACTCTACTTCATGTAAACACAACAATATTAGAGAAAACGGGATTGAAGAAATGAAGAATGGGAAGAAAATGAAGATTTTTTATAGATAACCGTGAAGTCCCTCGAGGAATCTTCATATCTCACAAGATACAAGTCGATCGAGGTTTTATCTTCTCAAACTTCCATATTTTTCAAGACAATCGGGATGTAATAAACCAGAGGTCAAATGGTGCCTTGAATTATATGTTCCAAAAATCCTCACTTCATGCACCGCTCACATTCATCGGATTTACCATCATTCCTGCAATAGAACCGAGCTAAAAAATTACACACGAGATCCAAATGAAAAACCTATCACAATGGAGTTGTTTTCATCACAAGCGGGGACAAAAAATAGACCTGAAAATTTCAAGCTCCATTAATGTCCACCATGGAAGCTCCGTGCTCGAAGCCAATGCTAGGTGAAAAAATTAAATTTTATTTCCCGGCATTCTAGTGGGCAAAATTATGTGAAATTCGAGGACGTGACTATGATGACATGCCAAATCTGGAAAAATAGACTCCATCACAAACTGAGCACTGAAAATCCACTTTCTAAAAATAGTAAGCTTTCTTACACATGCTTGTTATTTTTGGTAAGTCTTTGTTAAAAGCGGATATAGAGAAGGCAAAGGTGTGCACCAAGACCTCTAAGAAGCCGATTGATTATCCTGAGCATAAAACAGTGAATATTATCACTTACTAAAAATATTAAGTCCCTTATATAGGTGCTTATCGAAAATAGTAAGTCACCCCAAGAAGTGGTCAAAGAAAAGGTAGTGTGCACAAGATTGAATGAGGGAGTTCATCACATCACGATGGTCAAGAAGAGGCAAAAATCACCTCTCACTAAAAATAGTAAGCCTTTAATAAGGACACTTACTATTAATAGCAGTTGTTCTCAAAGGGAAAGTTTGGCACAATGAGACAAAGGGGTGATCATCTCGGGGAACTAGACAATGTCTTTTGACACTCACTACATAGTTCAGTGTCATGTATATCATACACAGGATAGGAGTTGTGGTCATCGCAGTAACACTTCACTCAACTTGGCAAGCATTCATGAGATAATTTGAAGGAATTTCATAGTGTACAAGGAGTTCGAAGATTTAGAGTTTTTTTGGTTGTGGGGCTTGATAGCGAAGGGGGTTGTAAGGGGGATTCACCCCCTTGTGAGGTCTTGGGGGATAGCCCACATTTTATATGTATTTATGCATTGTGAAATCTAGACCGTTCCTTATTAGGTCACAGATCTAACGGGTGGTTTTCTATGTTTCCCAAATGATAAAAACCCTAATATCTTTAAAGGGTCGTTATGTATGAGGCTCATTGTATTAGTGGTGGCACTGTGAGAGAGATTTTGGATGGACTGAATAAAAGGATTGGCTATTTTTGGTGGACATAGCCCATTTTGGGTGAACCACGTTAAATATGTGTCTCTGTTTTATTGCATTATTTTCTGTTTTACATTTTCTGCATTATTCATTACATGCTTGTTTATCCGTATAACTGGTATAATCCTAACCATTTCACTACATTTGGAGTTTTCCATCAATGAGGATCAACGGACTTCATTGGGAACGACATCTCCTCTTCTTCTTCTCTCTCTCTTTCTCTCTCCTCTTCCCCCCAACTTTCTCTCACTTTCCAATGTTCTAATTCTTTGTTGGGGTTTGCACTTTTTGATATGCATTTAAGTCACCTAAAAGTGACTTTAGAAACATAATATAAAGTAAGTCACCTTGATTTTATAAAAGGGACTTAAATATTTACTAGGAATATGAATAGTCTAAAGTTGTAAATAATGCATATGACGGGTCATGAGGAAGATGAGCAATGAGTCTACTCTATAAATTATAAAGCCACTCCCATTTCAAAGGGTTGGTCATTAATTTTGTAATCTCAAGAATACATTCTACCTTGAGAGAACAAAGGAGATAAAAAAATTATTCCTTTCCCCACTCTCTATTTTTCCTCCATTCTCATACTATGTACAACTTGGTTTAAGCTATCAATACAAGAATAAGGAGTTTCGATCCTTTTTGACTAAGGGTTTTATTGATACTTTGAAATCATAAATTCCATTTGGTATTGTTACTACACTTAGAGTTATTTCCTCCTAATTTAAGTGCATGTGATTAAAATTTTAATCGATGTATACAAGAATCTAATTTTCTACCTGCAACATTAGTTCTCCTATCTAATTTCTCACTCCCCTTTCCCTCTCTACATATAAAGTCCTCTCTTGTAGGTATCTACAAGATATGTCGCAGGGTTAGTGGAGTGCCCCAGCTTGATCCCCACCACAAGGCCACCTTTACCCATGCATTCATATACAACAAATGCACCGGTTAAGTAGAGGGACTTAGATTCCTAGAGCATTGGCGAGAAATCCACAAGTTTTTCCACACGAAATTTTTTCTCACCAACAGATATATTTGTTAATATTCAAGAGATGCTCAACTTCCCGCACATCTCAAACATAAGCCTTAAATTTTCACAATGATACTTAACCAAAGCATACAAAGTGTCCAATTATCAAGATACACCTATAAAACTTATGAATAAAGTCCTAAAATGCTTGCACTATAATACACGAAAAAAATTTAGGTGCATTCTTCACCCAAAGGGCCTAACTATGTATGTAAAACTTCCCATTTATTAGTGAAAGTTGTCTTTTCCTGATCTTCCTTATCTATGCGCACTTGATGATAACCTAAAAATCTATTAGTAAAAGAGTATATCTCACACCCTACAACTCCTTCCGGGATCTCCTTAAAATGGTGTAGGAAAAGGTCAATAACACATGAAGCATGTAATTCTCTATATTTCACATAGATCTTTATCCTCACATTCTTTTGAATCTAATAACCATGGGACTCACCCACTCAAATTCCTCAAAGGGTTTAATTATTCTAGATGGAAAATCTTATAAACTTCTTCCTTCACTTTGACATGCAAATTAGGGTCCATCCCGTATGGCCTCTTCCTAATTGGGTGTGCACCTTCTTTAATTTTGATTCACATCTCACCTAAAGAAGGATGTAATCCTTTAGCTCATGATAACCTTGTAGAAATAAGTCTTGAAATCCATGCAAGAGCTTAATAATCACCAATAATGTCCTCTTTAGGCTCTGCATCTGTCCCAATGTTAACCTTCTTTGTTTTCATAGGATCATGATACACACACACCTTCTCATCTATTGTATCCATCACCTCATGTGTACCTTCAAAGGTGGTTAACATCTAAGTTGTTGTCCTCCTCCTCATCATCATCTATTGTGCATACCATTTTACCCCTTTCTTTTTCTTCCTAGGCATGGACCATTTCTTCTTCTTCAGTCTCTTAAAGGTCAAGGCATGCCTCTAAATCCAACTCGCCAAACATATCTAACAGAATTTTCTTAGTATTCATGTTATCTCCCAGATTAAGGCACTTCATAATCTACATTGCTTCATTGATGGGAGGTTTAGTAGAAAATTAATCGAAATTATGGATCATACCTGAGGTCATATCCTACTAATTAATTATCTCTCATGTTGTCTCTGCAAGGACATACCAGGTATGCGCGTAACAACTTAGAGTAGCATAGAACTTATGTACCTAGAGTGATGGTGGTAAGGCCTCCTACCCCTTCATCTAAAGTCTCTCACACTTCTAAATGTGGTGTGAAGCAAAATCCTTCCCATGTAATTCACATCTCTGTTAAGGTAAATTGCTCCTTACTAACCTAGTAGAAAAGGTGATTCTCACCTCTCGCCATTCCAAAAGGTTGTCTCATGTGTAGTCCACCAACATGGTGTTGTCTCATGTAGGGTATAAACTAGCATATTTCTTTTGTCACCCTCATCCTTCCACTAGGATTCCATAGCACACAAAAATACATCAGGGTTCCCTTCACTAGTGTACTGAGGTACCTAGTTATGACTCAAACTCGAATAGTGTGCGGCTTGATCACACTAGTAAAAATATTTTGGATCTCTCACCCAAATACTTCATATGTTCCATGTGCCTTGTCACCACAAGAAATACTTGTAGTATAACTAATTGAATGAGTATCATCCCATTGTATCACTCCTTCCTTAGATGGCTCAACTACCTCAAGGTCTCTAATTATACGTTTGTATATCATGTTCAAGTATTCTTCACTCAAAGGTTCAACATATGGGGTAGACTTTGTATCATCACAAAGGTATAATGACGCTCTCTTATTTATTTTAAAAGCTAATGTAGCCCTTGTTGAAGCGTAAATCTATATTATTTGCATAACAACATGGGTTCCCAAGTAACATTGGGAAACTATCTACCTCCGCAAGATCCAATACTTCAAATTCCCCAGTAAACTTGGCTCGAATCATAATAGTTACATCTTTTAGCATCCCAATCAGATTATCCCTAGTTTTGTTTTCCATATACAACACATTTGAAGAAGGCTGCAATGGTGGTCTTCCCATATGATTCCAAGTATCCAACGTGAGTACATTAACTTCTGCACCTATATCTATCGAATGTTTCTCGAAGCCATCCATCACTAATTTTGTTCAATGATACACTTTATCATACACATGCTTATGGGGAGGTAGATTTGCATGGATTATCTTCCTCTCATGCTCAATACATGTAGGTGATACTTTCTCTCTTAACTACTCTCCTAACAAGGGGATTATGTTCTCTTGGTGCAACATTCAACATACCTCTTTTAAGTCATATACATCCTTCTATGGGATTTCAACCTTATTTTCTCATTCCATCACATGCACCTATTCCTTAAAACTTTGAATCTCTCACTTAAAATTCATGATAACGTCCATAGTCTCTAAGTAAAATTCTTTCTGATGTTCAAAGATCGGGTACTTGGCATTAATTGCTTCCTACATTGTTATAGCCACTTATACTTTGGACATTCACAGTGTGCACAACTTCAAAGGTGTGTGTGGTAACTAACATGGGTTGTGACTCATAGTTAAGCCCCATCTTTTGTATTAATTAATCTCTATCTGCACATCAATCTTAATCATAGTTTCTCCCTTGTCTTGCTTGTGCTACTTTCTCATATGCTCATATAAATTAGGGCATTATTCAAACTTATGTTGTTTTCCACACCATGAGAAAACCACATTTTGAGGGCACTCATGCTGATAATGATAAGGAGATCCACAAGTAAAACAAGTTCCTCTAGGAAATCCTCCTCTTCCACCGTTGTGACCTCGGCCTCTATATCCACCATAGAAGCCTCTATTCCTATTATCCCCATTATTACACCCTTCATTATGTTGTTCTCTGTGTTCCTTAGATCCACTTTCTACACCATTTTAATGTACACCAATTTCAATGGCTTCATGAATATGATTAATCACTCTACACTTAACAATATCATGAGTATGATTTTGTAAATTTTATAATACACACGATACATTCTTCTCGGATTACATGCTACAAAAAGAGGACATCTACTCACATCATGGTCTACATGAAAAATCTCACAATCCAAAAACATGGCATGCACTGAATTGCAAGGATAGTTATCCTTAGTATGTTCTTCAACCTCGCAATATATACACCATATTCCACTGTGCATCTCATGAGCTGAATTAGCAGAGAGCTTTTCCAACTGTTTTTCCATAGTTACAATTTGTGCCTCTAAAAAAATGGACTCACACTAGTGTCCACACTTCCAACTACCTCAACATATAGATCTAAAAATATTATGAGATAGTGTCCTTCTGAATGGATTCAATAACCCACCAACAAACCACTATGCATGTTGACTAGGGTGTATGTCATAAGACAACTTCGACAACAAAGTTTTAAAATATGCGTCATACTCCCAAAACTTTCTAATAAGCCCTTCTTAATGTCCTTAAGCATGTTGATACTCTTATGTTCAAACTTGGGGCTATGGAACTCAAACAAAAACATGTAGCACAAAGCATCATAATCCACCACAGTCTGGTGTGGGTCATAATTTTTATACTAGCTATGTGTTCACCCTTGAAGATTTGTATAAAAATAAATTTCCTTCATATCTGAAGCATTGATTCCCTTAATGCACCATAGGGTCTCACACCTGTGCACATACTCTACAAAAGATCTTCAATGCCTCTATATTCTAACAAGTTTAGTCACATCTCATAATAAAATTGTTGAGGTTGATGTGGGGGTTACTAGGGATTTCAGCATTGTCCTCTAGATCCATAACCAAAACTACCACCAATATTTCCTCCACCACTAGAACCACCTAATCCACTTGATCCCAAGCCTCCTGATCTACCTAATCCACCTCTCCTGCACAGTAGTACTTTAGACCATTGGATGTACTTCCTTACATCCCAATGGTAGTACTAAATTGAACTCCCACAATATACAAAGTTGTAGTACTTGTAAATGTGTTCCTATTGTTCTACCTACCCACACTCTGTCCTAATGATGCGCTAGAAAATATTCCTCCAATCGGTCCTCCAAACAGCAAAGATGTTGTCGCCTGTGATGCCATAGATGTTTTCTGATGCACTTCTATACTCAAAGGAAAATGATATCTACCTAAAACCACTGGATTACCTACACTCACTTGTTTATCAATAGTTACTTCTAGAACTCGAACACCAAGCACAAGGGCTAGGTCTCCAAGTGGGATCAGATGTGCACCCATAGTCCTAAGTATTTCCTTGTCAAACATGCTTTCATCGAAAACCATAGGGGATTCTCTATTGTGCTTTCTTAAGTGGGGGATAACCTAATGCTTTAGCTCCACATCTTCCACATGAGCTTTAAATCATTCATGATGCATCATCCTCCACAACTCCATAGACTCCTCAATATCATGCTTCTTCACCAATTCCCTCTCTCACACCTCATTATACTTAAGTCGCCTTTCTTTTCTTTACCTTTACGCCACAAGCTCCGCCATCTTTCACCACACCTGATCCTTCCCCTACATGCGGCAGGATGTTTAACTAGCCATAACAAGGTGCTCTAAACTTAGCACCACTATCAAGATCTTAATAGCCAAAGGAATAACACTGATGTAAGATCCTCTGGCTCGCACAAGGACTCAAACTTAGCAACTTCAAGACAAGTATATGTAAACACAATGTACTCCAAAGTATAATTGCGTACAACACCAGCCCATAAATGATCTACAGCATGTATCCGAGTTTCATCTGCATCAAACAAAGCCTGATACTCTTCCTATGTCCAATTCCTTGGTTTGTAATACCATATTTTCTTTGATGCATACTCAAACAACCACTCGTATAACTCTATTGGAAAGAATCAAAAGAATGACTCATAAATCTCATGATAAATATTTTCTTTGACTCACATGTGTGCATTGAAATCAGGTCTAGAACTATATCTTCATACAAACCGATCTTGTTCATCAATCACCCAATATTCAATAGCTGCAAGAGTCAACCGATATGCCATTATCATGCAACATTGTGGTAAATAGTTCAAAAAGAGGTCCCAATAATGGAACCAAAATGTAGTCTTATTTCTTACTCAAACCCTAGACGCATTGACACATCACTTAGATATGTCTTAGCATTGACCCAAAGTACACAAAGGTACTAGGTCCCTCTTTGTTACTATCTTACTAGGGTGTTAACATGCATGTTCATAATAACCAGATCCCAAAGTGTATATCCCATTTTAACAATCAAATCCATGAGCTCAATTTGGAAACACACATAATAAGTAAACATATAGATCACATAAGGATTAATACCAGATTCACCATATAATAACCATCAATAGAGACATAAACAATCAATATCCATCCATAATGATCCATTATATTAATTCATCACAAACTAGTAGTTGAATACATCATAAATACCATCACAAAGTCATGTCCACAAAATCATATCAACAACATAACTCTATTACAATCTAGTGATACATACCAAAACCATGTAAATCAATACATATATATAGGGGTGGGGACTTTCCCTTCACCACCCATACAATATCAAAATAGGTTACATGTTCAAAATAGTCATGTGTCGCTGCAAAGATAACTAAAGAAGCATGCAAGCTTCACCTAATAATAGAATATATATAATTAACTCTATTTCTAATCCTATTATTAGCTCCAACTCTGCATGACTCTTGATATTCCTCATGTTCCCAAAATAACTTTGCATAGCTTCCAATTCTTCTACCTTGATCCAAAACGTGCTCAACACTCTATCATATTTTAAGCTTGATCTATGCAAAATGGCAAAGTCCCAAACTCTGTCTTTCTAGGCTTGAATCTTAGGGCAAAATTTGTCAACCTTCTCGCACCTATCCATGTGCACCCTTTCTTCGCACCACTATCAAATTTTTTTTTGATATTTAGTCAGTATTTCACCTCGCACAACGGTCAAAGGACAAAGATTTGGTGGAAATTGTAAATGTTGAGAGAGATAGAGTTGTTGTAAGTTTATGAGCTCAATGTTTAGTAATATGTTTCACTTTTTAGCAATATGTTTTAGTTGAGCTTATTTTTTTGTTGCGGTTTAAATATGTAAGCTTAAAATTCAAGAAAAGGTTCTCCAAGTTCACTTGGAAACAACTAAGAAAAGTTTATCTACAAAAATGCGCTTTAAGCAGTGCTATCATTTTAGTTAGCAAAAAAACAATACTCAAGTAGATTATTAAAGAGAATGGCATGGATGTTGATATTTTGTTCAAGGTAAAGGTAGTTATAGATACTTCTTTGTTATCTCATGGAGATGCTTCAAAGGAATATGAAGCAATAGTTAAGAACTTAAACATTGTTGCAGAGGATCTTGTTAATTCTAGAATTCTTGAAGCAGAGAATAGAGCAGCCATTGGGAAAAGTGACACAAAAGTCACAAAAGAAACAGAAAAGGAAAGTGCCAGTGGGTGTGGGGAAGTTGTTAATGTTTGAGCATATAGTACAAGTGTAATTGTATTTGTTGAAAAGTGTTTACAAAACTTAAAACTTGAAAAATGTTGAAGTTTGAATCTTGAAACTTGAATATTTGTTTAAATTGAAGAATGTTTAAAGTTGAATATACGTTGCAATGGTTTTCATGGAATCTCATTTTTTACATGTATTATCTTGCAATCTGGAATTTATATTTTGTTATATATAGAAATTCTAGATTGTGAATTATAATGATATCAAAATATGTATGGAATGCATTTTCTTTAATGTTGAAATTTTAATTTACAATGCAATGTTTTTCATGGAATATCATTTTTTACTAGTTTAATTGAATACCTCATTTCACATGACCTGAGTGCCTTCAATATTTCATGTTTCCATAAATACATAGTTATTGATATTAAATCTTAATGTGATGTAATGATTCTCTTCCACTTAATACAAGAAAATCTTCTTCTCTCTACTTGTAAATTTTGAAATTTGTAACAGGTTTCTTTGCTTTACCTCTGTAACCCTTCTTAAATTCCTTAGGAAGAATCACATAACAATTTTTCCTTAGGAAGAATCACCTCTGCATAGTGTGTGCATGTTGCAATGGTTTTTATGGAATCTCATTTTTTACACATATTATGTTGTAATCTAGAATACACACACACACACACACACACACACACACACACACACACACACACACACACACACACACACACACACACACACACACACACACACATATATATATATGTATGTGTGTATATATATATGTGTGTATATATATATATATATATATATATTTCATTGATAAGGATGGTTCAAGGGACCGGTACCTGTTCATAAAGTTGAGGCAAAATCCTCGATTAGGCTTTATTAGTCGAAAGAAAACAACGTCTACAAATGATCTCCAACTAAAAATGCATATAGAAAAAACTATATACTAAACATAATAAACAATTATTATCCCAAAATTACTTCCCACCGTGCGATGGAAAATAATATTTAATGTTGCTCACTCGTCCCTATTTGTTTTTTCACTTATTAATTTCTAACCACTTTCCTTGGTCAATCAAAATAACTAGTGTAAGGTCACTGGGATTTGTTGAAGCAATCAAATTCTTTGACACGAATCCCGATCTAATTCTAAAATTTCTGAAGTATGTCCCCTTTTCATTCCACCTCTTCACGCCAGGTGATTTTCCCGAATTCCCTTCTCTATGTCATCATTCTCTATAACTAATTTATCCATGGAGTTTGGATTACTCATATCATCCTTAAAATTAGAATCAGATACCAAAACCGGGTTTAAAGAACCCTATCCACTAGAAGAATTTGATCCATTCTTTTTGCAGATTTTTGGTTTTTATTGAAGGGACAAGAAGCTTGCAAATGACCCGTATTTCTACATAATCTACACAGAAATTTAGTATTCTCATAGTCTACGATCCGGGTATTCTAAAAAATTACCAAATTTAAAATTAATTTGATGTGGTGTTCCTTTTCTCAAATCAATTTCAACACACAAACGTGAATACAAAAATAGACCCGAATGTGTTCTATACAAGTCTTCTTTTATAAATTTACCCAAAATGTTTCCAATTTCATCTAAGGCATACCACAGGATGCGAGGAGGTTAGGAAGCCTCGACCCAAACAAGCGTTTTGGCAACTAAATAAGTATTCAGATTGAAATCTTGAAACCATGGAGTTATAAATAAACACGCATGTCCCCAAAACCACAGATCATTTGTCAAGTAGCACTGATAATCTTCAAATTCCCTAAAATAGACCACAAAATATCCCTTGGAACAAAAAGAGATTTCACACTTATTGGTCCAGGTTTCAAAAACCCACTGATACAGTGTGGAGGAGGAAGGCCAAAAATCATTAAACCCACCAATCACTGCATCCTATGATACATTTTTGAAATATTCTTCCACTTTAGGATTCTTGATGGTTAATGATGGATTATCCTCACCCAATCGACCAAAAAGGCCAAATTACTTGATGTTTGTTTGTTCGAGGATCGGCGCCTCTATTCTCCAAAGACATCTTTGAAATAAGTTGTCTTGTGAGGGAGATCCGAGCCTCGATTACGTATAGAACCACCCCCATTACTCCTGTCGCATCTTTTTCCTTACCCTCATACCCAAACAAAGTCTCACTATTTTTGAAACCCTAGAATTAAGGCACGATTCACCGCATTCTTTCCCAGCCATCATTGCCTGTTCTCCTTTACCAACCCAGAACCCCCAATACCAAGCCATGGCCATTCAACTCCCATTTTGAGGCCTATGAACCCTCACAGCTTTTATATGCGACCTCTCCTTTTTTTACCGCTTTCACATTCTTTCACTCCATTCTTCCGAAAATTCCAATCTAGAATTTATATTTTATTATATATAGTCTTATAGAAATTTTAGATTATGAATATGTATGGAATTCATTTTCCTTAATGTTGAAATTTCAATTATTTAGAATGCAAAATATTTACACTTTATTTATTATTTTCTTATGTCTAATTATGATATTTAAAAAATAGTATTCCAAAAATGCATGTCACAAACACTACATCAAAGCAGTTTGAAAATACCAAAATAAATAAAACATGATTATTATAACTCCAGGTATGAGAGGGTTTAAGGTACCTCTAGATGGGTGACAATGTATATGGGCACAAAATGAGAAATCCTCCTTCGCAATGAGCTAGATGACCTATAAATCAAGAGAACTCAAGACAAAAAATGGATTAGTATATATATGGGTGGGTTTCCTGAAAATTTCACTCATGGGAAGTAAGAGCATCCTAGGATGTATGTCAACCCACGTTTTCGATAAATAAAAGATAAAATATTGATTGATTGGATGAAAAAATATCTGAGATAAGAAATAAAATGAAATACAATGAAGATAAAGTAAAACACATATCTGATCTAAGAAAATTAAATCAAAATTGTGCATGTTGATGGTGACACAAGTGTCAAGAATGCAATGCCTAGTTTACGGAAAATGAAGAAGATCAACTTTGAAAGTCTAGAACAACAACATAAAATACAAATCTGAAGGCCTTGCAAAATAGTATTCCAAAAATGCATGTCACAAACACAACATCAAAGTAGTTTGAAAATACCAAAATACCAATTAAATAAAACATAATTATTATAAATAATTGTATTTGAATAAATGTAAGTATATACCTGTAACATCTTAAATGATAACTAGAGTTGAAACAATCCATTTTCAATAGCCTCCTCATAGTCGATATTTGCATCTGTACAGTTAGAGGATGCACCAAATCTAGTCTCATTACAATTGTATTACATCTAACTATAAACAATTATATTTGAATCTATTAATATGAAATTGAATACATAACAAAATTTAAAATGTCAGGTGAAAAACAATAAATGTAAGGTCAAGGTGATACCTATAAGTTTTGAAATCATATTTAGAGCTGAAACAATCCGTTTTCAATAACTTCTTCATAAGCGATATTTCATCTCAGAGTTTAAGAACGCACCAATTCTAGTCTCATCATTGAGAACATTTGTCATTAGCAGTTGTATTATTAACACCTCTTCTTTCAAAGAAGGGAATTCCAGAGTGTGCAATTTCTCTGTCAAAAGGAAATGTGTCCAGGAGTAGCACGAAACATACAACCTCATGCAAATTTCTAGATTTTTATCTAACCTATTTCTTAGTTTTGATTTTATAAAAGATAAAGCATTGAAAACCCTTTCATCCTCCATAGATCCCAACACCATTTTTGGCACAACTTGTATAATTGAAAATATCCACCGATGCCTTCCTATAACACACTACTTTGGTAGATTTTTCACTAGAGCCTTGTAATTGCACCACTCTCGTGAGGTTCATTTAAAAAATGATATTGGCTAACCATTTTCATTGTAAAATCATATGATTGAGACTTTATTAAGTCAATATTCAATATACTTTTGATTTTGATACCATTGACCTCTAATGTCTTGGTGAAATGATCCATTATTATACCCATGGATTTATGAAAAAACTTACTTACAAAATCTACACGACCGCCTTCAGTAGTCCAAAAATTTAGATTCATCACTCCCATAGATTCAATAATTTTATCTTTACTAAAATGTTCTCTGATTTTATATGCTAAGGATTGTGCAATTTTTTAAGTTTTATTCGTGTATCAATTGTAACAAAATCAAATAGAACATGAGTCACATGAACTTCTTCTCTTTCTGGTCTTGTAATATCTTGACATTTTTACAAATTGTGTAGTCGTATATCCCTCCCATTAACATTAATACAGATGTGATCATGGATATTAAATCTCAAATAATTATTGGAATTTTTATCATCCAATAAAACTTTCCAGATTATTGAAAATAGGCGTATCAAAACATTTTTCCGACACGTGCACAAGACATCAATATTTTGACATACCCGCTTTCTCAACCATATAAATCAACAATATAGATTAATCTCTTTTTACTGAGTTTCATCAATGTATTGATCTCCTTCAACATTGGTAGAATGCCAACCAATGTAATTAATGTTTCTAGATCCATTAAATGGAACAACAAATTCTTAACCCTCATCGATTTCATGATGATATTTGTGCATGAAACCAACCAATGATGGATAGTCCTCATGAATTCTGCATGCAATCTCATACAAAGAAAACCACCTTGTATCAACATCCTTTCGAAAAAAATCATATGTAATTCCAATTGCAAATTTTTAAAACTCAAGAAATCACTTTCGACTTCTTGACATATAGGCATGCATTTCTCTAATAAGGTCTTCCACTTTTGCAACATTTTCAAATTTCCTAACTATTTTATATGTTAGATTCATTGTGTGAGCCATACAATGAATTGCAAGCATATAAGGGGAAACTGTTGTTTACAATCGAACACAAAACCAAGTTTGATGTCCCTGCATAAATGATGTACAAAAACATACCAACTTCGTAGCAATTTCATAATCAGTCATGCCAAAGAATATATTTCAAATGAGAAATAACTATTTTATATAGGTTTTCGAAATTGTCATTTTTAACCATTTTCTGTACACCCAAAAATGGGGTTTCCTTATGATTAACTAAAAATGGAATAACTAGTTAGTATATAGATAGTTAATCTAAGCTATGAACAATTGTAAATAAAGTAAATAAATGTAGTAAAGAAGTATGTAAGAAAGCTAAACAACTATGCAAAAGGAAATGCTAACCCTAATGTGTAAAAGAGAGTGAGGAAAGAACTCAACTGATAACATATGTTTGTTGGAGAGTATCACATGATAACTAGAAAAATCAGAACAGGAACAAATATGTGGAAGTCTTGAAAAGGATGGATCTAGATGATCTAGCTAGATTGAGGTTCTTGGAGGACATTTGAGGTGCGTGCGGATGCTCTCATCTAGAATCTAGGTGCCTTGAGTCGTGTAAAAGCTCTAAAACTAGTTTTTACAGGGTTGGAAGGTGGTATGAAACCCTCATTGTGTTTCACATCAACTTCATTGTCCTGTCATGAATGATGTCATTACTCCAAGCGGAGTAAAATACTGTTGACAATTTTTGCACTTGTGCAAAAATGGGAAGTGAAAAAATGGGAAACTTGAAATTTTGTTACGATGGATGGCATTAATGAAGTGAACCTAAATAGGGGAATGCATTACATTTTTATTATGTTTAAAGTTGCATCAATAGATTAGCTACATGTAATATGCAACTATGTGTGTTGTTACAAAATGTAACACCTCACATAGACTATCATTCCATGTTCATCTTCAGAAAGGAAACACAAAAGCCCCAAAGTGATAATGCATTTCCTTGATGATGGTGAGAATCACAATTTAGGTTAAATGCTAAATTTGGGAACAACAAACATAGTTGCGATTTAAAATAAAGAGAGTTCACTATTAAAGTTTGTTTTATTAATGGCAAATAGTTTTGGAGGGACTATACCTGAATTCTGAAAGGCTCAATAGCCAGATAAAACATGAGAAAAACATCAAAAGAGGATCAGAATCTAGATAATATATAAAGTCCAACAGTAACCCAAATAGAAGCTACTAGGAAAAAGTAAAACAAGGAAAAATTGCAATTAAGCAACCAAAAATAGCATTTTGTCCGAAATAGAGCAACAACTAAAACGAAACCAGCTAGACCAAGGGGAGTTATTTCTTGGAGGCCCTATCAATCCTAGATTTTATAGTGCACAAAGAAGTGAAAAGTGCCAGAGTGGTAGTGTGTGTTGGATCATTCACGTTCAACTTTGAGATAGCTTGATTTCTTTCCTTTTCAGTCCCTAAATGGCTTCAGGGATCCCACTCAACATTGAAATGCTTCTAACCTATTGCTCCAAGAACTCACTAATGGCGTTGAAAATGGCCATATTATGATCATGTCTGTCTTTGTCCCTCCCCAATCTATTGTCCAACGAGTTCAAATTTCTATAAATATCCTCAGTCTGATCAATTTCAATATTTGCATCATCATTCATTTTCTCTTCCCCTTCTACTTGGTTAATTGATGCAACTCCTTCTTAATATTCACAACCTCCTTTTCCAATAAGTCCAGTCTAAGAAGAGTATTATCCCTCTCATCCTGTGAGGCATTATCCTAACCAGCATTGCTAATGTGTAAAATATTTTGAACAAATTCCATTTCTTTGTTGCTCCTGAGAACACGAGAAGAGGGAGGAGAGGCCACTTTACTTGAGTTTGGGGTTCTTAGTTTTGATAGCTCTAGCCTTGGAAGAGGTGGTCGGGTTGTTCGAAGGAGTAGTTAGAATGGGAGAGGGTGGGTCACTAGGGGGAGATAGGAATGGCGGGAATTTGGAGAGGTAGATTTTATGCAGGAGGAAGATGAGCCCCTAGTGGAGGGGGATGGCCCTAGTGTGCTTTTAGAAATCAAGAATGGAACGTTCAAGTGAATTCAAGAGGTAATGCGGGAAAAAAACTGTAAATTGTCTCCTAAAATGGTTGAGAAAGACCAAGTGCTTGGTAGGAATAGTGACAAAGTGCCCTTCAAGGGAGATGAATCGAACCATCATTTTAGTAATCTCATCGTAGGGTTTTAGAATGGAACTTACCTTGACGCCCACCACAATAAAGATGAGATCCTCCCCTTCTTCAAAAAACTTCTTTACTTATGCATTTTTGTCGACCCTTTTGCTAAAAATCGAAGCCATCCAAATTGAGCCCAGTCACCTCAACAATTAGCTCCTTGTTCATCAGCACATGATGACCCCCATATTTTACCTTCCTATCCTTCCAATCCATGGAAAAATTCACATAAATGTTTTGGTCATGCCCTTGGATTTTTTTGATGAAGTTGGAAACACCCCCCTTTTTAAGAAGATTCCAAAGCTCCCCATTGTCCTTCTAGGCAAGATCACAGCTAGGTTCCAATTGGCATGGAGCACCTCCCATCTTTTTCCTTTTATAATTTCTACACTTTCCCTGCTTGAAACCACCCTTAGAAGCGTTGTTTTTGATATGACTAAACCGGTTTTTAAAATCCAACCCCATTCGAGAATCATGTGAAATTTTATGGCCGTAATTTGAATTACTACTCTCACTTGTGTGATTTGTCTTGTACTTTAAAGCCCACACAATCTCATTATAGATCCTACATAATGTGTGAGTGTCCATATTTATCCTTATTAATACCATTTTGCACCTCCTTGGGGGTGTATTTCTCATTATCCCAAAAGGTGAGATTGTTGTTAGCACCATAATTTGCCAAGATATCTGCCACCTTGTTACCCTCCCTATAAGTATGACCAATTTTGATATCTTTGAAAGTGTGACAGATACTAATGGATTCCTCAATGAAATATTTAATGGTCCAACTAGGGGGATAAATCTTATTAAGGTGATTGATAATATTTAAGGAGTCCCCTTCCACAATGATGTTCTGGATGTTATGTTCCTTGGCAAGCCTCAGCCCCCAAAGAGCTGCTAAGGCTTCCACATAGTGATTAGTCTGATTACCCATTCTACTAGCATAAGTAGCAACTAAGCAGCCTTTATGATCCCGAATTACACCTCCACCAGTAAGAGCTGCCCTGGGTTGCCCTTAGAGGCTCCATCAAAGTTAAGTTTGTACCATGAAGTTGGGGAGGGATCCAATGAATTGATGACCTATCAATGTTTGGAGTTCTACGTTTTTACACATTTGCAACACCAATCTTCCAGTTGGAAAGAATAAATTCTTCATCTTCAGGATACTTCTTATTCTTGGGAGGTTTGAATCTCTCTATATTGTCTTTTATAGCATTAACAATCTTAACAAATTTGTTAGGTACCTTTCTTGTCTTCTTTCTCTAAATATAATGTCATTTCTATCTTTCCAGATCCTCTAGATAATATGAGGCATAGCCAGTTTCCAAAGTCTTCTAACAACACAATGCTTAAAAGGACAATCCCACTTTGGATCCCAAGTTGGAAAATCCTTTGCATTTGTCCAAAAACATTGAACTTTGAGAAAGCATAACTCTAGATCATTGAAGCATACTCACAATGAACTAAGAGATGCTTGATGTCCTCAACCTCTTTTTGCATAGGTAGCACATGTTTGGCATTATAAAACCTCTCTTAATCAGGTTTTCATTTGTGATTATTCTACCTCTAAGGACAAGCCAAAAGAAAAAAAAATTTAGGGGTTAATTCAGTCATCCAAATCCTGCTCCATTTGAAATCACTATGAGTGTTTTCAAAATAAGAATTATAACCAGATTTGACAGTGTATTCTCCATCACTTGAGTTATTCCAGACAAGTTCATCCTTAGCTTCAATTTGATTCAGGGGTATGATGTCCAGATTGTTCTTGTAGGGAGGAGATTATGGGATTTAGATCAGTCCTTTCCACCGTAAGTTGTTTCCATCTCTTCCTATTATCCTCCATTTCAATGTAATATTTGACTTTAGTTCCATAATTTTTCTCTAGAATGTCTTTGACTGCACCAAATCTATCATTTAGGTTGAAATTAGACCAGTTATCACACCAAAAATTAATATCCCTGTCATTTCCCACTTTCCATTTATAGCCTTGTTTGATGAAATTTCTGACTTGAATCAAGTTATTCCAGAAAATGGAACCATGAGGGAGTTTTCCATCATAAAGGAAAGAAATAGTTGTTTTCTGATCAAGATACTTAGCCTTAATTAAATCAATCCAAGGTTGTTCCTCCAAGAGCATTCTCCAGCCCATTTTAGCAATTAAGGCCACATTCATTTTTCTAATATCCTTTATGCCAAGCCCACCAATTCTTTTAGGAGTACAAACTTGATCCCAAGCCACCAAATGATATCTGAATTTTTCCTCCATTCCCTACCATAAGAAGTGCTTCTGGATCCTTTCAATTTTGTCCCTAAAGATAGAGGGAATATTATAAAGAGACATAATATATATAGGAAGATTTTGAAGAGTGCTTTTAATTAGCAAAAATTTTCCAGCACTTGAAAGAATGGCCCTTTTCTAGTGCGCCATTTTCTTTTGAAATATTTCCAGTAGATCATTCCATACTATTAAAGTTACAGGTATTTTGAAACTCATTATTTATGCATGTAAATACATTTAATTATGTGTTTAAGTTGTTTATTTCATTATACAATCAATATACATGTCATAAAAGCTTAAAGAAGAAAGAAGTATACAACTCAAGTATAGAAATTAAATGTTATTTATTCATGAAGAAGTACAATATTTCCCACACAAGTCGTGGGATGTAACTCATAACTATTGAAGAAAGAAGTACATATGCATGAAGTTAAAAGTAAAAGAGTATAGAAGAAACCCATCATTGCCTTGGGTTCTCTTCTAGTCTTCTTCACTTTAGCTCCAGCTCCATCTTTTATCCATCTCTCCTAGCAGTCACAATGTACCTGAAAAATAAAAAGAAGGCATCAATATTGAGCTCAGGGTTTGATCTATACCCATATATTATCTAACTACATGCAGATGGATTTCTAAAAAGTAGAAGCATAAGGTACATCATATACAGATACACAATTGATAAGATCAAGTATTCTACATTAGCACATATGATTCCCAGAATCATTTTAGAAAAGAGAGAAAAAGGAAAAACTATGGAACATAAGAGAGGCCAAAAAGCCTAAATATTTTCTAACTATTTTCTTAAGTGTGCAAGTACATGTAGTAGATGAAAGGAAGAAATGATTAATGTACAAAATCGAATTCATAAGCATAATGTCATCTTTAGAAGGCATGACAAAATCAAACAAATGGACTTTCTTGACAAGCATACTTGAAATTACAGATAGTATAGAAAGTAATATACATCTATTATCATCTAGTTAAAAGTTAAAGTATAGAAAGTACAATCATGCTAAAGGGGATTAAGGGTAAAAACTCAACTAAAAGAGATTTGCACATGCATTCACAGTGAACAGAAAAGGAAAATTAATGCTACAATTTTCCAATTCATTCAGTTGAACATGTTTCAGGTTTTATAAATCAGATTTTCAAAGCTAAACTACAAATATTCTCAATGAATGATAACAAAATTACATGATGCAAGAGCTTATCAATTTTCAGCTGATACAAAATAGTGAACGAGCAATTGTAATAGTCTTGTTTTCACGTCTCCTTCACAATTCTTAAAATTATCTCCCAATGAAATGAAATATTACCATATACAACATTGAAATAGTTTCAGTCATCCAATGGAAACTAGACTTTCAGTCATCAAGGCGAAGGAATTGTAGATCATTCATTATAGCTTAACAACTAAAGGAAAATAAAATTTTAAGGTAATATTATAAAGTGCAGCAAAAGGAGCTAGAACAGTCATGTTTCTGTTCGAAAATAGATCACTAGATGTATTAATATTTCAAGATAAGGTTGAATGTTTCAAAAGGAATCAAAGTATAGTTTCAATGACGAAGCTCTATCAATGCCAAGATTAGAAAATGAAACAAAGAATAACAAATTCTAGAATGCATGTTTTGAAATAGCTACTCGAGAAGAATAAATATAATAGATGCATTTCTCACATATATGAATCAAGATAGTAAATGAAATGATTTGCTTTAGGAAATGCATTGTTGCATTTTTGAAAGCATCATTAAAACTTCAATTTCAATTTCAATCAATTAGAAAAGCTTGCAAGTATCATGTCAACTAACTCCAAACAACAGTGGAAGATCATGGGTTACAGTGACAAGCCAAGTTTTCATCAGAGAGTAGTTATCAATGATGTATAAGTAAGGGCTACATAATGCTCAAGAAAAATGAGTCACAACAATCATGAACAACCAGTCATACAATAAAAATTGTAATACTTGTTCAGATTGGAAAAGAAACCCAACAATATCATATAATTTTTGAAGATTGAATCAAATCACTTCATTATAAAGGGAATCAGTTGATGATTTCATCATACAGGTTAGACTAACAAAGGAATCTCCTAGCTCTAGATAACTTCCAAAAGCACTCATAAAGACAATATTAGATATGTAAGTCATTACTCTTCAAAAATGAATACATAGGACACTAATGTGTAAGGTTTCAGTTTTCATTAGTTCTAGTAATCTTTCATATTGGAAAATAAATTCAAGAGTTATAATTAAAAAATAGCTATTAGCATCCGATTGCTCATGCATGGTATAAGTTCAACAACAGAATCAGGATTGACCTTCAGACTCAAATCTAGGAAAATAATATCAAGAAGTGAATATGGCTTCAAAATTCAATACACAGAATATGAGACCTCACAGATATGAATATAAAGCCATAATCTTGGTGGAAATTTCAAACAAAATCATGAGGTTATTATAAGTTACAACCGAATACAAGTAGAAAATAGAGACCTATAACCAAATAAAAGAAGAGCTCAGAAAACTTTCAAGTTAGTATAAATGAAATGAACATCATAAATACAGAGAAAAGGAGTCATGTTCATAATTACCTGGGCTTTAAGTATTCACACTTGAGCATACATACAAAAGAGTAATAATTTTCTAGACCAAAGAGAAGATGAAACAGAGTTCCCCATTATGAGCTCGAACCAAAGTTTCAATACCAAAATGGTGACCTAGTACTCCTAGGAAAAAGTTTATAAATGCACTATGTTCTAGCTCGAGACCTCAGTAGAGGCTTCAAGATAAATGAAAGACATACAAAGTAGACACCCAATAATGAAAAACTCTATATCTGAGTTTTATCAAGAGGTTTTAGTTTTTAGAAAATACCTAGAAGGAGACAATGCAATAGAATAACATCCTTAAAATTTGGGTGCCTGGATAAAGGTGAATGAAGAGAACATATGAAAAAACTTACCAAAGAATTCAGATTTTTATAATACTATTTGAAAGTAATTACATATACAAGTTAATAAATACAAATACCCATCAAAGACATAGCCAAAAGCATCATATTTCCAGACTCACAAAGAGATACTTTGTTCTTTTAACAACCATTTCAGGTTATTCACAATTTATTTTTAACAGATCTTCATTTAATGGAGAGAGAAAAAATCATCATTTAGGATTAAAGTTTTAAAACCCTTAAAATATATTTAGTTGCAAAAATAACAAGGAATGTTCATAACAAGGTCTAATCTCAAAATGCCAGAATATAAGAAAACGTGGAAAAAAGAAAATATTCCAAGGTATTAGTGCATTTCAAAACCAAATGAGCTAAAGCAAGAAATTGCAAGTGTTTAAAGACAGTAATAACTTAATTTTTATTCATCAAATGGTGTCAATAAAATCACGTATTGTAACAAGAAAATGCAGGGACTAGAGGCGTCTAGAGAGACCGGGTTTGAGCTTCGTAGCACAGTAATGGTGGCCAAATGATTACAGTGAGCTCCAAATGATGATACAAAGAAATCAATCCCAATAAACTCTCTCATGGTGGCCCCACAATCATATTCAAATTCCATAGAAGCTAAATTACAAAATTGAAGCTCAAAGAAATTGAAAACGATGATAAAAAAATGACAGGGCTTATTTGCTCGAGAGAGAAAGTGAAATAGCTAATTGTTTAGGTCTCGATTTTTTTGTTCACCTCAAACACAACACGAAGTAACCTAACTCAACTAGGGTTACCAAATCGATGGTTCAGATTTTCTCAATATAGAATCAAACGGCTCATAAACAAAACCGCAGTCACTGCTAACTCCACTACAATCAAGGTACATAATTCAATGGTGAGGATGATCATAATGAAATATCTAACGATGCACAATGAAAACTACATGCTAACCACCAAGCAATCACCAACGGTCCAGATCATAAAGGATAGAAGATCAACGTTCAAATATTATCCCCAGAATCAATGCAAACCAAGGTGAGTTAAATGCCACTAGACAAAGTCACAATGGGTTGAGTCACCGTGGAGAGGGGGCCAACCTCATTATTATCCAAAAAATCATTTCCAGTGACCTAATTAAGGTCTAAAACATACTAATTCCGACAACCATCATTAGCAAAAAGGTAAATCATTACCTCTTTTAAATGTTGTTATACATGATTAGCTAGAAAGGCCGAAAAGCTCATAATTATTCAAAAGAAGACCCTAGACTAAGGTGTATACAATATATGCCAATCATGTTAAATAAGACCATGTTATTATAGTCCAAACCAAATTAATCAAGTGGTCACCTTTTCAACTATGTTGACACCAAAAGGTGAATGCCATGCCAAGTCAAAGGAATCAATATTCCTTAAAAGAACCAAATTACCTTAATATCCTTGAATTGCAGAAGGAGAAACAATTGGTAATTATTCATGCAAGGAGAAGGATTTTCCTTTTACACATGTGCAAAGGTGGTCCCCACATGGGAGTTGAAGACAAAAGCATTATTTTCATTTACACAAGAGTGAATTTTACATATGACCACAAGAAGATAGAGGAGATGTCAACATCAGAACTTGCAAGTGGTCCTCATAGTAGATGGAATACATGGATAAATTTTTGCAAAGTATTGCAAGTAAAATAATTATTTTTTCTCACACGGGAGTTTAAATTTTACATGTGCGGTATGAAGGGCAGAATTAAAGAATGCCTAGAATATCAATTGCAAGTGGATCAAATTGTAACTTTCACATCAAGTAGAAGAAGAAAAATACTCCATGCACATTGGAGAAGACTTACTTAACAAGCAAGGGTTATTATTAGCCAAATTATTCATCCTACTTTATTAAAAATAGATCAGTCAACTACAATTTGACCAAATGTATTTTTGTAACTCAAGGTTTTAATTACCTCTTTATAATTAGCATGCCTATTTTTATCTCTTTTATTACTATGACAAACTTGGATAAAAATAGGATGCATGGGCGAGTACAAATTTTAGTCTATTTTTAGGATGGGTTGGGTGAATAAACTTGTTATATATTGTGTGCAATTGCAAGGCACAAGAGAGGACTTTTTGGACATAGGAGTGTTGAAGCATATTTTTCCAGTTTTGCCCTTGAATGAGAACTAATTTCTTCCTTTCCAATCATTTGCAGTGGTGTGTATATCTCATTAACTCTTGCAAATGTCAAATTCCCTAATTATTCATCTTACCTTACTACAAATTTAGTAATTTCTGCATAATATTAGTGTGCATGTTATCTTATGGTGTTATTATGATTCATTCCCTCAATACACAAAGTGTTTTACCTTAATATTATGCTGAAAACTATTGGTTTATGCATCCAAAATTCATTCTCATATTGATTGTGCATGTACTCGAGTCAAATCCATTAACAATTTTGGTGTATCACCCTATTTTCAATTCATTTACAATCATCTTTTTACCCTTAAAACCCCTAAAAATAGTTTAGGATACATAAAAATGAATCACCTTGATACTGAGACTCACCTCAACAATAGCTATACCCATATACCCGAGGTGTTTCCATTGTATCTACGTAAGTGAGAGATCCAGAGTAATCTTATAACACCTATAGTCATCTCTTAACATGGTGCACTTTCGAGAGATAACAAGACCTGCAAGACCTTAAAACAAGCATCAAACCCTAAAAATGAATAATATGTATGAAGGGGTTGGACTTTCCTCGTCCATAATGGTTGACTTAATAACTAAGCATTGCACTAAATCTTAGACCTGATGTAGTTCTATGTGCAAATGTGTGTGAACATGCCCTAGGTTTCTCTTGTGCCACCACACTTTGTGAAGTAGTGAGCAATAACTATGTGTAGAAAATGTAATAGAATGTGTGCATGGAATAGAATAAAATCCACCCCTATGATGTGTGATGCACTGCCATAGCCTTGATGATGGAGCTATGTGGATGTAAGTGATCTCCAATGTAATAAATGGATGCAACTCTAGATGGAGTAATAGTATTAAATGATGCTAGGTCCTTCATTATGGTCTCATAACTTTATATTTATAGGGTTCTCTTGATCTAATTTCGTAATTAACCCCGAAAAGGCCGACCATAAGAAAAATAAAGATGCCAAATGGCTAGAAAGAGCCCAAAAAGTGGTAGGAAAGTTCGAAAAGGACCGAGGCGCCCTTGGTGGGACCAGGGCACCCCAACACTAGCTCGAGTGCCCCAGTTGAGGCTAAAATGACAAGAAATGGCTGAAACAAACTGGACATGTGGATGAAAAGGGGTGGTAATGATGAAATAAAATAAAACAAGATGGCCAAAAGACGAGGGTTAATTAGTAATTTCTTCACTTAAGAACCTTATAAATAGTAGTATGAAACCGAGATAAATAAATTTCTAAAGTGCATGATTTTGTGACTACATTTTTCCCCCACTTTATGTTGGTGAGCTGAAAGCTCGATAACATAAAGTAGATAGAGATGCGTACCTGATGTCCATGAAGAGTGTAGTAGAAACACACCTAAGGATTAGAAAAAGTGTGTAATGATGAAAAGATGGAGGAGTTTGGAAACTAAAGACGAAAAATGCACAAAGAAAAAGTGATGAGAGTGAACCTAGGGTGGAATGTATGTGTAGTTATTGCGGTGTGTAATGTACCTATATGGTTAGTAAAGCATGTGTTGTCACGAAGTGTTGTTATTGGAATTGTTGTTGTTGCCCCCAATTTGACTGCTTGTTTCTCATATGACTGGACCTGCAAGGAGAAAATGATCAAGTAGTCAAATATGTATGTATGTGTAAAAATACTATGTAAAATATGCATGTAAATGTAAAATACGAAAATGTAAATGGAACATGTGCACCTAATCCATGTTGAGAAAGAGAGTATAGAAGGATATCATGTATTACGATTCTTTGGGTGATCTCACACCACCATGACTAAAGAAGTGTAGGGAGGAAATTATATGTGTCCTCCAAGCTCTAATTTCTTCCCTAAATGTGTGTGAAGAGATCTTTGTATCATCCTGGTTTTTTGGGAAATCCGACGCCACTAGTGAAGTAGTGTAGAGAGGCACACCCACTATAACCTCCAATCCTGTAACTTCTTCCCAATGCTAAGGACACCATGTCCTATAAAATCCATTGCTTATGGGTTTGTATACCTATCTGAACCCACTCATTGTGTATAACTGAATTGAAATGGTGTAAAATCTGTCTGAGTATGTATAAAAACCCTAAATGATGCCCCCTCTATGGGTGCGCATGCAACTTCGCGATAGGAGAATGTGGCCCCAAAGAGGACCAACCGCATGTACTATGTAATTTTTCCCTGCAGGGGGAAGGGAATTTTCTTGGTAGAAACCAAGGTTCACACAAACAAGGATAGCTATCCACAATAAGTGTTAGTATTAAAACACGCGCATGTATAAAACAAATATAAAGTATCCAGAGACAATGTTAAAACTATCAAGCACAATAGTGTAAAAATGTAAGAAGACAAGTAAGTTGCACAAAGTGGGTCGTAAACATGGGACATCACTCACGATGTTGCAAGCCATATAAGGCCATCATGGACACAAACAAAAAACAAGTGTGCACACCAAACATAGGGCAAGGCCCACATACAAGAAGAAAACAAACACAGACAATGTGACAAATAAGAAAAGAAGAAGTAGTCATGGGAACTTGTAATCCTGCAAAACAAGTGTTTCACATGGAACACCCATTATCATGTTAGAGGAATAACCAATATGTCAAAGCATGAATAACCAAGTAATGTAAAGTGTTAAGTACAAAATGAAACAATATCACCTATGATAATCAAATGTGGATGCCCCCATGACCAATATAGGAAGGGTAGAAGGAGAGCATCCATGTTGTGTGTAAAAGATCTGTATATGTGATCATAACTAAATAAAGACATGAATGTGCATGTGTGGATTGTATGACATATAATAAATCAATCTAACATGTGTAGTAAAGTGATCATGTAAAACACTAGTAAACAAGAGTAAATGCCCCCAAGACAATGCAATATGTTGTGGATGGATGGAATGGAATGTAAAATGGAATGATAAGAGCCACATGCCCCAAGTGAATGGAAGTGTATGCAATGAGGTTCATTTTGTTTTCCCCCTCAGCAGTCAATAATGAATCGTAAATGAGATTGTGTCATTGGGAAATGGTCGAGTAGTGTGTTGTGTGTCTAATGCGTTGTGATGAATGTGTAGGTGTAGTGATGAGATGCGACCTAGAAATGATGAGTGTATGAACCCTATATCCAAAGTGTATATCATAACTATATGAACATATAAGTGATGGTTTAGCCTAAGCGTATACCACTATAAGATGAATGGATAAGTGATGATTCATCCCTAAGCGTGTATCACTATATGATGAAAGGAAGAGTGATGATTTAGCCCTAAGCGTATATCATTACAAGATGAAAGGAGGGAGTGGTCATGTAAACTAAGGTGTATATCATTATAAAATGATAGAATAGGTGACGATTTAGCCTAAAGCGTATGTCACTAACCTAGGATTTTTGTATGTGTGATGAGTGTAAGGTCCATTTGATTAGTAAACCCTCGGCAATCAAGTATGGACCGAGAGCTAAAGTGCGTCATAAGGTGGTGAGTGCAGTTTGTAGAAGACTATGTAGTACATGCAAGGGTGAGAAACGACCATATGAGGAATAAAATGTGAAAATACACATAATGTAGAATGTGATTCAAGATGTGTAGAATGTATAACGCGTAATGTAATACATATAGATATAATAAGATCTTGTAGTATGTATGGATAAATGTAATGCTAGACACATGTATGATAAAAAATAGCATAATGTGTAGAATATGAGTAATGTGGAGATGTGCAGTGTATGATGTAAGGCATATGTCACAAGATGTATTCTAGAGATGTTATATGTATAATGTAATGTAATATGTGTAGAGGGTCAAATAGTATGAAGTGTGTGATATGGATAATCGACACTATGATAAGTAGTATGTAATGGAAGATAATAGAAGTATGATATATGGTGTGTGGTGTGTGGTGTGTGACCTATAGGGAAGTGTGTGAGGTTCGTTGTGGTAGAAATACCTCAATAGTCAAGTGTGAACCGAAGCACAAGAGTGCATCATCGGGTAACGATCGCATTGTGGTAATATAAGTATAGTATTTCTTAAGATGTATTATGTTGAGTGGATTTTTGAGTGGTTTACCTAAAAGGGTGGTGAGGTGATATACCCCACCACCAAGTTTATCAATGATAATGTATGGACCAAGCCAATTGGGATTAAATTTTCCTTTGAGAGGCACCTCAAGAATTTGTTTTTTTTTATTTTCTTTCAAGATAAGGTCACCAATATTGAACTCTCGAGAGTGATTCTTTCAATTGTAGGCATGAGCAATGTGAGATTGATACGTGTGGAGATGTTTGAGTTCTTAGACACAACACGAGTCCAACATTTCTAGTTCATGTAATCAGTTTTCACGATATTCATTATCTTTAAGGATGCCTTTGAGAGAGATTCATAAGGATGGTATCTCGAGTTCAAGTGGGATAACAACCTCGGCACCATAAACTAATGAAAAAGGGGTAGCATTAGTAGGTGTACAAACACTAGTACGATAATCCCATAACACGTAGAAGAGTTGGTTATGCCAATCGGTACCACTAGAGTCAACGTCTTCTGTAATATTTTGACAATAGTTATGTTGGTAGCCTTAGCTTGGTCATTTCCCTATGGATAATAAGGTGTGGAGAATGATAGCTTAATTTTGAGTTTAGCACAAAACTTTTTAACATCTTTATTTTTGAAGGAGGTTCCATTATCGGTGATGAGAGTAGAAGGAACCCCAAAATGTGTGATAATATGTGTGGTAGGAAGTTACAAATGTTTGAACTAGTGGTATTTCGTAAAGGATCTACCTCGACCCACTTTGTAAAGTATTCAGTCATTGTAATGATCTATTTATGCCCATCTACTGATTTAGGATTAATCATACCAATGAGATCAAGTCCCCAAATGGAGAAATACTAAGTAGGCGTGATGGGTTAGAGGTCATATGTAGGTGCATGATTGAGATTATCATGTTTCTAAAAATTTTCACAACGAGTAGTATATTCAATGCAATCTTGTTCCATCATAGGCCAATAATAACCTTGGTGTAAATTTTTTTGTAACATATCTTTACTCAAGAAGTGACCACCACATATGTTATCATGAATTTGTGAGATGGTTGTGGGAATATTTACGAGTGAAAGATAGCAAAGGAGGTAGCCATCAATAGAACATTTGAATAGTTTGGTCCCAATAATAACATACCAAGTAGCCTCACAACATAACCGACAAGCTCCATGAGGTTGTAATATGTAAGGAATAGTTTGCTTATATAAGTAATTATAAATAGGCATGAACCATTCAACAGGTGATGTCTTGATTGCACATGATAGTGCAAGATGTAACAGATTAATGCAGAGATAGAGGGATATCGTAAGTGCATAATGATGAAAGCGGCTTTCTCATTAGTGACGTCTTGTAGGATAATCGTTGTGTTACTAGCCATAGCACAAGATGATTATCCTTGCGAGGAATAGCAGTAATGGAATATAACTCAAAGGTAGCTAAAAGATCCTTTACAAAGGTATTATATGGAATGAGATGCTCCTCCTTTGTATTATATGTATCATTAACCTGATTGATGACTAATTGAGAGTCGCCATGTATACATAAGTTGCAAATGAGAAGCTTTTTAGCGGTAAGAAAACCTAAAATGAGAGCCTCATATTCAGCAATATTGTTTGTGCAAGAAAATCCTAATCGATATGCGAAGGGGAGTAAATCACCATGTGGGGTCATAAAAATTATCCCAGCCCTAGCACCGGATCGACAACAAGAGACATATAAGTACATTGTCCATGTAGCTCAATGGTATAGGTGATGAAATCGTCATTAAGGAATTAGAAATGTGTAACGTATCCGAGAGGGGTGTTGTGGATAAGTGATCAACAATAACCTGGCCTTTGATTACTTTTTTTTATAAACTTGAAATCAAATTCGGTGAGGAGCATGACCCAATGTGCCAAACATCCCGAGAGATGGGTGCAAGAAAAGAGGTAACGAAAGGGTTGAATTTGGTGATAATAGGTACCTCGTTATTAAAGAGATAATGACGTAATTTGTCTGCGCAAAAACACAAGACCAATGCATAGTTTTTCAATATAGCTATAGTTACATTCATAAGAGAGTAGTGTATGATTGATATAATAAATGGCACATTCGCGGTGAGCATCATCATGTTATGCCATAAAGTGACTAAGGCATGAAATGTAGCAGAGATATATAATTAAAAAATCGGTTAGCTATAGGAGGGACTAGAACAGTGGATTTAACAAGTAAGCTTTGATATGATCGAATGTTTGTTGACATTGCTCATCCCAAAAAAACTTAGTATATTTATTCATGAGTCATGTGAACAGTTGAGTCTTATCAGCAAGTTGTGCAATAAAAATTCGATGGCTTAAATTTTACCTTGTAGATAATGTATTTAATGGAGGTTCTAAGGTAGAGGCATGTTGATAATGGACTTAATTTTGTTAGGGTCAATCTTGATGCCACATTGGGAGATAATATATCCCGCGGTTTACTGTCGTAACCCCAAAAACATTTTTTTGGATTTAAACGCATACATGATATTGGCATAATCATTCAAATATTATGTGTGGATCCTTCGCATGGGAATAACGTCACCTAGATTTTTCCAAGATTTCATCTACATAATCCATGATAATATTATTCATGTAGTCATGGAATGTATGTGTAATTTCTCTTTGATAAGTACCCCTGTATTTTTAAGGCCAAAGGCCATAACCATATATAAAAATGTACCCCATGGTGTGGCAAAGGATGTTTTTTTTTAATCAATAGGATTGATCTTGATTTGATTGTAACCCAAAAATCCATCCATAAAAGATAGGATGTCATATGTGGTTGTGGAATCAACAATAGTGTCGATATGTGGTAAAGGAAAACTATCTTTAGGGAAAGCTTTGTTTAAATCATGGAAGTCAATGTAACAATGAACTTGTCCATCTAGTTTCATTACGGGAAAATATTAGACACCCATTCAGGATAGTCAACAATGTGAATAAAACATGCATCTAATTTTTTTTTGAATTTCTTCCTTAACTAAGAGGGCTACCTTAGGATGCATCTTACGAATTTTCTATTAGACAAGTTTGGCACCTAGGTTGAGGATAATATTATGCATTGCCACTAATGTATCAATACCCAACATATCACTATAATCCCATGCAAAAACATCTGAGAATTCATGAAGAAATTTCTTGATATCCTTTTGTTCGACAAGGGTAAGAGAGGCGGCTAGCAAAACTATGCGTGGATTTTTAGATGTGCCTAAGTTGTATTATATTATTTCTTCATTGAGAAGGGTAGAACGATCTTCAATATATGGGTCAGTTGGAATAGTATTGGGTGGATCGGCATTGTCAATGGGGATATCAGACTCTCTGAGGTAAACTATATTAGTGAGTGAGGAAGGATGATGCCTCTTATGGTGGAAAGAGGAAGATGATCATAGGCACCCATATAATCAAGTAACACATTATTGGTAGAAAAAGTATCAAGGGTATCCCAAAGAGTAGATGCATCATCACTAATGAGTTCTGGATGTAACAAGGGAAGCGAAGTAACATGAAAAGTGGTATAAATATGTGAAGGAGGTGGAGAATAAGGTTGATACCCTAGCCCAAACTTGTGTGACCATGCGGGAGGTCCCAAAGCTTTGTGATTTTATGCTCTTGTTGATCGAGAAGCCAAAGTGGTGGAAATATTCATACCCTAACCCGTACCTAGAGAATTCCTAACTAATATAAGAAGAAGTAGGGAGATCAGTAGTTTGTTCAACAGAGTTACAATACTCAAAAGGTGATGGATCAGCCGACACATCATAAACAATGCCTTGATGACGGAATTTAAGTCATGCATGTAGTGTAGAAGGGACTGCATGCATAACATGGATCCAAGGTCTCCCGAGAATAATATTGTAATTAAGATCATTGGGCATGACATGACATAGAATATTAATTGTACATGGACCAATAGTGACCGAAAAATGAATAGTTCCTAAGACACGCTTAGGGATATTATCAAAGCCATGAATAGAGATAGGTGTAGAGGCTAGATATATTTATGAAATTCGTATATGTTAGAGGAAAGTGATATTATAGATGTTAATTCCAAATCCATTATTGACTAAAACACACTTGACACTTACGTTGTTAATAAAAACTTGAATATACAAGGGAGGGTCATGTTCTAATACTGCTGGAGAAGCTAGGTCATTGGTTGTGAAAGTGATTTGATCCTCATCAAGGTAGAGAGTTGAAGTAAACTTATGACATACATATTCGGGTGATGTATGAGGAGGAATGTAAGTTGTAGCCAAATATTTCTTAAGCTTATTGATGTAATCTGGATTATTTTAGAGATAAGTGTGAATAGAAATTTTCATGATGAGTAAACCCTAGGATAATGTATGGAAGAAATAAAAAGGAAACCCTAGAAAAGAAACACAAACATGAAGAAGTGTGAAAAATGTAGGGGTGAAGAAGAAAATAATTGGTAATAGATATAGTCATGATGCCTAAATGCAATCTGTCAACCCTAGAATGTACCATGAAGAAAGATTGGGTTCACCAAAATGATTAACTAAAAATCGACTAACTAGGTAGTATATAGATAGTTAATTTAAGCTATGAACAACTGTAAATAAAGAAAATAAATGCAATAAATAAGTATGTAAGAAAGCTAGACAACTATGCAAAAGGAAATGTTAACCCTAATGTGCAAAGGAGAGTTAGGAAAGAACTTAGATGATAACAAATGTTTGTCGGAGAGTGTCACAAAGGTAACTAGAAAAATCAGGAGCATGAACAACTATACAAAAGTCCCGAAAAGGATGGATTTGGAGGATCTAGCTGGACTGGGGCACCTGGAGGAGGTATGGGGTGCCTGTGGGTGCTTTGGTATAGAATCTGGGTGCCCTGGTCTATCCAAAAGCTCTGAAACTTGTTTTTACAAGGTCAATAGGTGGTCTGAAACCCTCATTGTGTGTCACATCAACTTTTGTCTTGTGTTGAATGTCACCAATACTCCAAGTTGAATAAAAGACCTACAAGACCCTAAAACAAGCATCAAACCCTAAAAAATAATAATGTATATGAAGGGTTTAGATTGTCCTCAATGGCCACTATGGTGGACTTACTAACTAAGTGTTGCACTACATCTCAAACTTGATGTAGTTCTATGTGTAAATGTGTGTGAACATTCCCTAGGTTGCTCTTGTGTCACCACACTTTGTGAAGTAGCAAGCAATAACTATGTGTAGAAAATGTAATAGAATGTGTGCATGTAATAGAATAGAATCCCTCCCCATATGAAGTGTGATGCAGATGTCCTAGCCTTGATGATAGAGCTATGTGGATGCAAGTGATCTCCAATGCAATAGATAGATGCAACTCTAGATGGAGTGATAGTAGTAAGTGATGCTAAGTCCCTCATTATGGTCTCATAACTTTATATTTATAGGGTTCACTTGAATTAATTTTGTAATTAACCCCAAAAAGGCCAACCACAAGAAAAAAAGATGCCAAATGGCTAGAAAGAGCCCAAAAAGTGGCGGGAAAGTGTGAAAAGCATTGGGGCACCTGGTGGGACCAAGGCACCCACGAATACCCTAACACTGCCCTGGTGCCCCAGTCGAGGCTAAAATGATGGGAAATTTCCAAAATAAACTGAGCATGTGGCTAAAAAGGGGCGGTAATGAAGAAATAAAATAATATGATATGGCCAAAAGAAAGGGGTTAATTAGTACTTTCTTCACTCAATAACCTTCTAAATAGTAGTATGAAATCGGGATAAATAAATGTCTAAAGTGCATGATTTTGTGACTAAACCTTATATGATTTTCTATAGTATAAACATGGATACATACCCATGAGGTGTTGTCAATTGTTGTTACTTCATCAATTGATAGAGAGATAAACTTTGCATTTTTTACACTCTCTTTCAAATCTTCCTTTTCAATCATTAAAAGGAATTTACTCATTTCCCATGCATTGATGTCTGACCAATGAGACTGAGGAATGTTGTGCATTCCATTATATTGATACAAAACTTTGAAATCAATGAAATCTGAAATCAATCTTCCCTTATTAAGGATGTGGAATATGGTAGAGAACTGTATGCTTTTAGCATGCAAATTTGATTAAATCACCTTACCAATTTGTGATGTGTGAGTTCGCCCTTTTCCATGAGAATTATGTCTTTTCTACTCACTTCATAATTTTTGTGTACTTAACATGCATACATTATTTTTTAGTTTTCCATCCTTGTGTTTTAATTTTTCGCCATCCTCTCATTGTCTGAATCACATATTGTTTTCCACAATGTTATTCAATTGTGTCCAACTTGATTGCATTTTTGTTAATTTCCTAGTTTCCGAGTACATATTGTGCATGTACATTCAGATGGGATATTTTTAGAATCATTTAGTTGTATAGGTTTGATAAAAATAAATTTGGCATCCCACTCAAACTTATATGTCCTACCAAGTGTCCACATATTCTTGTTTTCTTTCAAAGATTTACTTTTATGAGCAGAATTTTTAGGAATATCATGATCATCTAGTTTCCTCTTTTGTGAACCAGAATTTTCATTTGATTTTTGTGTTACATTTTGTTGAGTATTTGAGATATCTTGATCCACTCCTAGTTGCACCTCAATAGGAATATCTTCAAGCTCGGCATCTCAATAGTAATATCTTCAAGCTCTGACATCTCAACAAGAATATCTTCAAGCTCTGACATGTTTTCATCATAGGTATCATTTGGTTGATATTGTGTTGAAGCCATGTCCACTTCAATAGTACATGTATCATTGTTGGTGGTAGTTGTATCAATAGTAGCAGAGTTTCTAAAATACTTGAACAATGTTGAATTTTGAGATATTTTTTTACCTTTTGGGTCTTCTGAGAACTAGAAGCTTCCATTCAATACTTAATTCAAGAACCATTCACTCATCTAAAATCTAAGGTTGAACCCTTGTCATGCGTCACTTAGCCTTGTCATGCGTCACTTAGCCTTGTCATGCATTAGTGTACTCCTAATCCTTATCATGCATCAATAGACTCGAATCTTTGACGTGCGTTAATGATCTTTAAACCCTTGTCATGTATCACTTAATCTTTATCGCGCATCGAAGGCCTTATTGTGTGTTAGTAAATGTTATCATGTGTCACATTAATTTTCATGCGTCAAGAACCTCTCTTTTCACGCGTCAATAACCCTTTCTTTTCACGTGTCACCAACACTTATTTGTCACCCTTCTATAAATCTTACTTATCGTGCGTCAACAAGCCTTTCTTATCACTCATCTTAAAATCCCGGCTTGTTGCATATGTCCGCAATAATCATCCGATCCACACTTTGTCTGCTAGTACTTCGCAAGTTCACGGTACTTAATTATTATTCATATGGTACCTTAGTAGTAAGTTACTAGTATACTACCTAGTGAATTACCTAGGTTTATATAGGAATATTTTTCAATAGTAGGCTAAGGACCCTAAAAATTTATACTGGAAATTTTAGGCGAAAAGTATGAAAAATTCACCTTTTCAATTTTTCCTAATATGGAATATTTGCCAAATTATGAATTTTCACCACTAAAATGTTCTCTAGTTGGATGAGGCTAAAATCATGTAATAGGATTAAATGTTCACATTAAATAATAATTCATTCAAAGGAAAGAGATCACACTTACACATAATATCAAGAACTTATCCATCCACAATTCCATAGAGTAAAGGCACATGAAAAATTCACAAATTTGTTACGAGAGGTCTACGAGAAAAATATTTGGGCTCAAAAGGGTAAATCTCTAGAATTTAGTGAAAAAAACATTTTTCATGTGTCTTCGTACCTACATTTATAAATAATAAAGATAAGAGAAGAGAGAATCATATCACATTCAACAATGAATAAATTTAACTATACTATTATCCACTAAGGACCAATCTCCATTCATTTTACATGCTAGGTATGGATTCGACATTGCTCCAATAGCACACTATCGAGATCACCCGAGAAGGAGGGTGGTTCCATTCAAGATATAATGATGGTTGTTGGGGTGGTTGGATGTTTCATCTAAGTTAGACATGGCCTTACTATACTCCACATATTTTATATTATCTCGCTACCTTTCCTTTGTCTCGCATTTACACTATCATCATTTGGAAAATCCTAAATGATCCACTATTCCATTCCCGACCTCCACCTTGATCCACAATCTACTCTTTCATAACTTTGGTTTACCCTCTGTGGCCTCAACGTTATTTTATTTCATGGTGTATATTGAATTAATGATGATGGTTCCGGTCTTTGGAATCAAAACATCAACATTAATCCTCCTTATGCATTGTATCTAGAAATTCCATTTAACTTATGACCTCGTGAAATGAATCTTAAATATTTTTATAATAAATTGCCGAGCCTTTCTCCTTTTTGCAACTTTTACCTCATGTCACGAGATCCTTTGTTATGTGGGTGTACTTTCCGATGTGAGTTTTTTCCCATGATTTCCTATTTTTCTTTCACATCATTTTTCATTTACCCCCTTTAAGCCCTACTTCATTTCTTGTGCTTCACGATATCTCATGGCGTTGTTACATTTTCCCTCAATGTATATTGCATTATAGACTTATCCTTTGTTCCACGGACTTTCTAGAATTTTTGGCGCATTGTATCTTCATTCCATGGAAGACCATGATAGTATTCATCCTATGGAGTTTCATCTTGAAGCCTCCTAAGTCTATAATTATGAATGCTAATTTGGAAAATAGTAAGAACCACAAATGTGGGAACAATACATGTCGGGATGTGTGATAATGAAGAATTATTAATTTTATCTCGTGTAAGGGATCAATACTAGAGGGGTTATCTTGTAATAATTGATCAAATTTTTGGGCATCCTCATCGGGGATACATTGATCATGTTATTAAGTTAAGAATTAAATCCTTGGACTTGAACATGATCAACAATGATAGATAAACAAAAATAACAATTAGATCATGTGTTAGATTAGTATAACAAGGAAAGTGAAATATCATGAGTGGGACATTCTATAGGAGTAAAATATATGGTGACTAGTAGAGAGGGTCAATAGGAATTCGTACCACTTGAATAGAAGCACGGGTAAATTTTCATGGCCTTTGATAGGAAGGGTAGTACTAATATCATCATCATAATCTGAAGCATCAAGTGTATGGATAGGAGTACATGAAATTATTAGATCATTAGCAACAATTGACACGAGGGGAGAGGTGCTAGTTTTAATTCGTTGGCATAACTCACAAAGCACAAATTACTAAAACATTTTGGGGATATTATTTGTAGGAATCAATGTCGTTGTAGTAAATGTGTCAAAGTCAATGGAATACTTGTGAGACAAGGAAAAAACAAGTGAAGAGTGACCATAAAAATAAGGCATGATGATAAACAAAAGGAAGCACAAGCCTAGAAAAATAAGAATGTTTCCCAATAAAGACCCTAAATCAACTAGGGTTTAGAGATTAACAAAGCCTAATACCTACGGTTTAGGAAAATCCTAGATTAAGCAAAGGGTATGATCAAGATCAGGTTCACCAAAATGTTTAACCCTTAATTAAATATTAGGTTAATTTAATTAGATGTAGATTAGAATAGATTTGATTTACAAATCAAACAAAGATGATACAATACAAATATTGATTTAGATTTGCAACTCAAATAAAATAGGAATAATTTGTATACACTAATCAATCTAACTTGCATTGAAAGACAAACATGAGGTATAAAAGAACTTATCTGGTTCCCGATGGTTTTTGGAGAAATATGGGACTTAAAACAAATAAAATTGGGAAATTTGAACCTGAATAACCCTCGTAACTTTGACTAGAACTATGTTTGTACCTAGATCGGGATTGTACCATCGTGTTAGGACCGTATCATATAGTACAACCACTTATGTAAAATATTGTACCTACTCTAAACGTACCTATATAAATTTTTTGGTTGTTCACCTTCTTGGATTTTTTCATCACTTTCAAACCCTAATTATCACACATGATATGAAGCTCTCTCGAATGGACGATAAGCATCTCAAACCCTATTCATAGATGAAGATTCGTATGCAAAACAAAAATTATAAGGGTTGTGGGCACCCCTGTGCATCATAGAAGTTGGCATTACTTTAAATATTCCTCAAACCACATAGCCTTCTCCACCGGGCATGTGATATTTAGAGAGATCAATTAGATTTAGAAATTATTTTGACCATGCTTGCTTTGATTTGGATCTTTTTAAAAAACTTGGAGAGAGGATTTTTGGATGCTTGTAGATGAGAGATATAGATATCTTGACCTAGTGTGTAGCTTTAGACCTAACTTAGGTGTTACCCTAATGAATATAGATGTGTGATTCTAAGATTGAGGAAGCTTTGGATGTTTTTTTCAAGTGTAATAAGTGAGTGCTCTAGCACATTGGCTTAGGATTTCTAGATTTTCAAATGAGGTAGTGTTTACTCGCTTATATATGGTTTTCAGATGATTTTTCTAAGAAAGGATGACCTAATTTAAGTATAAGACCCAAATAAAGATTTCAAATTGAAAGTCCAGTTGGAAGACATGTTGATCCAAGACCATACAAAGAAGTCGGGATCAGTATGGTACAAATTCGGATAAATTTTGCATCCCTAACAAGGAGTAGAAAACATGCAAATTAAAGTTTGGATATGGTAGGTTGATGTTTCTCTATGTATTTTTTACATTGTATTCTCATATTCCGTCAACATGTTAGTGTGTTAGGATAAAAAGGATAGAAAATGGTCCTTGGAAAGTGCTAATATGGAATGGAGAAGTTGTGTTTATTATAGAAAGATTGCATGGTCAAATAAAGGGTTGTTAAAGTCCAAATTACCAAATTTCAATGTCTACTCCTAGATTATCCCTATGGGTTTTCTCAAGGAAATATTGGAGATAGAAGAGAAGAAATATTTACATATTTTATCATTTATTATACATTTGTTTAGACTATAATTAGTTATATCAGGGAAAGTTTTTCCCAAAAAAGGGCAATATCTTATGATAAGCTTCCCTTCTCGGGAAAGCTGAGGCGTAAGTCATGTCATGAAGGCTTTGTTTTCATAATTTCTTAATTTCCATAACCATATTGAAAAATGATTCCCTATTAATTTTAGTAGTTAAAACCCATGTAACTAAGGAATAAATTTCTTCGGTTATTCTCTGTTTGGTTAATTTTTCATTAAAAAGAAAAAAATATACAATATTTTTACATCTACAAGTTATAAATTTCAATTTACTTTGAATATTCCAAAATATTAAAAAAACATTAGTTAATTAATTAGTTTAATTTCATTTCCTTCACATTTTAAATCTCTAAAAATACAAGAATAAAAGTTAAAGTAGTATATTTATTTTTAATTGGATTGTTAACTAAATGAGGATTTAATAAATCAAAGAATTCATGTATCTTCCTTTCGCTTTATTTAAACTCATTTTCTATTTATTTATTCATTGTTAGAATTTAAAGTAATCTAGGAATCAAAATCAAAACAAAAACTTGGTTATTAGGAAATCATGTTATTCATTCATATCCTTTGAATTTCCTTTAGCCTTTCTTGGATCTTGTTCTCAATCTCGAGTTAAAACCCATGCATGACCTTCTCGGTCCAACTCAGCCTCGTAGGAGAATATTTAACCTATCATTAGCCCATTGTTTATTGATCTATCCCACAAAGGCATAAACTTAGGAATTTATGTGTTAGTCTTCCTCTCTACTCCCTTTTCTCCACAAATTATCATCCAATTTGATGCTCTAAAAACACAGATTATATGTATTTTAACAATTTTGGTTTGACCAAGAAAACCCCATCAAACATACAAATATTTAGTTAGATTTTTCTCCACATTGTATGTATCTTTGCGTGACCCTCTTTGAGAGGAGTATTTAGAGAAAAAAACATTTCCCAAGAGTCTCGCAACCTGGTCGAAGCATCTTTGGCCTAACCGATATAGATCAAGAGTTGAATATAATAATTATCCTCGATCATGAAATTCTATGCATAGAAGTATAGAAAGCTTTAGTTATCCTTGTTGAGCAATTTTCATACTTGTAAGTTGATCGAATGAGAGTCACTCACCTATTGAATCTCTATCCTTAGTCATTATTTATCATTTTCTACCATCCCACCACCACAATATATTCCCCATTTTCACTTCATCTTCCACATTTCAATTGTCTTATCCCAACCTCAAGAATTCTAGTGCATAGGAATACTCATGTCATTTTTTCTATGTACATGAACCAAAACATTTGTAATTAGTTGTAGAATATGAATGTTCATTGCAAATAACACATAGATGAGAAATGAAAATAAGTTGAATATCAAAGATTTTAAGTTCATATCACAGGTTAAATGAAGAAAGAAATTTCTGGATACACTGCGTGGAGAGGATTAGCACCAATGTTTCAGTTCCCATACCTGAACCATCATCGTGGTTGATATTGTTTTGAGAGTAGGAATGAGACACAAAAAGTATAAATAATTACTTCACCAAAAGACATGACTTTCCGGAAGAGATGTGAAAATGATTAAAGAAAAATGATAAAATAAACCATTAAAAAATAATATAAAATTAAATTAAAATAGAATCCTAAGAAGGAGGAAAAACAAAAAGGGGGAGGGGGAAAGGGAAATTAATGAGAGGAATAATGGAAGCATGGGGAAGAGGGAATCAATCACGAGAGAAGTAAGACAATCAAAAGGGCCAACAAAGAGATAAATCATCGAAAAAATATATTTAATACATAATGTAAGGGGTAGGGTATGTCAACATATGCAAAAGGGGTTTCCAATATTAACGAGATATCACCCATCATCACAATTTAAGTTGTTTAGGTGTTTCTCAATATTGATAGCTTCACATAATTTTCTGTTGGCATAGTGTGATTCTGTAGCTATTAGTTTTGTGCTACTAATGCATATGTCATTCTTTGTTATAACTTTGTGTACCACTAGAGCTAATTTTCCAACCCGATTAAATTATAAATCTTCACATTGTGCATGAAGTCTCATTTTTAGTGATCTTCTAGTTTCACCAATGTATGTTTTTCCACACACACATGGTATGGAGTAAACCCCTTTTCTTAAATTCGAACAAACTAGGTCTTTAGGGTTTATAAGCTTGTTTCTAATGGTTTTAACAAGTTTTAATACACTTTATTTTTAATATCCTGGCAATTTTATCAGTAGTCCCAAAAATGTAGGGTAGGAAAGATTTATTGTTACCCCCAGGTGCATAGAGATGACAACCTAGGTGACCTAAACACGCCCATTTTCTTCACTTCTAGAAGTGGCTCGATTTTTTATTTCTTATAACCATTCCTTATGAGAATGTTGGTGATATATTTCTCTTCTAAGTGTAAGTGATTATCATCTAAAATTCTCATGTCTCTTGTAAACAACATATTTAAGACCCCATCCTTCAGAGAAGGGTGATGGTGTGAGTTGGCCCTAATATATATGTCGATGTCGAGTATTTTTTTGGTAAAATTTTCTTACAAGAGAGCCATCATCATTCATTCTATTAAAACATAGAGAAACGGGATAGTTCCATTTTCTTCAACTTCCATAGTGAATTATATGTGTGGCGACTGCATATTTAAATGTTTTAGGAATTTATGTAGTTGATCCATACCATGTTTTCGCTTTACATTCGTGTCATCAAAAATCCATACCACCACTCGGGTTTCAGGGGTGTATATCTAAGGGATTTCTCTTCAAATATTTCCATGAATAATTTTTCCACAATGGGTAAAAATGGGAACCCATCGCAACCCCCTCATTTTGTTCATAGAATTTACCATCGAAGGTGAAGAAAGTGGAGCAAAGACAAAATTCAATTGTTTTTTCTTACTCTTGATCGATTAAAGATTTAATCACATCTTTGGCATCGTTTATAGGTATTTTTTGTAAAGAGAAATTTTAATATCATATTCAAGATATAGTCATAAAGCATACTTATGAAAGGAAAGGTTTTCTACATGGACATATAATAACCTTAAATGGAAGAAGATAGGGCCATGTACAATCATTATGAATTTTACACAAAATGATTCTCGAGGTTGAGTTGTCTAAAGGAATTGATATCTCTAACATATTTAATGTCATGGATTTATATCCGATTAAGCAATTATTTAAATAAATATATGCTAAATCTAAATTAATGTAACGACTCGATATAAACAAGTAAAGTATAGATTTGACACAAGCAAGTTAGAAAAATGTGAAACCCTAGTTGCAAATGAAGGGATAAAATACTTAGTTGATTTGCAATAATGTTAAAGTTGCGTTGAGCTAGAAAACGATGGAATAGGAAGGAAAATTATTGTAATCGAGCCCATAAAATTGTGTGAGCACTGGATATGATGGGACTAGGGCACTGGATCGGGTCGTATGCCTAGGGCATAAGGGACCTTCTCTGGATCCCGTGACTTCTCGAAACCTCATAAACTCAATTTTTAGGGTCACAAGATGTTCACTAGTTGTCACCTTTTATCGTTTGTATGTCATTGTACTTTGTTGTTAATCGCTTGAAACCTATAAGAAGAAAGAACACCTTCAAAACCAAAAAACACATAAAATCATTAAAAAAATATGCAAATGGGGAGTCAAACTAACCTCGGTGGTCACCCTACTGAGTGAACTTATGATCCAGGCACTACACTACATTTCATACTCCATGTAGTTCTCTCTCGTGTGTGTAGAATCATGCCTAGGTGGCTCTTGTGCAAGTTTCACTTGATAACGAGTAATATCTATATCTAGAAAATGTATATAGATGTGTGCATGTAAAAATTAACTTCACCTCCTATGAAGTGTATGCAAAATAATGTAATCCCTTGTCCCTTGAATGGATGCTAGATGGATGCTTTGATGCTCTTGTAATGGCCTTTGAATGTAACCTTAGGTGATGATAGTAGATTCTTAGTGCTTGGTCCTTTATTATGATCACATAGCTTTATATTTATATGATTCCCCTTGTAAAATTTCATAATTAACCACCAAAATTCTGACTAGTAAGAAATAATATTCCAGACGGCTATAAAAGACCCAAAATATGTGAGCAAGATACAAATACATCAAGGGCACCTAGATGGGACAAGGGCACATAGGTGTTGGCATCCTGGTTGGGCACTCGGTTTCTAGAATCATTAATTCTAAAGTATCGAAACACATACTCGGTAAGAACGTGTGTACAACCAAGAAGGAAAACATAAAGCAAGAAAATATGCCAAAGATAAGGGTCAATTAGTACTTTTCCCGCTTAGAAATCATATGAATAGTGGTATGTGATCGGGACTAGAAATATACCCACCTTTGCATGATTTAGTGTCTACATTTTCCCCACTTTATGTTATTAAGTGAATGTTTGATAACATAATGTTTTCATGCAAATGTGCAACAAAAAAATTTCCAATTTTCAAGCACAACAACCATACCCTACCTGAAAATTTTACTCAAAGGTCATTTTGAGCCCTCCTTCATATCCCCCTACTCCCCAAGTCAGCCCCATCCCATCCATCTAAAGCAGTCCCATGTGTCATTTCAGTGTTCCCATAGGTGATTTAGGGGTATCTAGTCATTTCAAGTACTTTCAAGGAAAGATCCATCAAGACAGGCTCTTTAACAAGCTTTAGGAAAGGTTATTCCCTAGTCTTGTTGAAGTTGTTACTCACCCACCAGAGTGGAATGAAGGGCCTAAAATCATCATGGAGGTGTACCAAAGAGCTAATAATTTTGTATAATCATTTTTGGAATATTTTGGGAGGTTGTGGAAGTCTTGGAGCAATTTCAACAAAAATGGGTCTTTGAGGCCTAAGCAGTGCAGTGCAAAACAACTCCCGAGATTTGAGAAGTGATCGCAATAGTTCCATAAGGAGTTAGGATTAAAAAAATATCATTAGAAATATAATTTATATCCCTACAATAAATATGGTTATTTCATATTTTTCACAACACCTAGGCACACTTTGTCTACAACCTATTTTTAGTGTGCACAATCTTGGAGCCTAAAAAATCCTATATTTCAGGGACAAAATGACATAATAAAGAGTTTAGATCCCCACCATTGGATTCAAAATGTCATTTTCAGGAGGAATCATATAAAATTTCATCAAAAACTCCTCCAAGAGCTCAAGTTATGGTCTCGACAAGCGGTTCCCAAGAGAAAAACTCCAACAGTTAGTTGAATTTCTACCGCAAAATTTGATCCAATGGGAGAGTGGAACACTTTTTTTCACTAATTAACCAGATCCTTTGCTTATGTGGTGCAATAAAATGTTCTCCCTTCCCTCTTAAGCCCTCAGTCACCAATGCGGCCCAGTCTTAGCCCCAAGGAGAAGGCAGTCAAAATAGGTACCTAATCTTTAGAAGATGATTTCGGCAGCTATGTAAAGAGTTAGGAGGGAAAAAAATACTCATTGTAAATATAATACAATTTTAAATCATATTATTTTTCACAAACCCTTGGTGCTTTTTAGGGGAGCTCATTCTTTGTAGCGAGAGTTGGTAATTCTAATCAAAATGGGGAAATTTTAGGAAGTTTTAGGTAGAATCAAGGTATTATACCATCACCATTGTGTTAAAAATTCCTTTTCCATGCAATTTCATATAAAGAGGTGTGAAAAATACATCCAAGATCTCAAGTTATGTGCCCGACAAGTTGTTCCACAGGGTGAAGGAGTTAGTCATTTTTTGGTGAAAAAATGGACCAATGGGAGAGTGGAGTAGTTTTGTGCACCAATTTCACCAAATCCTTGGTGAAATTGGTGCAAGAAAATGTTCCATCCTCACATTTAATCCCATGTACCCCAATGTGACCTCCTCTAAGCCCCTTTTTGCAATTTAAGCCCTTGTGCACATTTTCTTAGCCCCCTCACCTTTCCACCTTAGCCAACCACGTCATGCCAAGTGGCCCAATAGGGATGGGGTGCACATTTTTACACAAAGTGCACCAAGACCTTGATGTTACTTTTGTAAAAAGTTTTCTCCTTCCAAAACATTAAAAATATGCAAGTTTTTTCATATTTCATGTTGCTTCTTGTTGTTTCCAGTGTTACCTGTGCACATGCATGTGAAAGCTCCGACTGCTGGAATTTCTTCACCCTACCATTTTTATACTTCCAAAACCTTTCTACCACCTTCAACATATTTCTTCCATCATTCCACTCTTCTATAATGTTAATAATGAAGAATTCTGAAAACAAAAACCATAACTACATGTTTTCAAAAATCCTTGGCTCCAAAACCACAAATTGCTCATAACTAATGAACCAGTGATCGACTCTTCATGAAAGTTTGGGAAAAAAATATTCATCAAAAAACCTTGAATCTGAAAAAAACCAAACCTTTAAATATTTCCTGATTTTAATTCCATCCATTTTAATTTTTGTGTCCTAGGATGTTCTTCCTTCATTTACCGTCAATCCGAGAAGTGATTTGACTTGAAAATTTGTATAAAGCATCCAAATCAAAAACCCAGAAAGAATCCAGAGTTTTCTCATCAATCCTAAATGGTGATTTTCAAATTCTAAAAATATCAAGTCCCACTTTTTGCACTTTCCATTTTCAGTAAGTTTCCAAAAATGGAAAACTCCATCCAAAAGAAAGAACAATGAAAATCATACAAACCGAAAACTAGGGCACGCAAGTCAAAAAGTTAAAAAAATCAAAAATGAAAAATAAACTTTCCAAAAATAGAAAGTTCTTTGAATTGACCCCAATACATCTATGATGATCCTAGAATGTGAAGGAAACACCTCAGTGTAAGCAACAAGGTGAAAGGGCGACATTTCTCAAAATAATAGCTCCTGGGACCTAGTTTCCAAAAATAGAAGTTTTTGGTCCTAAGAGAAAAAAGTTTCTACCATCTCCATAGTAACATTTATTGTTTCTTTTTCAACATGAACTTCAAGTTCGTTGCTTAGTGATCAAAGGATATTTTTTCGGATCGAGCTTCTCAAGTATAAGAAGAGGTAATCAGAGCAAGATCTTTCTCTACACAAGCATTGCACATGGGTCATCTAGAACCCACCTCAAGAGATATCAATAGTTTATTTCGATACTCATTTGATGGTCCATGATTTGTGTGAATCATGTGTGAGGATTAGTTTGTGAGCATCATCATCATATTTTCCATAGTGTGCTTTATAGGAATTTTCAAATCGACATGACAACATTGCAGAGAGTCATTGCAAAGGTTAGTTTCCATCTTTTCCTTCTCCAAGACAAGATCTTCATGGATAACATCCATGGTCATTCAAAGTATCTTTCAATAGTGTTTATAAACACTCAATTCAAGGTGTCAGCGTATCGTACGAAGAAGAAGTCATAAATCATCATCGATAAGGGGAAAAGTGTTCAAAGGTGTTTAGAGGAGTAATCTTCGTCAGTGTGGAGGATCATCAATGTCATAGTACTTTCAAAGTTCATGATTACATCAAGGCATCCAATAAAATCATCACGAGGAGTGTATTTCTTTCATTTCATCCCTCCTCCTCTCTTTCTCCCTCTTTCTTCTCTCTCTTTTCTAATTCTTCATTGGGATTCATCATTGTATTTTGTCCTATTCACTTAAGTGACCTACTTTAAAATTGTAAAATTATTTTCTCAAAATTATAAGAGAAATACTTAATTTAATGGAAAATGAAAGGTCACAAGTGGAATATGGAAATGAAGAGTCATATGAGGGAGATGAAATATCAATCCACAATGCTATAAATTGGGATGGCTTCTCCATTCCAAAGGATCCGAAAATTAGATTCTGAAAATTATGTACTTTGTAGCAATAGTGGATTATAATATGTTATTGGAATTTGTGGCATCCATATACATGAAATAAAGCTACACTTCTTCTACATGCCTTCTTTTCCTTGCTTTGTACAAATTTGTGTTACTGCAATCAAGGAATAGAGTTTCTTCTTTCCAAGATGTATGAATGCGTACAAATTTGAATGCATGGTTTCACGTATGATAGAAAAGTGACAAAGCGAGCATGAGAATCAACAAGTAGCCTTTCTTGATGCCCGACCTCCCGAGGTCATGTCGAGACAATGCATCGGTGGAAATTAAATATATCCGTGCATGGAAAAACTAGTTAGGAAATCTTATATACTCAACACGCAATAATAGGATCTACGAGTCCAAGGCAAAGAAAGATCTCCTAACCTGAATTAGTGTAATGGATCGTTCGGATATAATAACTACTCAAGGCTCCAATAAAGGTCGAGATCTGTCAAGATCCTATCTATTGGTTGTTGGACGTGTGGAAAGTGACCACATGTAGGTGCTTCGTATGTTTCCGACAAGGTCATGAAATTGGTAGCGAGAGTTTTAATGGATTTGCAAGAAACTATGGGCAGTTTTCTGGTCTAACCTAGAAAATATTAGCTTGATTGGCCTCTATGTTTAACACGAAAAATTATGTTATAATATCTTGTAGGAGTGGAGAGGATCTAAATACCAGCGTATGTAAATTGGTGTCAATGGTTAACCGATTAGCAAGCACGTTGGGTTGTGGGACACTGGGATCACAACCATGAGTTTGTGATTGTTATGGACTTTTATGGTAATGTGAAGAATCAATCTCTTCTTCCGACTATCCAGTATTCATAAGCTTTTTCAGCTTCTATGTTTAATACCAAGAGTTGTGCAATCTTCTCGGAATACCTTACAGGTGTTCTAGTAACTTGTATATGTAAGCTTGTGTCTATGTCAATGAGAAGGTCTCTTGCATTTGGTTATGCGGAACTAATGAATCACAACCAAATGTTTTCTCTCTTTCGATTCTTGTATGGTCATGTGGATATCATATCAAGGCAATCTATAGTTGGGTTTATTTGACTAGAATTGATATGTTTTTTCATCTTCAATGTTTAATTCTCTCAATTGCTCACCAACCGCTTGGGGTTTTGTTGTTGTTCGAAGATGTGAATTCTAAGACCTTGATCTATATCTGATTAATGTTGTGAAGAGATTTGGCTGAGGTATTACTGGTTTGAATATGTAATCCCTAGGCTCTCTGGGTCCCATAATTGTCATGCAAGAAATAACCAAACTTAACTGAATGAAGTAAACTAATTATGAAAATAAATCTACGCTATGCTTTTTTTTTTTGTATTTTCAAATATGTGAATTTGAATGAAATTAAAGAGCGACTAATCTAATAAATTCAGATAACGAGCAATTAATCTAATAATGGGATTAAAACAAGAAAGGTAGCTAGATGTAGCTATTTTCCTATGCACTTGTGAATTGATCCTGAATATAAATAACTAACTAATTTAATTGAAAGACCTTCAATCTTACCTCAGAAGTGAGGAATAAATCATAGCTTCTCAAAAGCTATTATTCCCCATAGCTTCCTGGTAATGTTGAAAGCAATCTTAATTGAAATAAAATGATTTGCTATTCTATTTGATATATTGTAACTACAACTTTGACAATTCAAACCTGGAGTTTACAGAACAATGGAAAATCTAGTTGTATTGTAGATTGTCCCCTCTATGTGATCTCTTCGCTTCCAACTTATTCTCTTGAATATAGAAAAGTGGGAATGTGACAAATGAAGTAGGAGAAGTTGTTTGAACTATGGTAGCTTAGGCATAAGCCAAACAAAATGAAAGTAGGAGAGAGATAGCACAAGAGAACAGAGCTTGGCTATGTGATTCCTAGCAGGATTGTTGCAGGGATACAACACAAACACACCGAAATATCTAGGACCTATACTTCCTATGATGAAACAACAACCTATAACTCTAAGCAGAATGAAGATTCAAATGAACTTTAATCTAGAACTAAAACTATTTTATACTAAGCTAGTTGTTTGGAGAACAACAATGGAACAAGATGAAACTAGAGAGATCCAGTGATCTCTAAACCAGAATTGTGGAGCCTTGAACTGAGAGGCTGAGAACTTTACAAAATCTAAACTTGTTGAGACTTATTGAAGAAATTTCAAGCACACTGAATAATAAATCATAGAGGGAGAGTGCCCATTTTCTTGTAACCAAGCTTAGTATTCATAGAACTTTGATTTACCAAAGGGTAAGATCAAATTGAACTCTTCTATTATTAAAAAAAAAGGAATTACTATTTACTAGGTGGCTAAAACTTTAATGCAAGCAAGAGTGGTTGAGAATTACAAGCGCAACTTGATTTTTTTGCATTAACGAATGCGTCGGAAAGTTCTGGAAAACGCGCACAAGACCGCCACCCAACGCAAGGTGGCGGTCCTGTAACTAAAGACCAAAATTCAAGGAAAAGTGAGGAAAGGGGTTAGAACAAAGCATGCAAAGGCTTGGATAAGGAATTTTAGGATGAAAATGTATACTCAACATGCTTTCTAGATTCTCGAACACCTTACGAAGAGATCTGAATCATCATTGGGGTTTTTCGTAACCTCTTTCCAATAGTATAGTACATACAATTTTGGGTACGTACATATTACCCCCTTGGAGAAGTGTTTTAGACATGAAGGGGCATAAAGCAGGGGTCCAAGTATGGAAGTCATGAAATGGGGAGTTAGAACCTATAGTCGACACGATTGTGTGTCGTAATTTCACCATCTAGATTCCCGTTATCTACAAAATGAAAAGAGTGCTCAAGTGCGAGATAGATAAAAGGAATCAAAAATAAATACTAAATTAAGATGAAATGCGAGACTTACCATTTGTGCGGGGATAAGAACTTACCTCCGTCAAGACTCCAACTCTACGAAAGAAATTTCAAAACACGGTTAGAATATTATAATTATATATATATATAATAAGCTCATTTTCCTATTCATTTGTGCGTATTGATTTGGTAGTTTTTGAGCTCTGGGGCCCATGGTAACCGTTTTTCAGCGAGAGTGTAGTCAAAACAGTCATCATTGTGAGATCATGACCATGCCTTCGAGAGCAAGAGATCGACCCGTGAAGTCTCAGGTTAGTTTTTCTCAATTTATTATTTTTAAACCTAAAATATAAAAATGTTGAAATCTTTGTCTTAGGGGGTTATTTTCAAAATCTTAGTGTTAAATGAGTCTCTAGGGGGCGCCCATAGGGTAGGATTTTATTTTTCTCAAAATGGTGCATTTTTGCTACTTTTAAGCATTTTTAGGGCTTTAAGGGTGTACGCTGATTCGGCACAAAACCTTTGCCCTACACAGAGCGGTGGTCATAGAACCACTGCATTATGATGGTGGCAATCACAAAACTACCACCCAGTAGGCGGTGGTCACGGAACCGTAACTTTACACAAGGCAACGATTCTGGACAGAAAGCAAAAGATAGCCATTAAAGTAAATTTTTGGTATTTTTGGTATTTTGCTATGTTTTTGATGAGCTTATCTATCAGATTATGTTGCTAACTTGCTCTTTTTCTCTGTTTTGGGTGGATGCAGAAGGAGGAGTATATTCGGTGGAGCAGAGCGGGAGTGTGATTGGCTCCTGAAGTTTTAGACATACTGACCCAGACAGAGCGAGACACTCTTTAGAGGGCTAGTATTTTGAGGATTTCATGGGTTCCTCATGTTGCTCCTACCAATCACATATTGTGTGACTTATTCTTATACTGGGATGCGGACCGAGAATACTTTCTGGTTACTTGGTGCTAGGGGTGAGTGGACTATCACCCTGGAGGATGTTTACCACATTTTGGGGGTTCCACTTGAGAGGTAGTTGTCTATTAAGACAACAGATCCAGCCTTAGATGATTCAGTGGGCCACCTACATGGGGGATGTTGTTGTCTCCTTTGGCTCAAAGAAGGGGATGAAGGTTCGATCCATTGCTACTGCTCCTATCCCCACCCTCCATAAGGCCATCATGGGTATCTTGGCCTCACGGTTGATTGGGGATAAGGGAGGAGACACTCTATTATATTGCTGGGCTCCCATGATTACATAGATTGAGGCCCATGGCCGTATTTATGCTTGGGGAGTAGATATTCTCAAGACCACCTACCATGATTTGTACAGGGTGGTTAGATTATAGGGGTAGTCTTTGAGTCACCCTACTCTAGTTATGAGTTGGGTGTATGAGCATATCATTCCCTATGGGAGGGGTGTGTTAGTAGAGGACCTAGGGGCTATCAGGGCAGCCAGGTGGACAGGGATGTCAGTGCTTAGGATGCCACACCAGCCAGTGGCTTCACTGACTACTACAGATATGGAGGCTACTCCTTATCAGGATATGGCAGGATTGTGGGGGTAGGAGGTGACTACATTGGTTGCTTTCTCTACCACAAGTCAGTTGGTGGATAGGATAGGGAGAGTGGAGATCCACCCTTTTGATAGAGTCCCTCAGTAGTTCAGTCTCCCTTATATTGATATGCTTCCTCCAGTGGGGCCTGTGTATAGGACTATTTGTGAGTCTTGGGAGGTCCTAGAGGAGATCGAGGTTGGACCATAGTTACTCCTAGAGTACCTATCGTAGTTAGGCAAGTGGTTCATGCCCGACAGGCAACTAGTGCTCCTTGAGCACCCTTACTTTAGATTGGGGCTGCTCCTACTTTCAGTGGGGAGGAGGATGAGCCTATTGATTTGGACTCAGACTCGAGTTCACAGGAGGGGAGACTGAGGAGGAGACGATGGGAGAGGGGGTTGAAAGTGAGGCCAGTGAGACGAATGAGGAGGATGATAGTGATTCTGAGTGGCATGACACTCAAGATATCTTGAGGGCAGAGAGGGCAGAGGCGAGTGCGGAGAAGGAGACCTTGGTCTCAGAGGAGTTTCCTTCTTAGGACATTGAGGGAGATGATGAGTCTATGGTAGGATGTCATTTCATTCCATATTTTGGGGAGGTTCCATAGTCGGCAGCAGCGTCGGTAGTAGGTGCAGATCCTAGAGACCCTACCTGGATGCCCGGAGATCTAAGTGAGTTACCACTCTTCTCTCGACCCTATTAGTTAGAGATTTTGTTGATATATATATATATATATATATATATATATATATATTTGTTGTTTTTTGTTTTTTTCCACTTGTTTTTGGTGATTTTTTAACTTGTTACTTCCCTTTTTATTTCCAGCGACTACACAGGGATGGTGGGAAATCATTCATCGGGTATGCGTGGAAACCCTCTTGATCTTTTCGGGAAGCCACGGGCCATGTTGTCTATGGATTCGGGACAGCCCTTATCCATCATCGTCATACCAATGTGTTCACCCATGTCTAGAAGGTGGCAGAGATAGTGACCTCCCTTTGTACTTAGGTAGCTAAATACGAGACCGTTAAGCACCCGATGAGGGGGAGTTTTTCTCGTAGTGAGACCACAGCCATTGTTCATGATCACAAGCACTCCCATCATTTAGTGCATTCAGAGCATCGTCACAGCCGTAGCAGGAGCCCTAGACATGGTCACACACCCTCTGAGGGATCCCACAGGATTGAGAGGCCATTTGATATTTTTGTAGTGATTTTGTTGGATGTTTATATGAGTTTTTTTTTTTTTTTTCAGGCTCATTGAGCGTTTTGACCATGCCTAGCATGATGATGGCGTTATATGTAAAACACGATTCCTATATATATATATATATATATATATATATATATATATATCTTTGATGTAGATCTTCTTTGTATCTAGAGTTTTGTGATTCGTTTCTCATGTGTACACTAGATGCTTTTTAGAATCTCTATTTTTATATGCTTTTCGAAATGTATGCAATGGACGAAAACAAATATTGAACATAATCTTTTTCTTTTTGTTTGTCTTTGTAATGCTGCTATGTGATGATGCAAACATGTTGTAGTAATAAAATTTTGGCTTCTTTGGGAAGTGTCCATCGCTTCTTCTTGTTTTGGAAAAACGTGATGAATATGTAGTGATAATGAGATGAAATTTCCCATTACTAACTCCATGCAACTAGTAAGATGCGAGGGCTCAACACCAAGAGTGGGAAGGGCACAAATTGTATGAGTTTGACCGAAATGAAATGATGAGAGAAAGACAAGGTATTGTGAAGCCAAATTTATACTAAATCACTAAGTTCTATACCATAAAGTTATGGCCATCTACCCATTTATTAAAATATTATGTGGTTGTGATTATAAAGTTATGGCCATCTGTTGATGAGGAAGAGAATTTCCCTATCAAATTTAGGCCCCATGTGGAAAAGGGCCATGGAGTTGAGATTGGTTGCGGAACCTATGCCGACAAGTGAATCTCGTGGGAAAACTCTTGGCATTTATGACACTTGCGCACAAACTCTACTACGTCATGTTTCGAGTGGGCCGAAATACCCCATCTAATGTATTTTACGAGTAGTGGCATGGCCACCAAAGTGGCCTCCACATCTCGCACTATGGGATTCGTAAAGAATCTTTTTGGACTCTTCTGTGTCAACACATCTTAAAATCATTTCATTGAAGGCTCTATGATAGAGCACATGTGCTAAAATAACATATTTAGCAGCAATAATGCATAACCGCCTTCTTTTTTGTGATGTGGCCCCTTCTGGGTATGTGTGGTCCATGATGAAATTGACGATGTCGGTGTACCAAGGACATATAGAGATGGGGGCCTGGTTTTGAAAAAATATACACACTCATCGGGAAATTATAGATCTACCAGATCACCCTCATCTAATGGATTGTCAGCCAACCAATCTGCAATGATTTGTCCCTTAATGTATTTTTGGTTTATAAATGTTAGTTCAAACTCACCCATTAAGGTTATGAAACGTCCAACCTTTTTAGATAAAGACCCTTGCGTGAGGAATGTTTGCAAGTGATCTATCTTGAAAATAACCCTTATTTCTTGATTCAAAGTGTAATGTCTTAAACATTTTGTTGCGAAGACTATGGCAAAGCATTCTCTTTCTACCTGTGTGTAACATGTTTCATAATAAAGCAACATCTGACTAATGAAATAAACTACACATTCCAATTTATCATCATCTTCTTAAGATAACATGAAAGCTAGCGAGACATCAGTAGCCCGTGAATACAAGATCAAAGGATGATCTGGTCGAGGAGGCATTAACATGGGAGGAGACAACAAGAAGTGTTTAACTGCTTCAAAGGCCTCATTGCATTCTTTCATCCAATCAATGCTATAATCCTTCTTTAATAAATTGTTGATTGGATGAACAACAAAACTTAAGTCAAGGATGAACCTTCGAATTGCACCGAGTTTCCCAAGAAATGATTTGATACTAGACTCATCTGATGGTGGAATCATTTCAAGAAAAACCTAGAATTTGGTTGGGTCGACATCAATCCCTCGTGACAATATAATGTAACCTAGAATCTTTCCTCCTGTTACACCAAATATACATTTCTCTAGATTTAATGTGACGCCATATTCGATCAATCATGAGATAATGATACAGCACTTTTGGGTGATCACAACGCTTCCTGGCCTTAGCCAACAAGTCATCTACATAGGATTCCATGATCTTATGAATAAGGTCATGGAATATGTATGTCATTTCTCGTTGGTATGTAGCGCCAGCATTCTTAAGATTGAATGGCATGACAATGTAACAATAAGTTCCCTAAGGAGTTATAAACGTAGTCTTGGCTTGATCCTCTTCAGATATTTTGATTTGATTATATCCCAAGAACCCATCCATGAGAGACAAAAGCTCAAATCCAATTATTGCGTCAACAATGACGTCGATGGATGGTAATGGGAAGTCATCTTTGGGGCAAGCTTTGTTAATGTCCCAGAAGTCTATGCAAATGTGTATCTTCTCATTCTTTTTTAGAACGGGGACAATATTAGATACCCATTGTGAATAGTTGACTATTTTAATGAATCCCACCTAGAGAAGTTTCATTACTTCTTCTTTCACCATGAGAGCCACTTTTGGCTTCATTGGTCTTGACTTTTTCTTAATTGGCTTTGCATCTGGTTTGGTGACAATATTATGTACCATGATATGTGGTGCAATTCCCATCATTTATTTGTAATTAAATGCGAAATCCTTTTGATGTTCCTTGAGGATCTGGGTATGTATTTCTACCTCCTCTAGAGTTAATGAGGATCCCAACTTCAAAATATTTGGTTCTTCCTTTGTTCCAATATTTATATCAATAGTTCCTTCGATTAAGGAAGTGTTTCCTTCTTCAAATTTAGGTGGGGCCGAGAGGTAGTTCCAAACTTTCTTCATTCTCTACCTCGTAGATTTTGAGATTATTTTATGGGGAGATTCTATCATGGGATTTCCAAAATAGGAAGAGGAATATGGGATTAGGGAGAAATCTACTATGTGATGAGTGAGATGTAATTCTCGCATAGGCATTTAGATATCCAAGAGTGACCCTATCGTTATCAAAGTGATCTAGGATGGTAAACTCATTCTCAGCTTCTATGTGTGTCAAGATTGGGGTTATTGGTATTTTACGCACCAATGGTTTAGTACGAAGTGATACCATGAAATTTGTATTTTCCAACTCACTACTTGGAGTGAAACAAGAAGCTGAGGTTGCTATTGAATCTACGAGAAGGTTCTGTTCTCGTGGGATTGCTTCGATTGATATGAAGTTGAATCCCTTGGTTAGATCTAATACCATCATTTTATAGAGTTGTAAGTGCTCAGCTCTAGTTTCATATACCTTAGATACTTGGTTTGCAACTAATTGTGAGTCTCCTAGCACTCTAATGTTATCAACACCCATCCTTTTGGCTATGATGAGGCCAAGGAGGAGGGCTTCATATTCAGCCCCATTGTTTGTACATTTGAATTTTAACTTAAAGGAAAAAGGTAGGATCTTTCCCTCGGGAGAAGTAAGGATCACACCTGCCCTAGTGCCGAAACGACATCTAGCTCCATCGAAGTGGAGACTCCAATAATTGATAGGAAAAATAGATGCTTTGGAACATTCTTTGTATCTTCTTCTTTTTCCTCGGTTACTTCTACCATATAAACTTCGTCCGTTGGAAGGGAGCCAATTCCTAGGGTACATCCTATACCCACGGAATCAAATGGTAGGAGAATAGGTAGATATTTCTCTAGTAACTCAACAATTTTTGTGGTGGTTCCTAATGATATTGTCTCTATGATGTTGGTCTCATTTTTTATTACTTTGGAATGCCTTCGACCAAATTCATGACTTCTAATTCTATTGTAGGTACCAGCTTTACTTCTGGATTTGAATTGACTGGTTTGTTAAGTTGATTCATTGGGAGCTCAAACTCAGAGTGGACGCCTGGTCTCTTTTTCAAATATGCTAAGTGTATGTCGAAAGGTTTTGGGTCACTTACGCCACAAAGATTTTTCCCAGGTGTAAAAATCTTATTTCCTGGAATAACGTGGAAGGGATTACCTTCATGTGATGTATCCATGGTCGATCGAGAATCATATTATAGTTGGTTTCCCAATCTATAATATAAAATTCGTGAGGACTATCTTGGGTCCTAAGGTGACTGGTAACACTATAGTCCCAATTGAAGTTTCCTTGAGGCTATCATAACCCCTTAGCATATTTCGTGTTGAGGAACAATTTGTTTCTCCATATCCTAGATTTTGAAGAAAAGTGAAGGGGACTATGTTAACTAGCTTCCCCATCATCAATCATTGCGCATTTAACATAATTATTATAAACCCATACCTGCAAATGCAAGGCTGGGTCGCCTCTACGTGTAATTTCAGCATCTGTTGGCATTTTACTTATATCAAATATAAACTCAGTATCCCTATCTGGCTGCCCCGGAGGGTAGATGTCAAAGTCTACATGGTTTACTTGCATTTCAGGAGGAGGAGTGATGTTAATCAGATGACCAAGACCCAATGCTTCTAAGAGATCAGCCCTATGAGTGGGAGATTTTTTCAACAAATCCAAGAAGGAAATGTGAGAGAAGGTCTTTGTTACGTCATTAATTAGATCGTAAGCGCTTATAGGATTTTCCAGAGTTTTTGAACATTGTCTCAGTACAAATGGGTAGGTTGGAACTATTTGAGAAGAATAATCTCACATTCTTGTTATGGTTTCTACGTGTAGCTAGGTGTCTAACTCTACCAAACCAACTATCTTGGTTTGTGGTTGATTTCCTAATTAGGATGCAACTGGTGGACTTGATGAAATTGAGGCTTCATGATCGTTATTTCCTATTATGACACCCTTGTTTGTCCTGTTTGGATCTAAACTATTATTGTTAGAACGATTTGGGAGAGGATCGTTAAAAATCTTGAGGGGTGCATTTTGAGGGGAAACTGATCCCGTATAGGTGTTTAGCATGGGTAATGCAGAATTTGTTAAAAACATATCTACAAAGAGTTTTCTTTGATCTTCTGGTAAATGTTGCATGAATTTATTGTATTCACAGAAATTCCTAGTATCATGGCCTTGAATCTTGTGGAAACCACAATACAAGTTGGGATTATAATTCCGAGGTTGTTGGTTTGAAACCTGTTGTGGTCCAAAATTCTAATTAGGTTGTTAGTTGTTAGATTTGAAATTTTGAGGTTGTTTCCTTTGGCTTTGATTCTGATATCCAGTTGGGTTTCAGATTGGACTTTGTGTCTGGTTTTGTTGTTGTTGTTGTTTTTGTTGTTATTGTTGTTGTTGATGTCGTGATCAACAATTAAAATCCACCACGTTGATTGTTGGAGTAAAGTTATTTTTTCACTAATTTTTAACGGTGTCTGGAGTGTTTATGACATTTTCCCTTTTAACCTGGTTTATGACTCCATCTGTTATAACCCCATAGTTTTTATTAAGAATATTGGGTCCTTGATTGGTATTCCTAACATTAGGATAATTCGTAGTGTTTTGATTGGGATCGATTAATTTCCTGTTCATTCCATATGTCTTACGACCGCTGCCTATCATTGCCGCTTGATTGATTTGGAGAGCACTCTTGAGTACTTCATCATAAGTCCTTAGTGGGAACTTATGGAATTTTTCCTTTATCTCTCTATTGAGATAATGAAGGAATAAGTCACATGGTTCCATCTAATCCATGTTCAGAGCACTTGCTGATGAGTAGAGGACTTTACACCATATTTGAATGAAATGAGTTACATATTCATTGTGCTCTTGTTTAATGTGTAAGAATTCCCTGATCCCTCGTTCTTAAAAATTTGTTTGTGTCAAAATCTTTGATAAATTTTGACACAAGTTGTTTGAAACGAGTGTATCGAGGCTTCAAGTATTCTATAATACCAATCAAGGGCAATACCCTCTAATGTCTCGGGAATATCTTAGCAATAACCGCATCCCAAGTGAGAAATTCTTGAATGATCGTGGCATAAGACTTGATATGTGCATTTGGATCTCCCTCCCCTTGAATTTAGGCAAATCGGAAGAGGTCTTCAAGGATGATGCTTCGTGACGGTGTGATCTAGAGGTTCTTTTAGATATTCAGAGTAATTCCCTACCATATACATTTCAACCATCGATGGTGCTTATTGAGGGGGTGGAGGTGGAATGGGTTGTTGATATGGCATAGCATATGTATTTGCAGGACATAAGGAAACCCCTATGGTTGAGAAAACATCCTAGGAGAGGAGAACATGTCTCCCTGTGGCAATTTTGAATAAATGTTTAAGTAGGGAGGAGCATTTCTCTGATATGGGTTGTTTGGTACTAAATCGGGAGGTATCATACTTTCAATTGGAGTAGCATTTGAAAATGCAGTTCTAGTTGGTGTTTGTTGTGGGTAGTTATACGAATGTTGAGGAGGCATGCCTAACATGCATGTTCTTGTGAGGAGGTCAACTTGGCTGGGATGATGCGGAGGGTTGGAAGTTCCTACTTGTACGGAATGTGAAGTTTGATTTTCTTGAGCAAGTTATAGTCCTCTAACCTTCTCAACTAAAGCCGAGATGACCTCGATTGGTGATGACATAATGTTTTTCCTTGATGGTTGTTGTTGTACACCTTGAGGTTGTAGAGGGGTATGGTACCCTGCTATGAATTTATCATTACTCTGCCAAACTTCACCAAGATTATTTTCCATAGGTGGAGGAACGAGGGTGTTTTCTTGTAGTAGGGTGTTGGGTTGTGTTTGCAAACTTCCTATAGGTGGGTATATGTTTTGGAAGCATAGTTCACTTCTAGAGTAGCGTGCTAAGTACTCATCCAAGAATGGGAGTGGATCTAACTTCCTACTGATTTGTGGTCTAAACAAAATCTGAGGAGTTAAAATGGATTCTCCAGTAAACATCATATTGTTAGAGTTTGGGGGATCTGGTTGTTGTGTTTTTGTGAATTGGTCCAGCTCCTCAATTCGGAATGAAGAACTAGAGCTCATTCTTTGAGGAGGAGTTTGTGATGATAAGAAATTGCTTGAGTATTTGTCATCCCATGCAGAAAGTGAGGGTGACGGTTGTCTATTTGTTTGACCATAATATGCTTTGAGACCTGAGAGAGGTCTACCATATGCGTCGTATCCCGACATATTCGGGGGTTTATAAATACCCACAAAATAATGGGAAGGAGTGAAGATGGATGAAAGAAATGGAAATGAAAAGGGAGCAATTGTTACGTTCACGTCAGGTTCACCAATTTTGTACGATAGAAAAGTGACATGTGAGCATGAGAATCGACAAGTAGCCTTTCTTCATACCGACCTCTTGAGGTCGTGCCAAGATAACTAGTGGAAATGAAATATATGCGGATGTGGAAAAACTAGTTGGGTAATCTTATATCCTCAACACGCAATAATGGGATCTGTGAGTCCAAGGAAAAGAAAGCTCTCCTAACCTGAATTGGTGTAATGGATCATTCAAATATAATAACTTCTCGAAGGCTCCAATCAATATTGAGCTCTGTTGAGATCCTATCTATTAGTTGTTGAACACATGGAAAGTGACATGTAAGTGCTTCGTGTATATTTCCAGACAAGGTCATGAAAGTGATAGTGAGAGTTTTAATGGATTTGTAGGAAACTATGGGCATTTTTTTGGTCTAACCTAGAAAATATTAGCTTGATTGGCCTTTATGTTTAATAGGGAAAATTGTGTTATAATATATGGCGGGAGTGGAGAGGATCTAAATACCAGCGTACGTAAACTGTTGTCAATGTTTAACTGATTAGCAGGCCCATTGGGTTGTTGGACCTGGGGATCACAACCATGAGTTCATGGTTGTTTTGGACCTTTTATGGTCATGTGAAGAATCAATCTCTTCTTCCAATTATCCAGTAGTCATAATATTTTTCACCTTCTCTGTTTAATACCAAGAGTTGTGCGATCTTCTCATAATACCTTACAGGTGTTCTAGCAACTTGTATACGTAAGACTATGTTTATGTCAATGAGAAGGTTTCCTGCGTTTAGTTTTGGAACTAATGAATCACAACAAAATATTTTCTCTCTTTCAAGTTCTTGTATGGTCATGTGGATATCCTATCAAGGCAATCTATAGTTGGGTTGATTTGACTAGAATTCATATGCTTTGTCGTCTTCGATGTTTAATTCTCTCAATTTCTCACTAATTGCTTGTGGGTTTGTTGTTGTTCGAAGATGTGAATTCTAAGACCTTGATCTATATCTGCTAATGTTGTGAAGATATTTGGATGAGGTATTACTGGTTCGAATATGTAATCCCTGGGCTCTCTGGGTCCCGTAATTGTCATGCAAGAGATAACCAAACTTAACTAAATGAAGTAAACTAATTATGAAAATAAATCTACACTATGCTTATTTTTTTATATTTTCAAAGATGTGAATTTGAATGAAATTAAAGAGCAACTAATCTAATAAATTCAGATAACGAGTGATTAATCTAATAACGGGATTAAAACAAGCAAGGTAGCCAGATGTAGTTATTTTCCTGTGCACTTGTGAATTGATCCTGAATATAAATAACTAACTAATTTAATTGAAAGACCTTCAATATTACCTCAGAAGTGAGGAATAAATCATAGCTTCTCAGAAGCTATTATTCCCCACAACTTCCCTAGTAATGTTGAAAGCAAGCTTAACTGAAATAAAATGATTTTCTATTCTATTTGATATATTATAACTACAACTTTGACAATTCAAACCTGGAGTTTACAGAACAAAAAAATCTATTTGTATTGTAGCTTGTCCCTCAATGTGATCTCTTCATTCCTACATATTCTCATGAATCCAGAAAAGTGGGAATGTGACAGAGGTAACAAGAGAAGATGTTCGAACAGTGGTAGCTTGGATGTAAGCTGAATAGAATGTAAGTAGGAGAGAGATAGTGCAAGGGAACAGGGGCTTGGCTAGGTTATTCCTAGTAGGATTGATACATGGATACAACACAAACACACCGAAATATCTAGGACCTATACTTCCCGTGACAAAACAACAACCTATAACTCTAAAGCGATGAAGATTCAAATGAACTTTAATCTAGAACTAAAATTGTTTTATACTAAGCTAGTTATTTGGAGAACAACAATGGAACAAAATGAAACTAGAGAGATCCAAAGATCTCTAAACCAAATCAGAGAGCCTTGAGGCGAACCGAGAGGTTGAGAACTTTACAAAATCTAAACTGTTGAGACTTATTGAAGAACTTTCAAGCACACCTTGAATAATAAATCATAGAGGGAGATGGGCGCTTTCTTGTAAACAAGCTTGGTATTTATAGCACTTTGATTTACTAGAGGGTGAGATCGAATTGAACTATTCTATCATTAAAAGAAGGAATTATTATTTACCAGATGGCTAAAAATTTAATGCAAGCAAGAGTGGTTGAGAATTACAAGCGTAACTTGATTTTTTTGCGTTGATGAATGCATCAGAAAGTTCTAGAAAATGTGCACAGGATCTGTTACCCAAAGGCAGCGGGCGGTGGTTACAGGATCGCCACCCTATCCTAGGTGGCGGTCATGGGACCACCACCTAGGCAGGGCGGTGGTCCTATAACTAAAGACCAAAATGCAAGGAAAAGAGAGGAAAGGGGTTAGAACAAAGCATGCGAAGGCTGGATAAGGCATTTTAGGATGCAAATGTATACTCAGCATGCTTTCTAGATTTTGAACACCTTACGAAGAGATCTGAATCATCATTGGGGTTTCTGTAACCTCTTTCCGACAATACAGTACATATAATTTTGGGTACGTACAATTTCCTCTCATTGTTGATGAAATAAACATAGTTTTTATAAGCATCTTGTGTTTCTTCCACTTCTCTCTTTCATGCACTTTACAAGTATAGTGATGCAAGAGCTTTGTATCTTTGATAGATGAATCGAGAACTTGGTGTCTTGGTTTGTCCATCTCACTAGATAGCTTCATTTTTATTTCCTCTATATTGAATGTTTAACTACTCTCGGTTATTGGGTGTGAGCTCTACAATCTACTCATGGTAGTAATATTCCTTTCCTAATTTCCCTCCTTTCCCTCATCACTTTAATTTCCTCCCTTATACCCCGTACAAGAACTTTACCAAAAGTTTAGTAGAGTGTACCTATGTGATCCCCACCAATTTGGCCACCCACACCATTTAGATAGGATTAGGATTAGTTTACTTTCAATAATGGGAGCTGCACCATTCAAGGAAGAGGAGCGTATCCCCGTGAACGTTGGTGGAGACACCTAATTTTTCCACCCAAAAAAATTTCTCGCCAACACATAAATTAGATAAGAGATTCATACATGATAACCATGTAGATCAATGGTGAAAAACATCTCGAGGAGATAAGAAAAATCGTGGAGTGATAAAAGGTGAAGCATGGAAGCTAGAGAAGAGGAAGTGAAAATGATGATGACCCTATGGGTGAAATCATCTATAGATGTCACATTGAACATGTTGTTGATGTCATTTAATGTTGGATGATGTGTGACTATTGCTTCTCATAAGGGCAGACTGGAAAGAGGAGAAAAAAAGAGTAGTCAAAGTCATGTATATGAAAAATTTGATCAAGATGTGTAAAAAGTATGTAAAATTTTGAAAAGGAATATGTGCACCAGATCTGTGATGAGTGAGAGAGATATAAAGGATCCTAAATATGTTATATAAGAACGAGTTTTTTAGGCGATCTCATGCCAAGTATGAGTTTTTTGGGTGATCTCATGCCAATTTCACCAAGTGCGATTTTTTTGGGCGATCTCATGCCAAGTGTGGAATAAGTGTAGGGAGAAAGGTTTGGTACTATTTTCCATCATTTGCCTTCTTCTCGAAGTGTAAATACCACTGCGAGATGGTGTGTGCAAATCTGATTTAGATGTTTTAATACCACTACATGCATGCCAAGTGTTGAAGGACTCGTGTCTGCTCTATAAAAGACACTATGAAAACTACTATGAAATGTGTAAAACTAAGAAAAATTGTATAACTACCCCTAGTCATAGGCACCCAAGAAGGGTCAAGGATGCCCAGCGCTACCATCTGTGTCTAGGTGCTAGTGTTTATGCCATCTTGAGGACCTAAGTTAGGCTCTGGATGTTTCTAAAACAAGACTCTGTTAATTTTTTTACTGAACTATATTGTATTGTGATCAGTAGACTATTGTATTGGATGATTGATTCATCCAATGGATTCCCCCGGTTGGAGTGCATGCCATGTCGAAAAGAGTATGCAACCCAAAGGAGGACCAAAATTTGTGTTAAAATTTATTCTCTATAGGGGAGGGAGTGTTCTTGGTAAAAACCAAGGTAAATGCAAAAAAGTGGCTAAAAATAAGAATTAGTGTAAACATGATAAACATGCATATAGAAGCCAAAATTGTAAACTAGCAAGCAAGGAGACAGAGTAGACAAGTAATGATGCGAGAAAATGTAAACTGCGAAAATTAGGTTTCAAACATAGGACAAAGACTCATGATTTCACAAGACAATTGAGACTAACATGGCAAAAATCATATAGTGTGCACACACGATAAAGGGCATATCCCACAAATCATGGAAAATAATGACAAAAAGTAGCAAGAAAATAGTAATAGACAATCATAGTAGCAAAGAGTTCCTGCAAGATAAATGTTACACATTAAGAACCCATTAGAATGTTAGAAAGATAAAAAAAATATGTCAAAACATGAATGATCTCATATAATGTAGTGCGCTAATATTGATAGGAAGTAGTATAAATTAAAAAAATAACACCTATAATGTGTACAAAAGTGGATACCCCTTAGCCTATTGCATGGGACTAGTAATATGTACAAAGTGCAAGCATCCATGATGTGTGTAACAATTTGTGTAGAATATGTGATCACAACCGGAAGACTAGTGAACAAGTATGTGTATATAGAAAATATAATGACATACAATGTATCTAGCTAACATAGTAAGAAAAGTGTACATGTGAGTATAAGTAAGCAAGAACAATGTGTGACCAAGATATGTAGTATGTTGTGGATGAGTGAGATGGAATGGAATGCAAAGTTAATGTGATAGGATCCGCGTTCCCCTCGAGTGAATGTGAATGAGTATGCATGAGATGAGGTTCATTTATAAATTCCCCTTAGTAGTTGAGAATGAACCATAGAACAAGAGTGCATCATCGGGAAATGGTTTGAAGTGTGTGCTAGAAAGATATGATTGTCAAAGCATAGATCATAGATATTGTGTGATTTTGGTGAGGTTCATTTCAGATCTATACCCTCAGTAGTTAAGTATGAACTGTGGAACTAGAGTGCGTCATAAGGTAGTGTGATGCATTGAATGTGCGCAAGAGATATGTGTTGTGAATGTGCCGAGTTTGAAATGTGTAGTGTGTAATGTGATGATGTGAGATTCATGAATGTAGTGAGCCCTCAACAGTCAAGTGTGAATTATGAAGTGAAGTATGAATGTAGTGACCCCTCAATAATCAAGATGTGTGTGAAAGACTAAATGTGAAGTATGAAGTGAAATGGTAGAAATGAGAGACACCTAAAAATGCTAGAAGGGGGGAGAATAATTATGATGCCCCCAAGTGTGTAAGAGATGGAAATCTATATAAGTGTTTGAAACAGTCTTGAGGGTCAAAATAAGGAGAATTTTCTTTAACATAAATGATTGGTTGCTAAAGTTATGATGATGAAGGGGATTGAGCAGCGGAAGTTGAAAGAATCCAACTAGATCTTGTTGGTCTTGCATGGTGGGTGGTTGCTTATTTGGTAAGGGTGTCATTGTAGAATACTTGAGAGGTGGAGGAGTTATATCAATCTTGAGAAGAGTTTTCTTAGTTTGACTTGATATTATTGTAGCTAGCTTAGTAGGAGGAGGTAATGAAAAATGGATCTTGAGATGTGGTTTCTTAGTTAGAGTGGGTTGCATAGGTGACCCTTGAATGGCCGAAGAAGGATATTGGAAGTGATATCTTGATGCTCATTATACATAGACGAATCAAATTTAGGAACTTAATAATATGTCATAATTAGAGATGAACATATAAAAAAATGTTATGCAGCGAAGGAGATAAAACCTTGATGTTCAAGATGTTTTATTCTTCATTGTAAAGCATAGCAATCATTGTCATTATGTCCATTGATGCAATGATAATTGCAATATGGATGACCATGATATCTAACAAGTTGATAAGGAGGATAGGCATGAGTAGATGGCAAGCTGATTAATTGATGAGTTATGAGCTGTGGAAGAATATATTTTTCTTATCATTGAGTTCAAAATTGAGAGGCGTGGGGAGTAGCAATATTTGAGGTTCAATGATATGAGCACATGTAGAAGACATAGAATGAGGATGAGAAGAAGAACTAGCATGAGCCTGAGAAGCATCCTTAAGATGTTGAATTTTAGTTTTAAGAGATGTAATCATGGATTCCATAGCTTGATGTTTTTCATGAAATAAATAATTCAAGGCTTGAATTAACTTTAAGATGGGCTAAGTGGATGGAGTATCGCTGATACCGGGTCATCGAAGAGACGATCGAAAATGGTGCTTACTTGAGTGGGTGGTATATTCTTAGGGAAAAACATGGTGTTCGGGGATTTTGAAGAGCCACTTTGCAAGGTGAATGCATTTGAATTAATTATGACAAAGAGATATAAAAACCTTAGGAGCCATGATAGAAAATATAATGTACCAAAGAAGGACTTGAATGACGGATCACGAGTGAGGTTCACCAAATTATTTAACAAATATTGAAATAAATATATGATAAATCTAAATTAATGTAACAACGCTGAAATAAACAAGTGAAGTACATATTTGATACAAGAAATTAAGCTAGAAAAATGTGAAACCCTAGTTATAAATAAAGGGATAAAATACTTAGTTGATTCGTAATAATCCACGAAGTTGTGTCGAATCGGAAAATTGATGGAACCAAAAGGAAAACTATCACAACCAAGACTAGACAATTGTATGAGCGCTAAAAATGTTGGGACTAGGGCACTTGGACTATGTCGGGGGCTCCTAAGGAACTAGGGACCTATTCTAGGTGCATGTGACTTGCTCATAACCTCGAAAATTAGTTTCATAGGGTCACAAGATGTTCATTGGTTATTTCCTTTTGTTTCCTATATGTCATTGTACTTTGTTGTGAATTTCCTTATACCTACAAGAAGAAAGAGCACCTGTGAAACCCCTAAACACATCAAATACTAAAAATAAAAAGTTGTAAATGGGGAGTCGATGACCTTGAAGGTCACCCGACTAAGTGAACTTACGATTCGGGCATTGCACTACATTTCAGACTCCATGTAGTTCTATGTGTGTGTGTGTGTAGAATTGTGCCCTAGGTGGCTCTTGTGTAAGTTACACTTGATAGTGAGCAATAGATAGATGTAGAAAATGTAGATATATGTGTGCATGGAAAAATGAACTTCCCCTCCTATGAAGTGTATGCAGAAGAATGTAGTCCCTTTTCCCTTAAATGGATGCTAGATGGATGCTTTGATGCTCTTGTAATGGCCTTTAGATGCAACCTTAGGTGATGATAGTAGATGTTTAGTGCTTGGTCCTTTATTATGATCACATATCTTTATATTTATATGATTCCCTTGGTTGAATTTCATAATTAACCACTAAAAGGCTGACTAGTAAGAAATAAGATGCCCAAACGGCTAGAAAAGACCCAAAAGATGCAAGCAAGATACAAATATGTCAAGGGAACCCGGGGATGGGGGTGCCAGACGCTGGCATCTTGGCCGGGCATGGTATCCAGACTCAAAAATTATGAATTATCAAAAGATAGACTGGGCAAGAAGGTGTAAGACCAAGAAGGAAAAAAAGATAGAAAAGAGCGGGGTTCACTTTAAGAAGCCTCTAGTAAATTGGAGGTGGAAAATCCCCAGCGAATATACCTTGAACTACTTTCACCAAAAAGGTGAATTTTCCTAGGTTTTAGAATGAAATTTTCATCTGATATTTTTAAGGTAGATCCAAGGTTTTTTTAAGCATAGACTATAGTTGTCACACAACAACAAGGGTTGTTGATGCATGTCAACAAAACCTTGATGTTGTGCGATAATAGTTCTTGTTGACATGCGTTAACAAACCTCATTGTCGTGCAACCACAAGGTTTTGTTGATGCATGTCAATAACCCTCATTATTACATGAAAACAAGGGTTTTTTACACACATCAACAAAACCTTTACATCACATGATATAAATTCTTGTTTACTGAACGTCAACAAAACCTTGTTGTCATGCAAAAATAATTCATGTTGACGTGCGTCAACAACCCTCATTATCATATGACAACGAGGGTTTTGATGCGCATCAACAAGAATCGATGTCGCATGACATGATAAGGTTTTGTTGGCGTGGGTCAACAAAACCTTGTTTTCATGTGACTAAAAAGCCTTATTTTCGTGTGTCTACCATCCACAACTTTGAAAAACCCTAATTGTTTCCTATAAGTACCGCATCGGCCCTCATTTTTACGTTCACACTTCCCGATCCCAAATTTTCCTCTGTTTGACTTCTCTTAGTGCTACCTGTATAGGAACCATATGTCAACACACCAGCGGTCCAACCAAACAAAAGAAACTCCACATCTCCATACTCCAATCAAGCTCAAGTACTCATGGCTACTAGTGCTCAAGCTCAAGATCCAACACAAAATCAAACTAACCAGGCATTGGAAACACCCCAAGCCCTACCCAAGGGCAAGATTCAATACAGGAGCTTGATGTGCCCCCACATCTATATAGTTTTACAAATGAATGTAGAATACAAGGATGTTGTAGAAGCATGTGAGTTCATCGTTAATATGCCCCAATTTGAGATTGATCATGACATTCTTAACTACCTTCTCTCCTCATACAATACAAAAGATAGTCATTTTACTGTTACTTTGGAAGATGGTCATACATTCAGTTCAATGTTGATGCAGTTGATATCCATTGATTGACATGCCTTCCATTTAAAAATTCATCCCATAGTAACAACCAAAGCAACCCTCACTTGAAGAGGATAAGATTTACCTTGAATCTTTTTTGGTTTCCATGTTGATTGTACATGTAACTTGCTTTCATTTGAAAGATTTTTATTTTTATATTAATTCAAATTGATATTAATTCCAATGACTTTTTGCAGCTCATGTCAACAAATCAAGATGAGGCGTGGATACACAAGGAATTGCACACCACTTTCTTGCTGCCATGATTTCTTTTTTCAAGCCAATTGTTTTGTAGGGTCGAAAAATGATATTCCAAATTGGGCCATTGCATACATTCTTGCAATGATCGCAAAGCAAAAATTTGATTGGTGCACATTTTTATCTAATAAGATAAAATATGACATTACAAATGCATCACTTTCTAAAAAACCAGTTATTCATTCCACAAACTATCTCCTTGCTCTTTATTATGAGGCATATTTTAATTTAAAAGACGAACCAACTCCCACTTGCTCGAATGAGAATTTGAAGAATTTGTCAATTCCATTTGAAGAACAATATGTTAATAGTTTATTGTTTATATTTCAATGTTAGTAAGGTTATTGTCTTGATTATGTACTTCTTGATTGAATCTTTATCCACTAACATTATGTACTTCTGATTGAATCTTTACCATATGCAAAGAATATTTTTGGAGGCCCTTCCACAAAAAAAAATCAGCATCAAGAGGAAGAGGCCAACAACACATTGAGGCATCGGGAGATTCCCAATCTGAAATGGAAGTTCACTCATCACCTAACCCCCAAGTATTTGCATTAGTTAAACGAAAGAGACGTAATACCCTTAACTCTCCATTTACTATTTTCCATATACCATTTACCATATTGAATAAGAATTGACATGCAATTGCTACACTTGCAGGGAATTTGGACTATACACATGCTTCTCAATAGGCATCACCAACTCACTCAGTCCAATCACATGCAATTATCGATTCTCAACCAAACCAACCACCCACAACTCCACCAAACCAGCTCCACCCAACTCCACCAAACCAGCCACCACAACTCCAAAACAATCAATTCAAACTCCGACATGGCCACCTCCGCACAATGACAACTTTCCCTTCAACAAGGTATAATTTTATTGATTTTGTGTAATTTTTAATAGTTTTTCATATAATTTAGTAGTTTGTGTAGTTTTTAATAGTTTTTCATATAATTTAGTAATGATTTTGTTGATTGTTCTTGGAATTTATAGTACATAGCACTCCTTCACCATCTATTCAAACAATGGCACACCACACATCCTCCACCAACATCATTACGATTCAAAATGCCACAAGAGGTTTAGGTAAAAAGACCATTGGTAAACGCATGCCAATTCCAGCCCCTAGCGGGACACTAAACATTGCCTCTTCATTTCCAATTCCAACCCTCTCTCTCGTGGTGGCCCCAATGCAATGGGCCAATCAATGTTGAATCAAATAAATTTAGATGAATATTATTTGGGCATTGATAGTAATGACCCAACAATGTTTTTTCAACACACGTGATATGATTCAAGGCCAACAGGTATATTTCCATTCCAATGTACTTTATTTAACTTTTTCACATTTCAATTTCAATTTCAATATTAATTAATTTTATCGCAAATAGGATCATGGTGCCCAAAGGAAAAAGAGGAAGTAGACGTTGTTCACCCAAAAGCCCCATACCTCTCCATCGGCATCATCCTCTTTAGATACAAATAGTGAACAATTGCCATCATTTCCTTTGGAGAACTTGATTGGTATGATTGTCAATCCCATGTTAAAGAGTTTATTATACCTCATATCAATCAACTCATAGAATGGGAGTGAAGGGAAAAATTATTCATCAACGAGATAATAAGTCATTATGATAACCATTGAAAAGGGATAATTTATATGTGGCAATCCAAAATCAACCTGCCAAGATGGATGCCTTACTCATCCAAGCAAGAGGTGGGACTGTAACATATGACAACAATTATAATGAAAATTTTTTTGGATAAAGTATTAAAAAATTGGAAAATATTAGTGTTGAAGCCCAAGCCTATTTCAACAAATGGTCGAAGGACAAGGATTTGGTGGCAATTGCAAATGCCGAAAGAGATAGGGCTGTTGTAAGTATTATCAACTTGAAACAATATTTTTTATTAATTTGAAAATTTCTTATTTTAGTAATATGTTTAATTGAGCTCCTCACTATTTTTTTTGTAGTTGAAATATGAAAATTTAAAGAGTCAAGCAAAGGTGTTCCAAGTTCACTTGGAAACCACAAAGAACAATTTAAACACAACAATAAAGATGAAGGAAAATATTGTTTTGGTTAACAAAAAAAATAATACACTTAAGCAGATAATCAAAGAGAGTGGCTTTGACCCTGAGATTTTGTTCAAAGAAAAGGTAGTTGCAGATCCTTCTTTGGCATCCCATGGAGATGCTACAAAGGAAGAAGAAGTAATCATAAGGAATCTAGACATTGCTTGAGAGAGGATCTAATTAGTTCTAGTATTATTCAAGTAAAAGAATACAGGAGGAAAATCCATTGAGAGAGCGGACACAAAAGATGTTACAGAAACTCAAAAGGAAAGTGCCAGTGGGTGGGGAAAAAGTTAATGATTGAGGCTTGAGCACAAATAGTGACTAGTTCAGTGGGTGTGGGGTAGGGGAACTTGAAAAATTGAAACTTGAAATATTTTATATATTGAAGAATGAAACTTGAATATTTATTTAATTTGAAGTTGCAATCTGGATTTTTATATGTTGTTATATTTATATATAGAAATTCTAGATTGTATATGGTGTTTATGTTTGATATGGATGTGATGGTTACGAATATAATAGTGATAGATGATAATGATGATACAAATAATCATGATTCATGGATGATGATAATGGATTTAAACATTAGGCATTATTATCTCTACTTGTAATGATGATGACATTAAATGTGGATGATGACATTAGAATAGATATGGATGATGATGAATTGTATGTGTGAATTGTATGTATGAATGTATGGATGATGATGTATGAATTGTATGGATGATGATAATGAATTTAGAATGTGGTATGATTCGAACTCTGTATCAGGTTTCTTCACATTTATACCTTCTCAAAATCTTCTTCTCTCTACTTGTAATGATGATGATCATGACATTAGATATGGATGATGATGAATTATATGTGACATGTGATAGACATTGATGTAGCTTCAAGCATGATCATGAATGATGATAATGGATAATTGTTTTAAGAAAATTTAGAATGTGGATAATTCAAACTTTGTATCAGGTTTCTTCACATTTAAATTTTATACCTTCTCAAAATATTCTTCTCTCTACTTGTAATGATGATGACATTAGATGTGGATGATGACATTAGAATAGATATGGATGATGACATTAGAATAGATATGGATGATGACATTAGAATAGATGTAGCTTCTAGCATGATCATGGATGATGATAAGATAATGGATTTAAACGATAATTTTTAAGAAATTTGGAATGTGGTATGATAGAGACATCTTAATACAGTAAAATATTCTTCTCTCTACTTGTAAAATTTGAACTTTGTATCAGGTTTCTTCACATTTAAAACTTCTCAATATCATTTTTTCTACTTGTAAATGCAATGTCTTTTGGGAAGATCAATTTTTACATGTAATTTGATATTCATGCCACAAAGTTCAAACACTACATCAAATCATTTTACAAATACCAAAATAAATTAAACATGAATGTCAAAACTCCAGCTATGATAGGGTTTAAGGTACCTCTTCTCTCTACTTGTAAAATTTGAACTTTGTATCAGGTTTCTTCACATTTAAATTTTATACCTTCTCAAAATCTTCTTCTCTCTACTTGTAATGATGATGACATTAGATGTGGATGATGACATTAGAATATATATGGATGATGACATTATAATAGATATGGATGATGACATTAGAATAGGGGTACACCTTCTAAAACCCTTCTTATCTACTTGTAAAAATTTGAACTCTATATCAGGTTTCTTCACATAACTTCTAGCACGATCATGGATGATGATAATATAATGGATTTAAATGATAACATTTTAAGAAATTTTGAATGTGGTATAACAAATACATCTTAATACAGTAAAATATTCTTCTCTACTTATTAAATTCGAACTCTATATCAGGTTTCTTCACATTTAAAACTTCTCAATATCATTTTTTTCTACTTGTAAATGCAATGTTATTTTGGGAAGATCAATTTTTACATGTAATTTGATATTCATGCCACAAATTTCAAACACTACATCAAATCATTTTACAAATACCAAAATAAATTAAACATGAATGTCAAAACTCCAGCTATGATAGGGTTTAAGGTACCTCTTGTCTTCTAGATGGGTGTGACAAAGCATATGGAAGGAAAATGAGAAATCATCCTTCGCAGTGAGCTAGATAACCTTTGATTCCAGAGAACTCAACACAAAAATGGATTAGTATATAGATTGGTGAGTTTCTTAAAAATGTATTATGTCAGTCCCGAGAAGTGAGAGCTTCCTCAGATGGATGTCAACCCACATTTTCGAGAAAGAAAAGATGAATGAAATATTGATTAAGCAGATGAAAGAAGAAAGTAGAAACAAAAAATATTAAAGAAAATTAAAGCAAACTTAGGTACCTCTTGTTTTCTAGATGGGTGTGACAAAGCATATGTTAGGAAAATGAGAAATCATCCTTCGCAGCGAGCATTAGACATGAACCTTCGATTCCAGAGAACTCAACATGAAAAATGGATTAGTATATAGATGGGTGAGTTTCTTGACAATGTCAGTCCCGAGAAGTGAGAGCTTCCTCGGATGGATGTCAACCCACATTTTCAATAAAGAAAAGATGAAATATTGATTGAGTAGATGAACGAAGAAAATAGAAAGATTAAAGAAAATTAAAGCAAAAGAGAAGTAGAACATGTGCATGTCTAGACAGTGGAAGTTTGGAAGTCTGCATGTGCAATAAACACAACATCAAAGCAGTTTGAAAAATCCAAAAAAAAAAAAAAATTTTTTTTATAAATAATTGTATTTAAATAAATGTAAATATATATACATGTAACATCTTCAATGATAACAAGAGCTGAAACAAAATATGTTAAAAATCCTCCTCATAGTCAATATTTGCATCTGTAGAGTTACAATTGTGTTACGTCTAACTATAAACTTTTATATTCAAATCTATTAATATGAAATTGAATAAATAACCACAGTTAAAATGTAAGGTGACAAAAAATAAAAGTAAGGTCAAGGAGATACCTATTTAAAGTTGAAACAATCCATTATCAATAGCTTCTTCAAAGTTGATATTCACTTCTACAGAGTTTGATGATGCACCAATTCCAGTCTCATCATTGACAACATTTGGACTTGTAGTTGTATTATTTACACCTCTTTTTCCAAGGGAATTCCAATGCACAATTTCTCTATCGAAAGGAAAGTTTTCCAGGAGTAGCGAGAAACATAACACCTCATGCAACTTTCCATATTTTTATCTAACTTGTTTCTTAGTTTTGATTTTATAAATGATAAAGAACTGAAAACCCTTTGTCCTCCATAGATCCCAAAACCATTATTTGGCACAACTCATATAATCTAAAATATTCACTGATGTCTTCTTGTAACAATACTTTGATAGATTCCTCACCAGATCCTTGTAATAGCACCACTCTCGGAAGGTTCGTCTAATAATTTATATTGGTTCCTCATTGTCATTGCAAAATGTGTTGATTGAGACTTTAATAAATCAACATTCAGTATACCTTTGATTTTGATACCCTTGACCTTTTTGTCTTGGTGAAATGTTTCATTATTGTACCCATGGATTTATGGAAATGATTTCTTACAAATTCTGCACGAGCACCTTCAGTATTCCAAAAATTAGGATTCATCACACCCATTGCTTCAATAATTTTATCTTTGCAGAAACGTTCTCTAATTTTTGATGATAAGGATTCTGAAATTTTTCTAAGTTTTATTCTTATTTCAACTATAACAGAATCAAACAAATTACATGTCACAGAACTTCTTCTCTTTCCAATCCTGTAATATCTTGACGTTTTTGCAAAATGTGCAATGGTATGTCCCTCCCATTAACATTGATGTAGAGGTGATCATGGATATTAAATCTCAAATAGTTACTGGGATTCTTAAGATCTAATAAATCTTTCCAATTATCAAAAATAGGTGTATCAAAACTATCTTGGGAAGTGTACAAGACATCAAGATTTTGACATACCATTTTTCTCATCTTTATAAAATCAACAATATAGACTAATCTTCCCTATGCATGCTTCATCAATGTATTGATCTCCTACAACATTGGAAGAATGCCAACCAATGTAAGAAATGTCTCCAAATCAGTTAGATGGAACAACAAGTCCCTCACCCTATCAATTTCATGATGATATTTTTGCATGAAACCAACCAACGAAGGATACTCCTCATGCACTCTACATGTAGGCTCATACAAAGAAATCCACCTTGTCTCAACATCCTTCAGAAGTTTTTTTCCATCTGTAATTCCAATTGAAAATTTTTGGAACTCAAGAAATCACTTTGGGTTGCTTGTCATATAGGCATGAAGTTCTCTTATAAGGTCTTCTACTTTAGCAACATTTTCATTGTTGCTAACCATTTTATATGCTAAATTCATTATGTGTGTCATACAATGAATTGCTAGCATATAAGGGGCCACTTATTGTTTGCAATCTAACACACAATCTAGTTCGGTGACCTTGCATGACTGATGCACCATCTGCTCTAATGCATACCAACTTCGTAGCAATTTCATAATCAGTCATGCCAGTAATATCTTTCAAATGAGAAACAACTATTTTATGTAGGTTTTCGGCATTGCAATTTTCAACCATTTTCATAACACCCAACAGATGTGGTGTCCTTATATGATTTTCTAATGTATAAATGTGGATACATACCCATGTAGTGTTGTCTACTATTGTCACTTCATCAATTGATAGAGAGATAAACTTTACATTTTTTACACTCTCCTTCAAATCTTCCTTCTCTATCATTGAAAGGCATTTGGCCATTTCCCATGCACTATTGTCTGACCAATGAGACTGAGGAACGTTGTGCATTCCATTATATTGATACAAAAATTTGTAATCAAGGAAATCTAAAATCGGTCTTCCTTTCTTAAGTATGTGAAATAAAGTAGAGAATCAGTATGAGTTTAGCATGAAAATTTGATTGATTCATCTTACCAATTTGCGATGTGATCGTTCCTCCCTTTTCCACGAGATGTCTATGTCTTTTCTACTCTGCTTCATACTTTGCTATGTATTTGACATGCATGCATTCTTTTTCAGTTTTCCACCTGTGTGTTTTGATTTTCTAGCCATCCTCCCCGTTATAGTCAAATATTGTTTTCCATGGTGTTTTTTAATTATGTCCACTTCAATTGCATTTTTGTTGCTTTCCCAATTTCCACGTACATATTGTACATGTATATTTAGATGGGATATCTTCTGAATTAGTTGGTTGTATAGGTTTGATAAAAGGAAATTTGGCAGCCCAATAAAACTTGTATGTCCTCCCAATTGTCCACATATTCTTGTTTGTTTTCAATGTTTTACTTTTTTGAGTAGAATTTTGAGCATTATCACAATCACCTAGTTTCCTCTTTCATGAACCAGAATTTGAATTTTATTTTTATGTTCCATTTTTTGAGTATTTGTATGTGTGATATCTTGATGCACTCATGGTTGCACCTCAACAGAATATCTTCAGGATCTAACATCTCAACAGGAATATCTTCAAGCTCGGCATGGTATCATCATAGGTGTCATTTGGTTGATACTGTGCAAAATGCATGTCCACTTCAATAATACCTTCAACACATTCAATACTTTGATTGATTCCAGTGGCATCTATATGGGTATTAGCGGTTGCGGTATCTGTAGCAATAGATTTTCTAAAATACTTGAACAAGGACTTCTGAGATTTTTTTTACTTTTTGGGTCTTCTAAGCACTAGTAGCTTCCATTGTTCTGAACGGATGAGTTGAACCTTTGTCATGCATCACTAAACACTATATCACACATCAGCAAGATTGTGTCATGCATCAACAAACATCAATTGTCACTCGTCAAATGTATCTCCCTTGTCACACGTCAATTATATCTCCCTAGTCATGCATCAACAACAATCCTTTATCTTGCATAAAACAAATATCATCAATCATGCATCAAAAAACAACAATTTTCACGTGACTGCAAACTTCCAAACCTTTTTCATGCATCAATAGAGTGAACTTTGTCATGCGTCAATAGAGTGACCTTTTTCGTGCCAACAACTAAAACCTTTGTCACACATCAATTGTATCTTTCTTGTCATGCGTCAACACAAGTCCTTTATCACGCATCAAGAAATAGTATAGGTTTTGCATCAACAAATAAAATTTTTTCCCCAACCGCAAACTTCAAAATAGATTTGCAGTGTACTAGTGTTTAGACTTTACAAGTTCATTGTACTTGATATGCCGATACCTCAACTAGTAGTTTGTTAGTAGTATCCTACCCAAATGAATCACCTAGGTTTTTATAGGTTATGTTTTCAAATGTAGGCGAAGCTGACCCCTAAAAAAATACTAGAAATTTTAGGCGAGTAACAGGGCACTCGACCTACTTCAATAATTCACATTTTTAAATTTTCCTAAAATGTAATATTCACCACTAAAAATCCCCGCAAAGAGGCCAAAGACAATGGTCAATTAGTACTTTTCTTGTTTAGGAATCATATGAATAGTGGTATGTGATCGGGACTAGAAATATACCCAAAGTGTGTGATTTAGTGTCTACAATATCCATACCGTGTAGTACATGAAGTTGATGATGATCCTAGATCTAAATATGGTAGAGTATATTACGAAGATATATTTTGGAAAAAGGAAAGTGATGAAGAAAAGGGGATAATAAACACTAGGATCAAGAAGATGTGCCAAAAGAGGACAAGTATTATTTGGTCAAGTGGAAAGGTAATATTATTGAATATTTACCTTAGCTAAGTGTGGATGTCGCATAACATGGCATTCTAGTTCCTTGAGAAAGAGCTAAAAAAATTTAAATCACCCGAGGTGTATGATGTGAGAGCATCCGAGTTCACAAGAAATCATGCATTAAATGAAAATAATTAAACAATTTAAGTTATTTATGTTTGCATTTTGTGGATAATTTTGTGTGCATTTTATAGAGAATTCTATAGGTTGCAGCTTGAAGAATAGTGTTGATGGAAAGATGTGGAGTACAATGTTACATTTTATTGAGTATGAAAGTCCATTGTGTAATGTTGGTTGAGTGTGTAGTGTATGGAATATTATGCAATTGTATAATACACAACATTGAATGCACAATCCTTTTTAGCTACAAACTTGTAATAATTGAATGTTTTAAGGAACAAGTTTCAGAGAAGGCCAAATTTCATCCTTTGAGTCAATTATTTGGTCTTCTTATCCTTTCATTTGAAATCCATAAGTTTAGGGGTTTTAGGAGGTGACATGGATGACTATATAATTAGAGTCCAATTGCCTTAGGAAAGTAGTTCAAGTTTTGGGAACTCAATCAGGGTTGTAAAAGGGTAGGGCATGGATGTGATTCTAAAGCTCATTGTGAACAAAGAGGTTGGTAAGTAGAGAGTATAACATTGAAGTGATATGTGATACAAGTAATGAAATACAACACATGGATAATCTATCATATGAGAGGTGATAATTATATGAATTATGTTGCATGAAGTTGTATTATTGGAAATAAGTTTGATGGTTTTATTTCTCTGA